>CP125976.1:422887793-423556960 GCA_030063025.1 Avena longiglumis | reverse complement strand
CGCGAAGCCAGCGCACCGTGCTCGGCGACAAAGACAAAGGAACGCTGGAGGGATTCAAGTTCGACATCGGATAGCGCTGGACTGGCTAGGAGCTCTAAGACAGAACTTTAGCAACAGCGTGTCTATATCGTGCTTTCGCAAGGTTTTCCCTGAAATCCTCCTAGATACTAGTGTTCTAGCTGTGATTCCACACCTCAAAAATGTGTATACCTACTTGTTTTGATGAATTTATGTATAGGATTTCATCCGTTCTCACGAGATCCGGATTCAACCCCTGGGGTTCGAGTTTTTGGGGAGTGTTTTTGTGTGTGCATAGTATAGTACCACGGTGAAATTAGATGGAGGTAGAGCATGCTGACATTAAATTCCGTGGGTATCCTTTCTATGACATTTCGCTGAATTGCAAATTTCATAGACAGATTTTTCGTGACCTTGTTTTTGTGACTTAATGTCCCTTTGATTCATAGCTAAGTTGTTTGTTGTCATATCATCATAGCTATGTTTTTGTTTATGTGATCATATCTAATTGGTTTTACCAACCTTAACGAAGTTAAATTACATATAGTTGCCACATATGTTCTGCCTTAATTGGAGGGGCGGATTAGGTAAGGTGCCCTTTTCCTTGGTAGTTGAATTGAACTTAGTTAATTTGGGGGTAAGTTAGGATGTCCTTGTTTAAGTTACTTTTTATCTACCATTTGTTTAAAATGGACAAATTAGTTTAAGTTACTTTTTATTACTATGTAAGTTCATTTTTACATACACTAAGTTGTGTTATCTTACCATAGCTAAATTGCTATCATAGTTCTTTTTTCTAAAGGCTGAGTTTTCCATGTACCCATAGCTTAAGTTGCTTCAAACATGTTTACTAAGTTCTTGTACCCGTAGCTAAATTTGATTTTGCAGCAATTAACTAAGTTTGTTTCGTTGCAACATAGCTAAGTTGTTCTTTTGTGATCATATCACATTGCTTCTCACAAACTTAACTAAGCTCGATTCCATTAAGTAGATGCTGATAGTTTTAATAAGGTGTTTGGGCCATATCTAAATTACTATAAATTCCATCTATATTTGGTTTCACCACTTAACTAAGTTGATTCTATATAGTAGGGATATATGTTCTGTAATGGGAGTGGATTAGGTAAGGTGTTTCTTTCTTCGTAGTTAATTTGTTTTTTCTGCATTTCTTAACTAAGTTGTTGTTTGCAACATGGAAATCCTAGTGGATCTTTTTTGCTTTGTAAAATGTATGCAAGTTTATTTTAAAAATAACTAAGTAGTTTTTTACACTATAGCTAAATTGTTTTGTGACCATATCTAAATTGCTTTCACCAACTTAACTAAGTTGATTCCATATACTAGGCTATATATGTTCTCCTAAGGGGGGGATGGTTCGTTTCTTCGTAGTTAAGTTGATTTTCCATGTTTCACTAAGTTGTGTTTTGCAACATAGAAAATTAATGTTTTTCCTAGTTTGATCATTGCTTTGTATAATACATTTAAGTTCATTATAAAAATAACTAAATTGTTGTTATCACCGTATTTTGGCCAAAGACGGAGATGGGCCGTGATCAAGATGGGCTTGGAAGATACGTATATTCAACGTGTTGTTGGATCGGCCTAGTGTATGGATTTGGGCTAAATTGCCCGTGTATCTTGTATCGTAGTAGGTTTCGTGTTTGTTTAGGTTCCGTTTAAAGTTTAGGTAAAGATAGAGTTGTAGAGTTATTCCAAAAGTAGAGAGTCTCCGGACTATAAATATGTACCTAAGGTTATCGAAAAAGGAGGACAACCACGTTCACAACAAACACAATCTCGGCGCATCGCCACCCCTTGTTTCTAGGGTTTCTTTCGGTAGTGTCATGTCGCCTAGATCGCATCTTGCGATCTAGGCGATTCACTTATCGTTACCGGTTTTACTCGTCAAGCGTTGTTGATGGCGTAATACCATTATCATAGATTGTTTGAGGCTATCGGTGCTTTTCATTATTATCGTGAAGTTATGCTACCTCTAGTTATCTCGCTACCCTTGCACCTTTTCCCAAGTGTAAGGGTAGCATCTTGCTTGATCTTTATTTAGTCGATTCGATCTGTTATAGTTGTGCCTTGTTCACCAAGGTTTAGTTTAATATCTACGAATCGTCTTACAAACGGGTTGAACGATCCAAAGAGTACATAGGACGTGGCTTATTCGTTCTAGAGAAGATTGTTCCGTAATTGACTTTACGTTGGTTATTAGGCCTCCTCTAGGGTTAATATTCTTCATCTTTTGTACGCATCGTGCTCAATCACGCGTAGGACGCCCATTACGTGGTGAAAACATTAAACCGTCGAGATCGATTTAACTTGTAGTGATTGCCAAAACCCCATGTTATCGTACATCTAATGCAGAACCATGGGCAATCGGCTCTAGGAGCCGATTCTGGAAACACAGGAGCCGCCACGGCTCGAATTTTACGATACTTGTTTACCATGCAGAAATCAATCGGAGCAATCCTTCACCTTCTGATCGGTATAGGTCGTGGCACGCCGAACCAAGCCGTGACGCAGCCGGAGTTTTTGCGGCCGTCGCCGAGGGACCAGGCCCACCAAGATCCTGGAGCCTCCGCTCTTCGTGTTGCTCGTCGCTGCTCGCCGGTGGGTTTTGGCAGGCAACACATTCTGGCACGCCCGGTGGGACATTCAACAACGTCTACATCAACATCCGACGCTGCAATGGAGAACAGACCAGTCACTTACGACGATCTACCTGACGAGCACAAGGCCAAGTATGACGAGATCAAGGCTCTCTTCGAGGAAGACCTCATCGGCTCTTTTGAGAGGACCCGTAAGCATGGCATCAGGTGGAGGGGGTTCTCCCCCGAGGGTGCTCTTAATGAGGTGGATCTGTCTGTTCCTTCGGAGGAACGCACCAGAGCTCTACGACAGGAAGTCAACTACATGGTGGCTCATTCTCTGCACCGCCATTCTGAGAGCCTGGTGAACGCTTTCGAGCGGGTCGCGGTTCGCGTAGTTCAGGAGATCATGAAACATCAGTACTCTCCGTCGGGGCCTACTTTAGGGACTCACCAGGGAGAAAGACTGCTCCAGACCAAGCCACAGCTGCCGTTCGCACTTGCAGCTCCAGAACCGCCAGGAGCAGCGGCTTACGTCGTCTACAAGGCTGGAGGCGACCCAGGCGATTGCCAATTCCTGTTTGAGCCACCTAAGGAGATCCCACACGGCTATATATGCGCCTACGTGCCGGACTGCAATAACCTGACACGCACCAAGCAGATTGCAACCGCAGGGGTTTCTGCAGGAGTTCTGGGCAGATCTTCGTGGGCGGTTCGAGCAGCGATGGTCGGGATGGACGCCGAAACAGGCGTGGCTAGCCAAGTATGCCATCGAACAAGTCATGAGAATCTAGCCCTACGGCTCAAACAAAGGAGCAAATCGGTACCATCCTCGAGGGACGGTTCCGTGTCAAGAGAAGGACAATCGGCTATTCAAAGCACTTAACGAAGTTTGATCCGATTCCGCCGCCACCCAAGTATAAGCTCCCCGAGTTCTCAAGGTTCATTGGTCGAAGGGTCAAGCTCGATCGAGCATAAGCCGATACCGCACAACTAGGCATGATTTCGCATCGGATCGCGTAAGATTTTTGCGCAATCTCCGACGGACCAGCCTTTGGGTGGTACACACCGCCACCGATTCAATTCATACCGAAGCAACGGAAGAGCAGTTCCACATCCAAGACCATTCGAGGCTACCGAGGTGCATTGCGACTGGCGCAGTGCGCAGCGAGGAGAAATCAGAGCCGAATACATCCAGCGCTTCAGGACCGTCAAGAACCAATGTTACTCGGCTCGTTTAACTGAGAAGGAAGCAGTCGAGCTGGCAGTGTTGGGTCTCTTGGCACCCATCAAGGATCTGGCGTTCCAAGTGGAGTACAACTCGTTGGCGCACATGGCCCAGAAACTGACGATGTATGAACAGCGCCACCCTGAGTTGTACCAAGACAAATTCAAACGTCTGATAGGCCTGGTCGACGCAGAAGAAGAGGATCCTACGCAAGACCAGGAGGTGGCCATAGCCGAATGGGCTCGGGCGATCCCGTAGCCCGCAAGTGGGTGAAACAGAAGGGCCTGCAAAGGGTTCGACTTGATGTGAGCAAAGCGAGCAGATATTCGATTTGTCTTGAAGGAGAAGCTGAGGTTACCCGAAGGCCACAAAATCCCTACGGCTCATGAAATGAACGGGAGGCCGTACTGCAAGTGGCATCACTCGTTCACCCACACCACCAATGAGTGCAAAGAGCTTCGCCGCCAAATCCAAATGGCAATAGAACAAGGTCGTGCGATCACGGGGCGTTCGCCATGAAGGTGGACACGAACCCTTTCCAAGGCGTCAACATGGTAGAACTCGATCGCTCATGAGGCGTTAGCTGGATTTCTCGTTCGGCGTTAATATGGCGGGTCGGTACCACCATGACACGCATAAGGAGGAAGGTGGTCGCTCTCGGGCAAGGAAAGAGAGGAGGCTAGTCCACGCGACCGCCCACCACAATGACAAAGCGTACTTAACAGAGGAACAAGTGAGGAGAGTGCGATATCAGAAGCCACATTCCACGCATCTCCTTAACAAGTATGAGCGCCAGTATGACCAACGTCGCCGGCGCGACAGAGACGACGAAAGATGTGAGCACCTTGCTAGAGGACCGTCAAAAGAGAAGGAAGGCGCAGACAAACATTGGGATTGTCCTTTCTTCAAGTACTGCTGGGACGCGGGGATGAGCCGATTGCCTACAGTCGACAACTGCCCGGAATGCGGTCGGCGAGAAGACACGAGGCCAGTGTCAGTGTTCAAACGTCTAGGGCCTCTTCCACCCCAGAGCCGTCACAGGGAGTCCGCTCGAGCAGAGGACCTCGAGAAGCCAAAGAATGACAAAGACGAAGACATGTATCACCGTCCAAGGTGGTGTCCCGACGGACTCAGACACACCCAGAAGCGTAGAGTGCAGCGGCTGCGTAACTTGGAGGAAGTCGCGCAGATTCCACGCTTTGAAGAAAGCACGGCCTGATCTGGCCGTCAAAGTAAGGCAGACTTTGGAAATGGGAGATCGCCCGACAAGGAAAGAATGGCGCCCCAAACCAGCAAAAGCCGATGCACAGACATCGGCTGGCACAAACATGGTGTTCGTACTACCGCCGTAATTCGCGCCAAGAACCAATGAGCTACCGTGGCACGGTTGATCGCGTCCACGGCCGGTTATCTTTGAGAAGCCACGTGAGAAGGGTTATAAACATCCGAAAGCCACAGCCTGCGGGGTTACATCAATGGGCAACTGTCGACAAGATGTTGGTGGACACCGAGCGGCGATCAATATCATGCCATACTCCATGCTACGACGTTTGGGACGCTCCACTGCAGATCTGATCAAAACCAACGTCACGTTAAGCGACTTCAACGGTCAGTCTTCGGGAACGCAAGGCGTACTGAACGTGGACCTGACCGTGGGCAGAAAAACCATCCCCACGTCATTCTTCGTCGTGGACAGCAAAAGCACTTACACTGTCTTGCTAGGAAGGGATTGGATTCACGCTAATTGCTGCATTCCATCCACAATGCACCAGTGCCTAATCCAGTGGGATGACGATGAAGTGGAGGTCATACACGCAGACGATTCTATCGAGATCTCCATAGCTGGCATGAACGTCTGGGAAGCAGAAGACCAAGAGCCGATCTCTGGAATCAATCTAGACGGCTGCGAGCGTATTGAAGCTACAAAAAACGGGGTGAGGCTGGTCTTATCCATCGCCTTACAGTAGAAAAGCCCACGATCATCAGGGTACGGCCGATCCTGCGATCGCCAAAAAAATAAAAAGCAGCGATCATCGACAAGCGCTCATGTAGTCGTAGGCAGAGATGCTCTGCCACTGTAAAACAATAAGGTGTAAACCGTCCTTGACTGATGCAAGCAAAAAGGGGGCCGATTCAAGCAATCGGCCCAAATTATTTTTGTTATCCTCACCTACCGTTTGCCCTGTGTTTAGCGTCGATTTAACAGGTGACGGAAAGCTAGGGTATGGGTTTACATCCGCTGATGAGCTAGAAGAGATCGACATTGGTCCTGGGGATAAGCCACGACCAACATTTATCAGCAAGAAGTTAGATCCGAACCTGCGGGGCCCGATGATAGCCCTGTTGAAACAATATCCAGACTGCTTCGCCTGGGACTACACAGAGATGCCTGGTTTAGACAGGAGCATCATCGAGCATCGACTCCCGCTCAAAAAAGGATTTCGGCCATTTCAGAATGAGCACGATGATGAAGGCGAAATTCTAGAAGAAGTCAAGAAAGAGGTCGAGAAAATGTTGACCAAGTTGATCGGGCCATGCGTATGCCGAGTGGATCTCTAGTATCGCACTCAGAGAAGAAAGATGGCCGTTGGCGTGTGGCCATAGATTTTCGGGATCTCAACAGAGCTACCCCAAAGGATGAGTATCCGATGCGTGGTGAACATTAATCAATGCAGCTGGGTCATAAGATTTTGAGCTTCATGGACGGCAATGCGTTACAATCAGATCTTCATGGCTCCGAAGACATACACAAGACCGCATTGAGTCCTGGGTCGGGGTTATTTGAATATGTAGTCATGACGTTTGTCCGAAGAATGCCGCCACGTACCAAAGAGCCATGAATTATATTTTCATGATCCGATCGCAACCGGTGGAGATTTACATCGACGACGTGGTGGTCAAATCTGCTTCAAGACGGACACTTGGACGATCTGAACGTCCTTGGACCGAACAAGGAAATTGCCACGGATGAATCCAAAGAAGTGTGCCTTCGTGTCACGGCGGTCAGTTCTGGGTTTTTGGTCCATGAACGGAATTGAAATCGGCTCGAAAGTCAAGGCAAGGCGAACAATGAAGCCACCCACCACGAAGAAAGAACTGATCCCTCATCGGCAAGATCAACTTCCGTAAGATTCATCTCTAACTGTCGGAAGGATAGAGCCGTTCATGGGACTAGTAAAAATCAAGTCGACGAGGAATTCTCATTGGCGAACAACAACGTGCCTTCGACGAGATCAAAGAATATCTGACAAAGCCGCCAGTGTTGGTTCCACCGCAGCCTGACAGGCCGTTCTACATTTACTTGTCAAGAGTCGACACGCCCATCGCCTCAGTAGTGGTGCAAGTTTATGATGGGCGAGTCGTCTTTTACATAAGCGTAGGATGCCGGACGCGAGACAAGGTACCCCGATATCGATAAGTTGTGCCTCCGCTCGCTTTTTCACCGCAAGTTGCGCCACATTTTGCTATCGCAGAGATCATCATCATATGCAAATCGACGTCAGAAAAGCATGCTTTGTCGGCTCCTATGTTAAAAGGCCGAGGGCAAATGGATGTTTGCATTATCGAGTTTGACATCCGTATCAACCCGCGAAAGCAGTTAAGGGACAGGCGGCCGATCTTATCGCTGAAAGGATCAACACTAACATAGCAGCATTGTCCATAAGAGCGTGGGCTATGTTTTTCGACGGATCAGTTTGTGACGATGGTTGCGGCATCGGAATTTTACTCGTGTCGCCCCGGGGGGCAACCTTTTCCTTCTCCATCAGATTGTCTACCTCTCGCACCAACAATGTAGCCGAGTACGAGGCGATATGCAAGGATGGAGTTACTCCTCGGCCGGAGCGTAAGCGGAAGTTTTGGAGACTCCAAGTTGGTGATTTCCCGCTCACGGAGGACTACAAGTGCGAGAGCGAGTCCCTCTTCCCATTATGTCTGACCGCCGAAATGATGGCGCAATTCCGGTACATAAACTTCACTTGGATCCCACGATCGCAGAATACCGAGGCAAACGATCTTGCGCAGATGGCTTCAGGCTACAAAGACGTGGTAGAAGGAGCTGATGTTCAGGTGCAGTTCCTGGAAGCTGACGACTGGAGAGCCGATATCTTCAATTACTTGAAGGATTCGGCTCGGGGGGCACCTAAACGGATAAGGTACAAAGCCATGAAGTACGTGCTTATTGGGGATGACATGTTTTACAGGACTCTGGAAGGGCTATTGCTCAAATGCCTGGGGACAGCCGAGGCCAATCGGCTCCTACACGAGGTACACGAAGGCGCCTGTGGAACTCACCAATCGGCTCATAAGATGAAATGGTTGATCAGGCGATCAGGGTTTTATTGGCCCACCATGCTTGAGGACTGTTTCAACTACTACAAAGGGTGTCAAGCATGTCAAAAATTTGGAAAAATCCAGATGGTACCACACAAGAATGAACCCCATCATCAAGCCTTGGCCATTCCGAGGTTGGGGCATGGACATGA
This sequence comes from Avena longiglumis, assembly GCA_030063025.1. Classification (NCBI taxonomy): domain Eukaryota; kingdom Viridiplantae; phylum Streptophyta; class Magnoliopsida; order Poales; family Poaceae; genus Avena; species Avena longiglumis. The sequence goes on along the minus strand of CP125976.1, from coordinate 423,548,633 downwards.
TCGTCAAAATCAATCCTCCATTGAGTAAAGGCCACATGTGGATTCTGGCCATCACTGACTACTTCACTAAATGGGTGGAGGCTGTCCGATGAAGTCGATGAAACTCAAGGATGTTATCAATTTTGTGAAAGAACATGTTATCCATAGATTGGATTCCCAAACTATCACGACCGATGGAGGTTCGGTCTTTATTTCTCGAGTTTAGAAAGTTCTGCGAGGACATGGGGATCAAGCGATTAGATCATCTCCATACTATGCTCAAGCAAATGGGCAAGTCAAGCGTCAACGAGCCTCATCAAGTTGATCAAGAGAAAAGTCGATGAGCACCCAAGGCGTTGGCACGAGGTTTTGTCAGAGGCGTTATGGGCTTATCGCATGTCATGCCATGGAGCAATAAAAACCTCACCATACCATCTAGTATATGGACAAGAAGCCGTCCTACCTTGGGAAATTACGACTGGATCGAGACGCGTCACTTTTCAGGACGATCTAACAACTGAAGAATACGCAACCCTGATGAGTGACAGTATGGAGGATTTGACTCGAGCTATGGTCACCGGAGAAAATCAAAGAGAACAAGGCCAAAGTAGCTCGTGCATACAACAAGAAAGTGAAGCCAAAGGAGTTCCACGTTGGTGATCCGGTATGGGAAGTCATGTTGCCCTTGGGGACTAAGGATGCAACATATGGTAAATGGTCTCCAAATTGGCATGGTCCGATGCAGGTCGATCAAGTTTTAAGAGGAAACGCATACATGCTCGGCGGTTGGATGGCGTAAAGTTCGATGGCGGTCAACGGTCAACATCTCAAGAAATATTTCCCAAGCATGTGGGATGTTGGACAGTAAAACTTGAGGGGCCGATACATGAAATTGGCTAAGTAAAAGCACGAGAGACGATGGACAGTAAAAATATGGGGGGGCCGATGCTGAAAATCGGCCGAATAAAAAAAATGTATAGCCGATGCACGGTCATCGACTCTAGAGGTTCACACATGTTACAAACAGGTGCCAGTTCGCGCATACAAGCTACTGAAGAAATGCTTCGAAGGCGTGGAGGGCGTCAGCACAGACACGATCCACCTCGGCGAGCTCAGCTTCGTCATCTTCATCTTTGCTTGTCATTAGTCGTTTGTGCAGGGCACGTTTTTCGATGGACAATTGGAGATTTGGGTCGCCCGTGTTGAGAAAGGTCGCAGGTCACCGTTTGAAACCAAGAAGTGGCCGTTTTAATGTGCCTAAAGATGCGACCAAGTTCTGACCCTGTTAAGCGTTTTTTGGGAGAAGCCGATGGGTAGTCATCGGCTGCAGGCGATTGACTTGTTTGATCTGTATGCGTAATATGTTGAAAGCCGATCTGATGTCATCGACTTCGAGCATCGACCTATTTCGGTTATCGGCAAAATTGAAGCGAAGAGGAACAATATTTGGGAAGCGATTATCATTCATTCAAAAGATCATTGCTTACAGGGGCGATTGATTACAAAAGGAGCCTACTACTCATGTTGCCATCGGTTCCTAATCTAAAGGCGAGATAAATGCATTGTCGTCGCCGCCGTCCTCTTCATTGTCTTAAGACCTTGCGGCGTCGTCCTTCTGCTGCTTCTGAAGAAACCAGCGGGACCTCTTCGCCTTGTCGTCATCTTGTGTCTTCTTTGGACCCGGCGGAAGCGCTGTCGGCGGATACTCGTCGGAGGAGGTGTCCTCCTCCGATTCCTCCTCGTCGGAGGACTCGACGCGTCCCGACCGAGCGTCGTCCGCTTCGCCTCGGTTCCCGTCAGCGAGGCCTTGGCTCTCGCCGTCGATCGGGGCGCGACGTCCTCTAACCAGACGGTGAAATCGATCCCTTTCGTCCCACCATCGTGGCGAAGTATCTTACGCCGTAAGTGCTCTGGCGTCGGCTCTCGGTCACTCATGCTGTTGGAGGCGTGGGAAGACACGCCGGAGGAAGCAGAGGAGGCCATGGCAAGAAAGAGGGTTTTTTCGGCGGAGGAAGGAGGGTTTTTTGGCAACTGGAGGAAGATGGGGACTGCGAACTGTTCAGGCTGATTTAAATAAAGGGAATAGTGGAGAGACGGTTCAATGCCGTAGCAGTTTCCCAGATTGCACTGCCAACATCGTCAAATCATGCACTGCGCAGGAGTTGAGAAGACAGGGCATCATGATGAAGGGGTAGCGTGTGATTACGATTCCCACGCATTCGCATTTGCGCCGATACAAAAAAAAGAGGAGAAGAGGAAAAAACACACAGAGTGGTTTTGGAATTATCATTGCCAAAACCAGGGGGGCATGTGTTATCACCGTATTTTGGCCAAAGACGGAGATGGGCCGTGATCAAGATGGGCTTGGAAGATACGTATATTCAACGTGTTGTTGGATCGGCCTAGTGTATGGATTTGGGCTAAATTGCCCGTGTATCTTGTATCGTAGTAGGTTTCGTGTTTGTTTAGGTTCCGTTTAAAGTTTAGGTAAAGATAGAGTTGTAGAGTTATTCCAAAAGTAGAGAGTCTCCGGACTATAAATATGTACCTAAGGTTATCGAAAAAGGAGGACAACCACGTTCACAACAAACACAATCTCGGCGCATCGCCACCCCTTGTTTCTAGGGTTTCTTTCGGGTAAGTGTCATGCTGCCTAGATCGCATCTTGCGATCTAGGCGATATCTATGCGTTACCTGGTTTTACTCGTACTGAAGCGTTGTTGATGGCGAGTAATACCATTATCATAGATTGTTTGAGGCTAGCATCGGTGCTTTTTCATTATTATCGTTGAAGTTATGCTACCTCTAGTTATCTCGCTACCCTTGCACCTTTTCCAAAGTGTAAGGGTAGCATATTGCTTGATCTTTATTTAGTCGATTCGATCTGTTATAGTTGTGCCTTGTTCACCAAGGTTTAGTTTAATATCTACGTAATCAGGCCTTACAAACGGGTTGAACGATCCAGTAGTACATAGGGACGTGGCTTATTCGTTCTAGAGAAGATTGTTCCGGTAATTGACTTTACGTTGGTTATTAGGCCTCCTCTAGGGTTAATATTCTTCATCTTTTGTACGTACCAGGCTCAATCACGCGTAGGACGTTCCAGGTACGTGGTGAAAACATTAAACTGTCGTAGATCGATTTAACTTTTAGTGATCAAGCAAAACCCCATGTTATCGTACATCTAATGCAGAACCATGGGGCAATCGGCTCTAGGAGCCGATTCTGGAAACTCGGGAGCCGGTCACGGCTCGAATTTTACGATACTTGTTTACCATGCAGAAATCAATCGAGCAATCCTTCACCTTCCGATCGGTATAGGTCGGTGGCACGCTCGAACCAAGCCGGGACGTGTGCGGAGTTTTTGCGGCGTTTGCAGGGACCAGGCCCACCAAGAGTCTGAGGAGCCTCCCGGCTCTTCGTGTTGCTCGTCGCTGCTCGCCGGTGGGTTTTGGCAGGCAACAATTGTTTTTGTCACCATAGCTAAGTTGCTTTCAGCATGGATAATTGTTGTTTTGTCTTATTTGATCAGTTTTGCTTTGTATAATGTATGTAACTTAATTTTAAAAATTACTGAGTTTTTTTATCACCATAACTAAGTTGCATTCAGCATGGACAATTGTTGTTTTGCCTAGTTTGATTAGTGTTATTTGTATAATATATGTAGGTTCATTTTAAAAATAAGTAAGTTGTTTTTGTCACAATAACTAAGTTGCTTTGTTTCTTCACACTTGAGCAAAGTTTCGGGTACCTAGAGTGCGGCCCCACCAATGGCCATGTAGTTTCTGGTGCTTATATATTTTTTGTACTAACTTATAGTTTACTAGGAAACACCTTTTGTTTAACCAACGACAACTAGTATGACACATATGCTTATTTTTTAAAAGCAACTTTAGTGTGAGATTCTACTTAAAAAATTAGTGTGAGATAAAGCAATTTCATTTTCTTATTCAATTGTGGAGTTTCCAGCCACAATACCACTCATGAGGAATTTTCTACTTCTAGAGAAAACTATAGTACAAATTCTTCAAAATTTCCTACCACTAACACTAAGTTTGTTCCTACTAATGCTAAGTTGAGTAGGACTAGTGCTAAGTTGTCTAGCATTGTTGTAAGTTGTCAACTGTTGCGCCTATGTTACCTATCGTTGATGCTAATTTATCTACTGTTGTTCCTTTACCGCTCTATGAAGTTACAAAATGGATATGTGAGTTCTAGCTAGTTGCTTTTGTTGGAATTATGCCCTAGAGACAATAATAAAGATGTTATTGTTATAATTGTTGTTCATGATAAAGTTTATATTCCATGCTAGAATTGTATTAAGCGGAAACTTTGATACTTGTGTGGTTTATGAATAAACATCGTGTCCCTAGTACGCCTCTATGGATTAGCTCATTGATTAATGATGGTTAAGGTTTCCTAACCATAGACATGAGTTGTCGATTAATAATGAGATCATATCATTAGGAGAATGATATGATGGACAGACCCAAATCAAGCAGAGCAATTAGATCGTGTCATCGTGTTCATCTTTGCGAAGCTTTTTTCTATGTCAAATATTGTATTCCTTAGACCATGAGATAATGCAACTCCCTGGTATCGGAAGAAAGCTTTGAGGTCATCAAACTTCATCCTATGTGAGGGTGATCATAAAGGTGTCTCTCAGGTGATCGGAAAGTACTTGTTGGGTTGTATGTATCGAGATGGGATTTGTCCCTCCCGAGTCGGAGAGATATACTTCAGGCCCACTCGGTAATCGATATCAACACTGCTTGCAAGAACATGGTTAAGGAGTTAATCACAAAGTGATATCGGATTACGGAACGAGTAAAGTACTTGCTATGAATGAGATTGAACTAGGTATGCCGATACCAACGATCGAATCTCGGGCAAGTAAAATATCGCATGATGAAGGGAATATATATATGGGATTAATTGAATTCTGGCATCGTGGTTCATCCGATATGATTATCGATGAATATGTGGGAGTCAATATGGGTTTCCAGATCCCGCTGTTGATTATTGATAGAAGATCATGTCTGCATATTCTCGAACCCGTAGGGTCACACACTTAACGTGCCTCGACGCTAGGATAGATTGGATAATTGGTTTATGAGTTTTTGTTCGGAGTCTCGGATGAGATCCAGGACATCACGAGAGGTTCCGGAATGGTCCGGAGAATAAGATTCATATGAAGGAAAGCAGTTTTTGGATTTCGGAATCGTTTCGGAGTATCCGGTATTGCACCGGAAGGTTCTAGAAGCTTCCGGAGTGGGACCAACGTGGCCCCACTTGTCGGAGGCCTGCGTGGGACTAAGGGGAGTGCCCTGGCCGCATTGGGCCAGGGTCACAAGGCCCCATAGGCCCAGCCAGCCAAAACCCTAGGGGAAACCCTAGGAACCCTTCTAGAAGGAGGGGGGAATCTTGCCCCCCACTCCAACCCTTGGGGCCGCCTCCCTAGGGCTTGGAGGAGGGGCCAAGGGGGCCGAACATCCCATATATAAGGTGGGAAGGGGCGCACCCCTCTCCCCCAACTCTTCCAACCCTAGCCACCGACCTGCTGCCCTCCACCTCTCTCTCTCTCTCTCTCTCTCTCTCTCTCTCTCTCTCTCTCTCTCTCTCTCTCTCTCTCTCTCTCTCTCCCGACTGCGCGTAGGCGAAGCCCTGCTGCAGAAACTCTCCACCATTGCACCACGCCGTCGTTCTGTAGATCCAATCTATCTCTCCACCCCACTTGCTGGACCAAGAAAAGAGGAGACGTCGCAGCACTGTACGTGTGCATATCTCGGAGGTGCCGCCACTTGCGGCGTTGGATCGGATCGGATCGCGAGGAGGAGAAGGCTAGTTCGACTACATCACCCACGTTCTGTTGAATGTTTCCGCTGTGCGATTTCTTCAAGGGTATGAAGATATCATCTATCTCTCTCGTTGATTGCATCTCCTAGATTAGATCTTGGCTTTCCTGTTCGCATCCGTAGAATTTTTTTGATTTACTATGCTGCAAAACCCTTCAGTGGTATTAGAGCTAGATCTATGCGTAGATGTGTTTCATGAGTAGAACGCAACATGCTTGTTGCAGGCGTTGATGTTTTCTGTTGCAAGCCTCTTGTTGTGTACTTCTTATGAAGCGGGATAGTGAGATCGAAGCGTCCAGTTAACTTTACGCGACCGCTTAGCGAGGCCGGCTCCGACTTGACGTGGCTTGTTCCACACATGCTGGTGGATGCCGTTTCTCACTATAGTAGTCATGGATTTACACGGATGTTGGCAACCATAATATCACCGTTGTGGCTTTACGAGGTAAGAATCGTTCTTAGCTTGTTACTCCCATAAGCCACGTAAAACATGCAACAACAAAGTAGAGGCGTCTAACTTGTTTTTGCAGGGAGTGTTTTGTGATATGGTATGGCCCAAGACATGATGTGTATGATGTATGCGATGATCATGTTTTGTAATATTTCACGATTTGCATGTCGATGAGTACACAATCGGCAGGAGACATATGGTTGTCTTTATAATTGTGTATGACCTGTGTGTCAACTTCTTATACGCCATGTAATAGCTTTTCTTTATCGCTAAGTAGTTAGCAATAGTTGTAGTTGCTGTTCGTGGTGGAGGCAATCATGGTGGAATGATGGAGATCATGCTGGAATGCACAAGATGGAGATCATTGCGCGGAGATTGGCTATACCATGTCACATAAGATTATATGCATGTGATGTTTATCCTTTTATGTATCTTATTATGCTTAGATCGCGACGGTATCATTATAAGATGATTCCTCACTTAAAAGATCAAGATAAAAATTGTGTTCTCCTCATGTATGCACCGTTGCGAAAGTTCGTCGTGTTCAAGCACCTCGTGATGATCGGGTGCTATAAACTCTACGTTCACATACAACGGGTGCAAGCCAGTTTTGCACACGCGGAAATACTTGGGTTTGACTTGACGAGCCTAGCATGTACAGACATGGCCTCGGAACACACGAACCGAAAGGTTAAGCATGAGTCATATGAATGATATGATCGACACTTTGTTGTCCACCATTGAAACCACATCTCTTCTCGTGAAGATCGGATTAGGTGTGGTGAATTTGGATAGTGTTCACTAAACAATTTGAGGGATGTTGAATTTAGTGGGAGTTCATCTAGTAATTTGATTAAGTTGAACTAGTGATCATGAACATAGTCTAAATTGTACTTGCAAATTTTGTAGATCAAATGGCTAAGTCCAACTTCAATTTCAACGTTTTTGCTAAGAAAGAAAAGCTTAAGAATAATGGGTCTAACTTCACCAACTGGTTCCGCAATCTGAGAATCATTCTCGCTGGCGGACAAAAGGACTATGTCCTTGAGAAAGCGCTAGGTGACGCCCTTACTATTGGTACGCCGACTGATGAAAAAGCTGTTTATCAGTCGCGCAAAGATGATTATGGTGTGATTAAGATTACCATGTTGTTTGCTATGGAATCGGTGTAGGGTTCGCAGCATAGAAAACAAAAAATTTCCTACGATGGGAACAACTATGTACCAAGATCTTTCTACTAGATACAAACAACGGGCGGATGTATATCCGTAGAGAACATACCCTTGAAGACCGACAAATCTTAACGAGTCCAAACTCGTGGTTGATGTAGACGATCTCTTGCCGATCTCAAGATCTAGAGGAAGTCCTAGCGCCGCAAAACAGCAGCGCATCCGTGCTCGCACACACGTTCGAGGTACCGAGCAACCTCCGCCTCCTCGCTCCAGCGATGCAGCGGAAGCACAACTCTTTCTTGTCGAATAGCCACCGGGAACATGTATCTCGCTAGTCCGAGACCATGGGGGATAAATTCTAGAGGGGGAGAGAGATCCTTCACGAGGAGGTGTGAGTGAGAGAGAGGGAGGGGGCTCCTTTTATAGGGAGAGGGGGGCACCCAAGGGGCCATGCGCCCAGCCATGGGGCTGCCCCCACCTCTTCCACATTCATGTGGGTGGACACTCCACTCACAAAATGGCCCTTCAATTTTCTCCACTCAAAAACCCACTCAAATTCCCATTAAATTTCCACCAAATTTAATGCAAACTCTCATTAAATAAAACTCTTTTATTTTATTCAGAGTTTTGTCAATTACTTTAATGACAAACATTCACAAATAACCCCTTGCTAGAATTCTATTTAACATGCATAACCACTTTATGCAATTTCACCCGAAAACCTGTTTCGGTATCTAGTGAAATAAATTCATGCGCTTGTTCATTCTTTCGGCATGAAACTTTTGCTCCAATTGGATGTCGGTGTCTCTTAAGTGTGTCACCCTACGGTTCGTGAACAATGCGGAAATGATCGAGACCCCTCTCGGATTAATCATCAGAAGCGGGATCTGGAGACCCATATTGACTCCCACACATTCAACGATGACTTTCTTGTGATCGTCGGAACCTTTTACGCTAGTATCTTAATCCTTTTGTTTCGCGATATATTACATGTCCGAGATTCGATCATCGGTATCTCCATACCTAGTTTGATCTCGTTACTAACATGTACTCTTTTCTCGTTCCCGTGATATAACATTCTAGTGATCAAATCACTTTCTTGCAAGCTAATCAATGTGATATCACCGAGAGGGCCCACAGCATATCTATCCGTCATCGGGATGAACAAATTCCACTCTCGATCCATGGGCCTCAACATAACACTTTATTAGTTCTGAATCCATCTTTATAATCACCCTGTTACGGTGTGACGTTTGATGTTATCAGGAAACTCTTCCGGTGTTAGTGATTGACATGATCTCATGGTCTAAGGATTAGGATCACTTGGTAAGTTGTTATAGCAATATAAACTCAATGACTTTGATCGTAATTCTATACTTCGGATGAATGTTCATCACACCATTACACTAATGTTGTGATCCCGTTATTAACAACATCCAATGTCCATGATCAGGAAACCTTGATCATCTTGTTAATCAACGAGCTAGTTTATAAGAGAGACATAACTAGGAACTAACTTTTGTTTATTAAACACACATGTATTAACGTTTCCGTATTAATACAATTATAGCATGTAAAATAAACATTTATCATAAATAAGGAATACGATAATAACCACTTTATTATTGCCTCTCGGGCATATTCCCTTCAATCGGACCTTGAAAATCGTTTTGAGAGTTCGCTGGGCCCTTTGAGATTCTTGAGGAACTGAAAACCATGTTTCAGACTGATGGGGATATGCCTACTGGGGTATACCCAGCAGGACGTTTCCGACTGGAACGTGAGTTGGCGAGTGGGCCTGCGGAACGACGAGTGGATTGAAGCCCAGCAAGGTACCGAGCGAAGTCAAGGCCCAAAGTAGTAGATAGGCCCAATGGACTAGGTTAAATGACTATTGAAGTTTTAACTGAATCGGTTGAGATATGTAAACCCTAGGGGAGGTGAGCCTATATAAACCTCCCTATAGGGCGAGTAGACACACGTTCCCTCATACACCCAAGCGACTCGCCGCCTAGCCGCCGAGCTCGCCCATTGTAACACCTCCATAATACAATCTAGCAGGAGTAGGTCTTTACCCTCCGGGGCCGAACCTGGGTAAAACCTCAGTCTTTGCCTCATCTCGCACCGCAGATGGCCGCCTTACCCCTCGTTCTACTACTCGCCGATTGCAGATCTCGCCGTGACAATTCCCACGGCTGGGCGCCCACTGGGGCTGGCGGTCTGGCCGGTGTTCTCGCGGCGAGATCCAATCTGCCCATCAACGACGGTCGCCACCGGCCGCATGATAGCGATCGGCGAGATGCTCCAGATCTTGCCAAGCAGCTACGTCCCGGCTGGGCGACCACACGACAACGTGATCCCGCCATCGCACGATCAGCCTCTTCGCCGGCCTCACCGACGCCATCTCGGAGGACTCGGCTCCCATCCGCGAGTCGCCGCCACGCGATCGGCTCTCCGAGAGCCAGATCCGCATGATCCACCGCCTCGCCTCCGAGTACAACTCGGCCCACAGCAACGTGGCCGGGAATTCAGCGGCCGCAGAGGATGCGGCCCTCACCGACGACGCCGACTCGGCGACCCCGGCGTCACTCGCCGGATCCATCACCGCGGCTTCGTCCGCGGGCTCCATCGCCCAGGTCTCCAACGCAGGAGACTTCGAGGACCCCTCCATCCTGGATCTTCGACCGACCGGTCGAGGACTTCGCCGGCCTCATGACGGAACCGGCCGCCACGCCGACCTACATGGCCACCGCCCGATCCGCCGGAGGATCCTTTCTCCACCCCAATCCTCCTAACGCCCGCAACGGAGGTCGAGGAACTCCGCTCAAATCGGAGGCGGTGCAAGAGCAAGCCGAGCGAAAAATTTCGCCGAGCAGGTGACGCGCAGAGCTATCACGCTACCACCAGCGGATCGTCACGCTGAACCCCACCGTTCAAGGGCGCTCGAACTTCGACGACGAAATGACCCGGCCAGCGTGGCGAACGCGATCTGCGAGAACGCGCCACCAGGAAGCCGCCCCCGCCAGATCAACCAGGGCGCCCACCACCACCCAACCGCACCTCCTGAGGACCAGCCGCGGATAGTAGTCTCCTCACGGGAGCGAGACGAACGGCCTCCCGCTGTTCTCCACCCAATGGACAACCTCGTGGCGGGGCAGCGGCGACAAGCATCACAGCCACAGCGACGGCGCCTCTGAGATCCAATACGTCGGGCCTGGCCACGCGAAGGCCGAGCAAAAAGCGGTGCCGACTCGGCGGTCGAGTATACTCGTTCCTCGGGAAGCAGAGCGGCCTAAGCGGCCGCCAGCGGCAAACACCCTCAATCGCCCGCCACGAGCAGCCGCAGCCAACACCGACCCGCGAACACGGCACTCTCCACCAACGACCCCAGTGCAACCAACCTTGTCGCCGCCAACGGGCAACCCATCGACACCCGCACCCACATCATCAACAACCAAAGCCGGCGCACGCCAGCCCGACGACTCTGCGGCACACCTAACTAATCGCCGCGACGGCGAGCCTATGGGGTCGCCATCGACTCGGACCCAAGTGCTTCGACCAATGATCCGAGGCGAAGTACCCGCCAAACTTCAAGGCGCCAAAAGAGATAGAAAAATACGACTGCGACCCGCCCGTCTGCTCGACATACCTCATGGCGATGGGGATCGCGGGTCACACCGACCTACCGCCGCCGTTACTCCCCACGATGATGGAGGGACGTGCGAAGTGGATCAACACTCTTCCCGTGACGATCGACTCAGGAGGAAATGCGACGCCTTCGAGTGCACTTCGAATGCTCCTACACCGCCGCCACCACTATTGAGGACCGGAATGGTGCGTCCAGGACCCGCGAGTCGACCAAGAATCGGGTCCAACGGTGGCAAGAGCTTTGGTACAACGCGTCGGCATCCACCCGACACCGCGATCCATTGCTTCAAGACCTCGTGCCGCCACGAGCCCCTAGTCGCCAAGCTCAGCGACACTCCCGCACACTCGACAACATCCCCGACCTCCTCGAAATCGCCAAACAGTACGCCGAGGAAGATCCAAACCAGGAAACTGACGACGAGTCAGGAGGTCAACGCCGCACGTGCGGCAACGACGGTGGACGCCGAACCGACCTACGGTACAGCGGCACTCGCCTCACTGGCAAGCGCCGCAGTGACGGGCGAGTGGACTTCGTCGCCAACGCCGGACACGCGCAGCGCGAGCCCAAGAGCTACCGCCGCGACGGAGGGCAACGCCGCGACGGCGGCAACTACAAGAACAAGCCAAGGTTCGATCCCGCAGCCCTCCTTAACCAACCATGTGCGTTACATAGCAGGGAAGGAAAGCCCGCAACGCACACCACCGCCGACTGCCACACCCTCAGTGAAATCGAGAAGGCACGACAAGCGCGGGAGGACCCCGACAACGACCCGCCAAACGGCGGAAAATTCGGCAAAGTAGCCGGCTCGCTCCACACCTTCACAGGCTTCAACACGAAGCGCGATAAGAAGGTCATCGCCCGCGCCGTCGCCGTCAATGCGGTGGCCCATATAGACGTCCCCGGTTCGAATCGGTCGGCAGCCCATCACCGGAGCCGCCAAGATCACTCGCCACGCATCGAATACCTGTGACGAGTCGCCTTGTGGTCAAGCCCAAGGTTGGCGACATCGCTCCCCAAGACACCGATGGACGGCGGCAGCTCCATCAACATCCTCTACCTCGACAACTTCAGCGGCTGCTCCGCGTCGATGATCGAGACGACCCACACCACATTTCACGCATCGCCCCGGTCGGAAGGCGTACCCGATCGGCAAGGTCACGCTACCACCTTCGCACACCGCAAACTTCCGCACCGAGCGGATCATCTTTGAGCTGGTGCCCTTCGACAGCCCCTACCATCGCTGGGCGCCAGCATTCGCCAAATTCATGGCAGCGCCCACGCTGCATAACGCGATGAAGCTCCCTGGGCCATGCGGCGTCATCACCATCAACGGCGACCCCGACATGGCCGCCGAGTGCGAGGCCAAAGGAGCCGAGCTCGCTGACGCCGTCATCACGGCGGAGACCAACCACGCTGATGAACTCGCCAAGTACGCGAGCGGGGTCAACAATGACGACCCACCATACTCAAGAAGCCCAACTCAGAGGGCAAACACCTCAACCTTTGAGGCCACGACGACACCGCACCGTCCGAGCTGGTACCAGCGACTCCAGACGGTGACGATCGGACGGCATGAGCCCAGCATAGGAAGGCGCGCCATCGAAGTTCCTCCGTGAGAACAGGGACATCTTCGCATGGAAACCCTTTGACATGCCCGGTGTCCCTAGGGAGCTCGTGAGCACAAGCTAAACGCCGACCCCAAAGTGCGACTGTCAAGCCGCGGCCCTTCAATGAAGAACGCCGTCGAGCAATCGCCGAGGAAGTGCAGCGTCTACTCGCTGCCGGCTTCATCCGGCCAATCAAGTACTCCAAATGGCTGGCAAACCCAGTCCTGGTCGAGAAGAAAAACGGGACCTGGAGAATGTGTATCGACTACACAAACCTAAACAACGCCTGCCCAAAGGAGCAGTTCATCCTCCCGCGGATCGACCAGATAATCGATTCAACCACGGGCTCGGAATCGCTATGTTTCCTCGATGCCTACTCTGGGTACAACCAGATCAAAATGGCTGTCGAAGACGAGGATAAGACGGCGTTCATCACGCCATTCGGAGCCTTCTGCTACACCGCCATGACCTTCGGCCTCAAGAACGCCGGAGCGACCTACCAGCGGTGCATGCAAGAATGCCTCGCGAGCGAAATTGGCCGCAACATCCACGTCTACATCGACGACGTGGTCGTGAAGTCCGCTCGCCAAGGCGACCTACTCGCCGACCTGGCGGAAACTTTCGCCAACCTGCGAAGATACAAGATAAAGCTCAATCCAGGCAAGTGCACCTTCGGTGTATCCGCCGGACAACTACTGGGGTACGTCGTCTCCAAACGAGGGATCGAGGCGAACCCCACAAAGATCGACACGATCGCCCGGCTCGGCAAACCCGAGTGCTCGCGACGTCCGAAGCCTGGGCGAGTAGCGGCTCGCCGCTTCATCCCGCCTGGCGAAAAGGCGATGCCCTATACCGCCGATGCGAAGAACCCCACCTTCCGTGGGACAAGGAGGCGGACGACTCCGCGACCTCAAAAGGTACTCGCGACCACTACTCGCCGCCCACGACAAAGAACCCATGCTGGTTTATGTCGCGTCCGAGCGCCGTTGTCACGACGTGATGGTCGTCGGCGACCGAGGAAGGAAAGGAGCGCCCGTTCGGTGGCGGTGTACTACATCAGCGAGGTCCTCACCGAAGTCGCGCCAGCGTACCCACAATACCAAAAACTAGTATACGCGGTCTTGAGGGCTCGTGGCGCGCAGCACTACTTCCGTGAGCACCCGATCACGGTCGTCTCCTCGGCACCACCGCAAGACATCATCCGCAATCGCGAGGCGACCGGGCGGTCGCCAAGTGGGCCGAGATCGGCGTCCACAACATCAACTACGAGCCACGAAGGCGATCAAGTCACGTGCACCGGCAGACTTCATCGCCGATCGGGAGGAGGCCCAGCTGAGAAGCCGCCGCATTCCACCATCGAGCACGCACTTCGACGGCTCCAAGAACGCGGACGGTGCAGGCGCAGGGATAGTGTTGACTTCACCCAAGGGCGACAAGCTCCGCTACATCCTCTGCCTCGACTTCACGCCCTGCACCAACAACATGGCTGAATACGAGGCCCTACTTCACGGCATGCGATCCGCCAAGGAGATGAACGTCAATCGCCTCCGCTGCTACGGAGATTTCGACCTTGTCGCGGGGCAAGTCGCCGGCACCTGCGAAGCCGTCTCCCCCACCATGGCGGCGTACCGCCAAGCGGTGGACAAGTTGGGTGGCCACTTCACCGGCTACTCTGTCGAGTGGATCGACAGGCAGAAAAACGAGGAGGCCGACGCCCTCTCTCGCATCGGGTCGGCTCGACTCGCACCACCCGCCGGCGTTTTCCTCGACACGATCTCCAAGCCATCAGTCTCTCCCCCGAGGGAGATCGACATCGGAGTCCCACTCCAACCAGAGGCAGCCTTGGTCGCACTCGTCACCGAGCCAGACGACTGGACCAAGCCCTACATCGCCTACCTGGAAGCCGGCACCCTGCCAGCAGACGAGACAGACGCTCGAATGATCGCTCGTCGATGCAAGTCCTACACCATCATCGACGGCGAGCTCCACAAGCGCAGCGTCACCGGCGTGTTCCAACGCTGCGTCCAACCAGCTGAAGGACGCAAAATCCTCCACGACATTCATTCAGGCGACTGTGGCCACCACGCCACCGCTCGCTCCCTGGTCGCCAAGGCTATGCGACACGGCTTCTACTGGCCCACCGCACACGCCGACGCCGTCGACATCGTCCAGCGATGCGCCGGGTGTCAGAAGTACGCCAATCAGACGCACGTACCGAGCTCGGCGCTCAAAACAATCCCCATCACCTGGCCATTCGCTGTGTGGGGCATGGACATGGTAGGCCCCTTCAAGAAGGCCCCCTCTGGCTACACCCACCTTCTAGTCGCCGTCGACAAGTTCACGAAGTGGGTGGAGGCCAAGCCAGTCCGGAAATGCGACGGGAAGACCGCCACCAAATTCTTACGCGAGCTCATATATCGCTACGCGTTCCCCAACAGCATCATCACGGACAACGGCACCAACTTCGCCAAGGGAGCCATGGCCGAATTCTGCGAAGAGCACCATATCCGGCTCGACCTCGCGTCAGTCGCCCACCCGGAATCCAATGGCCAGGCGGAACGGGCCAACCAAAGCATCCTCCACGGCCTGAAGCCGCGACTCCAAGTACCACTCGAGCGCACCGCCGGGTGCTGGGTAGAGGAGTTGCCCTCTGTCATCTGGGGGATCCGCACCTTAGCCAACAGATCGACGTGATTCACTCCCTTCTTCATGGTCTACGGCGCCGAAGCAGTCATGCCTACCGACCTCGAACACGACTCACCGCGAGTCGTCCACTATACGGAGGCTGCAAATGAGCTGGCCCGCCAAGATGGGGTCGACCAGCTCGACGAAGCACGCGACCTCGCTCGGTCACGCACCGCCATCTACCAGCAAGGACTCCGCCGCTACCACAGCGGGTGGCTCGCACCTTCGGGAAGGCGACACGGTTACGCCTCATCCAGGACAATAAGGGCATGCACAAGCTTTCCCCTCCGTGGGAAGGCCCATTCGCTATCGGGCGCGTACTCGTCAACGACGCCTACTACCTCATCGACGTCCACGGGGACGGCGAACTCGACGTCAAGCGACCATGGAATGTAAACCTCCTCCGGAAGTTCTACTCCTAGAACCCCACACATGTACTCTCCAGTCGCTATGAAATAAAAAAAACGGTTACCACAAATTGCGCCTACTCTCCATGACTTGTGCCACTCGCACTCGTAAAAACAGCGTTATGCTAAATGCAGAAGTCAACCTTTGGTACAGCGATCGGCACGGCTAAGTAGTGCGGTGTAAGAGCACTGAATCACTTCAGGTCTTGCATCGTCCACGAATAACGCCAACCCGGAGCCCCACTGGAGTCGCCTAGCTCGACTGGTTCTACGAGCCAAGACAACTGCCCTCGCTTCTCACAACGACCTTGGTCCTCCGCATCCTCGACATAGCGACTCGAACGGCTAAGTACCACGCTCGGGGACTGAAGACCAATTCGTCGCGAGCGGTCAGGGAAAACACCAAGTAAGAGAGCATGCTCAGGACTCGCCACGCGACTGACCCCACGGGACAGGCAGGAGTGACGCGCTCACACCAACGCGCTAAGTCCTCAACCACCCTCGAGTCGCGCCTAGAACTACCAAGTACCACGCTCGGGGACTCGGCCACCCGACCTCGTTCACAAGACGGAAAAGCGGTAAATCTGAGCACTCAAGGGAGTCGCCTAGCGACTGGCTCTTCGAGCCCGGGCGAGTCGACTAAAACATCAAAACACATAACAACAACACATACATCATACACGAGGTAAACCCCACAAAAGGGCGGACGCGCTCGGGGACTCGTCCAAAATCAATCCAAAGCACACAAACAAATATCAAAATAGACACGACGTCTCATTCAATCGCATATTGCATTGTTTTATGTTACAAATTATGCCCGCGCGGCAGAACTGCCGCTAACGCCACAAGGCAAACTACCCTACTCTGCAGGCTTCGATGACGACTCGCCAGCATCCCGGCGATTGCGGATGAACGCCGTGTATGGATTTGATGGATACGTCGTCAGTTCACCCACCATCGCCGCGCGAAAAGGCTGCTCGACCTTGAAGACGCGATGCGGCGGCTCGGGGTCGTTCGGCGCGACAACCATCTCCTGGTACGGCAGGAGGTCGCCCATTGCCCAGACACGTTCCGAGTACGTGGCGGCACGTTCTTGCAACTTGAGGACCTCGGACAGCTCCACCGCGCCAGTCGACGATGGATACCCACTCGTCACATCGTCCACGTCAAAATCTTCGGGGAAGTGGGCGAGTCCAAGGCTCAGTGCCGTCGATGCTCCACGCCGAAACGCCGATCGTGTCATGAACTCAACGACCGCGGGTGCCTTCTCCAAATACTTCCACACCTCAACGATGTCGCTGGGAATCACCTCCATGGGCGATATTTCTTGGAGGTAGGCACGGATGCACGTTGCGGACAACGTCTCCGAATCGACGAGCATGCTTACGCATTGCATCGCGTCGAGCGAGTTTGCCTCTCCTTTGCTATCAATGATGCGACCTGCGAGTAGAAGACAACGTTGAGTAGGACGGACACTACAAAAGCCACAGCCACTAGAAGGGAAGATGTACTCACCAAGCAACGGACGAGCGAGTCCCGTGATGAAGCACTGAAGCGACGTGTGGTCGTCCTGAAGCCCAGCAATAAGGGCTTCCGACACCTTGCGATCCCCCTCAGCAGCCGCAATGGCGTCCTTAGCTCGCCCATCCGGCGAGCTCGCTTCTTCTCTCGCTTTCCGTAGTTCGCGCTCAAGGTCGGCGATCCGTTGTTCAACGGCACCTAGAGCCGAATGCGCCGCCGCAAATTCACCAGCGGGGACAAGCCCCTGGCGAGCTTCCTCTGCCTTCGCGGCAACAGCCTGACGCCCTTTGTTTGCCTCCTGGACGATGGCCAGCTCCTTCTCCACGTGCTGTTTTGCGGCCAATCGGTCCGCTGACTCAAGCTGCAGACCCTGCACATCACCAAAAAAGGGTTAGTCAAATAAAAAAATTCCTAAGTGCCCACCCGCTGAAATTCAGCGAGTGCGCACTCGGGGACTGGCGATCAAAAAAAATTTCCTAAGTGCCCACCCGCTGAAATTCAGCGAGTGCGCACTCGGGGACTGGCGATCAAAAAATTCCTAAGCTCCCACCCGCTAAAATTTAGCGCACTCGGGACTGGATCGACAAACAAAAGATGTGAAATTATAAGAATCAGGCCGCAAAGCACCGACCTGATCCTCGGGACCGGGCGTGCACGGATGGCTGCGCCAAGCATCTTTGTGGAGTTGTACAGCGTCCACGGATCACGAAGTGCTGGCGTGTGCCCGGACGTTGGTCGACTTCAGCGTCGGCGGTCCGGGAGGCGTGGCTCGGTGCAGCCCACTCACCGTGGTCGCCTTGGTCACGAAGCGGGAAGGTAGCGATAGAGGTACCTGCCCGAGAGAGGTCGCCTCCGCCGTTCGAAGGAAGCACCCTCGCCGTGAGCGGCTGCTTCCATCACGGGCCGGTGGTGCGACCGTATCGTCGAGATAGTGATGGTGTCGTCGCCCTTGGCCTTCTTGCTACCATCCGAGGCGGCGACCTCGTCGCCTTCCTCTTGCGGGAAGGATCTTCCTCGCTAGCGGCGGAGGGCACCTTGGCCCGGTCGGGTGACCCATCCTCTTCACCCGGTCCTCGCATCAATTGAATCAACAAAACAATCGAAATAGTTATGAAAAATAAGGAAAGGTGAGCGAACTCACTTGGCGGCGGGATGAAACGATCTGTCACGAGGAGCCGACCGGTTTCTCCAGCTCGGGGCCAGACGGCGAGTGAGCCCTAACTCGGGCGTCGCGTGCCCAAGACACGGACGGCTTCTTCGTTGTTGAGGCTGCGGTGGCGCTTCTAGAACATCCTCGGGAGCCTCCTTGTGGCGCCAGCCGTTGAGCCTCCCAGCCAGGCTGGGCGAATGGTGGAGGCATTGAAGCCAGCACTTCCACGGTTTGCATCCAAAGGTTGGCCGGTGGCGCGCCGTCGCCGGGCTGGGGCGTCTGAGCTTTCGCCGAGTGCGATGGCGAGGACTTGACGGCCTCGTCTTCTTTTTGGGGCCCTCGCCTCCTTTCCTTCCTCTTCTTCTTTGAGGGTGGCTTGACGGCGAGGTGGTCTCACGGGAGCTCGTCGTCATCGTCGCGTTCGAGGCTTCGCTTGCCTCGATCTCGCTGTCGTTGCCCGCGGGTCTTTCGGACCAGCGGGGCGACCTCCTCTTCGGACTCGTCCTCGTCGTCCTCGTTGCCCTTGGTAGGCGGCGATTCGCCTATGTCTTGGGCGGATGGGCCCGAGCTCTCATCATCCGAGGGTGGGAGCCACCCTTCCACCACTTGGAATAGCTGCGACGAATACAAAACGGAATCAGAATTACCGCGACTACATTTACTGCGACTGCGAGCAAGGTAAAGAAATTACCGTTGGAGCCGGACGCTTCGCGGTATAGGGGGCGACCCCAGCCTGCGCATCCAGGTACACCGCCTGGGTTATCTTCTTCAACGCTGGGAGATAATCCTCCAGCTTCCACTCGTCGAGACAGGCCTTCGTCGAGTCTCCCCAGCCCGTGTACTGGTACATGTAGTGGTCGCGGTGGGCGAGTGGAACAAGCCGCTGCCCGAGCCAGCAATTGTACAAGTTTATCGTTTGAAGGCCCTTCTTTTTCAGACCACGGATGGTCTGGAGCATCTCGTCGACGACCATCCGCTGGTCGCCGGGGAGCTTGCCGACTTGGAGATTGCGCGGCTCGGAGCGACTAGCGAGTACCACGGATCGCCACCTCGCCCTCGGTCGCCTCGGCCACGTAGAACCACGACTTCTTCGATCGCTGCCTTGGCGGGTAGCATCGATCAAAGAAAGAAGCTTTGGACTTGAGCTGAACGCGTCAAGCCGCCAGCATTGGGCCTTGCCTCCTCGCTGATCCGTCTGTGGAACAAATCTTGCCACAAGGAAGTAGGGCCGGCCAAGTAGCATTCGCGAGCATACGAAGATGAGCTGCTCGATGCTATGGGACCCATCTGAAGGCTGGATCCGTGGTAAGTAAGCGCAGGAAGAATAGGGACGAGGAAACCCTAGCCCCGCCGAGATGGTGGTGAAACAGGAATTCCCTCTCGCGGGTTTGGGGTCGTTCTCGCTCGAGGATACGCCAACAGGCTCACAGGATCCCGGCCTCCTCGAAGGAGGCCAGCTATGCCCTTGTGCACTTGGACCTACCCCACGGCTCGGTGGAAAGGGCCATGGCCAAGAGATTGGTTGGAGATTGGAGGATTTCGGGTCGACTGGATCGCGGAGCGAAGGAAAGAAAATGCGCGCACTCGGAAGAAGTGGTGAGGAGTTGGATCTACGATTGCCTGCCATTCCTTATATAGCGGAGTTACCGCCAAATCGGGAGCCGTTACCACGCGGTGATTACGCCAAAGTTACCGTTGGATTACCCCAAAGGCTAGTTTGACCACGCTGACGGTCCAACTCTGACCACTTTCGCCGACCCAATCACTAAGACAGTGTTTTCGCCGACTCGACTCGCCAAAGCTGCGACCTGGATCATTGGTTGTCTCCTTTATACGGGAGCCCGCCGACGATTCGACTGAGGTGCCTACTCTGAAGCCGCATACTCCGACTGCCAGCAGCCACTTAAGCCTAATTGACGACGGCCTCGGGGACTACTGATGGGGATATGCCTACTGGGGTATACCCAGCAGGACGTTTCCGACTGGAACGTGAGTTGGCGAGTGGGCCTGCGGAACGGCGAGTGGATTGAAGCCCAGCAAGGTACCGAGCGACTGGAAGATGAAGGCCCAGGCGAGTAGATAGGCCCAGTTGGACTAGGTTAAACGACTATTGAAGTTTTAACTAAATCGGTTGAGATATGTAAACCCTAGGGGAGGTGAGCCTATATAAACCTCCCTATAGGGCGAGTAGACACACGTTCCCTCATACACCCAAGCGACTCGCCGCCTAGCCGCCGAGCTCGCCCATTGTAACACCTCCATAATACAATCTAGCAGGAGTAGGTCTTTACCCTCCGGGGGGCCGAACCTGGGTAAAACCCTGTGTCTTTGCCCTCATCTCGCACCGCAGATGGCTGGCCGCCCTTGCCCCTCGTTATACTACTCGCTGCCGATTGCAGCATCTGCCGTGACAATTCCCACGACACAGACTCAGGCCCGTTCTGAGAGATATGAGATCTCTGAGAAATTCTTTAACTGCAAGATGGAGGAAGGGAGTTCGGTTAGTGAGCACGCCATTAAGATGTCGGTCTACACTCAACGTCTTGAGCAACTATACTGCAAGATTCTAGAAGTCTCAAGATTGATAGAGTTCTGCAAGCACTTCCTCCTAGCTACAAAGGTTTTGTAGTTACTCATAATCAGATTGGTTCCACTGATACGATCACTGAGCTCTTCGCTAAGCTGAAAGCTGCGGAGGTGGACATCAAGAAAGATAATCATGTGTTGATGGTCAACAAGACCCCTAGCTTTAAGAAAGGTAAGGGTGCAAGGAAATCCTTCAAGAAAGGCAGCGAAAAGCATGTTGCCCCTGCTGAGAAGAAGCTCAAGTCTGGACCTAAGCCAGACACTGAGTGCTTCTATTGCAAGGACAAGGGTCACTGGAAGCGCAACTGTCCGAAGTACTTAGCGGACAAGAAGGCTGTGGCATCCCGCAAAACCACTACTAGAAAATCGCGTTGTTTTTGTGCATTGCATCATCATGACCGCATGCTCATGTCATCATGCCGCATTGCATTTGAGCATCGTCATCATCTTGCATTTGCTTGTATAAAACTAATTGCGAAAAAACCGGTTCTTGTTTTCTAAACGCCCCGTCTCTGTTCAAACGCAAAACCGGGTCACCGGATTATTTTGTTTTGTCTGCTATCGGTTCGCAAAAACTCTGTGTTAAATAAATAAAATATTTAATTATTTTAGTGGGGCAGTCGAACGGGCCGATTCGACCCGAACGACCACCCCAGAAATAAATCGGTCCACCCCAAATCCTAAATCTACCCAACCTAGTCTACCCACCCCTACCTCCACATCACTACCTCCAATCGGCTGTAGCCACCTCACCTCTCTCCCTCCTCCCACCACTCATATGCTGACACCTCACCCCATCCCTCTCTTCTCCCTCACCTGCCTCTCACCCAACCCACAACGACGCCCCACACCTCCCTGTCCCTGCTAGACCGAACCACCCCACCCGCACGCACCCAATCCCTCTCCACCCCGCCTGGCCCTACCCCTGCTGGACCCACATCCGACCATCCCGCACCCACCGCTCTCCCTCTCCTCTGTCCCGCACACCGCCCCTGCCTCCCTGCTTCCCTTCTTCCTCTCCCTCACCAGCTTCCTCCCTCCGCTCGCCGCGTCTCCTCCTCTCGTCTACCTCGCCGCCCTCCTCGCGGCCTCTCGGCCCGGCCCGGCCGCCTCGTCCTCCTCCTCCTCCGCCAAGCCCCGTGACCGCCGGAGCCGCCGGCGCCCTCTCCGACCCGCCACCTCTCCCGCGTGGCCGCGTCGGCCACCTCCCGCCGGCCACGTCTTCCCGTGCGCCACCCGGCCCCCGCCGTCCTCGCTCCTCCGGCCCGAGCCGCTCCCTCCCGCCTCTCCGCGCCTGCCGCCACCCAGTTCCTTCGCCGCCGCCTCTGCCTCCTTCTCGCGGGCATCCCCGCCTCCGCTCATCGGTGGGGCCTCAAGCTCGCCGGCACCCTGGGCTTCTGCCGCCCTCCGTCCTAGGTCGATTCTCGCGCGCCGCCGGCCCCTGCCCTGCTGCCTTCCTCCCGGCGCCGACGCTTCCCTCCCTAGCGCCCGAGTCCCTCGCCGCGGAGCCGGCCTCCGTCCTCCTCGAGCACGCCTCCGCCGAGCGTTGCCTCTGTTTTGGCTAAGGCTAACAGGATGTCACGCTTTAGTGGTATTTCTGCAGGTGTCCTTGGCCAAGACGTTTTCCTCTGATGTTTTGTTCATCTCTCGTCCAGTTAGTCTGACGCGGCCAGGTGTAGCGAAGTGGAGAGGTTATCTTGCGACACTGAAGTTCCGTGCAAGATCTTCGTCGACCGTGTGTATCGTGTAGCGCCAAGATCTTCGGCCTTTCCGAGAACCCGTGCCATCCGAAGTCTGGATCCATGCCAACTCGAGTTCGACGACATGGATCCGCTGACCGAGACCCCGTACACGAAGGCTTCCGATGCGGAACACCAAGGTCTCCTTCCCGAGACGCGATGAACTTCGTTAACGGCAAGTACTTCACCCGGACGCCAAGTCCGACCGGACCGAGGACAAAACCGAAGATCTGGACCAGAAGACCTATCACCGAAACCCTGAGTGCGCCGACGACCAGATCTCCACGGTGTAACGACAAGACGGACGACAAGGACCGGCGACCGCGGATGCGACAAGATCGTCGCTCGGACGCCAAGACCGCCACATGGAACGATAAGCGCTTCATCTCGGATACGCCAAGTACTCCCTCGAGGACGCCAAGTTCTTCTTCCCGAACGCCAAGACCGACCCGATACGAGGACCCGACAAGATCTTCGCGACGTCAAGAACGACACCGACCCGGAAGAATCCGATGCGCCCCGACACCGACCCAAGTCCTTCTCCCGGATGCGACAAGTTCTCCATCTTGTGTCCGATCCCGCCGATCCCGTCAAACCGTTCCCCTTCGAACCCTGAGACCGGACCCCGAACCCCGGAACCCCAAGATCTGCCGAACCCTAATGTGTGAACCCCTTCCCGAAACCCTATTTTATAATATAATAAACTTGTCGCATATTAAATTGTCATTCTCGCATGCATATCATTGGTTTGGGGGCCTTATGCCGATTCACCTTATAATTAAATATGGGGCCCATATGCGGGCAAATCTAGTCTTATATTGGCCTCATTTAAATTTGTGCATCGAACCGTTGTCATATCTTGCCTTGTTAAAACAACATTTAAAATGCGGGGTATCTAAATAACATGAACCACCTAAATAATTGTCGGGACCCCGCTTAATCTGACCTAATTGCATTGCACCTTGGCCATGTCATGCATCATACATGCATCATGCCGATCTTCTGCCGTTGTATTAAATAGTGCATCCGGTGTTTCTTCTAGTGTTTTGCTTCTTCGCGGATAAAGCCGTTGAGTTGATGCGAGTGTCGCCCCGATCTTCGGTTGAACCTTCGGCAATGTTTTCAGGCGAGCATCTCCCCCTTTATACCTATCTTACTTTATAGTATTTATTCCCTTCTGTTGATCTATTGCTATCTGTGTTGCGATGCTCTAGTCCCGTACCGTGATATCCCTTGCAGCCCTATAATGCCTTGGACACATCCTATTACCTGATGTTTGGTAGATAGTTGGACTTGCGCGTCGTAGTCGCTTGCTCAGGTGCTGTTGCGTGTCGTCAAGTACCACAGTTGTTGGAGAAGTGCCGCATGTTTATTGTCGGAGATGATCATGGTTTTACTTTTCGTCACTTTAATTACTGTTTAACAACTAAAATTGAAGTAAGTAAGCAGAGGCATCGGTGGGTGATAGGTAATATTTGGTTTCCGACCGCCCACTTGTGTCCCGTAGGACCCCGAGTTCTTGACACCTGTTCCGAGATCGAGCGCGCTAACCACGGTGGGAGATATGGGCCCCCATTGATTATTACCTGATTTCAAAGTATTGTCTTGGGGCCACAAACTAGTTTGAGGTTTTATTTACTATCCTGTACTTATGCCATGCTTTCTTGCTTTATTTACGATTGTGTGAGGAGCACCTTTGTCTGTTTAGGCGAAGTGTTTTATTGTATCGACAGTCCCGCTTTGGGATTTCTTTGTCGTTCACCATGTCGCAAACCCTAAGTCCGTCTCGGAGACCGGCCGACTTTGTTATGGTGTACTTAGTGGGGTGGCCCCCCCGTGCTTGCTTTGGGTCTGGGAACGTCATGACTTAGGCCCCGCCGATATACCAATGGGTGTATGTTAACTGATCTGGCAAAAAGGGTCGAAGTGCTTGTGGATACTTTGGTGCACCCCTGCAGGGTTAAATCTTTTCGAGAAGCCGTGTCCGCGGTTATGGACGACTTGGAGCACAGTGCTTGATCATAGACAACTATAACTAAAGTTTATTGATATAAATTGACTTGTATCCGATATGACTAGTAATCAGCTTCACTTCAACGGAATGGCTAAGAAAAAGTACCAACAACTGCTGGGTTTTGGGTTATCTCATGCTAAATGTATCTGACTAGTAAGTGTTGCCACTATAATGGAATGGTTAACTAAAAGTGCCCACTGCTTACTTTATCAGGATGAATATCTAAACCTGACTAGTAATTGCTGCGACGATAACTGAATAAATAAAACTGCCAACTGTGTGAGTTCCTCGGTTGACTTCCTCGTTTGGTCTCGAGGGGGAATACCAGGATGGGATTGTTTGGTGTTAGTATTAGGCTGGTTCCGGATAGGTCCTTCTTACCCCTCTCTGATAGCCGCCAGTTATATCGAGTCTCTATAGGATGTTTAGTGTATGCTGCCGCTGCCGCTTCAGTCCACCATACCTATGTAGGCGAGGACCGCCGAATTCTAGTCTCGCCGTGTACTGGCCTCAGTACTGACGCTCCTCTTTTTCCTTTGCCCTTTGTCGGCACCCCTTTTTGTTAAGCAGGTTTTGAGATCGAGGCCGTTAGCAGGGTTACCCTTCCGGCTTGGCCTGGGCAGGGTTATGGACTCCATTGGTTATTCTTCAGGGCTCTTAGCCCCATTTGCATCTCGTCCGTAGTCGGACGCTGTGTCATTTTCAAGGTGATTTGGATCTTCGTATTGTATATCTGTATTCTTGACTCATTGAGTCGCTGTTATATATATCTGTTCTGTGGGTCCCATCGAGGACTGTTGTGTAATGTTATTACTCTTTCCACCGCATGCGAAGTGCCTGGTGGGCACCTTTGAATCATTTCTATGCGGGTTTGGCGGGTTTCGCTAAAACTTGCATAGGGCCGATTCTGAGGGTGTTACAAAGGCTGGCACCATTAAAGGTATATTTGATATACATGTTATTGATGTTTACCTTACTAGCGCTCGTTGTAGTTCCTGGGTATTTGATAATGGTTCAGTTGCTAATATTTGTAACTCGAAACAGGAGCTACAGAATAGACGGCAACTAGCAAGGGATGAGGTGACGATGCGCGTTGGCAATGGATCAAGAGTTGATGTGATGGCCGTCGGCATGCTCTCCTTAGTTTTACCTTCGGTATTAGTTTTAAACATTAATAAGTGTTATTATGTGCCTGTGTTGAGCATGAACATTATATCTGGATCGTGTTTATTACAAGACGGTTATTCATTTAAATCGGAGAATAATGGTTGTTCTATTTATATGAATAGAATCTTTTATGGTCATGCACCTGCTGTGAATGGTTTATTTCTTCTGAATCTCGAAAGCAATGAAACACACATCCATAACATTGAGGCTAAGAGATGCAAAGTAGATAGTGATAATTCAAATTATTTGTGGCACTGCCGTCTAGGTCATATTGGTGTAAAACGCATGAAGAAACTCCATTCTGATGGACTTTTGGAGTCTCTTGATTTTGAATCATTTGACACGTGCGAGCCGTGCCTCATGGGCAAGATGATCAAAACCCCATTCTCCGGAATAATGGAGCGAGCAACGGACTTGTTGGAAATCATACATACCAATGTATGCGGACCAATGAGTGTTTCGACGTGCAATGGATATCATTATTTTCTCACTTTTACTGATGACTTAAGTAGATATGGGTATATCTATTTAATGAAACATAAATCTGAAACATTGGAAGAGTTCAAAGAATTTCAGAACGAAGTGGAAAACCATCGTAATAGGAAAATTAAATTTCTACGATCCGATCGTGGAGGTGAATATTTGAGTTATGATTTTCTCACGCATATTAAGGCAAGCGGAATGGTTTCGCAACTCACGCCACCCGGAACACCACAGCGCAATGGTGTGTCTGAACGCCAGAATCGAACTCTATTAGATATGGTGCAAGCAATGATGTCTCTTACAGATTTGCCATTATCATTTCGGGGTTATGCATTAGAAACCGCTGCATTCACTTTAAATAGGGCACCATCTAAATCCGTTGAGACGACACCGTATGAATTATGGTTTGGTGCTAAACCTAAGTTGTCGTTTCTTAAAGTTTTGGGATGCGAAGGTTACGTCAAGAAGTTGATGCCAGACAAGCTCGAACCCAAAGCGGAGAAATGCGCCTTCATAGGATTCCCTAAGGAAACGATTGGGTATACCTTCTACCACAGATTCTAAGGAAAAGTGTTTGTTGCAAAGAACGGATCCTTTCTTGAGAAGGAGTTTCTCTCGAAAGAAGTGAGTGGGAGGAAGGTAGAGCTAGACGAGGTTATTGAACCTTCTCTCGAGTTGGAGAGTAGCGCAGCACCTGAAATTGTTCTAGTGCCGTCTCCACCAACAAGAGAGGAAGCTAATGACGAGGATCATGAAACTTCGGACGATACTGCTGCTGAACGTCACGGGTCGACAAGGTCGCGTGCCCCTCCTGAGTGGTACGGCAACCCTGTCTTAACCGTCTTGTTGGTAGACAACAGTGAACCTGTGAACTATGAGGAAGCAATGATGAGCCCAGACTCTGAGAAATGGCTAGATGCCATGAAATCCGAATTGGGATCCATGAGCGAAAACCAAGTATGGACTTTGGTGGACCCTCCTAGCGACCGTAAGGCCGTTGAGTTCAAATGGATTTTCAAGAAAAAAACGGATGCGGATGGTAATGTTACTTCCTATAAAGCTCGGCTTGTCGCAAAAGGTTTTCGGCAAGTTCAAGGTGTTGACTACGATGAGACTTTCTATCCCGTAGCGATGTTTAAGTCCATTTGGATTTTATTAGCAATTGCTGCGTTTCATGATTATGAAATATGGTAGATGGATGTCAAGACTGCGTTCGTCAATGGCAACATTGATAAAGAGTTGTATATGATGCATCCCTAAGGTTTTGTCGATCCTAAGGATGATGATAAGGTGTGCAAACTTCAGCGTTCCATTTATGGACTGGAGCAAGCATCTCGGAGTTGGAACCTTCGTTTTGATCAAGTGATCAAGAGCTTTGGATTTGTTCCAAATTGCTACGAAGCTTGTATCTACAAGAAAGTGAGTGGGAGCTCAGTGACATTTTTAGTACTATATGTGGATGACATATTGCTTATTGGAAATGACATTGGTATGCTTAACGATGTGAAGAGTTATTTGAATAAATGTTTTTCAATGAAAGACCTAGGAGAAGCTTCTTATATACTAGGCATCAAAATCTATAGAGATAGATAAAGACGCCTAATAGCTTTAAGCCAAAGTACATATCTAGACAAAGTTCTAAAAAGGTTCAGAATGGATAAAGCAAAGAAAGGTTCATTGCCCATGTTGTCAGGTAAGACATTGAGCAAGGCTCACTGTCCAGCTACGACAAACGATAGAGATACTATGAGCAAAGTGCCATATGCCTCGGCCATAGGTTCTATCATGTATGCCATGCTGTGTACTAGACCGGATGTGTCCAATGCTCTTAGTTTGACGAGAAGATACCAAAGTGATCCAGGAGTGGAACACTGGAGAGCCGTAAAGAACATCCTAAAGTATTTAAATTGGACTAAAGAAATGTTCTTGGTCTATGGAGGTGATGAGCAGCTTGTCGTAAAAGGTTATGTCGACGCTAGTTTCAACACCGACCCGGATGATTCTAAATCTCAGACATGATACATTTATATTTTGAATGGTGGAGCCATGAGCTGGAGAAGCTGCAAGCAAAGCGTGATCGCGGGATCTACAGTAGAAGCGGAATACATGGCTTCTTCAGAAGCGTCAAGTGAAGGAGTTTGGATCAGGAACTTCATCACTGAGCTTGGTGTGGTTCCAAGTGCCTTGGACCCACTGTAGATATTGTGCGACAACACTGGCGCCTTAGCACTGGCCTAGGAACCAAGATATCATCCAAATACCAAGCACATCAACTGCCATTTTCATATAATTCGAGATTATATAACAGATGGAGATATGAAGATTAGCAAAGTACATACGGATCTGAATGTCGCAGATCCGTTGACAAAACCTCTTCCATGAGCAAAACATGATCAGCACCTTAATGCCATGGGTGTTAGATTGTTGCCAGATGTAAACTAGATTATTGACTCTAGTGCAAGTGGGAGACTGTTGGAATTATTCCCTAGAGGCAATAATAAAGATGTTATTGTTATAATTCGTGTTCATGATAAAGTTTATATTCCATGCTAGAATTGTATTAAGCGAAAACTTTGATACTTGTGTGGTTTATGAACAAACACCGTGTCCCTAGTATGCCTCTATGGATTAGCTCATTGATTAATGATGGTTAAGGTTTCCTAACCATAGACATGAGTTGTCGATTAATAATGAGATCATATCATTAGGAGAATGATATGATGGACAGACCCAAATCAAGCAGAGCAATTAGATCGTGTCATCGTGTTCATCTTTGCGAAGCTTTTTCGTATGTCAAATATTGTATTCCTTAGACCATGAGATAATGCAACTCCCTGGTATCGGAAGAAAGCTTTGAGGTCATCAAACTTCATCCTATGTGAGGGTGATCATAAAGGTGTCTCTCAGGTGATCGGAAAGTACTTGTTGGGTTGTATGTATCGAGATGGGATTTGTCCCTCCTGAGTCGGAGAGATATACTTCGGGCCCACTCGGTAATCGATATCAACACCGCTTGCAAGCACGTGGTTAAGGAGTTAATCACAAAGTGATATCAGATTACAGAACGAGTAAAGTACTTGCTGTGAACGAGATGAAACTAGGTATGCCGATACCAACGATCGAATCTCGGGCAAGTAAAATATCACGTGACGAAGGGAATATATATGGGATTAATTAAATCCTGGCATCGTGGTTCATCCGATATGATCATCGATGAATATGTGGGAGTCAATATGGGTTTCCAGATCCCGCTGTTGATTATTGATAGAAGATCATGTCTGCATATTTTCGAACCCGTAGGGTCACACACTTAACGTGCCTCGACGCTAGGATAGAATGGATAATTGGTTTATGAGTTTTTGTTCGGAGTCTCGGATGAGATCCAGGACATCATGAGAGGTTCCAGAATGGTCCGGAGAATAAGATTCATATAAAGGAAATCAGTTTTTGGATTTCAGAATCGTTTCGGAGTATTCAGTATTGTACCAAAAGGTTCTAGAAGCTTCCGGAGTGGGACCAACGTGGCCCCACTTGTCGGAGGCCTGCGTGGGACTAAGGGGAGTGCCCTGGCCGCATTGGAATAGGGGCACAAGGACCCATAGGCCCAGCTGGCCAAAACTCTAGGCCCCGAAACTTTGTTCATTTCCCCCCCACGTAATTATCTCCCGAGGAATTATACATGCACAGCAAAACTGCCAGATTTTTTGCGTGACCATCGACGGTCCGTGAGTTTAACAGGGGGAATCAGCCAAAAACCTGGGAGAAGGGGAAATCTAAACAGCCAACCAAGCACCGATTTAGGATCTGATCTGTAAACAATTAGGACCCGTAAGTTACACCCGTTTTGGGCTAAAAAACAGCCAACCAAGCAGGGCCCTAGGGGAAACCCTAGGAACCCTTCTAGAAGGAGGGGGAATCTTGCCCCCCACTCCAACCCTTGGGGCCGCCGCCCTAGGGCTTAGAGGAGGGGCCAAGGGGGCCGGACAGCCCCTATATAAGGTGGGCAGGGGCGCACCCCTCTCCCCCCACTCCTCCAACCCTAGCCACCGCCGCCTCCACCTCTCTCTCTCCGATCGCCAGTGGCGAAGCCCTGCCGCAGGAACTCTCCACCATTGCACCATGCCGTCGTGCTGTAGATCCAATCTATCTATCCACCCCACTTACTGGACCAAGGAAGGAGGAGACGTCGCGGCACTGTACGTGTGCATATCTCGGAGGTGTCGCCACTTGCGGCGTTGGATCGGATCGGATCGCGAGGAGGAGAAGGCTAGTTCGACTATATCACCCACGTTCTGTTGAACGTTTCTGCTGTGCGATTTCTTCAAGGGTATGAAGATCTCATCTATCCCTCTCGTTGATTGCATCTCCTAGATTAGATCTTGGCTTTCCCGTTCACATCCGTAGAATTTTTTTGATTTACTATGCTGCGAAACCCTTCAGCTTTTGGGTCTTATGTCCTTTCTAAACTAACTGACGGAGTTTACATGATCTCATTCTCTTAAAACAGTAATTAGAAAATTATTATTCATGGAATCATGTCTAAAGTTGCGTAATCATATTTGAATAGAATTTTTATAGTAACTTAGAGGTTATTAGGAAACAACTTTCATTGAATAAAGGCAATCAATCAAACACATATGCACAACTATTATTTTTTGAAAACAACTTTAGTATGTAGTTGTTTGAGTATCTTATCTTAGTTTTTTATCTGCTTATTAAGTTGCATGTCTAGGGATCTTAGTTGATTTGTGTCCGCTTCTTAAGTTGCATATCCAGGGATCTTAGTTGCTTTATGTCTTCTTAGTAAGTTACATACCTAAATACCTTAGTTCCTTTTTTGTACGCTTATTGTGTTGCATGTCCAGTGATATTAGTTACTTTTTGTCTGCATAGTAAGTTGCATATGTAGAGGTATTTTAGTTTTTTATGCTTATTAAGTTGTACACCATGGGATCTTAGTTTCTTTTTGTCTGCATACTAAGTTGCATATCTAGGGACCTTAGTTTATTTGTGTATGCTTATTAAGTGGTATATCATGGGATCTTAGTTGCTTTTTGTCTACTCATTAAGTTTCATATCCAGTCACTTAGTTGATTTTTATCTTTTCTATTAAGTTGCATATTCGGGAACCTTAGTTCCTTTGTGTATGCTTATGAAGTTGACTTTTGCATATACATGGATGTAGTGGGTTGTTGATTTTCTAACTAAGCAGTCATCCAAATGATAAAGTGATTAGTTCTTTTTATTAAATTGTTTTCGCCTCTACGAGCTACAACTAAGTTGATTTCGTATGTACAGAAGGAGCCATAGGTGAACTAGTGAGGAAGATGGCTAAGCGCAATCTCGCGAGGAAGCTGAATTGTCAAGTTGAACAAGCTCTTATTACCTGCACAAGGAGCGAGCTTTTCATTTGTGTTTTCCAAGTACTAGGATATACATATTGATGTATTTTCGCTCGTGGGGTTCTCAAATGCAACGAGTTTCTATAGGTATGTACATTTTTGGTTCAAGGACCAATATAAATTGCAGTAGGTTTTGTTTCTATGTTGCCTTTTGGGGGGACTGGAGTGTCTGAAACCCTTTCAGGATGTTATTGCATATTTTTGTTGTCATGTTTATTTTTTTCATGCAATCCACGCAAGCTATTCCATAGAGTTGTTGCATATGGACCAAGGATGTTTTCAATCTAAAGAAGATTTATTGTGATCCATTAGTTCGTGTTTTGCATGACACATAGTAGGTAGCTTTCTATGTTGCCTAAACTTTGTTGCTACATTCACTACTAGGAAAAAACCTACTCGAGGCGCATCACAAAATCCATTAAAGGTGCATATGCGATGCGCCTTGAGGCCCACGTTGCAAGTATTTATTACCAGAGTCATATCAAACATGCGTCTTATATAACCTATATATGCGAGGCACATATTGATATGCGCCTCGTATACATTTATAGGAGGCGCATATCACATATATAGGTTATACAAGGCACATGTGTGATGCGACTAATATATCTGAGAAATGCGCCTTGACTATATGCGCCTCCAATAAATTTATAAATGCGCCTCAAATAGCATTTTCGAATTTTAAAATTTACAAAACCATAGTAGAGTCCACAATACATAGTACACGGGTATTATACAGTCTAGAATATATTATAAACAACACAAAATTTATAGAAAGTTGCAATTATCCAAAACATAGTATAACTAACACGAATATAAGTACATCACACATCAACTTGAATTAATCCGCGGCATATGAGAGTTCACACATGTACATCACATAGAACACCATGTTTATGTCTCTCAGGGACCGAGTACAAGTTCATAATCACATTACAACTACACGACAGAGCTCTCTAAGTGAAGTAGAGAACACAACCTACCATGAAGAGCAAGGTGGTGATTACGACGAAGTTCCTCCACTTCTTCCTCCCGTGCTTCCTCTACTTCTCTTCCGCCACCTCTCTACTCTTGTAGCCTTTGTAGTTGTTGCCCGAGAAGTTATTCACTTGCTTCTGGCAGTCTTCCACTTCTCGTACACACCTAAAACCTTACCGGCATACACGACATAACACTTATTCATCATCTCCTGTACACAAGATAAATGATATTAGGTATATATATCAGTGGAAAGCAATAACAATTCACAAGATAGGATTATGCATATATATATATGGGTGCCATGCTATATGAGTTTTGCCATGATATATGAATCACGAACTTATTTGTCCCCTCTCGACTTTGGGGCTACATTGTTTACCATTTCATTGTATCGCCAAATACGAAAGAAAAGAAATTATTCCACGGTCCATATAACAATGTCACCCATTGCTATATGAATAGTGAAGTAATGTCTTTCCTTTCGACTTTAGGGCTATAATGAGATATTTTAAACTACATAATTCACCATTTCATTTAATTCACACTATATAATCTATTTGTATCGCCAAAGATGAAAGAATAGAAATACTTCCACGATTCATATAGCATCGGTATGATATGTCCAGTGGTAAGCCAAAGAAAGGATTCGGCTCCATGAAAACGACTCATTTCGAGTTTGGTGTGTCAAAAGGAGTCTTTGTCATGGACCCAGAATCCTTTCCTTGGCTTGCCACCGGACATATTATGTCTATGTATATGAATCTCGAAAATATTTGTCATTTGTCCTCTTTCGAATTTGGGGCTACGAGATGAAATAGTACTAACTAACACAATGTCGCCATGCTATACGAATCACAAACTTATTTGTCCCCTCTCGACTGTGGGGCTACATGGTTTATCATGTCATCGTGTCGCCAAAGACGAAAGGAAATAAATCATTACATGATTCATATAACAATGTTACCCATGTTATACGAATAGTGAAATAATGTCTTTCCTTTCGACTTTTGGGGCAACAATGAGATATTTTAAACTACATAATTTACCATTTCATTTAATTCATGTTATCTAATCTCGCTGTATCACCAAACATGAAAGGAAAGAAATCATTTCACGATTCATATAACAATGTCTTCCGTTGCTATACGAATAGTGAAGTAATGTCTTTCCTTTCTACTTTTGGGGCTATAATGAGATTTTTGAAACTACATAATTCACCATTTCATTTAATTCACACTATCTAATCTCTTTTTATCGCCAAAGACGAAAGGAGAGAAATCATTCCACGATTCATATAACAATGATGCCCATTGCTATTTGAATAGTGAAGTAATGTCTTTCCTTTCGAATTTGGAGCTACAATAAGATATTTGAAACTGCAAAATTCACCATTTCATTTAATTCACGTTATCTAATCTATTTGTACCGCCAAAGACGAAAGAAGAGAAATACTTCCATGATTCATACAGCATGGGCATGATATGTCAAGTGGTAAGCCAAAGAAAGGATTCAGTCTCCACGACAACGACTCATTTTGAGTTTGGTGTGTCGAAAGGAGTCATTGCCGTGGACACAAAATCTTTCCTTGGCTTACCGCTGGCTCACAATTTTTTTGGCATGACCTTTGTTAATTTTCTAGACCTAGGAGTGCTAGAAATTCACCAAAACGAAAATAAATCAACATTTCGGTGAAACATTGGCATCTCAAAAAGAACAAAAACTGCACAAAAATAGCCTACATAGGCATAAACACAAGCATCAAGACACATACACCACCATATGGCTGTCACTTCAGCAGTGCATAGTTCAATACAAAAAATATATATAGACAACAACAAGTACATGTCATCATTTTACCCACTGGAAGTATATATATATAAACAACAGCAGAAACAATATATATATATAAACAAGAATATCTCTTAGTTAATAAAATCACCAAGAATAGTAAATCTAATCCTAGAAATAAATCACAACAAGCTTACATAGCATGTATATCTCAAAAACTCTACTCCTAGTCATAAAGAATTAGTAGAGCATGTAGAACAATAGTAACCAACCTTTTAGTTTTATGTAACAATAGTAACTATCTTCTCTGCCCACTTGAGTGTAATTTGTCTCCAACTTCATTCAGTTTTTTATTTTTTTCTCTATACCAGATTTGGGTTCTACCAGAATGCTCACAAACCATGAGCACTAGCATGTAACCCTTGGTTCCTGTATAGTATGTTAGGATACGTACCTAACTAGAGATAGACTAGGACTTTAGAGATCATCTTGTATTCTAAGTCATAAGCTTATTGCCCTCCAAGTTTGTACGTATATATACTCCCCATGAGGGCCAAATCAATACACCAAAATATTAGGGATTCTATATTTTCTACTGAAGTGAATATGCCCGAGAGGCAATAATAAAGTGGTTATTATCGTATTCCTTGTTTATAATAAATGTTTATTTTACATGTTATAATTGTATTAATATGGAAACGTTAATACATATGTGTTTAATAAACAAAAGGAAGTTCCTAGTTATGCCTCTCTTATAAACTTGCTCGTTGATTAACAAGATGATCAAAGATTTCCTGATCATGGACATTGGATGTTGTTAATAACGAGGTTACAACATTAGTGTAATGATGTGATAAACATTCATCCGAGGTATAGCATTACGATCAAAGTCATTGAGTTTATATTGCTATGACAGCTTACGAAGTGATCCTAATCCTTAGACCATGAGATCATGTCAATCACTAACACCGGAAGAGTTTCTTGATAACATCAAACGTCACACCGTAACAGGGTGATTATAAAGATGGGTTCATAACTACTAAAGTGTTATGTTGAGGCCCATGGATCGAGAGTGGAATTTGTTCATCCCGATGACGGATAGATATGCTCTAGGCCCTCTCGGTGATATCACATTGATTAGCTTGCAAGCAAGTGATTTAATCACTAGAATGTTATATCACAGGAACAAGAAAAGAGTGCATGTCAGTAACGAGATCAAACTAGGTATGGAGATACTGATGATCGAATCTCGGACATGTAATATATCGCGAAACAAAGGGATTAAAATACTAGCGTAAAAGGTTCCGGCGATCACAAGAAAGTCATCGTTGAATGTGTGGGAGTCAGTATGGGTCTCCAGATCCCGCTTATGATTATTGATACGAGAGGGGTCTCGATCATGTCCACATTATTCACGAACCGTAGGGTGACACTTAAGAGACACCAACATCCATTTGGAGCAAAGTTTCATGCCGAAAAGAATAACAAGCGCAGGAATTTATTTCACTAGATACCGAAACAGGTTTTCGGGTGAAATTGCAGAAAGTGTTTCTGCATGTGAAATGAAATATTAGCAAGAGGTTATATGTGAATGTTTGTCATTAAAGTAATTGACAAAATTCTGAATAAATATAAGGAGTTTTATTTAATGAGAGTTTGCATTAAATTTGGTGGAAATTTAATGGGAATTTGAGTGGGTTTTTGAGTGGAGGGAATTGAAAGACATTTGAGTGAGTGGAGTGTCCACCCATATGAATGTGGAAAAGGTGGGGGCAGCCCCCATGGCTGGGCGCCATGCCCCTTGGGTGCCCCCTCTCCCTATAAAATCCCCCCTCTCATCCTCTCAAAGCACACCTCCTCGTGAAGGATCTCTCTCCCCTCTAGTATTTATCCCCCATGGTCTCAGACTAGGGAGATACATGTTCCCGGTGGTTTTTCGGCAAGAAAGAGTTGTGCTTCCGCTGCATTGCTGGAGCGAGGAGGTGGAGGTTGCTCGGTGCCTCTGACGTGTGTGCGAGCACAAATGCGCCGCTAGTTTGCGGCGCTAGGACTTCCTCTCGATCTTGAGATCGGCAAGAGATCGTCTACATCAACCACGAGTCTGGACTCGTTAAGCTTTGTTGGTCTTCAAGGGTATGTTCTCTACGGATATATATCCTCCCATTGTTTGTATCTAGTAGATAGATCTTGGTACATAGTTGTTCCCATCATAGGATTTTTTTATTTTTTATGCTACGAACCCTACAGTGGTATCAGAGCTGGATCTATGCGTAGATGCTTTGGACGGGTAGTACACATATGAGTATGTGGGCGATGATGATCATATTATTGCTTCTTGGTTGTACTTTGTATATTGGTGGCATAGTGGGATGAAGCGGCCCGGGCAACTTTACATGTCCTCGCACATGAGACTTGTTCCACGCTTGACATGCAACTAGTTTTGCATAAGTGGCTAGCGGGTGTCTGTCTCTCCTACTATAGTCAATATCTAATTTGCAATGAGTTGTCAACAATTTGGTTATCCTCGTTGTGGTTCATGTTCGTAGGTAAGAACAGTTCTATCTTTGAAAGCCCTAAGCCACGTAAAATTTGCAATGGATAAATTAGAGGCATCTAGTTTAGATTGTTGTTGGGCTAGTGTCATGATATGGTGACGTTGTAAGTAGAAGTATAAGTTCATACTCTTACAACACACATAAAGTTTAAGTTCCATAGACCTTGGCCTTACACATAGGGGTATGATGGCGATCATACCATGATGCACATGATGGAGATCAAGTGCAAGAACCATATCATTTCACTTATTAACATGTGATGTTTGTTGCATCTTATATTGCTTGTTTGGTGTTTTATTAGCATAATAAGATGATCCCTCATTTAGATATCAAGATAAAAATGGGTTCTCCTTTAAGTATGCACCGATTATGTTTCGTCGCTCCAAGACATCACGTGATGATCGGATATTCTTGGATCCATGATCATATTTCGGGTGTAAGACAATTACACACGCGAATACTAAGGTTCTTTGTAACATCCCAGCATTAGAGCTTAGAAATAAGCTGAACAAAGATGTCTGCATTGCATTCATGCATAGAAAATCTGAATAATTTTCGCGCTTTTGAATAAATATTGTCAAAGTGATTGAAGCTTCTCTCAACTTGATGGAATTGAAGTAGATCATCAAGTTGACTGTGATAAGTTTCAAAATGACCTTTGCTAAAACCTTATTTTGGGTAAACATGATTTGATCTAAGGGTAGATCAAATATAATAAAATTAAACCCTGATAGATTATTTAATGATTTATATTTGATCCTTAAGTAGTCATATCCCAGTATTCATTACACAACCCATGAATACCAAGTTGTAAATATAACTTAAGTAATAAGAGTATAACAACTAAATCTTGATATATCTTAATATCATCAACTTATACCATGAGTATCATGGTAATACCTGACCTTAACCCTTTAGTGAGATTAAGTAGGAAAGAAATCAAGTCAAGATCATTCACCATGTATCTTTCTATTCATATCAATCTTTACCATTTCTATTGAATCTTATTCTAATATCTATTGTTCATCAAGAGTAATCAACTATTGATTCACCAATTCTTAACCCATCAATTCTTGGTCTATCAACTCTTGACCATATCATAGCATTCACTTAAGGCCTATAGTGAAAGAAGTAAGAAGAGGTAAGTGCTAATACTAGATTTGAATATCATCTATAGGATGGGAGTATTGGAAGTGAATAAGATCAATATGATAATTAAAGGAGTTAACTCACTCCTAAAATGATAGAAGAGTTATTTAGAATATATAATTATATGGTAACAAATAGGATTATAAGGATGAACATTGAAGATAGATACCAAGGAGTAATCCTACGGGATTAAGCAAGCCTAGTCCATGAATAACATCCCTTAATCCAATAAGGATACTAAGAAGATAATTTTAATACAACTGTAATGTTGTATTGATGAGACCTTGATTAGCCAATTGGAAACCTAAACCATAAAGGATCAAAGGATTATAATGATCATGCCTTACTCACCAAGATTGAATGCTTATATCATGTATAAGTGACATTGGTGGATGGAACATGATTGAACCCTAGTATAGATATATTATTCTAGAGTAGCCATGACAAGTCACCAAGATATAATGTAAAGTTTGAGTATAAGATATTGGAGTCAAGTAATATAAGATAGTATTATTGAGCTAAGGCTAGAGTAGCATGGAGTTATTGAAGTAGTGTTATTCCTCTTAAAGGATTGCAAGATCTTGAAGAGAGTGGAATTTGAAATATATATTTATTAGAGTAATATTAGTGGTGAATGATTATGGAAGGGTATGAATGGAGTTAGAAGTAACTACTTGTTGGATTGGTGATTATCAGCAGTAGAGTACTTTATATAACCAAGTGTGGTTATGAGAAGATTATGAAAGGATTTAGTGTAAAGCTCATTAGATTTTTAAATGAATTTAGAAGAATAAAAGGTGGATAAGAATATTCTTGTGAAGTAAAGCTCATCATGTTAACACATGATGATGGATAGGAAGAAGTAATATATCTAGGAAAGGAATTCCTTATTTAGAAGTCCAGAATTATGAACTATGGAAGATAGGAATTTTGGATAAAACCTAACCCTAAATCTATGACCTAACATAATATCCATTTCATATGATTGATCTATCATCTTATATACAATGGCTTATAGGAATATTTTCCTATAGCAAATCACTTAAACACATCCTTCTCATTTCCAATTATCATAACCATATGTGTTTAGGAGTTATATTTATCAATTCTTTTACATAAGACATTCCATAAAATAACTCTCTTTTTAAAAGGTGATATCATTAAAGATCACAAACATAAAGACAATATACTTTAGTCATTAATCTTTATTCACATCAATAAAACGATATGAGTATATTAAAACTCCTAAAACTCATGGTAAATAGTTACAATTTAAAACCCTAACTTCTATTTCAATCATAAATACCAATGTATATCAATTGTCATAACCAATATTATTAAAACATTATTCACCTATTAGTGGAATTGGGTTCATAGAATTTACCATTTTAAGAATCTTAGCAATTAAATCATCTTATATAATGATGGCTATATAATAATAATAAGGATATGTTCTTTGCATATCTTTAGCTATCTAAAACC
The DNA here is from genome assembly GCA_030063025.1 of Avena longiglumis. Taxonomy (NCBI): domain Eukaryota; kingdom Viridiplantae; phylum Streptophyta; class Magnoliopsida; order Poales; family Poaceae; genus Avena; species Avena longiglumis. The sequence continues at coordinate 423,508,811 of CP125976.1, read as the reverse complement.
TTTATCATTGCAACCATTAAAAAGAAATAAGAATCATTTTATAAGATTTTAAACAAACCCTAAAAAAATTTAAATCCTACTTATTCTATTTAAAAAAGAATATCTCTATAATTATAAAGTTAGAAAATAATAAATAAAGTATGCTATCAAAATACTAAATTCTTACCAGAATTTGAAATCCATTTTTATATACTACAATTATCTAGAAAATAAATTCTATAAATAAATTTCAATCAAATGTGTAATATTCAAACCTGAAAACAAAACAGAAAATAGATAAAGAAAACAGAAAGAAAAGAAAAAGAGAACCATGCCCGAGCAGCAGGCTGGCCCAGATTTTCTCCTCCCCTCTCTACCACCTAGCAGCAACACCTTTTCTCCTCCACTCACTTCGCCATGGCCCAACAGAAGCCCGACCCAGATACCGTTTTGTCCCTCCTATCCGTCGTCTTCTACCTTGAGCAAAGCAGCTCGGTGGCAGCTCCGCCCCCGCTCCCCGGTGCTGCGATACGCGCCGCGTGCAAATATGAGCGCCACCGCTCTAGGTCGTCTATATAATCCCAACGCCGCTGCCGGAGAACCCTAATACCCTTCCTCATCTCAAATTTTCCCTTCTGCCGAAACCCTAACCCGCCATGACTCAAGATAGAGCTCGCTTCCGGCCTTCCCTTGCCATTCTGAGGCCACCACGGAGACCGCGATGCTCGACTTCGTCATTTGCCCCTTCTCACAGAAGCCGAGGGAGGCCAGGGAGCCTCAATCGTGACCTTGTTCCCGAAGTCCGGTCGCTGAGTTCCCCGTCGATTTCGACCTCCTCACGACTCAGCAACCGCTTCGCTGCAATCTCGGTGAGCTTGTGATGCTCGGGCACCATTTATTTTACTCGCTCTCGCCACAGTTTATTTCCCGACGAGCATCTGCCACCGCCGCTGTTAGCCACCATCACCACCACTGTTCCGGCGACCTAAATCGAGCGGCGCCGCCCCCATAAGGTTCCCTGCGACGTTCTCTTTCCAACAAACCCAAGAACAACTCAGCGCGCGCACTCGATCGCTGGCTTGATCATCAACCAGAGAGATTCAAACACGAGTGTTATGAGCGTGACATCACGCTGATATCATATTCATGTTTTTATTATTTTAGAATTTGTGATAATGTTTTCTGTAATAAATAAAAACACAGAAATGACATGGCAAAGGTCCCACCAGTCAGTGACTGGGGTAGGATTAGCTCCGGTGAGAAAAACCCCTCACTTCATACTAACATTAGCATTACCTAATAAACATATTTAGTTATTTAATTAAAATTTCCCAAAATGATTAAACCTTATAAAATTAATAACTTTGGTTTTGTAATTCAAAAAAATATGTATAATATATGAATTTTTTTAGAAAAAATCTATAACATTAAACTATTATCAAACATTATTATGTTAATATTTAAATAATTATTATTTAATAAAGATTTTATAAGTAATTAAACTTTGATAATTCATAACTAAATAATGGTAAATGATAAAAATATAAACAATACACCAAAAATCTTAGAAAAATAAGAACTATGATTTAAAACTATAATCATGTATTATTATTTCACTTAATTAATTTTTTTTATTTATTAGGTATTTATAAAGTAATAAATCTTATAATTTTTTTATCTTATTATTTATAAATCACAAAAAAAAATGTAATATACCAAAATAATCACAAAAATAATAACTACATGCTAAAAATATAATATTACACTTGTGAGTCAATTAAAAATTTAAATACCTTAATAACTTGAATTTAAATTTATTTCCTTAATGAGCCTTGGTGAGCCTTGGTGAGCCTCCCACGACCCCCACCTGCCGCGTTAGGGTTCTGTCTCGCCGGCGCTGCCCGACGTGGACGATGAACCGTAGCCGTTCGATTAGAGTTAGATCATGCGGTTCACACTGCCCCGTACCGCTTCGCACCTCCCCGTCTCACTGATGCATGGGGACAGCCACTTAACCAGCCCGCGTACGTGCTGTGCATAGTGGGCTAGCCCAGTAAAACATCCCGCGCGACCGAACAATTCAAATTAAGCTTTATTCATTAAATTTCAAACATAGTTCTGTACCTATATTCAAAAATCAACCCAGCTCTATTCACTGAACCAAAATGCATGAAACCAATTTTGTTAGAAAGGTAATGAAATTCTTAATCCAAGCCCGTTGGATTCAAATGATTTGGTTTTGTCGATCAAACAAGGTAAAAATAACAAGGCAGAAGCTTTTCTGCAAACAAACATTTTTCAAAATTCAACCACAAAAGCTTTTGAGTTGATTCCAACTCTCAAAAATCATATTTAACTATACCTTTCAGAATATATAAAAATATATAGGTTTACTTGCAGAAATAATATTCAAGCAATAAAGGAATGCCACATAGGCAATTCTAGTCACTTTATTTAAATAAATAAAAAGGTTAAACCTTATTAAATTGTGACACCACTTTAAATCACATTCCCATGTACTGAAATATGTGGTGATGACATGTGTCGACATGATCCCATGTTTGAGTTGGAGAATATTAAATCTTAAGTAGTTTTTCAATGAGTAGAAATTACTTTTATAAAAATAAAATAAATAAGCCAAGTGCTTTAATCTTGTGATAATAGTGATGATGCTAGATCATCTAATATGACTTTTTAGGTGATGATTAAAAATAGTCAAGTATTGTTTGGTGATTGTGTACCTCGTATTTATTTATAGACGCTAGTACCGACCAAGGATACGAGGAGGAAGGAGGATACTACGAGGAAGAAGCCGAGGAGAACTTCAACCACTGATCTTCTCAAGGCAAGCCAATACTTGAAACCTTGCAAGATAACCCTTGCCACTATGAAAATTAGAAAATCTATGCATTGCATTAAGCATGCTTGGTTAGATACATTTGATGATGCCCAATCCTAGTTTTACTTGCAAGCTCAAGTACTTTATTTTCTTTATCAAATCTTTATCTTAGAGTTTACATGGTGACTTGTAGCTTCTAGAAAGATAACCAAAGGTAGCATAACGAGCATAAAATTTGGCCTAAGTTAGATAATCTTGATGTCATCCTAAGGCATGAGATTGAACTTCGCTAATCCCCACTTGTTTACCACCCCTCATTAGTATTTACCCCCACTTTTAGATGCTAGTGATAAGCATAAAACTTGATAAACTTTAGATGGGAATACTTGGTGAAAATGGTTATGAAAACCTTAGAATGATGAGTCATTCTACTAAAATGTTTTGACATGTGTTTCCAAACACCAGAGGATTTTGATGATGAAAATGTTCAGGCATGAGACTTAGCCCTTTATAAAACTGATGGTTGTCTGGATGCGATACCATTACAATTTTACCGTACAACCACAGTACCCGAAATTTGGGTAGGGCTTGACTGGAAATTTATATACCTTAGTATGGGTTCCCTCGCGGCCAAGGTCTAAATTGCGGCTACCTTGTGAAGATTGTCCACCTGTGCAGTACCCAAGATGACAGTTGGTCATGGTTTGTAGGCCAAACTCATAGGAGAGGTGCCTATACTAGGGCATGTAATTGAAAGGTTAGGGTTGATTATCCGCATAATGAGTATGGTGAATTCAGGATTGTTCCTGACGGATGTATCGAATGTTGTGGTGAAAGTGTACAATCTCTGCAGAGTGTCAAACTATTTGAATAGTCGGCGTCATGATTATGGAGCTTGGAGTGGCCATACTGTTCCCCCGTAAGATGTTTTCAAAATGACTTGTGAAATGAATTATGACTTTGACTTGACCACAATAGAGTTGTGATATGAAATTCAAATTCCCACTTAGGTGTTTAAAACATTCAACTAGTTTTCTTTGCTTTTGAACTTAGTAGATGTAAATCTGGCTTTTTGCAAAACAACCTTAGAGCCTAGTGTCCTACTACAAAAACCCCCTTAACTTGTTAGTATTAGTTTGCGAGTACTTAAAGAGTACTCATGGCTTTGTCCCTGGCTATTCCCGTGGCCAGACTATGAAGAAGAGTATCAGGACAACGGACCACAGGAAGGTTACGGCAACTAGGATCATCTCCCATCGTCAGCATTGCCTGTGACCCTGAAGATGGAGCTTCGCCTACGCTATCGTTATCTTTACGTTATTCCACAGTTTGAGTTGTATTAAGAACTAGATCATGGGATCCTTATTTGTGTAAGACCTTATGTATGGTTTGTAATGGATGATGTACTGTGATATCCAAATCTGTTATGTCTCAAGAAAATGGTAATCCTAGGATTGGGATGTATGGCATAACAGGCATCTGTGATTAAAAATCCGGGTGTTGACAAGTTGGTATCAGAGCCATCTTGACCATAGGAGACACTAGTTAGAATGGACGTTTGAATCAAAAACTTAGTTTCAAAACCAACAAAAGTGAGTATTTACAAAAACTTATTCCCATTCTTATCACTTTGATTCTTTCATGAAAATTCATGTTCCTCAAAAATTCTTGCAAAATACATAAAATTTGACACACTTGATCACTCTACTAACTTACTCATCCTATATTCTTATAGATGGACATGAATTACAACAAGTTTTATTAGTTGGGGAATGGAGGAGACCTCATCTTTGAGCATGACTTGGATTAGCTTTCGGAACTTCTGGAGCATTCGCACCCCGAGTTCTTCGGAGCTCAGCTCAATGATCAGGAAGGAGAAGATCTGCAGTGGCTAGTTGTTGCAAGTCTCCAAGGAAAGATTGAACCTCCCAATATAGAGGGAATTCAGTTCACCTTAAGAGAGAGCAACTGGCTCGATGGACTGGCCAGGGCAATGTAGGAAGCTCTTGCCCGTCTGTGTGGGCAGAGTATCAATTAGATCAAGGGTACCCGCTTTGAGTTCTACCCAAGGCGTGATGTTATGGGACAACCACTGGAGGCCCCATACCACCCCGAGATGAAGACTCAGTTGGACCACCTCAGCTTCATGATGTACGACCGTTAGAAGGAGTTGGACGATGCCCGTGCCTACGCCAACCACAAGTACGCCATCGCCAAGAAGAAGGATCAGACCCTCGCCATGCTAGTGAAGGATCGCAAATCTCGTCGCTGTCAGCTCGACAAGAAGGAGTGCATCATTGCCCGTCTTCGCCACCGGATCACGGATTTGGAGGAGACCATCCACGAGAGAGACATGTAGTTGGAGGAGAAGGAAAATGCCGGAGAAGACCTTCGTGGAGACCCATACTCCTATCTCAGCGATGATGATGACTTTCTAGAGGATCGGGACATGGATTTCTTCACTGATGAGGATGACTTCGCCTTCATCGATGATGATGATGAGGACACTGAATCCGAGGAGTAATAGCACTTGAGCACTAGCGTTAGTGAATTGCTTTCGGTCCCACTCGATCGTATCTTCACATAATGGTTCTTAAAACCATCTTTTTTTGTTTGTTGTGGTGTGTGTTGTATTGTGTGCTATGAATGAAGGAAAAGAAAGTTGCTAGAAAAATCCGAGTCACACTTTAACAACTTTACCAAAACAACCCTGAACCTTAGAAATTTCCCTCTTTTCTCATAATCTATCGCAATCTTCAGATGCCTCGCGGAGGAAGTGGCTCAGCCCCGGACCCGATGTTGCAACTCTTGCAAATGATGGTTTCGGACCACGAAGCCGAAAGAGTCGAACATCAAGCCAACTTAGCCACCCTTCAACAGTTAGCTCAGATGTCCAACAACAATCAAGGCCATGGAAATTAGGACAACCATGGATCTAAGTTCAAGAATTTCCAGAACACCAATCCACCCGTTTTCACTAAGTCGAAAGAGCCCTTAGATGCTGATGAGTGGCTGCAAACCATGGAGAACAATCTGGAAGTCGTAGGAGTGGAAGCTAACGAGAAAGTTCTGTTCGCCACCCACTATATTGCCGAAGATGAAAGAGCATGGTGGAACAACGTTCGTGCAATGACTGGACGTCAGATGATGACTTGGGATAAATTCAAGGTCAAGTTCAGCAGAACCCATGTGCCACCGGTTTTAATCAAGAGGATGAGGGATGAATTCAGAGAACTGATGCAAGGAAGAATGACAGTAGTGGAATACCGTGACAAATTCTTGTCACTAGCTAGGTATGCACCGGATGAGATCGATACTGAAGCTAAGAAGAAAGAGAGATTCCTGAATGGTCTGCACGATGAGATGCAGACGATGTTGGTCTGTAAGGTTCCCAACCTTTAATAAGGTAGAGATCCCTGTGTTTACAATGCTAGTCCCTGGATCAATAGCTAGCATCCACAGTTAAGATGTAATATCAAGAAACAAAGGTCATAATACAACTTTATAACCAGGAATAAAAGATTTTATTACATCTTTCATAGCTCATTTGGCTATTACATTACATTGCAGCATAATATTTATAAGCATGGGGTCCTTCATCTTCAAAGTGCCACAGGCAGACATGTTGGTTGTAGATTTGTAATCCTAATCATTAAACTTCACTAATATAAATCAAACCTGCAACATAACAAGTTACAACCACAAGGGTCAATACATTTGAATTGTATTGGCAAGTGATACTATGGTAGAATAGTGGAGTCTATCATCTATATGCATTTGGCTAAGTGGAGCTTAGGCTTGCATTGCTCAAAATAGATTTTCCTTATCATTTTAAAACACTAAGTTTTTGCTTTGATAAAATCACCCAAAGCATCTACCAATCAAAGATTGGAGATCCTTTAACCCTTGTTCAACCACAAGTTTTTAACTTAGAAATTTGGATGATGAGATTCTTGATAGGTTCCATGTCTTGATGCTCAAATTGTCCTTTACCAGGGACATGGCTAAGTACTTAGATTTTACACTCTGCAGAGGTGGTGCACTTTCCCCACAAGACTTGGTTTCACCAAGACAAGATCTTTCAGAAGCCTTCCCTTAGACCAAAATGGACTCGCTCCAACCTATCAAACCCCTACCACCAACTGTCCATTTGGCTAAGTTATTGCAACCTATATGATCCAGGCAGAGCCCATAATGCCAAGTGGTTGCACTTGAAGCTTCTCAACATTTGACATCTCAAATCTCTTTGTCCCTGGGTGGCCATCCACAAGTGAGATACACAAGGTTCACCAGTCCCCTGGCCTTGTGTAACCACTCAACACAAACCATTCCTTCCATTCCACCCAGGTGATTCATTCACTTAGTTGTTTTATTAAACAAAACACAAGTCCTCAGACTTAGAAATTTTTCCATAGCATGAATATATATTCCACCCTTGTTTTCTACTAGCTGAGCTAAGCATGATAGTAGTAGGGATATTAACTTAGGAAATTTCTACTAAGGTTTCATCTACTAGGATTTCCCATAGCATGGTTTATACTTAGCAAAATTCCATGCAAGACCTTATTTAGAAATATCACTAATGCATAGTGAAAATAATAGGACAAAGTATGAAGAATCACTTGCCTTTTTGGTAGAGGGTACAAGTTCACTCCTTGATCTTTGCAATGTTCACACACTTCAAGTCACTACAATTCAATCAAGCAAACAATATTTCAATCTACCATTCAAGCATTTCATCACATAAAATAATAAACAAAACAATACATGCAAGCATGCAAAAGGGTTATTTTATTTGTAAAAGTGGTTTCTAATGGGTCATAAACATTTGGATATACCTAATGGTCATGCTATAAAGTGGCAAAGTCATTTGCAAAAGATTTCACTTTATAAACCATTTTCTAAACCAAGTCATTATTTTATTTGTTTGAAAATGTCTTTAGTAAAGTAGTAGTTCTATAGGTTTCACCAAATACATTTTCAAATCATAAAACTTGGTGTTTGGGGTCAGAGAGTTTGAAACAAAACATTTCCCAAAGGTTTTCTTCCAAAACTATTTTTAATAAATAAACCATATTTTTATTTGACTAGAATTGGTTTTAAATCCAAGATTCATTCTTTTGCATCACCAAATATATTTTTGAAACCACAAAGTGATTCCTAGGGTCAGTAGGTTCAAAACACACCATTTGCAAAATATTTTATCCCCAAAATAATTTTTGAACAATTTTTACATCCTAAACAAGCATACATATGTTTCTGCAAAAACAAACATTTTACCAGAAGCTTTTTACTAAACAAAGTGCATGGTTGTCTAGGGCTTGTCTTGCTGATTCCATTGATATAAAATTTGCAAAATTTGGACATGTGGATCAAAAGTTATGCAATTTACAAAATTGAACAACTAATAGATAAGTTTCTGTTTTATAAACAAACTCCAGGCCACGTGTCTTATTTCTATTCGACGATTACGATTTGCGTGGATCGCGTGCTGTGAGGCATTGGATCTAACTGAATCGCACGGATCAGATTGCATACCCTTTCGCTTTAAGTGAAACTATCGCGTGCCTCGGATCTGGATCGGACGGCTGCTGCGTGTTTGACCAAATATTGGCGGCGCTGGCGGCAGCGACTGGCGGCGGAGCGGCCAGATGGTGGTGGTGCTGGTGATGCAGGAAGCGAGAGAGGCTGGGGAGATGCTCACAGTGTTCGTGGTGTCGTGGGGAAGCTCAAGGCGGTTGTCGTTGCTGAAGGGGCGCACAGAGTCGACCGGGATTCCTCGCCGTAGTTGCGCTTCACCTCGGGCACGCTCTATCGTCGACGGGGACGAGGCTACAAGGATCGGAAAGGCAAGGTGAAGGGTTTGTTAGACGCGCAGGTGAACGCTGATTACACGAGTGTCAACGAGGGGAAGGGGTGCGGTCAAAACTTACAGGGAGAAGTCGCCGGAGTCAGAGTAGTTCGTGGTGGCGCTCGGACAAAGACGACGCCGGCATTCTGGGGTGCGCGCGCGCAAAATGGTGATGCTGGAAGGTGCTCACGGCTAAGGAGAGCAAGCTAGTGCGGGCTAGGGGAACGGGGAATGACTGGGCTCGCCGGAATTTGTGATGCAGCTCATCGGAGAAGAGGAGGTTCATGCGCGAAATCGAGGCAGCCCTGTGGCCGGGAGAGAGGGTTGAGTGAGGGGAAATGGGGAGGAGGGGAAGACGCTTAAGAGTGCGTGGTCAGGGGGTGGTTAATTGGCGTCGTTAACGCGTATTTAATCGAGCAAACGGCGACAGAAACGGCTCGCGGTGGAGGGCGTGGTCAGGGGCGGGTGAAGAAGATGATCTGACCGGTGGGGCTCAGCATCAGCGAGAGAGAGAGAGAGGGAGAGTGGGGTCCGTCTGTCAGCGTCGTTGCGGGTTTAAAACTGGGTGCGAATCGTTTTTCTTCGGGAGAGAGAGGAGCTGGGCTAACTGGGCCAGGTGGGCTTAGCTGGGCCTAGTTGGGCTGGCCGGCTGGACTGGTGTGGCATCCCGCAAAACCACTACTAGAAAATTGCGTTGAATTTGTGCATTGCATCGTCATCATCATGCATTGTTTGCATAAAACTATGTTCGCAAGCCCGTTTTGTTTTTCTAAAACGCCCCATCTTATTCAAACACCGAAAACCGGGTCCCCGGAATATTTTGTTTTGTCCGCTGTCGGATTGCAAAAGCGCTGTTTGAAAATAAATAATTTAACTAATTATTTAGTGGGGGCAGCCGAACGGGCCAAATCGACCCGAACGGCCACCCCCGTACAAAACAGAACGGCCCAACCTAAATCCTAAGGCTACCAGGAAACCTACCCACACCCCCTGGCCACCTCACCCCCTCCAATCGTTGGCCGCCACGTCACCCTTCTCCTCACCCTCCAATCGGCGCTGCCACTTGTCCCAGCCCCTCTCTCTCTCCCCCACCTCCCTCTCCCTCCCTCACATGCAATCACACAAGACACACACACACCACAAGGCCACCCCAAGACACCCACACACGCCTCGCTCAGCCTCGACCACTGGGCCTCCCTCCCACCCTCTGCCCAACCACAGCCACACACGCCCACCTTCCCCAACTTCCTGGACCTGGACCCACCCTGCCCCTGCCCCTCGGCATCTTCCCTCCTCTCTCCTCTTCCTCCTCCGCCATCATGACCTCCATGCCTTCGCTCCTCGCTCGCTGGCGCCTCGCCTCCTGCACTCGCCAACACCGCCCTCCATCTCACACAAGGCCCCAAGACTCGCCAGACGCCAGCGTGCCCGCTTCGCCGACGAGCCGCCTCCGCCCACCACCTTCTCCTCCTCCAGGCTCCGCCGCCGCCTTTGCCGCCCCTCCTCCTCACACCGCACTCCGCCAGCGCCCCGCCAGACGCCCTTCTCCTCTGCTCCCTCGCCCGCCCGCCTGCCGTCCCGCCGCCGAGTCCATGACCACCAGCCTCCTCCGGCGCCGCCCGTCCTCCCGCCGCCCGCTCCTACCCGTGTCCCGCGCGACTCGCCTCCAGGCCTCCCGCCAAGGCCGCCTCGCCCGGTGCCGCCGACCCCGCCTGGCAGCCCGCGAGCCGCCTCTCCCTCCTCCGCCGGAGCTCCGCAGGCATCTCCCCCGAGCGCCTCCTTCCGCCTCGAAGCCCCTCAGCCGCTGGCCCCGCCAGTTCCTTGCCGAGCTCGTCTTTGCTGTTGGTGTCCTCTGCCGCTGCTGCCTGCCTGTAGCCACTTCTCTGCCAAGAAAGATCTCGCCCTCCGGCCGCTGCGCTGGACACGCACTTTTCCATGTCCCCATGTTCTCGTGGGTACATGTGCATGTGTCCCTGTGTTTGCCTTGTGTTCCGATGTTGGCCACAATCTTCAGATGGGTATAATGTTTCTGTGAAGATGCTTCAGCTAAGACCGAGACAACCATATCCCGAGCGAGGCTACGATGCCAAGGTCGTCTCCTCGACAAGATCTCCTCCGAGTACCATGACCCGAACCGTCGACGAGGAACCGCGAACCGAACCCGGAGTTCTCCGTCACGGAACCACAAGATCTTCGGGGTGGAACCGACAAGATCTTCCTCGCGGAGCACCAAGAACTCCTTCCGGCACCGAAGGACGACCCCACCGAGACCTCGACACGCCAAGATCTACCCTCGGACGCCAAGGCCCGCACCGGGAGGACGCAAAGATCGCCACGAGAACGACAAGCCCTTCACCCCGAAGCCAAGACCGACCCGACTTGAGGACCCGACAAGACCTTCGCGACGACAAGAACAGCATCGACCCGGAAGAACTGGCGCGACACCGACCCAAGTCCTGCTTCCCGGACGCGACACGAGCTATCCCCGATATCCGAGAACGATCCCGGAGTCCGAGAACGTTTCCGTCGAACCCTGGACCCTGAGACCGACCCTGAACCCCGGAACCCCAAGATCGTCGAGAACCCTAATGTGTGCACCCCTATCCGAGAACCCTATTTTATAATATAATCACAATCGATGCATATTGAATTGTCATCTCGCATGCATATCTGTGGTTTGGGGGCCTTATGCCGACTCACCTAATAATTAAATATGGGGCCCATATGCGGGCAAATCTAGTCTCATATCGGCCTCATTTAAATCTGTGTAGCGAACCGGTATCTTATCTTGCCATGCTAAAACAACATTTAATTTGCGGGGGTTCTAAATAACTTGAACCATTTAGTTAATTGTCGGGACCCCGGCCCCGCTTAATATGACCTAATTGCATCGCCTCTTTGCCATGTCATGCATCATACATGCATCATGCCGATCTTCTGCCGTTGTATTAAATACTACATCCGGTGTTTCTTCTAGTGTTTTGGTTCTTCGCGGATAAGGCCGTTGAGTTGATGTGAGCTTCGCCCCGATCTTCTGTCGAACCTTCGGCAATGTTTTCAGGCGAGCATCTCCCCCTTTCTACCTATCTTACTTTTATAGTATTTATTTCCTCCTGTTGATCTATTGCTATCTGTGTTGCGATGCTCTAGTTTTCGTATCCGTGATAATCCCTTGCAGCCCTATATTGCCTTGGACACCTCCTATTGCCTGTTGTTTGGTAGATACTTGGACTTGCGCGTCGTAGTCGCTTGCTCAAGTGCTGTTGCGTGTCGTCAAGTGCCACAGTTGTTGATGTATTTCCGCATGTTGATGTTGGAGATGATTCTAGTTTTACTTATCGTCACTTTAATTTCTGTTTAACAACTAAAATTGAAATAAGCAGAGGCATCGGTGGGTGATAGAAAATATTTGGTTTCCGAACGCCCACTTGTGTCCCGAAGACCCCGAGTACTTGATACTGTTCCTTGATTTATCGCTATCCACATCCGGGAGGTATATGGGACCCCCGAGCCGAGCTTGATTCATCTTATTTCTTGGGGCCACAAACTAGTTTGAGGTTTTATTTACGATCCTGTACTTATGCCATGCTACTTCTGTATTTAAATTGTGCGAGGAGCACTGCATCGCTTAGGTAAGCGTAATGTTTTCGCGGTATCGACAAGCCCAGCCACACTTCGGGTTCCCGATGCTTCTGACCATTGTCGCAAACCTTGAGTCCGTCTCGAGCTTGCTTACTCGCTATGGATCTACTCAATGGGTGGCCTCAAATATTTCTGAACTGTGATTGTTCAGTCGTGAAAGCCTCGTTGGGTTTTGATTTGGTTTTTCCGAGGTTGATCGAGCGTGTGTTGCTATTGGTGCACCCCGGCCGGGTAAAACTTTCTGAAAGCCGTGTCCGCGGATATGGACGACTTGGAGCACAGTATCTCGATCATAGACAAGCATAACTAAAGTTTACTGCTATAAATTTGACTTTATAATGACTAGTAATCAGCTTCACTATAATGGAATGGCTAATTAATACTGCCCACAATTGCTTGTTTGGAGTGTCGCTTGCGACCAATGTACCTGACTAGTAAGTATGGCAACTACAACGGAATTGGCTGATTAAAAGTACCAACAACTGCTGGGTTTTGGGTTTATCTCATGCTATCTGTATCTGATTAGTAATTGTTGCAACTACAACGGAATGGTTAACTAAAAGTGCCCACTGCTTACTTTATCAGGATGATTATCTAAACCTGACTAGTAATTGCTGCAACGATAACTGAATAAGTAAAACTGCCAACGGTGTGAGTTCCTCGGTTAACTTCCTCGTTTGGTCTCGAGGGGGAAACACCAGGATGGGTTTGTTTGGTGTTAGTATCAGATTGGTTCCGAATAGGTCCTTCTTACCCCTCTCTGATTGCCGCCAGTTGTATCGAGTCTCTATAGGTTGTTTAGTGCATTCTGCCGCTGCCGCTTCAGTCCACCATACCTATGTAGGCGAGGACCGCCGAACTCTAGCCTCGCTGTCTTGGCCTCAGATCTTGACGCCTCTTTTCCTTTGCCCTTTCGGCATCCTTTTGTTTAAGCAGGTTTTGAGGTCGACGCCGTTAGTGGTTACCCTTCCGCTTGGCTCAAGGGGTTATGGACGCCATTGGTTATTCTTCAGGGCTCTTAGCCCCATTTGCATCTTGTCCGTAGCTGGACGCTATATCGTTTTCAAGGTGATTTGGATCTTTGTATATTATATTTGTATTCTTGACTCATGGAGTCGCCGTTATATATATATCTGTTCTGTGGGTCCCATCGAGGACTGTTGAAGTAATGTTATTACTTCGTTTTCCACCCGCACGAAAGTGCCTGGTGGGCACCTTTGAATCGTTTCTATGCGGGTTTGGCGGGTTTCGCTAAAACTTGCATAGGTCCGATTCTGAGGGTGTTACAGCTGGCTCCTTTTATATTTTTTTGTTTTGTTAGTTTTTCTCTTTTTCCTTTTCTTTTATTTTGTTTTGGTTTTGTTTGGCCAATTCAAACAACTTTTGAATTTCAAAACTTTGCCAAAATTTGTGGGGATTTAAGTACTGCTTAGTAAAACATTCTGGAGTCATTTTTTTAGGATAAAACCTTTTTCATTTTGGGGCCTTTTATTTATTCAAAATAGGCTCTAGTTTTTAATTATATAAGATTTATTAATATTCCTAAACACCATTTGATTTTCCAAAACCATCCAAATGTTTCCAGTAGGTTTTTATTTGATTATTTGGGTGTCAAATAATTTATCTTGAATTATTTGGAAAGCTTTTTAATATGTTTCACTAATCATTTAAGATTGGGTATTTATTTTAATTCCAATAGGATTGGCTGATGCCATTTATTTTATTTTGGAAATTTCTTTATCCAATATTTTATTTGGATTTGGGTTATAATTCATTCCACTTGTTTAAAGATTTGGCCAAGATTTGGTTTGATCTTTGAATATTCTTTAATTAATATTTCTTTCTTCTTCTTATAAAATCCATATCTTTTTATTTAGAGATCCAAACTTGGGAATTCAAATTTGTGAAATCTTGTTTTTTATTTGTTTATCCTTTTAAAGATCTTTAGGATTATTTGCTCTCCAATTGGTATGGATTTCTTGATAGATCTTTATTAACTTTGGGAATTCAATTTCTTATTTTATTATATTCATAAGATTTTATTTATGGTTCCAAATTGAGTGAAACCAATTATATGGCTTTATGATATTTTTGTTTGTCTTTCTTGATCATTTGTGAATGTTTGTTGACAAATTTTTATATGGATCAAATCCATAGGCTTGGAGATAACTTTGGAAATGATTTAATTTCCATTAGGGTTTAGGGTTTGGATTTGTTTTCCAAGTGTTTAAATTTCCAGATACATTCATTGAGGAATGCATTTCCCTTGATTTGGATTTTTTGTTGGATTCAAACTTCTATCAAAGTTTGTTCAAGATGGGGTTTTAAGTTTCCATTTAGAAACAAAAGTTTCTTTTCACCCTGATTTTCAACAAAATTTTATTTTGTTTATTTTATTTTTCACATTACAAGATTTGGAAAATCTTGGGATGTGACATGGTCAATATCCCCTTTGCTGATATTGAAGCCCTAGTTGACTCTACCATTAAGATGGAAGGAAAGATCAACCAAGCCAATGAGAACCGCAAGCGCCGCATGATGCATCAACCAGGAACCCACTAGACACCAAAGTATCGCCCCAACCCATCTCTAGGATTTGCCCCGAGAACCAACAGACCCCCGATGAACCGTCCGACCTATCCCAACCATGGAAACCCAAGGCCCGGAGGAAACCACAACAACCCCGACAACTCTAGCCATTTAAACCGTGCCCCTCAACAACAACAATGCCGCCACCAACACCAACACTGCCACAAGGACCGAAAGCAATGTTGTGCCTGTTGCAGCGAAGGACAAGTCGCAAGTTATTTGTTATGAATGTGGAACCAAGGGTCACTATTCCAATGAGTGCCCCAAGAAGAATGCCGCAGCCCCCAATGCAAATTACCTAGCTCAGCAACAACGTCGTGTTCAGCCCGGAAGAAGGTTTGGCTCAGGGAATTCGCTCAACCGCAACGGCCGTCTCTTTCTCATGCATGCTGAAGAAGCCCAGGAAGCGCCAGACATCGTGCTGGGTATGTTTTCTGTTAACTCAGTACTTGCAAGAGTGTTGTTTGATTCTGGAGCATCGCACTCATTTGTCACTGAAGAATTTGCATGCACTAGTAAGATTCAACCAACCAAATTGAAGCATGTTATGATTGTTCAAATCCCTGGTTCAACCACCAAAGCTAGGCAAATTTGCAAAGCAGTCCCTATATGCATCCATGGCATAGATTTTTATGCTAATCTAATAGTACTCAGAACAAAAGGTTTGGAAGTAGTACTAGGAATGGATTGGATGTCCAAACACAAAGGATTAATTGACTGTGCCAAGAAATCCATAACCATGACCAGTACAGCCGGAATATCAGTCGAGCATGTATCTGAAACCTTGCCTCATCAATTCAAGTGCAACAAGAGTATAGCCCAACCTACCATTGACCAAGTCCGGATAGTCTGTGAATACCCCGATGTATTTCCAGATGTTTTGCCCGGTATGGCCCCAGATTGGGATATCGAGTTTATCATTGAACTAATCCCTAGAACCGGACCCATAGCCCAGAGACCATATAGTATGAACCCGTCTGAACTAGCGGAACTGAAGAAGCAACTGGACGCCATGCTGGAAATTAGATTGATTCAACCAAGTGCGTCACCATGGATATCACCTGTTTTGTTCGTGGACAAGAAGGATGGAGGTAATCGTCTGTGTATGGATTATCGGAAGTTGAATGATGTCACTATCAAAAACAAGTACCCATTGCCGAAGATCGAAGACCTGTTTGACCAGTTGACTGGTGCCAAAGTGTTTTCTAAGATTGATCTTAGAACTGGATATCATCAACTCAAGATTCGCGTAGAGGATATTCCAAAGATTGCCTTGACCACCAGATATGGATTATACGAGTATACCGTCATGTATTTTGGATTAAACAATGCCCCTGCTTATTTTATGAATCTCATGAATAAGATTTTTATGGACTTCCTGGATAAGTTTGTTGTTGTTTTCATCGATGACATTCTGATTTATTCCAAATCAGAAGAAGAACATGAGCTACACCTAAGGACCATTCTTGGAACCCTTAGAGAGCATCAGTTGTATGCCAAGTTTATTAAATGTGAATTCTGGTTACAGGAGGTCGGATTCCTCGGACATATCATATCAGCCAGAGGAATTGCCGTTGACCCTGCAAAGGTGAAAGATGTCGAGGATTGGCAAGCCCCAACCACTCAAACCCAACTTCGTGCATTTCTCGGATTAGCGGGATACTACCACAAGTTCGTAGCAGGATTCTCGAGTATCGCCAGACCCATGACCCAATTGCTGAAGAAGGACAAGAAGTTTGAAAGGACGGACAAATATGAGGCGAGTTTTCAGGAACTCAAGAGGAGATTGATTTCAGCCCCCATCTTGATCATGCCGGATATCACAAAGCCCTTTGATGTGTATTGTGACGCATCCAAGATCGGTCTTGGATGTGTGATAATGCAGGAAGGCAAAGTTATATCTTATCTATCCCGACAACTGTGAAGGGAATATGCCCTGAGAGGCAATAATAAAGTGTTTATTAAGTATATTCCAAGTATATGATAGATGTTTATTTTGCATGCTATAATTGTATTAATACGGAAAAGTTAATACATGTGTGTTTAATAAACAAACATAAAGTTCCTAGTTATGCCTCTCTCATAAACTAGCTCGTTGATTAACAAGATGATCAAGGTTTCCTGATCGTAGACATTGGATGTTATTAATAACGGGATCACAACATTAGTGTAATGGTGTGATGAACATTCATCCGAAGTATAGAATTACGATCAAAGTCATTGAGTTTATATTGCTATAACAACTTACGAAGTAATCCTAATCCTTAGACCATGAGATCATGTCAATCACTAACACTGGAAGAGTTTCTTGATAACATCAAACATCACACCGTAACAGGGTGATTATAAAGATGGGTTCAGGACTAATAAAGTGTTATGTTGAGGCCCATGGATCGAGAGTGAAATTTGTTCATCCCGATGATGGATAGATATACTCTGGGCCCTCTCGGTGATATCACATGGTTAGCTTGCAAGCAAGTGATTTGATCACTAGAATTTTATATCACGGGAACGAGAAAAGAGTGCATGTCAGTAATGAGATCCAACTAGGTATGGAGATACCGATGATCGAATCTCGAACATGTAATATATCGCGAAACAAAGAGATTAAGATACTAGCGTAAAAGGTTCCGACGATCACAATAAAGTCATCGTTGAATGTGTGCGAGTCAGTATGGGTCTCCAGATCCCGCTTCTGATTATTCATCCGAGAAGGGTCTCGATCATGTATGCATTATTCACGAACCATAGGGTGACACACTTAAGAGACACCGACATCCAATTGGAGCAAAAGTTTCATGCCGAAAGAATAAACAAGCGCAGGAATTTATTTCACTAGATACCGAAACAGGTTTTCGGGTGAAATTGCATAAATAGGTTATGCATGTGAAATAGAATTCTAGCAAGGGGTTATATGTGAATGTTTGTCATTAAAGTAATTGACAAAATTCTGAATAAATAAAAGATTTTTATTTAATGAGAGTTTGCATCAAATTTGGTGGAAATTTAATAGCAAGTTTGAGTGGGATTTTGAGTGGAGGGATTTGAATGGATTTTTTTGAGTGGAGTGTCCACCCACATGAAGAGGGGATGGAAAGGGGGCAGCCCCCATGCGCCGGCCACCCCCTTGGGGTTCCCCCCTCCTCCTATAAAATGCACCCCTCTCCTCACTTCTCACTCATACCTCCTCGTGAAGGATCTCTCTCCCCCTCTAGAATTTATCCCCCATGGTCTCGGACTAGCGAGATACATGTTCCTGGTGGCTATTCGGCAAGAAAGAGTTGTGCTTCCGCTGCATTGCTAGAGCGAGGAGGTGGAGGTTGCTCGGTGCCTCGGACGTGTGTGCGAACACGGATGCACTACTGATTTGCGGCGCTAGGACTTCCTCTCGATCTTGAGATCGGCAAGAGATCGTCTACATCAACCACGAGTCGAACTCGTTAAGCTTTATCAATCTTCAAGGGTATGTTCTCTACGGATATATATCCGCCCATTTTTTGTATCTAGTAGATAGATCTTGGTACATAGTTCCATCGTAGGGAAATTTTTGTTTTCTATGCTGCAAACCCTATAGTGGTATCAGAGCCGGATCTATGCGTAGATGCTTTACACGGGTAGTACACATATGAGTATGTGGGCGATGATGATCATGTTGTTGCTCCTTGGTTGTAATTTTGGATATTGGTGGCATAGAGGGATGAAGCGGCCCGGACAAACTTTACATGTCCTCGCACATGAGACATGTTCCACGCTTGACATGCAACTAGTTTGCATAAGTGGCTAGCGGGTGTCTGTCTCTCCTACTATAGTCAATATCTATTTTGCAACGAGTTGTCAACAATTTGGTTATCCTCGTTATGGTTCATGTTCGTAGGTATGAACGGTTCTATCTCGAAAGCCCTAAGCCACGTAAAAACTTGCAACAGATAAATTAGAGGCGTCTAGTTTAGATTGTTGCTGGGCTAGTGTTATGATATGGTGATGTTGTAAGTAGAAGTATGAGATGATACTATTACAACACACATAACGTGTAAGTTCCTTAGACCTTGGCCTTACACATAAAGGTATGATAGTGATCATACCACGGTGCACATGATAGAGATCATATGTGGGAACCATATCATTTTACTAATAAATATGTGATGTTTGATAGCATCTTATATTGCTCTTTTGGCGTTTTATTAGCATAATAAGATGATCCCTCGTTTAAATATCAAGATAAGAATGTGTTCTTCCTTTAGTATGCACCGATTATGTTTTCGTCGCTCCAAGACATCACGTGATGATCGGGTGTTCTTGGATCCACGACCATATTTCGGGTGTAAGACAGTTACACACGCGAATACTAAGGTTCTTACTTGGCGAGCCTAGCATGTACAGACATGGCCTCGGAACACGGACCGAAAGGTTAAGCATGAGTCATATAGTAGATATGATTCCCATTTGATGCTCGCCTTTGAAGCTATACCGACTCACGTGATGATCGAACTTGGTGTAGTGGATTTGGTTCATGTAATCACCAAAAGTACACGAGGGATGTCATTTTTGAGTGGGAGTTCATTCGTAATATGGATTAGTTGAACTCAATCTATCATAAACTTAGTCTAAACTTTACAAATTCTGTTGTAGATGGCACCACCTGCTTTTAATTTCAATGTGTTCATGGAGAAAGAGAAACTTGCAATGAACGGTAGCAAATTTACCGAATGGGCCATGAATTTGAGGATTCTCCTCTCTGCTGCACAAAAGCAATATGTGCTAGAAGTGCCGCTAGGCCCCCCACCTTTTGAGGATGCCCCTGGCAAGGAGAAGAATGTCTATCAGACTCGTCAGGAGGACCACAACTTAGTTCATTACGGCATATTGTATGGGATAGAGCTGGAACTTCGAAAGCGTTTCAAAAACGGCAATGCATTTGATACAATGGGTGATTTGAAAATGATTTTCGACACACATGCTGCTGTAGAGAGCTACAATGCTTCAGAAAAGTTCGTTAGCTACATGATGGAAGATCACAGCTCCGTTAGTGAGCATGTACTCAAGATGTCGGGTTACACCGATAAGCTTGTGTCCTTGGGAATATCGATTCCCATTGACTTAGGCATCCAGCGTGTTCTGCAATCTCTGCTACCTAGCTATAAGAGCTTTGTGATGAACTATAATATGCAAGGCATGAAGAAGTATATCCCCGAGCTTGTGTCAATGCTTAAAACTGCATAAGTGGAGATCAAAAAGGAACATCAAGTGTTGATGATCAATAAGAACACTGGTTTCAAGAAAGACAAGAAGGGAAAACGGAAGGGAAGTAAGGGCGGCAAGCCGGTTGCCGTGCCTGAAAAGAAACCCCGAGTTGGACCTAAGTCTGATACCGAGTGTTACTATTGTAAGGGGACTGGCCTGCTTGGGATCTTGGTGATACTTCTCTGGGCAACATCTGCATAGTGCCCTTTGTTTCCACACTTGAAACATGTGACAAGGCTGAGATCCTACATAGGCTTGTTTATTTTGTGCTTCATATTTTCTGGACAATTGCTTGCATAATGTCCTGGTTCTTTGCATTTGAAACACATCACTTGGCTGATATCTTTCTTTTCCTTTGGTATCATTGCCTTTTGTTTGTTACCTTGGTTCTTCTTCTTTTCTGGGCATTCATTGGCATAGTGTCCCATCTCTTTGCAAGTGTAACATTGCTCTTGGGTAATATCCTTCTTGCTAGGGTTGGGGCATTTCTTCTTCCTCTTGGGTCTCTCCAAAGCTAGGAGTTCTTCTAGTTCATGCTCTTCATATTTCACCACAAAGGTGGGAAATCTTTCTCTCTTCTTGGGGCAGTTACTAGAGATATGACCTTCTTCTTCACAAGAGTAGCAACACTTTGTGAACACTTTGGATTTGGCCTTATGATGCATGGTTTTGACTTTGCCTTCATCCTTGTTGGTAGGTGTAGAGGCCCCCAACCTTTAATAAGGTAGAGATCCCTGTGTTTACAATGCTAGTCCCTGGATCAATAGCTAGCATCCACAGTTAAGATGTAATATCAAGATACAAAGGTCATAATATAAATTTATAACCAGGAATAACATAAGTTTATTACATCAAACATAGCTCATTTGGCTATTACATTACATTGCAGCGGAATAAACTATAGTCATGGGTCCTTCATCTTCAAAGTGCCACAGGCAGATGTTGGTTGTAGACTTTGTAGTCCTAGTCAATCAAACAATCTTCACTTAAAAACAATCAACCTGCAACATTACAAGTTACAGCCACGAGGGTCAATACATTTTGAATTGTATTGGCAAGTTTCACTTCTATGAGTAATAAGAGTGGATCCTATCTATACATGCATATTTGGCTAAGTAGAGTTTAAGGCTCATTTGCATAAAGCAATATTTTATCCTATCTTTTAAAAAGGGTTTTGGTTCATTGTCAAATCTCTTTTCCAAGTTCCTTGAACTCCTTGGTAGAAACTCAAGTGTTCAAGTCCTTGTCAAAATTCCTTGAGCACCTTGATAACACCAAGGGCAACAAGTTTTATCAAAATCTCATGAGTTCCTTGGTAATCCCAGGTACATCATGCTCTTGAGCACCTTGGTAACCCCAAGTTCAACAAGCTTTAAAATCTCATGAGTTCCTTGGTAACCCCAAGTACATCATGCTCTTGAGCACCTTGGTAACCCCAAGTGCAACAAGCTTTAAAATCTCATGAGTTCCTTGGTAACCCCAAGTACATCATGCTCTTGAGCACCTTGGTAACCCCAAGTGCAACAAGCTTAACAAAATCTCTTTGAATTCCTTGGTAGACACACAAGGGCATCAAGTTTTTATTTTAGAAGTTAGAATGTCGAGATCTCCCATGGTTCAAACTTTAGTTGCTCAGTATTGTCCATAATCGGGGACACGGCTAAGTACTTAGATTTTATTAACTTCTGCAGAAGGAGTACACTTTACCCACATGTCACAATCCCATCCTGTTGCCACCAGTGGCCTACTGGATTAGTGCTCACCAAGATGGAGTACCGGCAGACTGAGAGTGTGACGAAGTCTTTCCAAAAGGTCCTCCCATACATCATTGCTAGCTTGTCTTCAGCCCCCATGAAGCATTCCAGATCCCCATGTCCGGTAACTAAAGACAATGTATGGGTCTTCCTAATGTAGTTGACTAAGCCAGAGCCATAATAGCATGTGGTTGCACACGAAAGCCACAATTGGAGAAACATGTTCAATCTCTAAGTTTCCTAGGTGGTTTTCTTTTGGAGCACAACACAAAGTGAATCCCATAGACATAGTTCCTTTTGTTGCCACCTTCTCCAAAACTTAAAGTGTCCACCACCTAGGTGGTTCATTGGGTCCTTGTTTTATTATGTAAAACATAAGTCCTTTTCTCAACCTTTGTAAAATCTCAACATGTATCTCTTTTCAAAATAAAGTATGGCTAAGCATGTACAACTACAATATTTTCACTAAGGAGTGTGTAGGGAATCCTATTAGGATTTAGCATAGCATAAGTATAAAATTCTTTTCATGCATGTTTTCAAAATCCACTAAGTATAATGAAAATAGTAGGACATTTGTATGATAGTGTAACTTGCCTTTTTGGTAGGGAATGAGGGTTTACTCCTTGATCTTGCTAGTCCCACACTTTGCTAATTTCACTACAATCAATCAAGCAAACACAAAATCAACTAACATTCCAAACCAAAGTCAAACAAACAATCTCATACTCACAAAGCAATGGATTCTAAGTCATGCATGGGAACATGCTTAAGATGGTTTTATTCACAAGGGAGGTCTCCACTAGGCTTATAACTTTGTAAGGTCCAATTTGGTCATTTACCAAAATGGCAAAGTCATTTGCAAAAGGCTTTAATCCATAAACCATTTTTTTTTAAAAATCCAATCATCATTTCATGTGGTGAAAAATATTTTTATCAAAGCAAAACTTTATGTTTTTCACCAAGTGAGTTGACATTTGCAAAGCTTAGTGTTTTGGGTCAGTAGGTTTGGTCCAAAACATTTTCCCAAAGTTTTCTTTGTAAAAACATTTCCATAATAAATTCAATAATTTTATTTGGCTAGAAAATGGCTAAGTCAAATAATTCAACCCAAATTTTACCAAAATCATTTTTAATACCAAGGGTTGGTTCCTAGGGTCAGTAAGGTCACAAAAAACCATTTTGCAAAGGTTTTAATCCAAAAATCATTTTTAAACAATTTTTATACTCTAAACAAGCATACAAAAGTTTCTGCAAATTCAAACAAGATAACAGATACTATTTGCTAAACTAAGGCCATAGTTGGCTAGGGCTTGCTCTCCTGAATCCAACGACATAAAATTTGCAATTTTTGGACGTGTGGATCGAAAGATACAAAGGTTTGAAGTTTGCAAATAATTCTGTTTTCAAATTTGTTTTTAGATCTAATATAGGCCACGCGTCGCGTCGTGATTGGCCGATACCGGTTCGTCTGGATCGCGTGCTGCACACCGTAGGATCTCATTTAGATTGAGCGGCGCAGAGGCACACGATACCTCTTCGCTTATGTTCTATTACAGCCTTACGATCTAGATCTAACGGACGCAATCAATCAAACCACTAACTGGCGGCGCTGCGCTGCGGTGGACGGCGGCGACGGTCGGTCAGTGGCGGCGCTGGCGGAATAGGAGGCGAGAGAGGAAGGGAGTAGGCTCACCAAGGTCGCAGTTGGCTGGGGAGGCTCAACGTGTGGTCGACGAGGCAGGGGGCGCACGGGAACGGTGGCGTTTTCTCGCCGGAGACTTCGTCGGCGTCGGGTGGTTCTGTCCGCGGTCGAAGGCGACTTTGTAGATCACGCGGAGGCAAGGCAGGAGCACGGTCAGGTGCGTGAGACCAAGGTGAAGATGCTCGCGTGATCGAGAAGCAGAGGGGCGGTCGGATTTCACCTGGGGAACGCGCCGGAGTTGGAGACAGACGCGGCGGTGCTCGGAGTTTGTCGAGGACGGTGTTCTGGGGCGCCCGCGGTCGAACGAAGAGCACAGGGAGGATTGTCTGGGAGTGGGGAAGTTGTAAGTGTGCTCAGGGAGGCTCGGGGTGGTGTGTGCTGGCCGGAATCTGGGAATAAGCTCGTCGGAGACGGCGCCGGTGCAGTAGAGATTGGCGACAGCCTAGGGGCAGAGAGAGGGAGAAGACTGAGGGAAAAGGAGGAGGAGGCGCTGGCGCTTAATAGCGTGCAGTCACGGCGAGATTATGGCGCGGCATTACTGCGAATTGATCGCGGCTTGAATGGCAGCAACGGCAGCGAGGTTTGGGGAAGACAGGGTCGCGCGGGTGGGGAGGAAGAACAGGAGGAGTGGGTCCTCTGGTTAGTGGGAAAAAGGAGAGAGGGGGACGTCCACCAGTCATTGGTTATGTGGGTAAGTTATCAGGTGCAAAACGATTCGCTGAGGGGATTGAAAGTGGGCTGGTATTGGGCCTTAGTGGGCTGCTGGGTTGGGTCAGATCCAATTCCATTTTTTTTTATTCTGTAACTTTTTCTTTTTCTATTTCTGATTTCTGTTTTGAAATTCCAAACAAACAAATCATACTCATTTCAATTCAAACAATCAACAAACCTTGCAACTATGAATTTGGTTCTGTTTAGTAACTTAAACCAAAATCCAAAATAAAATAATAATTTTTATTCTTTTTAAGATCCATTCTTTAATTAAATAAAATGGATCTTTAGTTATTTAAAAATAGGGTTTGTTTTAATTAATAAAATCTTTATTTAAAATCCAAATATTTTCAAAACCAAATCAGTAGGTTTAATAAAGAATATTTGGAAAGTTTGTTTAAAACAAAATACCCTTTTATTTTAGAGTCCATTATTAAATAAATACAATAGACTTTCCTTATTAAATCAAATAGAATTTGTTTTATTGAGTTATTTATTTTGAAATCTAAAATAAAGCCTAAACACTTTAGTAGGTTTTATTTGTGAATATCAAATATTTGGGAAAACTTATTTTAAATAATTTAATAAGTTTTGATGTTTCAATTCAAATTGGTAAAACCTTTTATTTAAATAAGGTTGGATATTAAATCCTTATTAATTTATTTAAATAAACTTTAGCTAATTTAAATAATAAAATGTTTTAATTCCAAATCTTGGCTAAGGTTTAATTTGGCTTTATAAAATATTCTTTATTTATAAACTTCTATTTCATTTGAAAATAAATCTTTTCACTTAAGAGTTTCAAAATAGTATTTCCGAAACATTTTATTTTCCTTTATTAAAAAGGTTTATCTTTTTAAATCCCTGTAGGTTTTATTTAATTCAAATGGGTTTGAAGTTCCAATTGAATTCAAAAAGTTTCTTCTGGTTCTAAAAATTAAACAAAGTTTTATTTTATTCATTTATTTTCACATTACAAGATTTGGAAAATCTTGGGATGTGACAGGCTACCACCCTTAAAATAAATCTCGTCCCGAGATTTGGGAAGGCTAGGGTTACAAGCAAGTTCAAAACAACTAGGGTACTACCACCCTTAAAAAAAAATTCAAACAAAAATTACATATTGTCCTTCTTGGGATCCTGGGGAAAATTTCTCATGGCAAACATTTGCATGTGTTCTTGATTTCCATTCTTGACTCATGGGCCAAGGTTGAGCTTCTCCATAGGCTTGTTCAACTTGTTCTTCATATTTTCTGGACAATTGCTTGCATAGTGTCCTGGATTCTTGCAGTTGAAACAATGGATATCTTGGAGTTCTTTACGTTGCTCTTGTGGACATGTTGCTACATAGTGGCCTGGTTCTTTGAAGTTTTTGCACACCACTTGGTCAATTCCCTTATTTTTCTTGTTCTCTGGGCATTCACTGGAGTAGTGTCCCATTTCCTTACACTTACGGCATTGCACAAGGTGCATGTCTGGTCTTGGTTTCTTGGGTTTCTTTGATCCTTTGAATTGGGTTGTCTTGTTTGGGGGTATGAGTGGTCCTTTTCCTTTGGTAGACTTGGATCCTTCTTGTTTCCTTTGTTCTACCATGGCATAGATGGAACATTGGTTAGGAGTATGATCATTTCCTTCACAAAGGTAACAAGTAGCTTGAGAGGTGGTACATTGTCCAACAGGATGATTTTCTTCACAGTTAGGGCATTGACCTTCATGCTCCTTGGAAGTATGATCCTTGTCTCCACAAATAATGCAAGCTGGGGCTCCATCTAGAATAACATTCTTGTCATCCTTGTTATCATACACTCCTTTGGGGTAGTTTTCTTCCATGCTGATCATTTGATTAGTCACCTTGAGCATCAGTTGGGATTGTTCCTCCAAAAACTTTTGGAGTGTTGGGTCTTTATCACTATTGTTGGCTATGAACTGAGCTGTCAGTTGGTTCAACTGGTGTTGGGTTGCTATGAGCTCCTTCATGCTATCAGCTTGGTTGGTGTTGGTGTCATCAACCTTGGAGTCTTTGGGAGTAGTCATCTGTTTGGGTTGAAGGAAAATTAGAATAGACAAGATATTTCTAAGGAATCCATTCTAGTCACATACATCACAATTCACACAAACAATGTGCATGCATTCACAAACCAAACATTTCACTCAAACAAGGTTCAAGCACATACTTAGTCAACAAAATATTTTTGCTACACCACATAGGTTGGTGGTTTTGACTTAACTAGTATATGGTGGTCCATCTATATGGTTCACTTGTGATCTTTCCTTCCTTCATGATTCTTCTTACTTGAGATCATGGTTTCCTTGAGAAAAGATCTTGTTCACAATTCTTCAAAGTTGTTGAGGGCTCCTTCTTATTTTGCATCCCCTCAGTCTCTAAATCTTGAGTAGGATTTCCTTGTTTCACTTGTAGTCCTTAGTGGTATCCAAGTTGGAAGTCCTTGGTGAACATGCTGAAGATGTTGAAGTCATTAGAGTTGAGGATGTTGAAGTCATTAGAGTTGAATAAGTTGAAGAAGTCCTTTGCACATAGTGTAGTCTTTGGTCATGGGGTAGGTTTCCATCAAGTCGAAATAGAAGAGGTGTAGAGTTAAAACTAAAATGGTTGAGGAAAGAGTTTACAAGTTTGTTTTGTAAATAAGTTTTGGAACAAAACAACTCCTATTTTTCTAAGGGTTTTTGTCCAATCCTAGGTTTACAAATCCTACAGGCAACACAATGCTCTGATACCATCTGTAGAGGTCCCCAACCTTTAATAAGGTAGAGATCCCTGTGTTTACAATGCTAGTCCCTGGATCAATAGCTCGCATCCACAGTTAAGATGTAATATCAAGATACAAAGGTCATAATATAAATTTATAACCAGGAATAACATAAGTTTATTACATCAAACATAGCTCATTTGGCTATTACATTACATTGCAGCGGAATAAACTATAGTCATGGGTCCTTCATCTTCAAAGTGCCACAGGCAGATGTTGGTTGTAGACTTTGTAGTCCTAGTCAATCAAACAATCTTCACTTAAAAACAATCAACCTGCAACATTACAAGTTACAGCCACAAGGGTCAATACATTTTGAATTGTATTGGCAAGTTTCACTTCTATGAGTAATAAGAGTGGATCCTATCTATACATGCATATTTGGCTAAGTAGAGTTTAAGGCTCATTTGCATAAAGCAATATTTTATCCTATCTTTTAAAAAGGGTTTTGGTTCATTGTCAAATCTCTTTTCCAAGTTCCTTGAACTCCTTGGTAGAAACTCAAGTGTTCAAGTCCTTGTCAAAATTCCTTGAGCACCTTGATAACCCCAAGGGAAACAAGTTTTATCAAAATCTCATGAGTTCCTTGGTAACCCCAAGTACATCATGCTCTTGAGCACCTTGGTAACCCCAAGTGCAACAAGCTTTAAAATCTCATGAGTTCCTTGGTAACCCCAAGTACATCATGCTCTTGAGCACCTTGGTAACCCCAAGTGCAACAAGCTTTAAAATCTCATGAGTTCCTTGGTAACCCCAAGTACATCATGCTCTTGAGCACCTTGGTAACCCCAAGTGCAACAAGCTTAACAAAATCTCTTTGAATTCCTTGGTAGACACACAAGGGCATCAAGTTTTTATTTTAGAAGTTAGAATGTCGAGATCTCCCATGGTTCAAACTTTAGTTGCTCAGTATTGTCCATAACCGGGGACACGGCTAAGTACTTAGATTTTATTAACTTCTGCAGAAGGAGTACACTTTACCCACATGTCACAATCCCATCATGTTGCCACCAGTGGCCAACTGGATTAGTGCTCACCAAGATGGAGTACTGGCAGACTGAGAGTGTGACGAAGTCTTTCCAAAAGGTCCTCCCATACATCATTGCTAGCTTGTCTTCAGCCCCCATGAAGCATTCCAGATCCCCATGTCCGGTAACTAAAGACAATGTATGGGTCTTCCTAATGTAGTTGACTAAGCCAGAGCCATAATAGCATGTGGTTGCACACGAAAGCCACAATTGGAGAAACATGTTCAATCTCTAAGTTTCCTAGGTGGTTTTCTTTTGGAGCACAACACAAAGTGAATCCCATAGACATAGTTCCTTTTGTTGCCACCTTCTCCAAAACTTAAAGTGTCCACCACCTAGGTGGTTCATTGGGTCCTTGTTTTATTATGTAAAACATAAGTCCTTTTCTCAACCTTTGTAAAATCTCAACATGTATCTCTTTTCAAAATAAAGTATGGCTAAGCATGTACAACTACAATATTTTCACTAAGGAGTGTAGGAATCCTATTAGGATTTAGCATAGCATAAGTATAAAATTCTTTTCATGCATGTTTTCAAAATCCACTAAGTATAATGAAAATAGTAGGACATTTGTATGATAGTGTAACTTGCCTTTTTGGTAGGGAATGAGGGTTTACTCCTTGATCTTGCTAGTCCCACACTTTGCTAATTTCACTACAATCAATCAAGCAAACACAAAATCAACTAACATTCCAAACCAAAGTCAAACAAACAATCTCATACTCACAAAGCAATGGATTCTAAGTCATGCATGGGAACATGCTTAAGATGGTTTTATTCACAAGGGAGGTCTCCACTAGGCTTATAACTTTGTAAGGTCCAATTTGGTCATTTACCAAAATGGCAAAGTCATTTGCAAAAGGCTTTAATCCATAAACCATTTTTTTTAAAAAATCCAATCATCATTTCATGTGGTGAAAAATATTTTTATCAAAGCAAAACTTTATGTTTTTCACCAAGTGAGTTGACATTTGCAAAGCTTAGTGTTTTGGGTCAGTAGGTTTGGTCCAAAACATTTTCCCAAAGTTTTCTTTGTAAAAACATTTCCATAATAAATTCAATAATTTTATTTGGCTAGAAAATGGCTAAGTCAAATAATTCAACCCAAATTTTACCAAAATCATTTTTAATACCAAGGGTTGGTTCCTAGGGTCAGTAAGGTCACAAAAAACCATTTTGCAAAGGTTTTAATCCAAAAATCATTTTTAAACAATTTTTATACTCTAAACAAGCATACAAAAGTTTCTGCAAATTCAAACAAGATAACAGATAATATTTGCTAAACTAAGGCCACAGTTGGCTAGGACTTTCTCTCCTGAATCCAACGACATAAAATTTGCAATTTTTGGACGTGTGGATCCAAAGATACAAAGGTTTGAAATTTGCAAATAATTCTATTTTCAAATTTGTTTTTAGATCTAATATAGGCCACGCGTCGCGTCGTGATTGGCCGATACCGGTTCGTCTGGATCGCGTGCTGCAGACCGTAGGATCTCATTTAGATTGAGCGGCGCAGAGTCACACGATACCTCTTCGCTTATGTTCTATTACAGCCTTACGATCTAGATCTAACGGACGCAATCAATCAAACCACTAACTGGCGGCGCTGCGCTGCGGTGGACGGCGGCGACGGTCGGTCAGTGGCGGCGCTGGCGGAATAGGAGGCGAGAGAGGAAGGGAGTAGGCTCACCAAGGTCGCAGTTGGCTGGGGAGGCTCAACGTGTGGTCGACGTGGCGACGGAACAGGCAGTGGCGATTTCTCGCCGGAGACTTCGTCGGCGTCGGGTGGTTCTGTCCGCGGTCGAAGGCGACTTTGTAGATCACGCGGAGGCAAGGAAGGAGCACGGTCAGGTGCGTGAGACCAAGGTGAAGATGCTCGCGTGATCGAGAAGCAGAGGGGCGGTCGGATTTCACCTGGGGAACGCGCCGGAGTTGGAGACAGACGCGGCGGTGCTCAGAGTTTGTCGAGGACGGTGTTCTGGGGCGCCCGCGGTCGAACGAAGAGCACAGGGAGGATTGTCTGGGAGTGGGGAAGTTGTAAGTGTGCTCAGGGAGGCTCGGGGTGGTGTGTGCTGGCCGGAATAGGGGAATAAGCTCGTCGGAGGCGGCGCCGGTGCAGTAGAGATTGGCGACAGCCTAGGGGCAGAGAGAGGGAGAAGACTGAGGGAAAAGGAGGAGGAGGCGCTGGCGCTTAATAGCGTGCAGTCATGGCGAGATTATGGCGCGGCATTACTGCGAATTGATTGCGGCTTGAATAGCAGCAACAGCAGCGAGGTTTGGGGAAGACAGGGTCGCGCGGGTGGGGAGGAAGAACAGGAGGAGTGGGGTCCGCTGGTCAGTGGGAAAAAGGAGAGAGGGGGAGGTCCACCAGTCATTGGTTCTGTGGGTAAGTTATCAGGTGCAAAATGATTCGCTGAGGGGGTTGAAAGTGGGCTGGTATTGGGCCTTAGTGGGCTGCTGGGTGGGGTCAGATCCAATTCCATTTTTTTTTATTCTGTAACTTTTTATTTTTCTATTTCTGATTTTTGTTTTGAAATTCCAAACAAACAAATCATACTCAATTCAATTCAAACAATCAACAAACCTTGCAACTATGAATTTGGTTCTGTTTAGTAACTTAAACCAAAATCCAAAATAAAATAATAATTTTATTCTTTTTAAGATCCATTATTTAATTAAATAAAATGGATCTTTAGTTATTTAAAAATAGGGTTTGTTTTAATTAATAAAATCTTCATTTAAAATCCAAATATTTACAAAACCAAATCAGTAGGTTTAATAAAGAATATTTGGAAAGTTTGTTTAAAACAAAATACCCTTTTATTTTAGAGTCCATTATTAAATAAATACAATAGACTTTCCTTATTAAATCAAATAGAATTTGTTTTATTGAGTTATATATTTTGAAATATAAAATAAAGCCTAAACACTTTAGTAGGTTTTATTTGTGAATATCAAATATTTGGGAAAACTTATTTTAAATAATTTGATAAGTTTTGATGTTTCAATTCAAATTGGTAAAACCTTTTCTTTAAATAAGGTTGGATATTAAATCCTTATTAATTTATTTAAATAAACTTTAGCTAATTTAAATAATAAAATGTTTTAATTCCAAAGCTTGGCTAAGGTTTAATTTGGCTTTATAAAATATTCTTTATTTATAAACTTCTATTTCATTTGAAAATAAATCTTTTCACTTAAGAGTTTCAAAATAGTATTTCCAAAACATTTTATTTTCCTTTATTAAAAAGGTTTATCTTTTTAAATCCCTTTAGGTTTTATTTAATTCAAATGGGTTTGAAGTTCCAATTGAATTCAAAAAGTTTCTTCTGGCTCTGAAAATTAAACAAAGTTTTATTTTATTAATTTATTTTCACATTACAAGATTTGGAAGATCTTGGGATGTGACAGTAGGAGTTGTTCCTTCACGAGGGTTTACAAACTGTTGTTGCACTCCACCTTGTTTCCTTTGTTGAACTATGGAATAGATGGGGCATTGGATAGGGACATGATTATTTCCTTCACATAGGAAACAAGTAGCTTGAGATGTGGGTCATTGATTTGTTGGATGTTTCTCTTCACAATTGGGGCATTGATCTTCATGCTCTTTGGAAGTGTGATCCTTGTCTCCACAAATATTGCAAGCTTGGGTTCCTTCTAGAATATCATCCTTGACATCCTTGTTGTCACAAACTCCTTGGGAAGAGTAGTCTCCCATGTTGATCATTTGATTTGTCACCTTATGCAACAATTGGGTTTGGGTTTCCAAAAACCTTTGCATGGTTGGATCTACCTCACTGGTGTTGGCTAAAAATTGATCTGTCACTTGGTTCAACTGGGTTTGGGTTACTATGAGTTCCCTCATGTTGATCTCTTGGTTGTTGTTGTTGTCACCATCCTTGATGTTGGAGTTCCTTGGAGTAGTCATCTGTTTGGGTTGGATTGGGATTAGAATGGCAAGATATTTCTAAGGAAATAGTTCTAATCACACATATCACAATTCACTCAAGCAATGTGCAAGCAATCACAAACAAACATTCCACTCAAACAATAAGTCCAAGCACATTTCTAGGCAATAAAATATTTTTTTGTTACACCACATAAGTTGGTGTGTTTTATCTATACTTAATATGGTGGTCCATCTATATGGTTCACTTGAAATCATTCCATCCTTCTTAGTTGATTCTTTCTGAATGAGATCATGGTTTCCTTGGGAAATTTCTTGTGTCTTGGTCACAAAACTTTAAAGGTGATGATGTTTCCTTCTAAGTTGTGTTTCCTTAGTCTTCAATTCTTGAGCAACATTACTTGTCTCACTTGTAGGCCTTAGCGATATTTAAGTTGAAGTCCTTGGTGAAAAATTAAAGTTGTAGTCCTTGATGATGTGGAGGTCATTTGAGTTGGTGAAGTCCTTTGCTCATGGTGAAGTCTTTGGCCATGGGGTAGGCTTTGTCCATCAAGTTTGAAATAGAAGAGATGTAGAATCAAAACCAAAAGGTGGAGGGAAGAGTTTACAAGATTGTTTGTAAATAAGTTTTGGAACAAAAACAACTCCTATTTTTCTAAGGGGTTTTGTCCAATCCTAGGGTTACAAATCCTACAGGCAACACAATGCTCTGATACCATCTATAAGGTTCCCAACCTTTAATAAGGTAGATATCCCTGTGTTTACAATGCTAGTCCCTGGATCAATAGCTAGCATCCACAGTTAAGATGTAATATCAAGAAACAAAGGTCATAATACAAATTTACAACCAGGAATAAAATAATTTATTACATCTTACATAGCTCATTTGGCTATCACATTACAATGCAACAGAATATAACAATAGCATGGGTCCTTCATCTTCAAAGTGCCACATGCAGACATGTTGGTTGTAGACTTGTAATCCTAATCATTAAACTTCACTAACATCAAACAAACTTGCAACATAATAAGTTACAGCCACAAGGGTCAATACATTTGAATTGTATTGGCAAGTGATACTATGGTAATATAGTGGAGTCTATAATCTATATGCATTTGGCTAAGTGGAGCTTAGGCTTGCTTTGCTCAAAATAGATTTTCCTTATCATTTGAAAAACACTAAGTTTTTGCTTGACAAAATCTTTCCCAAGGCATCTCCCAATAGAAATTGGAGATCCTTCAACCCTTGTTCAACCACAAGTTTTTAACTTAGAAATTGGGATGAGGATATTCTTGATAGCTTCCATGTCTTGATGCTCAAATTGTCCTTTGCCAGGGACATGGCTAAGTACTTAGATTTTACACTCTGCAGAGGTGGTGCACTTTCCCCACAAGACTTGGCTTCACCAAGACAAGATCTTTCAGAAGCCTTCCCTTAGACCAGAATGGACGCACTCCAACCTATCAAAACGCTACCACCAACTGTCCATTTGGCTAAGTTATTGCAACCTATATGATCCAGGCAGAGCCCATAACGCCAAGTGGCTGCACTTGAAGCTTCTCAACATTTGAATCTTTGTTCCTGGGTGGCCATCCACAAGTGTGATACACAAGGTAAACCATAGAAATGGGCCTTGTGTAACCACTCAACACAAACCATTCCTTCCATTCCACCCAGGTGATTCATTCACTTAGTTGTTTTATTAAACAAAACACAATTCCTTGACTTAGAAATATTCCATAGTATGAATGTAATCCACCCTTGTTTTCTACTAGCTAAGCTAAGCATGATAGTAGTAGGAATCTTAACTTAGGAGAATTCTACTAAGGTTTCATCTACTAGGATTTCTGTAACACCCTCAAAATCGGCCCTATGCAAGTTTTAGCGAAACCCGACAAACCCGCATAGAAACGATTCAAAGGTGCCCACCAGGCACTTTCGTGCGGGTGGAAAACGAAGTAATAACATTACACAACAGTCCCCGATGGGACCCACAGAACGGATATATATACAACACGACTCCATGAGTCAAGAATACAGATATACAGAACAAAGATCCAAATCACCTTGAGAATGATAGAGCGTCCGACTACGGACAAGATGCAAATGGGGATAAGAGCCCTGAAGAATAAACAATGGCATCCATAACCCTGCCCAGGCCAAGCCGGAAGGGTAACCCTGCTAATGACGTCGATCTCAAAACATGCTTAAACAAAAGGGGTGCCGACAAAGGGCAAAGGAAAAATAGGAGCTTCAGTACTGAGGCCAGTACACGGCGAGGCTAGAATTCGGCGGTCCTCGCCTACATAGGTATGGTGGACTGAAGCGGCAGCGGCAGCACGCGCTAAACAACCTATAGAGACTCGATACAACTGTCGGCTATCAGAGAGGGGTAAGAAAGACCTATTCGGAACCAACCTGATGCTACCACCAAACAAACCCATCCTGGTATTTCCCCCTCGAGACCAAACGAGGAAAGTACACCGAGGAACTCACACAGTTGGCAGTTTTATTTATTCAGTTATCGTTGCAGCAATTACTAGTCCGGTGTAGATAATCATCCTGATAAAGTAAGCAGTGGGCACTTTTAATTAACCATTCCGTTGTAGTTGCGACACTTACTAGTCAGATACAATAGCATAAGATAACCCAAAACCCAGCAGTTGTTGGTACTTTTATTTAGCCATTACGTTATAGTTGCAATACTTACTAGTCAGATACAATTGTCGCAAGCGACAAACCAAACAAGCAATTGTGGGCCGTTTTAGTTAGCCATTCCATTATAGTGAAGCTGATTACTAGTCATTATAAAGTCAAATTTATAGCACTACTTTAGTTATGCTTGTCTATGATCGAGATACTGTGCTCCAAGTCGTCCATAACCGCGGACACGGCTTTCAGAAAGTTTTAACCCGGACGGGGTGCACAAATAGCAACACACACTCGATCAACCTCGGAAAAACCAAATCAAAACCCAACGAGGCCTTCACGACAAAGCAATCACAGGATTCAGAAATATTTCAGGGGGCCACCCCTTGGAGTACACCCGCAACGGTTAGTGACTTGAGACGGACCCGAGGTTTGTGGGGCCGGTCAGAAGCGATCGGGAACCCAAACTGGCTTGTCGATACCGCAGAACGGGTCACAATTCCTAACAGATGCAAGGTGCTCTCGCACAATCGTAAATAAAGCAGTAGCATGGCATAAGTACATGATAGTAAATAAAACCTCAAACTAGTTTGTGGCCCCAAGAAATAAGATGAATCAAGCTCGCTCGGGGGTCCCATAATCCTCCCGGATGTGGATAGCGCGATAAATCAAGGAATGTATCAAGTACTCGGGGTCCCACGGACACAAGTGGACGGTTAACAACCAAATAACATCTATTGCCCACCTGTGCCTCTGTTTATTTACTTCAATTTTAGTTGTTAAACAGTAAATAAAGTGAACGATAAGTAAAGCCATGATCATCTCCAACATCAACATGCGGCAATACACCAACAACTGTGGCACTGGACGACACGCAACAGCACTTGAGCAAGCGACTATGACGCGCAAGTCCAGCTATCTACCAAACAACAGGTAATAGGGTGTGTCCAAGGCAATATACGGCTGCAAAGGATATCACGGGTACGAAAACTAGAGCATCACAACACAGATAGCAGTAGAACAACAGGAGGGAATAAATACTATAAAAGTAAGATAGGTAGAAAGGGGGGAGATGCTCGCCTGAAAACATTGCCGAAGGTTCATCCGAAGATCGGGGCGAAGCTCACATCAACTCACGGCCTTATCCGCGAAGAAGCAAAACACTAGAATAAACACCGGATGCACTATTTAATACTACGGCAAAAGATCGGGCATGATGCATGCATGATGTATGACATGGCAAAGGTGCGATGCAATTAGGCAAGATTAAGCGGAACTGGGGGTCCCGACAATTAATATATGGTTCAAGTTATTTAACTATCCCGCAATTAAATGTTGTAATAACAGGGCAAGATAAGTTACCGGTTCGCTACACAAATTTAAATGAGGCCAATATAAGGCTAGATTTTCCCGCATATGGGCCCCATATTTAATTATTAGGTGAATCGGCATAAGGCCCCCAACCACACAAATATGCATGCGAGTATGACAATTCAATGTGCATCAATTTGTTATTACATTTATAAATTAGGGCTCGAGAAAGGGGCACACATTAGAGGTCGAAGATCTTGAGGTTCCGGGGTTCGGGGTTCGGTCTCAGGGTTCGACGGGGCGAGGTTCGGACTCC
Source organism: Avena longiglumis (assembly GCA_030063025.1). Taxonomy (NCBI): domain Eukaryota; kingdom Viridiplantae; phylum Streptophyta; class Magnoliopsida; order Poales; family Poaceae; genus Avena; species Avena longiglumis. Next base: position 423,472,523 of record CP125976.1, on the reverse strand, counting down.
GGGATCGGTCTTCGGATCTCAACATGGCCGGTCTTGGTGACGATCTTGTCCGATGGGGACCTTGGTTCAACATCATCGCGGTCTTCGGGTCCAAGGGTTAGACCTTGGCGTCCGAGGGAAGTTCATGTCGTGTCCGTGCCGACGACCTTGGCGTTCAGGGGGAGTTCCCGGTGTCCCGAGGAGAAGATCTTGGCGTCCGAGGGTTCGAGGTCGTGAAGGGGAACTTGACATCCATGTAGGCGATCTTGTCTGATCCTTGTCGAAGACCAAGGCGATGCGGTACAGAGACCTCTGATCTCAGTGGCATCTCCTTCTTCGGTCGCTTGCGATGGGCTTGGTTCGGTACCGGCGCGGCGTCCACAAGCGCACAAACAAAACCAGCGACGGCTCCAAGATTGCATAGGGCGGCCTCGGCGGGATCTGCGAGGGGCGGCGACCATGCCCGGCTCGGGGTCATCGGAGGGCGATGGCGATCGGGCGGCGAGGGCGCAGAAGCGGCGTTCCACAAGGCGTCTGCGAGGCGGCACCGGGGAAGGGAGGACGGCGGCCGACAGAGGAGGTCGACGAGGGGCGCATCGGAGGTCGTAGCCGGAGGCGGGCGAGGAGGAAGGCGCCGGTGACGGGCGAGGCGCGGCCGGCAGCGGTTCTCTGCAGGCGGGGCCGCGGCCGAGGGGAAGCAGGGGCGCGACGCTGGGCGGACGGAGGAGCTCGCCGGGGAGGAGGCACCGACGGCGGGAGAGCCAGCGGCGACCGAGAGGCGGCCGAGGAGAGGAGAGGCGGCGAGGCGCGGGAGGAGAGGGAGGCCGATGGCGCACTCGGGGAACGGCGAGGAGGACGCCGGCGGCGAGGGGAGGGCGGTGCTGGCCGGAGGCGGGCGAAGCTTGCGAGGGGGCGGAGGCGAGCATGGCGGCGAGGGAAGGCCGCTTGCGGGAAGGCAAGCTGGCCGCGAGGTCATGATGGTGGCGGGCATCGAGCGAGGAGGCGAGGCGCGCAGGCCGGGGGTCGGGGCGTCGCCGGAGGTTGGAGGAGGACGGGCGAGCTGCCCTGTGGGCTGAGGACGCAGAGGGGCGGAGGGGAAGAGGAGAGGCAGCTCGGGTCGGGAGGCGGGTCGCGTGGCGGCGTCAAGGCCGGCGGCATGGGAGGTGGAGGAGGCGGTGGGAGGTTGGGGAAGGAGGACGTCGGGGAGAGGTGCGCGAGGGGAGGTGGGGGGGCCAGGGGCCAGGGGTGGTGGGTCCATGGTGGGGCCGGGTGTGGGTCGGTGGGGAGGGTGGGGGTGCGGTTTGACCAGGGAAAAAAAAGGAAAGAGAGGGGCTGCGGGTGGGGCGAGATGCAGGTGGGGCCCGGTTGGAAGAGGGAGGGTAGAGAGGCTGTGGGTGAAAAGAGAGGGGGAGGGGGCTGGTGGATCGGTGAGGTGGCAGGTGGGTAGGAAATGGGTGAGAGGGTGAGGTGGCGAGCTGTGAGTGGTGGGTAGGATAGGATTTGGTGGGACTAGGATTTAGGGGGGGGGCTGTTTTAGAATGTGTGTTTGTTTTGGTGTTGTTTATTTTAAAACAAGGCCACTTTGCAATTAGTTTTTAGGGAAATAAAATATCCGATACGCTCGGGGTTTTGCCTTTGAAATAAAGAGGGGTATTTGTACAAAGCAAAACTAGGTTTTTCGAAATAGTTCAGACAAACAATGCATGATGATGGCGATGCAATGCACAAAAACAACGCGATTTTCTAGTAGTGGTTTTGCGGGATGCCACAATTCGACACCACTAACAAGGTATCTCGCCCTCGAGATCCTCCTCATGATACCGGAAGGAAGGTCGGCGATCTGAATCTTCGCGCTTCGTGTAGATCCTCGCGACACCACTAACAAGAGATCGCTGTCCGTGATCGTCGGGAGAACACTCCGGGAACAAAAGGTCGAAGATAGAGGTATCAGCAAATAAAGCCACCTCTAACTTCCATGGACGGAGTAAAACTGCTGGATCCACGGATTCGATGCACAAGAGCGAATGATAAGAGTAGTCGGATGGTGATCAGTCCATCGCGCACCCAAACCATTACTCTGCGAACGAATAGGCGGATTATGCAACCAACTCTCGGAATCAGACTGAAGATCTCGACAAGCGAGGTTCGGAACAACGGAGTGATGCAGACTCTGCATCGGATCTGGCGTAGATGATGTCGTCGCGTCGGAAAAACACCGGAAGGCACAAACAAGGAACAAAGAATGGTACCACAGACGAAGGATTCCTCGGGCAGCATGAACACCGGACGTAGCATCACCATTACCAAAGGAGGAAGCGAAAACCTGAAGGTACGACGGAAACCCAACCACGAGAATTCCTGGACTCGAAGAAAGAGACGAGAGCGGATTCAAAACACGTAGAGGTAAGAGGAGAACAGCAGAGGGGTAAGGAGTAAAATCAGACCTAATCAGAACTATCCAACCAATTTTGCAAAAATAGTTTTGACACTCTACTTCGGCTGTTAGCTAGGTTATCCTACAGGCTAGACTTGTGGGGTATCGCACCGCCGAGCTCGATACCACTCAGAACACCTCAGAATCGCCCTATGCAAGTTTTAGCGAAACCCGCCAAACCCGTAGAAACGATTCAAAGGTGCCCACCAGCACTTTCGCAATGGTGGAAAACGGCGAAGTAATAACATTACACAACAGTCCTCGATGGGACCCACGTAACGGATATATATACAACACGACTCCATGAGTCAAGAATACGATATACGTAACAAAGATCCAAATCACCCGAGAATGATAGAGCGTCCGACTACGGACAAGATGCAAATGGGGCTAAGAGCCCGAAGAATAACCAATGGCGTCCATAACCTGCCGCCAAGCCGGAAGGGTAACCTCTAACGACGCCGATCTCAAAACCTGCTTAAACAAAAGGTGCCGACAAAGGGCAAAGGAAAAGAGGAGCGCCAAGATCGAGGCCAAGACACGGCGAGGCTAGAATTGCGGTCCTCGCCACATAGGTATGGTGGATCAAGCGGCAGCGGCAAAGACGCTAAACAACCTATAGAGACTCGATACAACTGTCGGCTATCAGAGAGGGGTAAGAAAGACCTATTCGGAACCAACCTGATGCTACCACCAAACAAACCCATCCTGGTATTTCCCCCTCGAGACCAAACGAGGAAAGTACACCGAGGAACTCACACAGTTGGCAGTTTTATTTATTCAGTTATCGTTGCAGCAATTACTAGTCCGGTGTAGATAATCATCCTGATAAAGTAAGCAGTGGGCACTTTTAATTAACCATTCCGTTGTAGTTGCGACACTTACTAGTCAGATACAATAGCATAAGATAACCCAAAACCCAGCAGTTGTTGGTACTTTTATTTAGCCATTCCGTTATAGTTGCAATACTTACTACTCAGATACAATTGTCGCAAGCGACAAACCAAACAAGCAATTGTGGGCCGTTTTAGTTAGCCATTCCATTATAGTGAAGCTGATTACTAGTCATTATAAAGTCAAATTTATAGCACTACTTTAGTTATGCTTGTCTATGATCGAGATACTGTGCTCCAAGTCGTCCATAACCGCGGACACTGATTTCAGAAAGTTTTAACCCGGCCGGGGTGCACAAATAGCAACACACACTCGATCAACCTTGGAAAAACCAAATCAAAACCCAACGAGGCCTTCACGACAAAGCAATCACAGGATTCAGAAATATTTTAGGGGGCCACCCCTTGGAGTACACCCGCAACGAAATTAGCTGACTTCGAGACGGACCCGAGGTTTGTGGGGCCGGTAGAAGGATCGGGAACCCAAAACTGGGCTTGTCGATACCGTAACGGGTCACAATTCCTAACAAAGCAAGGTGCTCCTCGCACAATCGTAAATAAAGCAGTAGCATGGCATAAGTACAGGATAGTAAATAAAACCTCAAACTAGTTTGTGGCCCCAAGAAATAAGATGAATCAAGCTCGCTCGGGGTCCCATAATCCTCCGGATGTGGATAGCGCGATAAATCAAGGAACATGTATCAAGTACTCGGGGTCCTACGGGACACAAGTGGACGGTTAACAACCAAATAACATCTATTGCCCACCTGTGCCTCTGCTTACTTACTTCAATTTTAGTTGTTAAACAGTAAATAAAGTGAACGATAAGTAAAGCCATGATCATCTCCAACATCAACATGCGGCAATACACCAACAACTGTGGCACTTGACGACACGCAACAACACTTGAGCAAGCGACTACGACGCGCAAGTCCAACTATCTACCAAACAACAGGTAATAGGGTGTGTCCAAGGCAATATACGGCTGCAAAGGATATCACGGGTACGAAAACTAGAGCATCACAACACAGATAGCAGTAGAACAACAGGAGGGAATAAATACTATAAAAGTAAGATAGGTAGAAAGGGGGGAGATGCTCGCCTGAAAACATTGCCGAAGGTTCATCCGAAGATCGGGGCGAAGCTCACATCAACTCACGGCCTTATCCGCGAAGAAGCAAAACACTAGAATAAACACCGGATGCACTATTTAATACTACGGCAAAAGATCGGGCATGATGCATGCATGATGTATGACATGGCAAAGGTGCGATGCAATTAGGCAAGATTAAGCGGAACCGGGGGTCCCGAAAATTAATATATGGTTCAAGTTATTTAACTATCCCGCAATTAAATGTTGTAATAACAGGGAAAGATAAGTTACCGGTTCGCTACACAAATTTAAATGAGGCCAATATAAGGCTAGATTTGCCCGCATATGGGCCCCATATTTAATTATTAGGTGAATCGGCATAAGGCCCCCAACCACACAAATATGCATGCGAGTATGACAATTCAATGGGCATCAATTTGTTATTACATTTATAAAATAGGGCTCGAGAAAGGGGCACACATTAGAGGTCAAAGATCTTGAGGTTCCGGGGTTCGGGGTTCGGTCTCAGGGTTCGACGGGGCGAGGTTCGGACTCCGGGATCGGTCTTCGGATCTCAACATGGCCGGTCTTGGTGACGATCTTGTCCGATGGGGACCTTGGTTCAACATCATCACGGTCTTCGGGTCCAAGGGTTAGACCTTGGCGTCCGAGGGAAGTTCATGTCGTGTCCGTGCCGACGACCTTGGCGTTCAGGGGGAGTTCCCGGTGTCCCGAGGAGAAGATCTTGGCGTCCGAGGGTTCGACGTCGTGAAGGGGAACTTGACATCCATGTAGGCGATCTTGTCGGATCCTTGTCGAAGATCAAGGCGATGCGGTACAGAGACCTCTGATCTCAGTGGCATCTCCTTCTTCGGTCGCTTGCGATGGGCTTGGTTCGGTACCGGCGCGGCGTCCACAAGCGCACAAACAAAACCAGCGACGGCTCCAAGATTTCAGAGGGCGACCTCGGTGGGATCTGCGAGGGGCGGCGACCATGCCCGGCTCGGGGTCATCGGAGGGCGGAGACTGGGCGATGAGGGCGCGGCCAAGGCCGGCCACGCAGGCGACGGAGGCGTTCCACTGCCAGCGTCTGGCGGCACCGGGAAGGAGGGCGGCCAGCAGAGGTCGACGAGGCGCGTCGGAGGAATGCCGAGGCCGGGCGAGGAGGCAGCAAAGGAAGCAGGGCGACGGCGGAGCTCGCCTGGGAGGAGGCACCGGCGGGAGAGGCGGGCGCCAGCGCAGACCGGAGGAGGCCGAGCGGAGAGGACGACGGGGAGGCGCGGGAGGAGAGGGAGGGTGGCGCTTTCGGGGCCAGCGGGCCTTGGGGAGGGCGGTGCTGGCGGGCGAAGCTTTCTGCAGTGAGGCGAGCGTGGCGGCGAGGGAAGGCCGCTTGCGGGAAGGCAAGCTCGCTAGTGAGGTCGCGGTGGTGGCGGCGGGGTACTGAGCGAGGAGGCGAGGCGCGCAGGTCGGGCGTCGCCGAGGTTGAGGAGGAGGACGGGCGAGAGGCTCAGTGGGGCGGAGGGCAGAGAGGGGAGGAAGAGGCAGAGCTGCTCGGGTCGGGAGGAGCGGGTCATGGTGGCGGGCGGCCTGGGAGGAGGAGTGGAGGCGGTGGTGGGAGGTTGGGGGAAGGGAGGACGCGTGCCGGGGAGAGGTGCGCGTCGGGAGGTGGGGACAGCAGGGGCCAGGGGGGTGGTGGGGTCCCATGGTGGGGCCGGTGTGTGGGTCAGGAGGGGAGGTGCGGTTTGACCAGGGAAAAAAAAGGAAAGAGAGGGGCTGCGGGTGGGGCCAGATGTAGGTGGGGCCCGGTTGGAAGAGGGAGGGTAGAGAGGCTGTGGGTGAAAAGAGAGGGGGAGGGGGCTGGTGGATCGGTGAGGTGGCAGGTGGGTAGGAAATGGGTGAGAGGGTGAGGTGGCGAGCTGTGAGTGGTGGGTAGGATAGGATTTGGTGGGACTAGGATTTAGGGGGGGGGCTGTTTTAGAATGTGTGTTTGTTTTGGTGTTGTTTATTTTAAAACAAGGCCACTTTGCAATTAGTTTTTAGGGAAATAAAATATCCGATACGCTCGGGGTTTTGCCTTTGAAATAAAGAGGGGTATTTGTACAAAGCAAAACTAGGTTTTTCGAAATAGTTCAGACAAACAATGCATGATGATGGCGATGCAATGCACAAAAACAACGCGATTTTCTAGTAGTGGTTTTGCGGGATGGCACAATTTCCCATGGCATAGTTTACACTTAGCAAAAATTCCATGCAGTCCTAATTTAGAAATATCACTAATGCATAGTGAAAATGATGGGACAAAAGTATGAAGCATCACTTGCCTTTTGGTAGAGAATATAAGTTCACTCCTTGATCTTGCAATATTCACACTCTTCAAATCACTACAATTCAATCAAGCAAGGCACAATTTCAATCTACCATTCAAGCAAACATCACATAAAATAATAAACAATGCATGCAAGCATGCCAAAGATTGTTTTATTTGTAAAAGTGGTTCCTAATGGGTTATAAACATTCTAAAACACCTATTGGTCACTTTATAAAAGTGGCAAAACCATTTTCAAAAATATTTTACTTATAAACCATTTTAAAACCAAATCATTATTTGATGTGGTTGAAAATGCCTTTATCAAAGTAACAATCTTTATATGGTTCACCAAATAAATTTTTAAATCATAAAACTTGGTGCTTGGGGTCAGAGAGTTTAAATCAAAACATTTCCCAAATATTTTCCTCCAAAAGTATTTTTAACATATAACAACATTTTTATTTGACTAGAATTTGTCTAAAACAAAGATTTATTCTTTTGCTTCACAAAATATGTTTTTGAAACCACAAATTGATTTCTATGGTCAATAGGTTCAAAACAAACCATTTGCCAAAGGTTTTATCTCAAAAATCATTTTAGAACAAATTTTATTTTCTAAATATGCCTACACAAGTTTCTGCAAAAACAAACAATTTAACAGAAGCAATTTACTAAATAAAGGGCATGGTTGGGTAGGATTTGTCTTGCTGATTCCATTGATATAAAATTTGCAAAAATTTGGACGTGTGGTTTGGAAGTTATGAATTTTTCAAATTGGAACATCAAATAGATCAATTCTGTTTTTATTAAAATAGACAGGGCCACGTGGCTGCTTGCTACTGGTGCATACCGATTCGTGCGGATCGCTCACTCTGGTGCGTTGGATCTAAGTGAGGATGAACGATGCAGATGAGCTCGTACCCTTTTGCTTAAGTGACCCTATCTACGCCTTACGATCTAAATCCGACGATGCACAACAACTGGTCAAGAACTGGCGGCGCAAGCGACTGTGGCTGGCGGCAGCGCGGTCAGACGGCGGCCGAGCTGGCGAAATAGGAAGCAAGGGGCGTAGAGGAGTAGCTCACCAGAATCGCGGAGTGACGCTGAAGCTCAACGTGCTTGCTGCTTGTCGAGGGGTGCACGGGGTCAGTTGGAATTCCTCGCCGAAGTTCTCTTTGGCGACGGTTGCTCTCTGTCGGAGACGGTGGCGAGGCTTCCGTGCACGCCCGAGGGAGAGAAGGGTACGGTTAGATGCGCAAAGTCGTGGAGAGGATGCGTGTGTGAAAGAGAAAGAGAGGGGCGGTCATTACTAACCAGGGAAGTGTCGCCGGAGTGGAAGCAGACGACGGCGCTACTGGTTGTCGTTGTTGCCGACGCTGGGGGTCAAGCGCGGGCAAGTCGAGGGTGCAGAGAGAAGCGCCAGGGACTGGAGGTCACGCTCGCGTGCTCGAGGAGGCGAGGGGCGACGACAACTGGCCGGAATTGACGAAAATGCTCGCCGGAGCAGTAGGTGTTCTCGAGTCAATTCAGAGCGGCCTGGTGGCAAGGGGTGGAAGGTTTCTGGGGGGAAATAGAGAGGAGGAATGGGCGTTTAATCCAGCATGGTCGCGGCGAGGTTAGAGAGAGGCATTGATGAGAATTCAACGTCGACATTATCGTCTGAGAAACGGCCAGAGGAGGGCGGGGTCTTCGCGTGTGTGAGGAAGAAGCCTGGCAAATGGGGCCTGCTTGACAGTGAGAGAGAGAGAGAGAGTGGGGGTGGGGTCCGGTTGTCATTCGCTGTGCGGATCAATTCGTAAGTGAGAGAAAACGCTTCGGGGGAAAGGAGAGGATGGCTGCTGGGCTTAGTGGGCTAGCTGGGCTGGGCTGCTTTGTTTCGTATTTTTTTCCTTCTCCTGTTATTTTTCTTTTTTCAATTTGATTTTGTGTTTTGCTTTTGTTTAATCTATTCAAACATCTATTTCAATTCAAACTTCTCTCAAACTTTGTGTGGATTCAAACACTGATTATTTATATATTCTGAAGTTAATTTTGGAAAAAATCTTTTATTCTTTTTAGGGTCTTTTAATTATTCAAAACAAGCCCTTGCTTTAAATTCAAATAAGATCAAATATATTTTTTAATCCTTATTTAAATTTCATTTTTCCATAAAACCTTTTCAGTATGTTTTATTCATAATAGGGTGTCATATAATTCACTTTGAATTGATTGAAATATTTTTAATATTATTTATTAATCATTTTTAACTTGGGTACTTGTCTTTATTCTAAAGAAGATATGGTTTAATTTCATAAATTTATTTAGTTGATTCCTTTGATCCCATTTAAGTTATTTAAATAACATTTATTCCACTTGGGTAAATTCCAAATATTATTTTCCCATGATTTATTTAATCATTTCTAATAGGGATTTTATCTTTATTCAAAATAGAAATAGAATTTGTTTAATGCCACTTTATTTTATTTGGAAAATTCTTTATCTATTTATTTTATTTGGATTTGGATTATAATCATTCCATTTGCTTATGGTCTTGGCCAAGTTTTAATTTGGTCTTTAAATATTCCTCATTTAATAATTTCTTTCTTTATCTTATAAAATCCATATCTTTTTATTTATAGATCCAAACTTGGTGATTCCAATTTGTAAAAACTTATTTAATATTTATTTATCCTTTTAAATATATTTAGGATTATTTGCTCACCATTTGTTATGGATTTATAGATAGATGCTATATTAACTTTGGAAATTCAATTTCCTTATCTTATTAAATTCATAATATTTTATATATGGCTCCAAATTAAGTGAATCCAATTCATATGGTTTTATAATATTTATAATAGTCATTCTTGATCAATTTGAAATGTTTGTTTGACTAATTTTTATATGGTTCAAATCCATAGTCTTAGAGATAACTTGAAAATGATTTTCTTCCATTAGGGTTTTAGAGTTTTGGTTTATTCTCCAAGTGTTTAAATTTCAAGATGCATTTTATGAGGAATGCATTCCACTTGATTTGAATTTAGTTAGATTCAAACATTAACCAAAGTTTGTTCAAGATGGGATTTTAAGTTTCCATTTAGAAACAAAAGTTTCTTTTAACCCTAAATTTCAACAATTATTTATTTTGTTTATTTATTTTTCACATTACAAGATTTGGAAAATCTTGGGATGTGACACGTATAAACTCGAACCCAAAGTGGAAAAATGCGTCTTCATAGGATACCCTAAGGAAACTATTGGGTATTCCTTCTATCACAGATCCGAGGGCAAGGTTTTTGTTGCCAAGAATGGATCCTTTCTAGAGAAAGAGTTTCTCACGAAAGGCGTGAGTAGTCGGAAGGTAGAACTAGAAGAGGTTATTAAACCTTCTCTTCAAAGTATTGAGAGTAGCACAACGCCGGAAGTAGTTCCGGAGTTGGCTTCACCAGTTGAAGAAGGAACTAATGATAATGATCATGAAACTCCGAAAGAGAATACTACCGAACCTCGCAGGTCTAGCAGACGCTGGCTCCCGAGTCAGACGGAAATCCTGTCATGAATTTCATGGTTGATGAAAATGATGACCCTGCGATGTATTAAGAAGCGATGATGAGCCCGGATTCCAACAAATGGTTAGAAGCCATGAAATCCGAGATGGAATCCATGTATGAAAATCAAGTTTGGAACTTGGTAGACTTACCTCACGACCGAAAGGCCGTGGAGAACAAATGGATTTTCAAAAGTAAAACTGATGCTAATGGTAATGTGACCGTCTATAAAGCTAGACTTGTCGCAAAGGGTTTTCTACAAATTCAAGGAGTTGACTACGATGAGACATTCTCTCCCGTAGCGATGCTAAAGTCAGTTAGGATTATGTTAGCAATTGCTGCATATTTCGATTATGAGATATGGCAGATGGATGTCAAAACCGCGTTTCTCAATGGTAATATTGAAGAAGAGTTGTATATGATAAAACCAAAGGGTTTTGTCGATCCTAAGGATGCTAACAAGGTGTGCAAGCTTCAACGATCCATCTATGGATTGAAGCAAGCATCACGAAGTTGGAATCTCCGCTTTGATGAGGTGATCAAAGAGTTTGGATTTGTCCAAACTTATGGAGAAGATTGTATTTACAAGAAAGTGAGTGGGAGAAATGTGGCATTTCTGATATGGATGACATATTATTGATCGGAAATGATATAGATCTTTTAAACAGTGTTAAAAGTTACCTAAACAACAAATTTTCAATAAAGGACCTAGGTGAAGCGTCATACATATTAGGCATAAAGATCTATAGAGATAGATCTAGACGCCTAATAGAGCTATCGCAAAGTACATACCTTGATAAGATTTTAAAGAAGTTTAAAATGGACAGAAGTAAGAAGGGGTTCTTACCTATGTTGCAAGGCAAGACATTGAGTAAGACTCAAAGTCCGGCTACGGCGGAAGAAAGAGAGATAATGGACAAAGTCCCCTATGCTTCAGCCATAGGCTCTATAATGTACGCCATGCTATGTACAAGACCGGATGTGGCACATGCTATTAGTTTGACTAGTAGGTACCCATAAGATCCAGGTTTAGAACAATGGATAGCGGTCAAGAATATCCTTAAGTACTTACGAAGAACTAAGGATATGTTTCTTGTGTACGGACGTGAAGAAGAGCTCGTCGCTAAGTGTTATGTTGACGCAAGCTTTGACACCGATCTGGATGACTCTAATTCTCAATCCGGATATGTATTTATCATGAATGGCGGAGCGATTAGTTGGAGGAGCTCTAAAAAACCTGTGGTGGCGGGATCAACAACGGAGGATGAATATGTTGCTGCTTCGGAAGCGGCTCAGGAAGCGGTTTGGATGAAGGAGTTCATATCCGAACTAGGATTGGTTGCAAACGCATTGGATCCAATGGTGATCTATCGTGACAACAATGGTGCCATTGCCAATGCCAAAGAGCCAAGGTCTCACAAGCATTCCAAGCATATTAAGCGCCGTTTTCACTCCATCCGCGAGCATGTCAAGGATGGAGATATAAAGATTTGTAAAGTACACACGGATATCAATGTAGCAGATCCGTTGACTAAAACTCTCCCTAGAGAAAAACATGATCAACACCAGAACTCAATGGGTGTTAGATTCATCACTATGTAACTAGATTATTGTCTCTAGTGCAAGTGGGACACTGAAGGGAATATGCCCTGAGAGGCCATAATAAAGGGAAAATGATAGAGATAACCCGGGGGATCGCGTGACTCGTGTCCCCCGTCTTCTCGTCGTGACACGTGTCCATCTAGACGACACATCAATAGATGGGGTCCACCACCATGCTCCTTATCTGCCCCCGGTTCTTCTCCTCCACTTATTTCCCGTCGTCTTCCTTAGCGCCGTTCGTTCTTCTCCATGTGATCACCTCTCTTGCCCACGCACGCACGCACTTCTCTCGCCGGCTGCCGCACGTCCCGGCCGGCCATACGGCCTTGTCCTCTCATCCAAGCGCCGCCGCAGCAGATCCTCTCTTACCGGACGCCATCTCCCTATCTCCAGCAACCACAACCTCTCTCAGCAACCGCCGCGCGTTTCGGCCACCGTTCTCCTCCCACCCGAGCGCTGCCGCAGATCCTGAAAGGGGCCCTACTACATACGCTCGTCGACGCTGCTACATGCAGCAGCCGGCGCTGCTACAGACGGTCTCCGGGATGCTACATGCGGCCATCGACCCTACGACAAGCAACCGCCAGGGCTGCTACACGAGACCATCGGGGCTACTACACGCTGCCTCCGACGCTGCTACAGACGGTCGCCGGGATGCTACACGCGGCCACCGACCCTATGACACGCAGCCATCGGGGTTGCTACACGTGACCATCGGAGCTGCTACACGCGGCCGCCGACACTGCTACAGACGGCGGGCGACACCTCTACAAGCGGTCGCCAGGGTTGCTGCATGCTGCCGCTACTGCTGCCCTTGCTACATATGGCCGCCAGGGTTACTACATGCGGCCTCCGGCGGTCCTACAGACGGCCTCTGCCCTTGCTACATGCAACCCCCAGCCCTGCTACTCTTGTCTCGTGGCGGTGCTACTAGCTGTGGGAGGCGCTGCTACAAGGGGTTGTCGGTGCTTCTACAAGGGGTTGTCGGTGCTGCTACCTCTGTGGCGACGTCTTCGCCGACAACGACGCGACTTCTCCGGCGACACGACTTCTTCGGCGTCTTCTCCGACATCGATTGGGTAGGAGAGCGAGATGAGACAGCAGAGCGAGATGAGGGTGAGATGAGATGGGAGAGAGAAAGTCTGAGAGAGGAGAACGGTACGAGGGGAGTACGCTCGTTGACCAGGTAAAGGGACACGTGTCGGGCTGTCGACCCGGGCGATCTGGGGCAATTATCCCCTGGGGGACGCCTAACACTGTCCATAATAAAGTGTTTATTATGTGTATTACAAGTATATGATAGATGTTTATTTTGCATGCTATAATTGTATTAATACGGAAATGTTAATACATGTGTGTTTAATAAACAAACAGAAAGTTCCTAGTTATGCCTCTCTCATAAACTAGCTCGTTGATTAACAAGATGATCAATGTATCCTGATCATAGGCATTGGATGTTGTTAATAACGGGATCACAACATTAGTGTAATGGTGTGGTGAACATTCATCCGAAGTATAGCATTACGATCAAATTCATTGAGTTTATATTGCTATAACAACTTACGAAGTAATCCTAATCCTTAGACCATGAGATCATGTCAATCACTAACACCGGAAGAGTTTCTTGATAACATCAAACGTCACACCGTAACAGGGTGATTATAAAGATGGGTTCAGGACTAATAAAGTGTTATGTTGAGGCCCATGGATCGAGAGTGGAATTTGTTCATCCCGATGACGGATATATATACTCTGGGCCCTCTCGGTGATATCACATTGGTTAGCTAGCAAGCAAGTGATTTGATCACTAGAATGTTATATCACGGGAACAAGAAAAGAGTGCATGTCAGTAACGAGATCGAACTAGGTATGGAGATACCGATGATCGAATCTCGGACATGTAATATATCACGAAACATAGAGATTAAGATACTAGCGTAAAAGGTTCCGACGTTCACAAGAAAGTCATCGTTGAGTGTGTGGGAGTCAGTATGGGTCTGTAGATCCCGCTTCTGATTATTGATCCGAGAAGGGTCTCGATCATGTCCGCATTATTCACGAACCGTAGGGTGACACACTTAAGAGACACCGACATCTAGTTGGAGCAAAAGTTTCATGCCGAAAGAATAAACAAGCGCATGGATTTATTTCACTAGATACCGAAACAGGTTTTCGGGTGAAATTGCATAAAGAGGTTATGCATGTGAAATAGAATTCTAGCAAGGGGTTATATGTGAATGTTTGTCATTAAAGTAATTGACAAAATTCTGAATAAATAAAATAGTTTTATTTAATGAGAGTTTGCATTAAATTTGGTGGAAATTTAATAGCAAGTTTGAGTGGGATTTTGAGTGGAGGGATTTGAATGGATTTTTCTGAGTGGAGTGTCCACCCACATGAAGAGGGGAGGGCAAGGGGGCATCCCCCATGCTCCGGCCACCCCTTGGGGTCCCCCCTCCTCCTATAAAAGGCACCCCTCTCCTCACTTCTCACTCACACCTCCTCGTGAAGGATCACTCTCCCCTCTAGAATTTATCCCCCATGGTCTCAGACTAGCGAGATACATGTTACCGGTGGCTATTCGGCAAGAAAGATTTGTGCTTCCGCTGCATCGCTGGAGCGAGGAGGCGGAGGTTGCTCGCTGCCTTGGACGTGTGTGCGAGCACGGATGCGCTGCTGATTTGCGGCGCTAGGACTTCCTCTCGATCTTGAGATTGGCAAAATATCGTCTACATCAACCACGAGTCGAACTCGTTAATCTTTGTCGGTCTTCAAGGGTATGTTCTCTACGGATATACATCCGCCCGTTGGTTGTATCTAGTAGATAAATCTTGGTACATAGTTCCATCGTAGGAATTTTTTGTTTTCTATGCTGCAAACCCTACAAAATGAAGCAGCATGAACAGAACTACCCAACCCATGACCTCGAACTCGCAGTCATAATTCTAGCCCTAAAGACATGGAGGCATTACCTGATGGGAAACTGTTGTGAGATTTATTCGGATCACAAGAGCCTGAAGTTTATATTCACTCAGAAGGAGCTGAATATGAGGCAGAGAAGATGGATTGAGCTAATCAAGGATTATGATCTGGACATTCACTATCACCCCGGTAAAGCCAATGTGGTAGCAGATGCCCTTAGCAGATTGCCCTGCCGCTTGAACTCCATGATTTTGAAGGAGCAACCAAGTTTGCCCAAAGAGATGGAAGATTTCCGAATGGAATTAGTGAGTGAAGGATTTTTGGCTAGCATAGAACTTCAACCCACTTTGATCAGCCAGATCAAAGAGGCGAAGAAAGGAAATTCTAGTATCAACGGAATCAAGCGTCGTATCGGTACAGGCAAAGTACCCGGATTCACGGAAGATGAAGGAGTTCTGTGGTACAAAGGACGCCTTTGTGTACCAGCAGATTCAGAATTGAAAGAAGTGATTTTGAAAGAGGCCCATGATACTCTTTATTCTATCCACCCCGGAGGAACGAAGATGTATCAGGATTTGAAGGAACAATTTTGGTGGCATATGATGAAGAGAGAAATCGGAAGCTATATCACCAAGTGTGATATATGTCAGCGAGTCAAGGCGATACATCAAAGACCCGCTGGACTGTTGCAACCTTTACAGATTCCGAAATGGAAATGGGATTCAGTTGGAATGGACTTTATCACCAGATTGCCTACTTCTAGTAGGGGAAATTATTCTATCTGGGTCATAGTTGATCGATTGTCCAAAGTCGCCCATTTCTTACGAGTCAAGACCACATACCAGAGTTCGAAGCTAGCGGAGTTATACATCAGTAGAATCGTCAGTTTGCACGGAGTACCCAAGAACATCGTATCAGATTGAGGAACTCAGTTTACCTCGAGATTCTGGAAGAAAGTCCAAGAAGGTTTAGGAACCCGACTAGATTTCAGCACAACGTATCACCCTCAGACTGATGGACAAACATAGCGAGTAAATCAAATACTCAAAGATATGTTGAGAGCATGTGTGATAGAGTATGGATCTAAATGGGAGGACTGTCTGCCTTTCGCAGAATTTTCATACAACAACCGTTATCAAGCTAGTCTGCAAATGGCCCCATTTGAGTTTATGTATGGAAGGAAGTGTCGCACCCCTTTGAACTAGTCGGAAGTAGGAGAGAGTTAGATTTTCGGACCCGACATCCTATGAGAAGCAGAAGCGAAAGTTCACAAGATTCGTGAGCACCTCAAGACCGCCCAGTCAAGACAGAAGAGTTACGCCGACAAGAGACGTCGAGACCTTGCTTTCAATATCGGAGATTTCGTGTATCTTAAAGTGTCGCCTTTGAAAGGAATGCAACGTTTCCAGCTGAAAGGAAAGTTAGCCCCCAGATATATAGGACCCTTAAAGATTTTGAATCGTCGAGGAGAAGTATCATATCAATTGGAACTGCCAGAAGAAATGTCAGCAATGCACAATGTGTTCCATATATCGTTACTTCGCAAATGCCTTGAAGTCCTGGAGAAGACTGAAGTTTTCAAGAATATTGATCACCAGACCATAGAGATCAATGATGAACTGACATCCCCCGAAGTACCCATCCGTATTTTGGAAGAAGCTTTCAGAACCACCAGGACCTGAAGCATCAAGTTTCTCAAGATTTAGTGGAGCAACCACACCGAAGAAGAAGCTACCTAGGAGCGCGAAGATCACACCAGGACGGAGTTTCCTGATCTCTTTAAATCCCAGGTAATATTTTTGGTCCTTTTTCAAATATCGGGGCGAGATTTTGTTTAAGGGGCGAAGGTTTGTAACATCCCAAAAATATAACGCAAGGATCATCAAACTATAATCACTAAAATTAGGGTTAACAAAAACATTGATTAATTTAAAATCATATGAATGCATGTCGGAATGAGATGATTTGATAAATGCATGAATGAACTTGTGTGATTAAACTAAATAGCAAGAAATGGTTTAAAGATGAAAATAACATCATATAAAACATTTCCATGCAGAAACAAAACAAGAGAAAATCAAAAACAAATCAAATAAGGCAAATGGTCATTTTTGCCAATCTTGCTCACTAGGTCACTTTGAGTGTTTCTAGTGCAAGATTTCAAACAGAAACTTTTCGAATTCTTTTCACCCCTTAATAGAACTAGTAAAAGTGAATCAAGTCCCACCATTCAAACTTGCAGAAACATTTGACAACCTCATTCAAATCACAATTCAAAATGGAATGTTATTCATATGTGAAGATCGTCCATTTTCAAAACCCAACCAAACCAATGCCCCTTGACTAATCCAACTAACTAGATACTCCCTAGCATGTTCCTAGCAAACCCACAAAGTTTGAATCCAAAATTCAAATTTAAAGTTCTTGCGGCCATTTCATCAAACACCTTGCAGATTCAAATCAAACAAACATCTAACACTATTTGCAGCAGTAAAATTGGCCTAACTTGTTCCCTCTCTGGTTGCAACAAACATTTAGTAGATCATCTAACCTAGTTAGTAACCACTAGCACCATTGTGAGCTTGCCATTGCCATCAATGGTGAGAAGGCCGAGCCTCACCATGCCACCCCATTGTCGACAGCAAGCTACGAGCAACACTAAGCCTAGCCAGCATGTCTAGCAAGCACCCCACCGTCCACCGCCACTCTCTGTCCCAGCCCCGAGCAATGCCAGCCCCGAGCTGAGAGTGCGCCATGCTCGACCAACACCCCCAGACCGCGCGCCGCCCTCGCCACTTGCATGGATGATCACCAGCACCCTAGCAACCCCGCAGACATGCCCGTTCGCCGCCGCGCGGACCACGCGCATTGTGCGACATTAAAACCGCCGTTGGACCCGCTCAGAGCACCGCGACGTTCTGAACGATTAGCACCGCCCCACGCCTCGCCACCATGCCGTTGAGCTTCGCCAGGGAACACAACACCGCCCCCTACCGTTGCCCATGCCAGTAGGTGCCTGTACCGTCGCCTCCGACAACCTCAGCCCACGCCGTGCTGCCCCTTTCGCTCGCCTATAAAAGGAGCCCTCCCCAGAACGAATTCGCCACACCAGTTCACTCCCCTCTCACCTAGAACCACCCCACCTCACTCCCAGAGCAAGGCGAGCAGCGCATCGCCGGAATTTGGCCGGAGCCTGCCGCTGCTGGAGAAGAAGGGAGCCATCAATTGGAGCCGCCCCATGAGGAGCTGCCGGTACCAGGAGAATCACCGTTGTTGACTTTGTCGTTCGCTCCCATCGCCGACCCTCGCCTGAGCCCCGGTGAGCCTCCCACGACCCCCACCTGCCGCGTTAGGGTTCTGTCTCACCGGCGCTACCCGACATGGACGATGAACCGTAGCCGTTCGATTAGAGTTAGATCATGCGGTTCACACTGCCTGCCGCTCCCTCCCGCCTCGGTGGACGTGGGACAGCCAGCTAACCAGCCCGCGTACACGCTGTGCATAGTGGGCCGGCCCAGTAAAACATCCCGCGCGACCCAACAATTCAAATTAAGCTTTATTCATTTAATTTCAAACATAGTTTTGTACCTATATTAAAAAATCAACCCAACTCGATTCACTAAACCAAAATGCATGAAACCAATTTTGTTAGAAAGGTACTGAAATGCTTAATCCAAGCCCGTTGGATTCAAATCATTTGGATTTGTAGATCCACCATGGTAAAAATAACAAGGCAGAAGCTTTTCTACATTCAAACCTTTTTCAAAATTCAACCACAAAAGCTTTTGAGTTGATTCCAACTCTCAAAAATCACATTTAACTATACCTTTCAGAATATATAAAAATATATAGGTTTACTTGTAGAAATAATGTTCAAGCTATAAAGGAATGCCACATAGGCAATTCTAGTCACTTTATTTAAATAAATAAAAGGTTAAACCTTATTAAATTGTGACACCACTTTAAATCACATTCCCATGTACTGAAATATGTGGTGATGGCATGTGTCCACATGATCCCATGTTTGAGTTGGAGAATATTAAATCTTAAGTAGTTTTTCAATGAGTAGAAATTACTTTTCTAAAAATAAAATAAATAAGCCAAGTGCTTTAATCTTGTGATAATAGTGATGATGCTAGATCATCTAATATGACTTTTTAGGTGATGATTAAAAATAGTCAAGTATTGTTTGGTGATTGTATATCTCGTATTTATTTATAGTCTCTAGTACCGACCAAGGATACGAGGAGGAAGGAGGATACTACGAGGAAGAAGCCGAGGAGAACTTCAACCACTGCTCTGCTCAAGGCAAGACAATACTTGAAACCTTGCAAGCTAACCCTGGCCACTATGAAAATTAGAGAATCTATGCATTGCATTAAGCATGCTTGATTAGATCCATTTGATGATGCCCAATCCTAGTTTTACTTGCAAGCTCAAGTACATTATTTTCTTTATCAAAGCTTTCTCTTAGAGTTTACATGGTGACTTGTAGCTTCTAGAAATATAACCAAAGGTAGCATAAAGAGCATAAAATTTGGCCCAAGTTAGATAATCTTGATGTCATCCTAAGGCATGAGATTGAACTTCTCTAATCCCCACTTGTTTACCACCCCTAATTAGTATTTACCCCCACTTTTAGATGCTAGTGCTAAGCATAAAACTTGATCAACTTTAGATGGGAATACTTGGTGAAAATGGTTATGAAAACCTTAGAATGATGAGTCATTCTACTAAAATGTTTTGACATGTGTTTCCGAACACCAGAGGATTTTGATGATGAAAATATTGAGGCATGAGCCTTAGCCCTTTATAAAACTGATGGTTGTCTGGATGCGATACCATTCCAATTTTACCGTACAACCACAATACCCGAAATTTGGGTAGGGCTTGAATGGAATTTATATACCTTAGTATGGGTTCCCTCGAGGCCAAGGTCTGAGCTGCGGATACCTTGTGAAGATTGTCCACCTGTGCAGTACCCAAGATGACAGTTGGAGAGGTGCCTATACTAGGGCGTGTAATTGAAAGGTTAGGATTGATTATCCGCACACTGAGTATGGTGAATTCAGGATTGTTCCTGACGGATGTATCGAATGTTGTGGTGAAAGTGTACAATCTCTGCAGAGTGTCAAACTATTTGAATGTCAGCGTCTGTGGTTATGGACAGTTGGAGTGTCCATACTGTTCCCCCATCAGATGTTTTCAAAATGACTTGTGAAATGAATTATGACTTTGACTTGACCACAACATAGTTGTGATATGAAATTCAAATTCCCAATTAGGTGTTATAAAACTTTCAACTAGTTTTCTTTGCTTCTGAACTTAGTAGAGGTAAATCTGGCTTTTTGAAAAACAACCTTAGAGCCTAGTGTCCTACTACAAAAACCCCCCTTAACTTGTTAGTATTAGTTTGCGAGTACTTAAAGAGTACTCATGGCTTTGTCCCTGGATATTCCCGTGGCCAGACTATGAAGAGGAGTATCAGGACAACGGACCGCAGGAAGGTTACGACAACTAGGATCATCTCCCATCGTCAGCATTGCCCGTGACCATGAAGATGGAGCTTCTCCTACGTTATCGTTATCTTTACGTTATTTTGCTGTTTGAGTTGTATTAAGAACTGGATCATGAGATCCTTATTTGTGTAAGACCTTATGTATGGTTTGTAATGGATGATGTACTGTGATATCCAAATATATTATGTCTCGCAAAAATGGTAATCCTGGGATTGCGATGTATGGCATAACATGCATCTGTGATTAAAAATCCGGGTGTTGACATTGACATAGTTAACCAGATCATCTTAATGGTTGCATGAAGAGCATAAAACTTGGCCTAAGTTAATTAAGACATAAATGAGTATAAACTTTAAGCGATCGTCTTTCGAGGCGCTTCGCGAAGTTAGACCTATCAAAGCGAAAATGTCCAAATAGTAAGTAAGACCAATAATACTGAAAGATTCACATCGGAGATCCACAATTGTGTGGATACACTGTAAAATCTTTCATAAGACCCTAACTAGGTAGAGTATAAGCTGGATAGAGACCAATATTTTAATCATGAAGCCAATAAACACTGTATAGAAATTTTGAAGACCATTAGTAAACCCTAAGGACACATGGGTAACCTTTTGGTCTGAAGACTCATAACAACGATTGTCGGAGGATGGCTCTCTCCTCTCCTCTCCTTCTCTCTCTCTCCAACGGCGGTTTCTTCCGGTGATCACCTTGGCTTGGTTGGGAGTTGGAGGGCCATAATCACGGACGTGGTTGGTGCTGCGATCAGTCCTTGCCGGCAGGGATCGATCTCGAGGCATGATTCGGGACAGGTGTCGTTGCGAGATGATTCGGGGCGGGTTCTGGCGAGTTGGAGATCGATGCTGGATATTTCTTTTGGGACACGTTTGGTACACAAGGGCTGGCACGTCCTCGTGGGTCCAGCGGTTGTGGTGCAGGGGGTAGGTTCTCGCGGTGTCACCGGTGCGCTGCCCTATGCGCGTACGTGCCGGGTGATACGGCTCGGAGGTTCCAGGATATGTACGGGCGCTGACGGTGGGTCGTCAGTGGAGGAGGGCCACTTGCCAGACGAGGTGAGGGGTACTAGTACACCAGAGCACATCTTCCAGTCAGTTTCCTCTCCATCTCCCATTTCCTCTAACCCTAGGTCGAGGCTTGGTTCCACTTCGTCTCTCGCAAAATCCAGATCACGCGAAGTGTGCAGGGTGGTTTTCGTTCGGGAGCCACCAATTTTCCATCCCTCATCGCCGCGAGCTATTTCTCCGGTGAGGTGGAGTGGGGTTGTTTCGGGTGATCGCAGATCTTTTGTTCAGGTGGTGGCGGCGGATTCATCTATGGATTGGCGGTTTCGTGGTAGGCGTGGTTCCCCTTCTCGTCCTCCAGTCTGATCTGGTCCCTATGCAAACAGATTCAGATCTGGGTATGGACAAGGGCGTCTTCCTGCTGATCGTAGGGCGATGGAGGAGGATCACAGAGAGAGCAGATGGATTCGGGAGCAGGAACGTCGTCGCGATGAGGCGCGGCGTCGGGATGCGAGACACAGGGATGATATGTTGCAGCAGGCGGAGACCGAGGCCAGATTGGAGGATCAGCGCCGGGAAGCCATGGCGCGGAATAGGGCTCTATCAGAGGCACGCCGTCATGAAGCAGAGCAGGCTCGCAATCGGGGTCGTTGGAGTCATCGTCCTGATATGCAAAAAGGATCTGGATCCGATGCCACAGCTTCGTCGTTTCCAGGCAGATCAGGTAACTCTGATGCAAACCCTAGGAGAGGAGAGCCTGTTTTTGCTCGTACTGTGGAGCAGGTTACCGTACCCAGGACTGTGGTGAATATGTCCATTCCTGTGAATCGTCCTGTTTCTGATTTGAACACCTCTACTTCTACTTCTGTTAATGTTCCTGCTGGTGGGAATCGTGTTGTTAGTTTGTCTTCAATCTTGCCAGTTAATCAGTCTGATGTTGTGGCCACTACTCTGGTGGGGTCCTCTGTACCACCACCAGTAGTAAGTGTGCAGAGAGATGGGAATGTTGTTGGGGCTTCAGGAGATTTATAGCTGCTTGATGTGGTTCAAGAAGAGTTGGTGTGTGAAAACTGTGGAAAGGATCATAGTATTTTGGTCTGTCAAGAGAGGAAACCTTGGGAATATGTTCCTCTTTTCTTTGGCAGTACTGATTTTGAACAGGGCTTTCATTCTATTCCTGTTGTGGAATCTACTATTCAGTCCATGGAGCTGTTACATTATGCTCACATAAGCGTGGTCATGGGTGATGTCACTAGTAAAGATCTGGAGAAAGAATTTCAGGTGTGGGCTGATGCTTTGGGATCTGGGTGGAGATTTAATGCTAGACCCATTAATGATGTGGAATTCTTGATGAGATTTCCTTCAGCTAGGTCTATTGATGATTTCCATTTTGGAAAAGTGTTTATGAAAACAATTCCAGATGCTGGTATACAGTTATCTAAGTGGAATGGGGACCTGGAACCTGTTGAATGGTTGGAGGAGGCCTGGTTTAGGATTGTTCGTATCCCTATGAAGTATATGGAGAAATCAACTGTCTTTTATGTTGCTTCTCTGGTGGGCAAACCTTTGGCCCTGGACAGAAATAGTTTGAGGAATCTGGCCTATGTAAGGGTGAAAATTGCTTGTTTGGATGTGTCTCTGGTTCCTAATACCAGAAGGGGGGAGATGCAGGGGGAATCTATGAATTCAAGTACACTATGGAAATTTTTGCTCCTGATGTAGTGCCCACCTTACCTGTATCTGTGGGTGTTGATGAACAGGATGGTGCCAATGTATTGGATAAGAGGAATGAGGAGGAAACTGGTCATAGGAGACCTGATGGGGATAATGGGCAAGGGATTGGGCCTGGTGCAGGTGGTGGTGGGGTAGCTAGTGGTTGCCAGCATGGTGGTTATGTTGTTGGTGGAGCTGGGATGGATAAAGGAAAAGGGGTCCTGGTGGAGCGGAAGATTCTGGTGGAGTTTCCTTTGGAACCAAGATGGCTAACATATGGGCTAGTTCTGGAAGTGGTGGTCTTTCAAGGGGGATTGTAATCAGAGAGAATGTAGAGGGTGGCAATGATGGTAGTGGGACTGTTCAAAACAAAGCAGCTGATGTGGGGCCGCAAGATGGTGTTCATGGGGTTTTGGTAGATAGTGGTGGGTTGGGTGATGTTCACATGGAAGTCATCCAGAATTTGGCTTCTCCTTTGGTTAAATAAGTCAGTCTTGTTGTTGATACTGGTCCACAGATATTTGATGATTTTATCAGGGAGTTGTTGAAAGACAAAAGTAGTGATAAATACTATGAGCTCAGGAAACAGTATGGTCATTTGCTGGAAGATGAAGAAGAACAGGATGAGGCTGGTCAGATAAGAGATGGTGAGGTATCTATTGATGAATCTTTTGGCTCTTCTTCTGATAGGGGAAAGAAGGGTGATGATGGAGGCTCTGTGATGAAGGGGGCTCAAGATATGGAGATTGAAAATCAAGATCAGGAAGTGGTGGTTGCTGGTTTGTCTCAACCTGATGTTATTTCTACTCAGGAAAGTGTGGGATCACAGTCTAAGAATGTAGCTGGTGTGGAGGAACAAGCTGTAAGGATGAGATCAAGGGTAGCTTCTCAAGGTGGGGCTGGGAACATGGAATAAAGACATTTGGCTCAGCAACCTTCTAGAGATCTATCAGGTACAAATTTAACTTTGTATAATTCCTTTGCTGCCCTAGATGATGATTTCATTATGCATAGATCTTTGGAGATGGGGGTGGATGCTTCATCTATATCTTTAGATCATATCAATTCTTTGAAAGAACTAGAAATTTCTAGGCATAGTTTGCAGGATAGGAAACAGGTTGAGAATGTGGCTGATGTTGATATGAATGAGAAGGTTTTGTTTCTTGATTGGAAGGGTGATAGTAATGATGAAGAGGAATTCACTCCTGTGATTTCTAGGAAAAAGAAGAAGAAGTTGAGGTCTGGTTCTGGTGTGAAGGATAAAAAGTTGAAAGCAGCTGCTGTGAAGGTACACAACTATCACCCTATGAGTGGTGTTGTGACTGGAACAAGGGAGATAAAATCTGTATTATGATAGGTGTTATCTTGAATATTAGAGGGGTGGGGAAGAAGGGTGTGAGTGCTTATTTGAATGATTTGTTGAGACAGGAAAGAGTGGACTTCATTGGCTTGCAAGAAACTATTAAGAAGGATTATTCTGATGAATTTTTTAGGAGAATTGATCCTATGAATCAATTATCCTGGAGTTGGTTGCCTTCTGTTGGGAGATCTGGGGGTATTTTGGGGGGCCTACGTTCCTCTAAATTAACTCAGTTGGATGTGTCTATGGGAAGGTTTCATGTTAAGTTGAAGGCGTTTGATATTTTGAAACAAACTCAGTGGCACTTGGTTGTGGTGTATGGGGCTGCGCAAGAGGAGAATAAGGAGGAGTTTTTGTTAGAATTGGCTAATGTTTTCCAGGATCAGTCTATTCCTTTGTTGGTGGGTGGTGATTTTAATGTGATCAGGTATGTTTCTGAGAAAAACAAGGGTCATTCTATGAATAAGTGGGGGCACATGTTTAATTCGATTATTAATGCATATGGTTTAAGAGAAATTCAAATGACTGGAGGTAAGTTTACTTGGTCCAACAATCAGCAAAATTCTACTTTGGAAAAACTTGATAGGATTCTAGTTTGCAAGGAATGGGAGAAGTTGTTTCCTCTTACTATAGTGCACAAGTTGTCTAGAGAGGTTTCTGATCACAGTCCTTTGATTCTGGATACTATGGAAGGGCAGGAAGGGGGTAGAAGGGAATTCATGTTTGAGAAAAGCTGGTTACAGAGTGATTATTTTTTGATCAGAGTGGAGAAAGTTTGGAAAAAGCCTGTCAAAGGTAAAAACAGTCTTGATAGTTTGCAGAAAAAACTTAAGAATGTCAAGAATGATTTGAAAGGGTGGGGTGCACATATTAGGGGTGTGGATAAAAAAGAAGAAGAAGGAATTGGTGGAGGAGCTTCAGGAACTGGAAAAGATAGAAGAAATGATTTTGCTTAATGCAGCACAGTTGAAACGAAAAGCATCAATTCAGAAAGAACTGATGGAGGTATATGAGAATGAGTAGAGATTCTGGCAGCAAAGATCGAGAGATAATTGGTTGCTGAAAGGGGATAATAATACTGAGTATTTTCACAGGATTGCTAATGGGGTGAGGAGAAAGAAAATGATCTTTTCTATGAAAGATGGGGAGAATGAGATTCAAGGGACTCATGATCTCTTGAAGCATGCCAGCAGTTACTATAAAACTTTGTTTGGTCCTGCTGGTGGATCATCTATAAGACTTGCTGATGATAATTGGCAGGATTGTGAGAGACTTAATGATGAGGATAGGGAGAAGATGGGTGTGCCTTTTACTGAGAAAGAGGTGAAGGAAGTTATTGATAAGATGGAGAAAAATAAATTTGCTGGCCCTAATGGGATTCCTATTGAATTCTATCAACATTGCTGGGTGATCATAAGAAAAGATATTATGGCTGTGTTTGATGATTTTTATGCTCATAAAATTGATTTGAGGAGTATTAACTATGGGGTGATTACTCTTCTGCCCAAAGGTGATGATGCTGATAGAATCCAGAAATATAGGCCTATTTGTTTGCTTCAAGTGTTGTTTAAATTTTTTACTAAGGCTCTGACAGTTAGTACTGAACCTGTGATGGGAAAATTGATTGACACATGTCAAACTGCTTTTATCAAAGGGAGGTTTATTGCAGATGGGGTGACCTTGTTACATGATATCTTGAAGGAATCAAAAAGTCAGAAGCAGCAGGGTGTGGTTTTGAAGATTGACTTTGAAAAAGCATATGACAAGGTCAATTGGGATTTCCTGTTTTATTTTTGTAAGCAGAAAGGTTTCAGTGAAGATTGGATGATTTGGTTAAAGAGTGCAGTGACTCAGGGTACTCTCAGTGTTAAGGTGAATGGGGAAACTGGTCCATATTTTGGCAGTTTTAAAGGGGTCAGGCAAGGGGATCCTTTTTCTCCATTTTTGTTCAATTTGGCAGGGGAATGTTTGGCTAAGATGGTGCTTAATGCAAAAGCTAGTGGGTTGTTTACAGGTTTGGCTGATAATCTGTTTGATAAAGGGATTGCTATTTTGCAATATGCTGATGATACTATCCTTTTTATTAAGGATGATTTTGAGGGGGCTAGAAATTTGAAGCTGCTGTTATATTTGTTTGAATCCATGTCTGGTCTTAAGATTAATTTTGATAAGAGTGAGGTGATGATGGTGTTGGATGATGAGGAAAAGTTATCCAATTATGATGAGATGTTCAATTGTCAGAAGGGTAGTTGGCCGATTAAGTACTTGGGGATGCCGGTTTGTAGCAGAAGATGCACAGTGACTGAGATGGGCATTATTGGGGATAGGTTGAAGAAAAAGTTGGATGGTTGGATGGGGGTGCACTTTCTCTGGGGGGGCATGTTAAGATCACTACTTGTGTTTCTAGTGTGGCTGTTTATCCCATGACTATGTTTCTTTTGCACAAGACGAATGTGGAGGAAATTGAGAAGCAGACCAGAGCCTTCTTTTGGTATGGTAAGGTGGGAAAAAGAAAATATCATTTGGTTAAGTGGAAATTTGTGTGTAGACCTAGGAAAAAGGAGGATTGGGGATAAAGAATATTAGACTGTTTAACATTTGCTGGCTTTGTAAGTGGTGGTGGCGCCTTGAGGCTGAGGAAGGTCCTTGGCAAGTTTTTGTGAGAAAGAAGTATATGAAAAAGGGGGGAATGAGTGCTGTGAAACACAAGCAGAGTGATTCCCCTTGCTGGAATGATCTGATTAAGATTAGGGCCCTCTATCTGGCTGGTAGAAAAATGAGAATTGGTAATGGGGAGTTGACTGATTTTTGGCATGATGCTTGGTGCTTAGATATGCCTTTGAAGATTAAGTTTCCTGATTTGTTTGATATTTGCCAGAACCAAATGATCACTGTGGCTGATATGGCAAAAAAAGGGTGGAGATGTTCTTTTGGAAGGTGGTTGGATGCTGATGGGTTGAATCATCATGAGCAGTTAAAAAGTTTGTTGAATGGGGTGAGTTTCAATCAGGAAAAAGACATGCCAATATGGATGTGGAATAAATCTGGCAAGTTCTCTGTCAAGTCGATGTACTCCCATATTTCAAATGTGGGGGTTGATAGGAGTTTCAAGCATCTATGGAAAACAAAAGTTCCCCTGAAGATTAAAATTTGGTTGTGGTTGATTTGGCACAATGCTATTCTCACTAAAGATAGCATGAGGAAGAGAGGATGGGAAGGGGATTTTACTTGTAGATTCTGTTGTGATGATGAAAACATTGGGCATTTGTTTTTTACCTGTGTGGCGGCTAGATATGTATGGGGTGTGGTTGCTAAAAATATTGGTGTTGTGAATAAGCCTGGGTCCTTTTCTCAGTACTTCTGGTGGGCTCCTCAGTTTTTGGGGGTCAGCAGGAACGTGCAAATTATGGTGGTGGTGGCGATTTGTTGGGCTATCTGGAAGCTCAGAAATAGGGCTTGTTTTGAAAAAAAGCTTATTAATTCACCTGTTGATTTGGTTATATATGCATGTGTGTTCATCCGTTATTGGGCAGGGCTGCATGGAGAGGAGGATCAAGAGGTGTTGCATGCTGGAGCTGATATACTACAACAGAATGCACTGGCTGACGCTGCGGCTATGGATGTGGCTCCTGTTCCGTTTCTGGGACTGCCGGCGATCCCTGAAGATCATGCCCATGAAGCTCCTGAGCTTGAGAGGGGATGGGAGAAAAGAAGGAGGATTTGATGTCGATCGATGCGAAAAGAAGGAGTTTGAATCTTCGAGGCTCCTTGTTGGTTTGGGGTGGTAGTTTTATCTTCATGTTTTGAAACTGTTTCCACTAGCCTGAGGGCGGTGTTCTTGCGTCTCCAGCCTCTCCCTTTATTTCTGCTTTCCAGTTAAGTTTGCTTTGGTCCGTAATATGGAGAATAAGTTGCTTTGATCCCCTAGGTGGATCAGTACTCTTGTGTGATATGGATATGTGTGGTTGTTGTTCCATTATCTGCTGATAATGGAACCCGATCCCTCTTTTTGGGGGATTGTATGGAAAAAAAATTAGTAAACCCTAAGGTGGAGAGTAAACAATTTGTGGAAGTATTGTTATCTGACTTTCTAAGTAAAGGTTGGAGAAGAAGTACTAACCTATAATGAAATTAAGCCTTATTTTCATAAGGTTAAAAGGAGTCATTTTTATTGAAGTATTTTCGGAGGTACGTCTGGATGAAAGATCAAAGTGTACTTCAAGGTAGTAGTACTCAAACCTTAAAGCAATTAATATAAGGAAGTTGAAGAAGTAATTAGGGTGATAATAATTGATTATCTAAAGCTTGATAAGGTAAAAACTTGAAGTAATAAAACAGAATAGTCTTAACAGACCAATTCTAAAGGAAACAATTCTTAAGTAATCCTTGGGAGGTAAACACATCCAATTGGTCATGAACAGAGAAATAAGAAATTTCAATGGGTATGGACTAATGAGTTCAAATCCAATCTTCAGAAGGACTAACAGTCTAAACCATACCATCACAAATCAAAAGTTAGTCTTTTGACCATAGTTATTGTTTAATAGAGCTAAAACCCGATTTTATGAGACTTCCTAGACCTTATACAATATAGTAAGGAAGTACGATGATCAAATGAAGGAGTTGGATTAGGATATCTAATCAGGTTAAGGAACTAAAGAACAGATCCCAATTTATGGATTTCATAAGAAGGAAATATTCCTAAGGGACTATAGTAAAAGTAACTTTGGAGTATTAGAGACAACCAGTTTGAGATGCCAAGAATGATGAGAATTCAAAGAAAAGGATCTGGATATGGAATACTACAATTATTTCCATTTGAGGTTGCCATGGAGTTGAGAAATGCCATAACCAACACAACTCAATTCCTCATTCCGAAACGTGAGAGTTTACGAACTTCGAGGACGAAGTTTATTTTAAGGGGAGAGTCTGTAACATCCCAGCATTAGAGCTTAGAAATAAGCTGAACACAGATGTGTTCACTGCATTCATGCATAGAAAATCTGAATAATTTTCGCGCTTTTGAATAAATCTTGTCAAAGTGATTGAAGCTTCTCTCAACTTGATGGAATTGAAGTAGATCATGAAGTTGACTATGATAAGTTTCAATATGACCTTTGCTAAAACCTTATTTTGGGTAAACATGATTTGATCTAAGGGTAGATCAAATGTAATAAAATTAAACCCTGATACATTATTTAATGATTTATATTTGATCCTTAAGTAGTCATATCCCAGTATTCATGACACAACCCATGAACACCAAGGGTTAAATATAACTTAAGTAATAAGAGTATAACAACTAAATCTTGATATATCTTAAACTCATCTACTTATATCATGAGTATCATGGTAATACCTGACCTTAACCCTTTAGTGAGATTAAGTAGGAAAGAAATCAAGTCAAGATCATTCACCATGTATCTTTCTATTCATATAAATCTTTACCATTCCTATTGAATCTTATTCTAATATCTATTGTTCATCAATGTTGAGTAATCAACTATTGATTCACCAATTCTTAACCAATCAATTCTTGGTCTATCAACTCTTGACCATCTCATAGCATTCACTTAAGGCCTATAGAGAAAGAAGTAAGAAGAGGTAAGTGCTAATACTAGATTTGAATATCATCTATAGGATGGGAGTATTGGAAGTGAATAAGATCAATATGATAATTAAAGGAGTTAACTCACTCCTAAAATGATAGAAGAGTTATTTAGAATATATAATTATATGGTAACAAATAGGATTATAAGGATGAACATTGAAGATAGATACCAAGGAGTAATCCTACGGGATTAAGCAAGCCTAGTCCATGAATAACATCCCTTAATCCAATAAAGATACTAAGAAGATAATTTTAATACAACTTTAATGTTATATTGATGAGACCTTGATTAGAAAACTAGAAACCTAAACTATAAAGGATCAAAGGATTATAATGATCATGCCTTACTCACCAAGATTGAATGCTTATATCATGTATAAGTGACATTGGTGGATGGAACATGATTGAACCCTAGTATAGATATATTATTCTAGAGTAGCCATGGAAAGTCACCAAGATATAATGTAAATTTTGAGTATAAGATATTGGAGTCAACTAATATAAGATAGTATTATTGAGCTAAGGCTAGAGTAGCATGGAGTTATTCAAGTAGTGTTATTCCTCTTAAAGTATTGCAAGATCTTTATGAGAGTAGAATTTGAAATATATATATTTATTAGAGTAATATTAGTGGGGGATGATTATGGAAGGGCATGAATGCTGTTAGAAGTAACTACTTGTTGGATTGGTAGTTATGAGAAGATTATGAAAGGATTTAGTGGAAAGCTCATTAGATTTTTAAATGAATTTAGAAGAATAAAAGGTGGATAAAAATATTCTTGTGAAGTAAAGCTCATCATGTTAACACATGATGATGGATAGGAAGAAGTGATATATCTAGGAAAGGAATTCCTTAATTAGAAGTCCAGAATTATAAAGTATGGAAGATAGGAATTCTGGATAAAACCTAAACCCTAAATCTATGACCTAACATAATATCCATTTCATATGATTGATCTATCATCTTATATACAATGGCTTATAGGAATATTTTCCTATAGAAAATCACTTAAACACATCCTTCTCATTTCCAATTATCATAACCATATGTGTATAGGAGTTATATTTATCAAATTTTTTCCATAAGACATTCCATAAAATAACTCTATTTTTAAAAGGTGGTATCATTAAAGATCACAAACATAAAGACAATATATTTTAGTCATTAATCTTTATTCACATCAATAAAAGGATATGAGTATATTAAAACTCCTAAAACTCATGGCAAACAGTTACAATTTAAAACCCTAACTTATATTTCAATCATAAATACCAATCTATATCAATTGTCATAACCAATATTATTAAAACATTATTCACCTATTAGTGGAATTGGGTTAATAGAATTTACCATTTTAAGAATCTTAGCAATTAAATCATCTTATATAATGATGGTTATATAATAATAAGGATATGTTCTTTGAATATCTTTAGCTATCTAAAACCTTTATCATTGCAACCATTAAAAATAAATAAGAATCATTTTATAAGATTTTAAACAAACCCTAAAAAAAACTTAAATCCTACTTATTCTATTTAATAAAAGAATATATCTATAATTATAAACTTAGAAAATAATAAATAAAGTATGCTATCAAAATACTAAATTCTTACCAGAATTTGAAATACATTTTTATATACTACAATTATCTAGAAAATAAATTCTATAAATAAATTTCAATCAAATGTGTAATATTCAAACCTAAAAGAAAAACAGAAAATAGATAAAGAAAATAGAAAGAAAAGAAAAAGAGAACCAGGCCCGAGCAGCAGGCCGGCCCAGATTTTCTCCTCCCCTATCTACCGCCTAACAACAACACCTTTCCTCCTCCACTCACTTCTCCATGGCCCAACAGAAGCCCGACCCAGATACCGTTTTGTCCCTCCTATCCGTCGTCTTCTACCTTGAGCAAAGCAGCTCGGTGGCAGCTCCACCGCCGCTCGCCGGCGCTACGATACACGCCGCGCGCCAAAATGAGCGCCATCGCTCTACGTCGTCTATAAAATCCCAGCGCCGCCGCCGGAGAACCCTAATCCCCTTCCTCCTCTCAAATTTCCCCTTCTGCCGAAACCCTAACCCGCCATGTCTCGAGCTAGAGCTTGCTTCCGGCCTCCCCTTGCCATTCTGAGGCCACCACGGAGACCGCGATGCTCAAATTTGTCATTTGCCCCTTCTCGCGAAAGCTGAGGGATGCCAGGGAGCCTCAATCGTGACCTCGTTCCCGAAGTCCGGTTGCCGAGTTCCCCGTAGATTTCGACCTCCTCACGTCTCAGCAACCACTTCGCTGCAATCTCGGTGAGCTTGCGATGCTCGGGCACCGTTTATTTTACTCGTTCTCGCCCCAGTTTATTTCCCCGACGAGCATCTTCCACCGCCGCTATTAGCCACCATCGCCACCACTATTCTGGCGACCTAAATTGAGCGGCGCCGCCCCTCTAAGGTTCCATGCAACGTTCTCTTTCCAACAAACCCAAGAACAACTTAGAGCGCGCACTCAATCGCTGGCTTGATCATCAACCAGAGAGATTCAAACGCGAGTGACGTCAGCGTGACATCACGCTGATGTCATATTCATGTTTTTATTATTTTAGAATTTGTGATAATGTTTTCTGTAATAAATAAAAACATAGAAATGACATGGAAAAGGTCCCACCAGTCAGTGACTGGGGTAGGATTAGCTCTGGTGAGAAAAAACCCTCACTTCATACTAACATCAACATTACCTAATAAACACATTTAGTTATTTAATTAAAATTTCCCAAAATGATTAAACCATATAAAATCAATAACTTTGGTTTTGTAATTCAGAAAAATATGTATAATATATGATTTTTTAGAAAAATAAAATCTATAACATTAAACTATTATCAAACATTATTATGTTAATATTTAAATAATTATTATTTAATAAAGATTTTATAAGTAATTAAACTTTGATAATTCCTAATTAAATAATGGTAAATGATAAAAATATAAATAATACACCAAAAATATTAGAAAAATAAGAATTATAATTTAAAACTATAATCATGTATTATTATTTCACTTAATTAAATATTTGTTATTTATTAGGTATTTATAAAGTAATAAATCTTATAAAAATCATATCTTGTTATTTATAATCACAAAAATAAATGTTATATACCAAAATAATCACAAAAATAATAACTACATGCTAAAAAATATAATATTCCACTTTTGAGTTCTTTTATAAATTTAAATACCTTAATAACTTGAATTTAAATTTATTTCCTTAATTGATAATTCATATAAAGGTAAATAGAATTTGTTAATATTCCTAAAATTGCTAATTTAGGTCTAATAAGGAATACTATTCTTAAATATTTATAATATATAGTCAAATTGGTTCAACACATTTTAAATACAATTATATTGAATTATCATTCAAACTATATATGTAGTTTATTTTCTAAAAAGATCTTTATTAAGTATAAAATCTTCAAGAATAAATGGGGTTAAATAAAACCTCTTTACTTACTTCAACCACAAGTTTATAAGCATACCAAAACACTATAGTGAATCCATTAGTAGTTCAAGTGATATTATTTCCTTCTTTACAAACTATAACCACTCATTTGTAAAAAAGAAAATGATTCTATTCCATTTTAATGTTAGGAAACCACTACTCTAATAGAAGTAATGCCATGCTTAAATAACTTTAAGGAAACATTATGAAGTGAACAAAATACAAATATCATAAGCATTACAACCTAAGTTCATCTATGTTTTTTTAAAAGTTAACTTTAGTCTGCAAAGCTTTAAGTATAATGCTAAAGACCTTATTATGTGTTTTATAGTTAACTTTAGTCTGTTATAATTAAGTTATAAAGCATCACAAGTCCAAACTATTCAAGCAAGCACAAAAAACATCGACCACCTCTGATTAACCACAAATATTGTTTAAACCTTAGTAAAGAAATATTTCCTTCAAATGTTATTCTTTTTGCCACTTCAAACAACAAATGACAATTAATAATAATCACATCACATTATGCTTTACTTATATACTTAGGATTTTTAACACTTAAATTACTTATAAATGCCAATACTTATAAAGTAAGATTTAAAGATAAGGCAATTCTTATATAAGTAGTCTTTGAGTAGCATTCCACATATGTGTATACTATTGTTGTATGATGTCATAAATACGTGTTGTTCACACACACTCACAAACCTTAATAAGAAGCACAAGTGTGAAACTTAATCTAAAAGGGGAACACATTCTAACAGGAACCATTTCCAGTTTCCAAACCCTAGAATAACGTTATCCTCGGGATTCGCGTTTATCAATTGCATTACATTACTTATGCATAATAACATCTTGCTTCTTTAAACATTGGTCCTTACCGATCAATGATGCTGATTTCAGATATTGGATCTTATATTGTCTTCAAGACCGTGAGTGCATAATCTTGCAATCACAAAAGGCAAGTTCACACTTTCTCATGTCCTTTGATTATTTTCTGTAAATTATTATACAAATCCAGTGTTATCATCACCTGCATTTGAAAAAGGTCAGAAAACACTATTTTCATAATAATGTGATTATAGGTTATTTACCATGAGGTAATAACCTACTATGAAAGTTCCGGTGGTAAATGAACATATTATCTAGGACTTAACAACCAATGTCGCTAGTGATTCTTGCGCCGTATATTACGCGTTGACCATGAGATTTGGAATGGGACGGAGAAGTCAGCTGTATCTTTTCCCTCTCGCGTGTAGCCGGATGTGTGGGTCGTGACTGTTATCACTCATAGCATGCATATTAATTGGTAATTCGTAGAGGATATGCAGCATATGGGTGGGAGCCCTCAACGCCCCACAATAGTTCCGGCATCTAAATGGTATGTACTGCCAATAGCCATAATTCAATAGGTGGGCTGGCGTACACCAAGGAGACATATGGGGTCGCGGAGAAGGCAGTGATTGGCTTGGATCTTAGGTTGGGCCTCAAACCAAGGAAGTTTGAATGGGGACATACTCCCGGCCGTGCAACAAAACCTAAGGTCTCTCATGGGTAAAGTGACGCACCTCTGCAGAGTGTAAGAACTATAACTTGTTACTCCCTGTTCCAGGAAGGAGCTGCGAACGCGGCGGGAAAGGAACTCCATGAAAGTTCTGGTAAACCCATGAAGGCTGACGGACATAGATTTTCAGAATAAAATCAACCCTTGAAGAAATGTTTATGAAAACCTGCATTGCCTACGACCTATGGTCTGTGGCTGTAGATATAGTGCATCAAACACTCCTTTTCTAGTGAACTTGCTGACTGCGCTCGTACTCAACGTATCTTCTTAACCCTTGCTAGATTCTGAAGCCATTAAGACGATGTCTCCATCAGGTCATGCTCCAGGAATCATCATCAAAAGCTAAAGCTCTTCAATGAAGTCAAGAAAGTCAACATATACATCAACTCAAGTGAAGACGAAGTTACTAATTAGATAGGAATATAATCTCTAGACATAGAACCTATTTCTTTAGTGTATTGCAATAGCAGCAATATCAGACCATTAGTTAAAATACTAGTCTTAATAGTATGATAGTTTTGAGTTGTTTATTTCCGATTCTTCTTTGTAAGAAGATTCTTTCTCTCTCTTTAACATAAAGTGTTATCTGGATCTTGTGTAAAGAGTTGAGTTGTA
Source organism: Avena longiglumis (assembly GCA_030063025.1). Taxonomy (NCBI): domain Eukaryota; kingdom Viridiplantae; phylum Streptophyta; class Magnoliopsida; order Poales; family Poaceae; genus Avena; species Avena longiglumis. The sequence continues at coordinate 423,436,873 of CP125976.1, read as the reverse complement.
ACCTATAGTCATGTTTTGGACCTTCTGTGTTTCTGTTGTACTACTCTGAGGGATGTAATACTAGTGAACGGTGTTTCATTGGTGTTATGTCAACGACTATAGTGTACTACATCATGCAGTGGTATGCTGGGTCACCGCATTCTTTCTTGGCGAGCCTAGCATGTACAGACATGGCCTCGAAACACGGACCGAAAGGTTAAGCATGAGTCATATGGAAGATATGATGCCCATTTGATGCTCGCCTTTGAAGCTACACCGACTCACGTGATGATCAGACTTGGTGTAGTGGATTTGGTTCATGTAATCACCAAAAAGACACGAGGGATGTCGTTTTTGAGTGGGAGTTCATTTCTAATTTGGATTAGTAGAACTCAAGTTATCATAAATTAAATCAAAGTGAATTTGCATAATTTGTTGTAGTCATTTGCATTCGTTCACCACCTTATGCATAGGTTAATTGAGATAATAGAACTATACAAATTCTGGATATATACTTTACGAACTGGTATCGTATTGTGTTGAGTGTCATACTAAAGTTTAAAGTCCTATTGCAAACTTTCAGCAAACTCTATTTACTCCGTGAAATTTGATAGTTATTATTAAATCGGGAGTAACAGTTCAAGTGTTAGTATCTTAAGTATCATGTTTGCCTCCATGATTCTTGATTGTTTTAATATCAAGTTTATCTAGGAGCTGAAAGAATTTTTTCAGATACCATCATGTGTGACAAATATAACGATATATGAAACAATGTTTTGGTTGCAATATGATAGAGTATAATATATGTTCTCATATTGGATGACAATTTGCGAAGGTTGGAGATGCTAGACATCCGAATCATTCAAAAAGGTTTTGGAAAGTAATGTTATACTCATGATTCTACTTTATAAGCTACATTAGCTTGATCATGAAAGTCGTCATGATAAGGGTGAATAGAAGATGTATGTAAAGTGTTTACTACACTAAAAGATTTCTAAAGAATGGATTTTCAAAGAATACTGATCATTTGATGATGGTGATCTACTTCAAAATGCAAGTACAAAGGTATTATTATTTAAATATACACGCTTTGGACTATGTGTCATGTATATGGCGCCACTTTTGATGTTGATAGATTCTTTTAAAAAGGAAAAGGAAATGCTGAAAGAGAATCTATAAAATATATTTGGCAGAAAATAAAAGATTAGAAATATCCAATTTAGGTATATGGATGATATACATGTTATGGTTGTTGACAGAACATGTGGGCCCCCATGTGTGGTTTTGGTAATTAATGACAATCTCCATGGACTAATGCTTGTATCAAATTGTACTTGTAGGAATTGTCCATAGGCAATGCTTGAACCATATGTTGGCTTCAAGGTTTGGATAAGAAGTGAAGAGGATCATGTGGTGACCAAGGTGTTCAAAGAATGGTCCACAGATTGGTCATGTGATAGTTAAAGCTATGACAAGTATGTCTTGAAGAATAAGATGGAGTGATATCTCTGGTGTACCTTCAAGGCATCAACATAATGAAGAAAATAAGAAATGATGTGCAAGCTAAATATGTGCAATATCTAGAAGATCTCATGCCTAAAGCTTGCCATCCTCGGTGATCATGGATCGATGAAGACAAGGTCAAAGTAAAGGTTTCTCCATGTTGTATGGGGGAGTAACTTGCAAGCCTTCATCAAGCTAGTGCGTACAAGAGCAATCAAGAAAGGTGTTCCCTCTTGAGAAAGAGAAGACCGTCTACATCATAATCAAGTGGAATATGCGCAAGGCAAATGTATGATCTTTATAAGGGTTTCTTCTTACCGGTCTCGTAGTGTTTGTTGGGGAGACCGGTTTATAGGATAGATAACCGTACTATCAAGAGGGGCTCCCAAGTGAGTAACTCGATCATATCGTTCAGAGAGAGCCCAAACCTTTGCATACTTAGAATCATCATTTCTTGGTTGTTATTTGGATCTTATCCATGTGAGGTTCTAGAGCTTGTGGTAATATTCATAACAAGCTCTAGTTCATCAAAAACGGATTTCCCTTTTATATCATATTGCATTTTTGTCTTTGAGTTTTTACGGTTTCTCACCAAGAGAGGTATCTCACATTATAATACATGAAATGTTCTCTCTTGGTGGTATCCAATATTTGCTGGGTAGCCCTTGTTGTCCTCTTTCCAACAAAATTGGTTTCGGGTCAATCGGAGTTTCCAAACTCTAGATATCGCCATTTGAAGTTTGCCTCTTATTTGGTCCAGACTGGAGTCTCCGGTCTGCCTAGACCGGAGTCTCCGGTGTGGTCCGGAGTTTCCAGATGTGTTCCGGTGGTGACTTCAGAATCAGGGCTGGGACATACTGTATGGGGGTCCGGAGGCTACCCCGGAGTCTCCGGTGTTTCCTCAGTCCGGAGTCTCCGGTGTTGGAAGACCGGAGTCTCCGGTCTTGTTGGGTCTTGGATGGCCCAAGTCATTCAGATGGGCGGTCCGGAGGCTGGTCCGGAGATTGGGCCGGAATCTCCGGTGGACCGGAGTCTCCGATGTAGACCGGAGTCTCCGGTCTGACTTTTCCCCAAGCAGGCGTAAACGGTCGAAATCATGGGCCTATAAAAGGGCCCTTCTTCCCAATGCAATCGCCGAGTTTTTACAGGCTTTCTCCTCCATTCTTGACCCTCTTGAGCTTGCTCCCCCTTCAATCCCTCCCTTGATTCTTGCATATACTTTAGGGATTTGAAAGAGGAGATCTAGATCTACAATCCCACCAATCCATCTCTCCTCTAAGTGAGGGGAACATCTTGGGATCTAGATCTTGGAGTCTTTTGTGGATTTCCTCCTTTGTTCTTCCTCTCTTATTCCCCCACAATATTTTGTAGCTTTGGTGGAATTTGGGAGAGAAGGATTTGAGCACTACTTGTGTTCTTGCCATTGCATTTGGTGCATCGGTTTGAGTTCTCCTCAGAGGATTTGGTTTGAGTTACTCATTGGAGCTTGTCCCTCTTGGGTTCTTGGAACCCTAGACGGTTTTGTGGCCTTGGTGGCATTGTGGACTTTTGTGGCATTTGTTGGGAGCCTCCAATTAAGTTGTGGAGAAGTGCCCCAACCTTGTGAGAGGTTCCGGTTGCCACCGACAAGTGCACCGATAGTGAAAGCGTGGATCGATCCCGTTGAGGTGATATTCACAGGAGAATAATGGAGGCCTGTTGTGGCGTTGGTGGTTTGATACCACCCCCTCTCCAAACGAGGCGTACTCCATGTTGGGAGGAACTCAGTAAAATATCATTTTCCCTGCGTGCCTCGGTTATCTCTATACCCGAGCTCTTTACTTATGCACTTTACATTGTGATAACTTCGTGCTTGAAGTAATATATATATCATGCTATCACTTTGTTGCTTGTATTGCTTAGCATAAGTTGTTGGTGCACTTAGGTGAACCTTAGTTGTTCTAGGTTGTGCTTTACAAAGTAAACACTAGTTTTATTCCGCCTTTGTTGAGCCACTCTAGGAAAAGTTTTAATCGCCTATTCACCCCCCCCTCTAGGCGACGTCTGTATCCTTCCAGTTGTATTCTTTGCTTGTTAAACAATGTGGTTCTTGGGTATTGGATACCGAATTGGTTGGTATTAAATTTCATACGGAACGACGCAAATGGCCTAATAAGTAACTAGCAAGAGAATATGTGATGATGTTCATCGAAAACAAATAAACCGTTGTTTGTATTTCTCGTTGACTTCAAGATTTGTTTTAATAATTGTTATTTAAATCAGGTATTATGAGAACAAAGGTTGTTTAAATAATTACCGTATTCCATATAAGATGGATGATTTACAAATATAGTTGGAGAAATCACATCCATAAAGCTAATGCTAAAATGTTGCAAGACAAATGATTGGAAGATGACTTACGAAGTGACATCGCCGTTTAAATTATATTGGAAAGAAAACATGAAGAAACTCCATTTTCATGGATTTTTGGAGTCTTTGATTTGATCAAGTGATGCTTGTGAGACTTTCCTAGGGATAATTAAAACTTCGTTCAAAGGCCAAAGAAGAACGATCGACTAAATTATTGGAATTTATACATATCGATGTATGTTGTCCATTATGTGTAGTCGTAAGCGATGGACTTCAACTTCATATGCTTTCTCCGAAAATTTGAGTGAATATTCACCTAATGAGAAAGAAGTATGAAATATTTGAAAATGTTCAAAGACTTTCAAGATGAAGTGGAAAATCATTGTAACAAGAAAATAAATAGTTTATGATTTTATCATAAGGGATTTATTTGAGTTGCAAGTGTAACAAGAAAATAAATGATTTATGATTTTATCATAAAGGGATTTATTTGAGTTAAAAGTTTAGCAAAAACACCTAGATTTGCATGTCCCGAAACACCATAGGAATATGGAGTGTTTAAGATTTGTAATGAAACCTTGTGTGACATGGTTGGATCAAAGGTGTTATTTATAAAAATGCCATTATGTTTTAAAATATTAAAGCTTTAGAGACTACCGCTTTTACACTAAAAAGAGCTCCATCTTGATCCGTTGAAATGACACCATATGAGTTATGGTTTGGGGTAAAACCCAAGTTGTCCTTTCTTAAATTTTGGTATGCTAAGCATAAGTAATATGTTTACAACCAAAGTCGGATGAGCATGTCTTTGTAGGTTATTTCGAATAACAATTGGTTATTCCTCCATAACACCAAGGACAAAAAGGGTTTGTCGCTTAAAACATGAAGTTTCTTGAAGAAGGATTTTTTCACAAAAGTTAAGTGGGAGGACAATAGAACTTTGATAAGGTTAATGAACCTTAGCTAAATGTGCTGAGTTGCGCAGCACCGGAAAATGTTCCGGAGGCAGCCAGAATGCTCATAGCTTATGTGCCTCAAAGGTTGTGGTCACGGAGGTCCAAGTTCCTATTGAACCAAGTAGGTCGGATAAACAATCAAATGTTGAGATTTGAGAGTAAATCATTATTGTTTGACAATGATGAACCGACTACATGCAAAGAAGCGATGATGTGTCCCGACTCTGTCAAATGGCTTGAAGTCATAAAATCCGTGATAGTTCCATACACGAGAAATCAAGTTTTGAACTTGGAAGACCCTCCGGAAAGGTGTAAAAACCTATCAGTCGTATTTGGATCTATAAAGAAACAGACATGGATGTTTCACATCTATAAAATAGTCGACATGTTAGTAAAGTTTTTACGACAATGTTCAAGGAGTTGACTATGACAAGATTTGATCTTTCATAGCAATATTTAGTCTGGACGGATTAAAGTAGCAACCACTACATATAATTTGGTATATGGTAGATGAATAAACAAAACAAAGTTCTTCTAATAGAACGGTTACCAAGGACGTGTACATGAAACGGTCCAAAGGGTTTTGTTAAATTCAAAGGATGCTAAAAGGGCATGCAAACTTCAATGGTTGAAGTAAGCATCACGGAGTTGGAATCTTCACCATGATGAAAAAGAAGTTTTCATCAGGAGACGATGAAGATGCTTACATTTGCCAGAAATTAAGTGGGAGCGCTAAGACATATTTCTAATACATTATGTGGAGTACATATTGTTGATTAGAAATGATGTATATTTTATTGACAAAGGTTTCATTTCGATGAAAGACTTAGGAAAAACCCGAATATTTAGCATGAATGTCTATAGTGGATAGACTGTGATGCTAATATGGTTATGCCAAACGTACATATATGAGATATTGAAGGAGTTCAATATAGAAACGACAAGAAACAGTTCTTGTCGCATGGAAAGGAATTGAATCAAGATTTAAGTGTATCGACACTTGAAAAGTGAAACAATATTCAAGTGCTTTGACACTTGATGAGTGAAATCACAAGAATGTTTTGATCAATCATAACATGATATGTACACATCCAGATATGTCCTATGCTCTAAGTGTTATGAGCATACACCAGAATGAATCATGAAATGGTCATTGGACGATAGTAAGGATATTCTTATGATCTTTTAGAAGAACTAAGAATATATTTCTATAGAGGTGACAAACAATACAAATAGTTCATTGTAAAGCGTTACATTGATACTAGTTTTGTCACAAGATACAAATTAAGTTTATCTCAATTTAAACTATGGGTGGCACAATGTAATGGAAGGAAAGTTTCCATGATGGATTTGGATGAATTCCAAAGTTAAGACATTGTGACGGATACTACAACAAAAGGGCTAAGTATATGACTGCTATAGTATCAGCAAAGGAGGGCATTTGTGTCAAGTAGTTTGTTATCAAACTAAGGTGTGGTTCGCAATGGGCTAACACTAAAGATATATTGTACGGCAATAGTATCGACATGATTTAAGCCCAAGGAACTAAAGGTCTCACCAAAAGACCAAATTTATACAATGCCATCTCATTGGATAATGAGTGATGCGTGAAGACGCAAAGACATGCAAATACAAACGGACCTGAAAGCGTCAGATCCGAAGATTATGTTAACCACTTGCAGTTGCATATATGGAAGACCAGAAAGCCATAGGCGTTCAATACGCAAAGTTTTCAAACTAGATTATTGTCTCTAGTGCAAGTGGGAGACTGAAGGGAATATGCCCGAGAGGCAATAATAAAGTGGTTATTATCGTATTCCTTTTTTATGATAAATGTTTATTTTACATGCTATAATTGTATTAATATGGAAACTTTAATACATGTGTGTTTAATAAACAAAAGGAAGTTCCTAGTTATGCCTCTCTTATAAACTAGCTCGTTGATTAACAAGATGATCAAAGATTTCCTGATCATGGACATTGGATGTTGTTAATAACGAGGTCACAACATTTGTGTAATGATGTGATGAACATTCATCCAAAGTATAGCATTACGATCAAAGTCATTGAGTTTATATTGCTATAAAAACTTACGAAGTGATCCTAATCCTTGGACCATGAGATCATGTCAATCACTAACACCGGAAGAGTTTCTTGATAACATCGAACGTCACACCATAACAGGGTGATTATAAAGATGAGTTCAGAACTACTAAAGTGTTATGTTGAGGACCATGGATCGATAGTGGAATTTGTTTATCCTGATGACGGATAGATATGCTCTGGGCCCTCTCGGTGATATCACATTGATTAGCTTGCAAGCAAGTGATTTAATCACTAGAATGTTATATCACGGGAACGAGAAAAGAGTGCATGTCAGTAACGAGATCAAACTAGGTATGGAGATACCAATGATCGAATCTCGTACATGTAATATATCGCAAAAGAAAGTGTTAAGATACTAGCATAAAAGGTTTTGACGATCACAAGAAAGTCATCGTTGAATGTGTGGGAGTCAGTATGGGTCTCTAGATCCCGCTTCTGATTATTGATCCGAGAGGGGTCTTGATGATGTCCGCATTATTCATGAACTCTAGGGTGACACACTTAAGAGACACCGACATCCATTTGGAGCAAAAGTTTCATGCTCGAAAGAATAACAAGCGCAGGAATTTATTTCACTATATACCGAAACAGGTTTTCGGGTGAAATTGCAGAAAGTGTTTCTGCATGTGAAATGAAATACTAGAAAGGGGTTATATGTGAATGTTTTTCATTAAAGTAATTGAAAAAATTCTGAATAAATAAAAGGAGTTTTATTTAATGAGAGTTTGCATTAAATTTGGTGGAAATTTAATGGGAATTTGAGTGGGTTTTTGAGTGGAGAATATTGAAAGGCATTTGAGTGAGTGGAGTGTCCACCCACATGAATGTGGAAGAGGTGGGGGAAGCCCCCATGGCTAGGCGCCATGCCCCTTGGGTGCCCCCCTCTCCCCTATAAAAGGCCCCCCTCTCATCCTCTCAAAGCACACCTCCTCGTGAAGGATCTCTCTCCCCCTCTAGTATTTATCCCCCATGGTCTCGGACTAGCGAGATACATGTTCCCGGTGGTTTTTCGGCAAGAAAGAGTTGTGCTTCCACTGCATCGCTGGAGGGAGCAGGCGGAGGTTGCTCGGTGCCTTGGACGTGTGTGCGAGCACGGATGCGCCGTTGGTTTGTGGCGCTAGGACTTCCTCTTGATCTTGAGATCGGCAAGAGATCGTCTACATCAACCTTGAGTTTGGACTCGTTAAGCTTTGTCGGTCTTCAAGGGTATGTTATCTATAGATATACATCCTCCCATTGTTTGTATCTAGTAGATAGATCTTGGTACATAGTTTTTCCCATCATAGGAATTTTTTTGTTTTCTATGCTGCGAACCCTACATCTACATGCTATCAGAGCGGTTAGCCTCATGGCGCTGATCCTAGGTGACATGGTTATACCCTACGGGTACACGACATTAGCATACCTGGTCCAGCCCAAGGAAGGCCCACAAGAATATACGCGGCCCATGGAGATTTTTGGGTGGCCCAAGCCCATGACATCTTCGGATCCTTGGAGAACAAGACTAGAATGGATATAATATTCAAAGGGGCAAACCCTAAAACTTGTAACCGACTCGATATTTGCCCGAGACCTGCCTAACTCTATATAAAGGATAGGAGGGCACGACGAGGAGGACAAATCCTTTCCACCGCATACACACCTCCACGCCAGATTGCATCTGCGCACCCCTGTAACCTTCGGTTCCTCCGTAATCAAGAGCAGACAAGCAGGAGTAGGGTTTTCCCTCCGGGGGCCTGAACTTGGTTAAATCTCGTGTCCCATGGTTCCTTGCCTGTTAACCGTTCCGCGATCTCCAGCACCCCCATATTCTCCAAAACCCAAGCTCATAACAATGGGCATTGACGAAAATCGAACCTCGTCAATTGGCGCCGTCTGTGGGAATCGAGGGTGCTGATTGTGTGATCGTGACGGTCTCGACCAAAGCAATCTACAACTCCTCAGCGACGGAGAGCCATCTCCTCTTCGGCGCTTTCGACTTCACCGCCCACTCACCAGCCACCATGAAGGACTTCGAGCCCGTAGGCGACGGGCTCGAGATCCTGTTTAGGAGCTTCTGCATCTAGGTGGGACAGACCAACACTCTATGCCTCCCAGAGCGTGTGCCACTGCCATCGATCAGGCCCGCCACATGGGCCTGCATCCCAACATGCTACGCACGCCAACATCGACAGATGAGTCATACGACAGCAGTAGCTGCAACTCAGATCTGTGTGATCCCCCGTCGGATGAAGGGACCTACGGTTCCGGATCCGAAAGCTACGACAACAGCGATCCAATCCGCGGATGCTACCAATGCACCGTGGTCATCCGAAGCGAAAACAAGCAACAACCACCAGGTTTGGGTGCTCACATACCGCCACCCAACCCGCAGGGTAGAAATGGCGAAAACAGGAGGCAACCATACCCCCGCCCAAAGAGGACGACCCTGACGCCAATCGAGTAATCCACCTCAGCGAGGAAGGATGGAACCTAGCACGCGAAGCCGTGGCGGACAACAAGATCCTGCATGTGGGTGCCTCACGGGACCTACTAATGGCATACCATCTGCTCCTCATCGACGAGCACAAAAAGCAGGTGAAGATGCAAGAGGTACTCGACAAACGCAAGCAAGTGGCCTCGGAGTCTAGCGCGCGGCGAGCTGCGCTCTCTGCCGTTGGCGGATCCAGCCCGCACGGCAATCAAGCCAACAAGCATCGTCTCGCACGGATAACATGGATCCCGCTGGATGTCGCGAGGTGACCCGAACCCTCAACACGTCCTTCATGGAGATGGACGCCAATGGCAACGTCATCCCGAAGACGCCACAAGCTGCGATCATGGCAGCCACCACATATCTCGTGTCCCATCCACCTCCGGTGGGGGACCCGAAGAGAGCTATGCACAAGTCTGCACTAGCCGGGCTCGGACTCGTTGGAGCTACGCTCCACGAGGAGGCTCCTGCGGAGCCGAAAAAGAAAGCTGCAGTCAAATTCAACCGTAGCCCCACACCCAAATCCGACGAGGACGAGCATGACCTACCTCGACGACGCAAGAGCCCATGATGTTGCAGCCGCGACTACGACGCTCGAAACAACCTCACTCAGCGCAAGGTCAACAAGGCACGTGCCAAACGCGTGTGCTCATCCGAATCCGAAGAGGATGATGATGAAGGAGAACTCTACGGAGCGCTATGCTTTAGCAGATCTGTTCGACGGACACGTACCCTGCGAATCTTCAAGCTTCCTTCGGACACTCCGAAATTCGACGGCATGCAGGACCCTAAAGCGTGGCTCAGCGACCACCTGTCGTTCGTCAAGCTGCACGGCGGAAACAAAAACACCGCTCTGCAATGCCTTCAGCTGTAGCTGACGGGCGCAGCCTGGATATGGCTCAGCAGCCTGTCCTCAGGATCCGTCCAAAGCTAGGAGGAACTGGCGTATAGTTTCATCCGAAAGTTTAAGGGTACCAGCAAGAGGCCAACCTCGATCGAAGAGCTGCGGGCCTGCACTCAATGAACGAGCGAATCCATTCCTCGTACATACTACGCTGGACCAACATCAAAAACTCCACGACACACATCTCCGAGGAGAGAACGATCGACGCCTTCAAAGATGGCTTCAAACGCCAGGACTTCAAGGAAGAACTTGGGCGCGTCCATCCCAAGAGACTCGACCACCTCATGGACATCACCAATAGGTGGGCCAATGGCGAGGATTCCGTCCACCGAGCACACTCGGATGAAGAAGATGACTACGGCTGCCAACGCGAACACCGTAGAAAGCGAAGATCGCGCGTCTATGATGATCGCGACTGACCCAACATGGTCGCGGCTGGCTACACCGACCGCCACAATGAAAGCAACCGCAGCAGCAGCGGATACTGTGGAAGCAACTTCCGCGATGGAGGACGCCCAGCGCAAACGTGGAAACACCGCGTCCGCGATGACGAGCCCTTGGCATACGACAAGTTGTTGGGCCCATGCACCATCCACTTCTACATCGACAAGCAGGATGGCAAAAAAAAGGCCAGCCATATGCTCAAAGACTGCCACGAGTTCCAGAAACTCAGCGAGAGCCTGTCCCATATGAGACAGCAGGTCTCGAACCCTGGGTTCGGACATGCGCCCGCACCAGGAGACATCACCCACGGAGCTCCTCCGCCACCACCCACGGGACCATCGAATCACTTGGTCGCACCCATGCAGAACAACGGCGTAAACGGGTACCCCGCGCCGAAAGGGTCATTGATGATCCAAAAGGGGCGCCCAACAAACAGGGTGCAAAAGAAGATCACCCGCCAGGTCAGCTTGGCTATGACCGCTCCACCCGCCATCCCTGAGTACCTCAGCGGTTCGGAGTCCTGCATCACATTCAGTCGTTCGGATCACCCTCGCCAGATCCCCCGCCGAGTTCATGCTGCCCCTGTGCTCGAGGCGCATATCAGAGGATTCGAGATGAGCCGCGTCTTCATGGATGGCGGCAGCGGCATCAATCTGATGTTCGCTAGCACCTTAGAAGCAATGCGTATCCCATTGCGCAGCCTGGAACAATCCGACACAACGTTCCACGACATCGTCCCAGGGAAGGGCATATTTCCCCTGCGAAAGATATGGCTCGACGTCATCTTCGGCAAACCCGACAACTTTTGGTGTGAATGGCTCGAGTTTGAAGTTGTGGACTCGCCATCACAATACCACGCCATCCTTGGGCGCGTGGCATTTTCAAGGTTCCTGGCAGTACCGCACTATGCGTACCTGCTACTCAAGATGCCAGGACCTAGGGGCGTCATCACGGTCCAGGGGAGCTTCACCCGATCTGACCACTGCGATAGGGACTTCAATAGAATCTCCCAGTCATTCGGCATGTAGGAGGATCTCACAAGGCTTCGAGAGGTGACAGACAACAGGGCACCCCGGTCTCTAGGCAAAACGCACCTGATATGTCGTTCGACTCCACGGTCAACACGAAAAAGGTGCAGGTCCACCCGACAGACGCCTCCAAGACGGCACTGATTGCCAACGACCTCAGCCCCACATTGGAAAGCGCGCTCGTCGAATTCCTCCGTGAGCGCTGGGAAATATTTGCCTGGTGTCCTGCGGACATGCCAGGAGTTCCCAGGGAATTCGTCGAGCATGCACTCAATGTGTTCCCAGATGCCAAACCCGTCAAGCAGTCCATCCGACAATTGTTCGAGCCACGGGCCAAAGCCATCGGAGTCGAATTCAACAGACTGCTCGACGCTGATTTCATCAGAGAGATCAAGGAAAGCGAGTGGCTGTACAACACCGTGGTAGTCCCTAAAAAGGACACTGACATCCTGCGAATGTGTGTGGACTTCACATCGCTCAACAAGCACTGCCCGAAGGATCACTTTCCTCTCCCTCAGATCGATCAGATCATCGATTCAACTGCAGGATGCGAGAAACTATCCTTCCTTGATGCCTACTCAGGCTACAATCAGATTCGACTAAAGGTCAAAGATTAGGAAAAAACAGCGTTCATCACGCCGTTCGGGGTATTCTGCTACAACACAATTCCCTTCGGGATGAAGAACGCAGGTGCCACGTACCAGCGGTGCATGCAGGCATGCCTGAAGAACCAGATCGGCCGCAACATACATGTCTATGTCGACGACATAGTAGTCAAAACAAGGGAGTCCAAGACGTTGATCGACGATCTCCGCGAGACGTTCGACAACCTTGATCACTACAAGATCAAGCTAAACCTCGAGAAGTGCGCCTCCGACCTCCCATCTAGCCAACTGCTTGGCTACTTCATCTCCCAGTGAGTAATTGAGGCGAACACGAAGAAAATACGGGCCATACTGGCCATGGAGAAACCAAAGAACCTCAAAGGTGTCCAGCAGCTCGCTGGGCACATCGCGGCGCTGAGCAGATTCATCAGCTGCATGGGTGAGAAGGCCCTACCTTTCTACCAACTACTACATAAAGTAGACAAATTCGAGTGGACACCTGAAGCAGACAACGTATTCGAAGACCTGAAGTGGCTGCTCTCCACCCCGCCCGTCCTGGTCACGCCAAAGGAACGCGAGCCTCTGCTTCTATACATAGAAGCCACACATCAGGTGGTAAGCACCGTGCTCGTGGTCGAACGACCCAAAGATGGCAAGACCCATGGGGTCCAGTGCCCAATCTACTACCTCAGCGAGGTATTGATGCCAACAAAACAGAGGTACCCTCACTACTAGAAACTCGCCTATTGCATGTTCATGACGGCTCGTCGGCTGAGCCACTACTTCCAGGAGCATAAGGTGATGGTCGTCAACGAGGCACCTCTGAACAGCATCCTGAACAACCCAGAAGCCACAGGACACGTGGCCCTGTGGGGCATCGAGCTGTCCCCTCTAGACACAGTCTATGAGAAGCGCCATGCGATCAAGTCTCAGGTCCTACCGGAATTCCTCGTCCACTGGATGGAGCTACAACTGCCAGACACCCCGGATATGACACAGTCATGGACGAGGCACTTCGATGGCTCCAAGCGCGAGGCTGGAGCAGGAGACGGGGTAGTCATACTGACATCCCCGCAGGGCGACAAGATGAAGTACGTCCTCCGGATGAAATTTTGAGCTTCCAACAACGAAGCCGAATACGAGGACCTCATCCATGGCATGAGGAATGCCAAAATCTGCGGCACAACGTGCCTAGTCATCTACGGTGACTCAAACCTCGTCGTCCAGTAGACGATGAACGAGTGCGACCCACACGCCGCCAACATGATCGCGTACCGCGCGCTCTACAACTCACTCGAAGGATACTTTGACGGTTGCGAGCTTCGACACGTTGTAAGAGAAAGCAACGAAGAAGCCGACAGACTCGCCAACATCGGCTCCACCTACGCACGGGTGCCACCAGGTGTGTTCCTCAAACAAATCTGTGTGCCTTCCATCAAAAGAAAATTCCCCAAGGGATCACCCGAAGAGGCAGAGCACTCGGGGGCTGCGCTGCCCGAAGGACAGGAAGGACCCAAAAAACTCGACACGGAGGTCGCGTTGGTCAACCTGATGCAGGTCATGGAAATCGAGGAAATATGGATGCAGCCATACCTTCGGTACCTGATAAACAGGGAACTGCCTAATGACCCGAAAGATGCCCGGCGCATATCTCGCCAGTCCAAAGCCTTCACCATCATTAATGGCGAGCTGTACAAGCGCATCATTTCGGGTGTACTCCAAAGGTGCTTCACCATCGGTGACGGCAAAACCATCCTCCAAGACATCCACGAGGGCATCTGCGGCCATCACGCGGGCAGCTGCACCCTCGTCGCGAAAGCTCTACGAGCTGGGTTCTACTGGCCAATGGCCATGAACGATGCTAATGACATCGTCCGAAGGTGCAACGGTTGCCAGAGGTTTACAGATAAACCGCACGCACCAGGATCGAAGCTCAGGCCCATACCGCTGGCCTTGCCCTTCTCCCAATGGGGCCTTGACATGATCGGCAAACTGCCCAAGTCCTCGAAAGGAGGTCACGTCTACCTCCTGGTCGCAGTCGACAAGTTCACCAAGTGGATCGAAGCCATGCCCATTACCAACCAAAAGGGTAAAACGATCGTGAAATTCTTCGAATCCATAGTCTACAGGTTCGGCGTGCCGCACAGTATCATCACGGACAACGGGTCGAACTTCATCTCCAAAGAATTCAGGACTTCTGCGAAGGCCTCGGGATCAACATATCATATGCCTCTATGGCACACCTGCAAAACAACGGGCAGGTCGAAAAGGCCAACGGCCTCGTAGGTGGCGGCATCAAAAAACTCCTACTGAGCCCACTCGAGCGGCTTGTGGGAGCATGGGAAGAAGAGCTACCCTCCGTCCTCTGTAGCTTGCGTACAACGCCAAACAGCTCAACTGGCTACATGCCTTTCTTCATGGTGCAAGGAGCCGAAGCCGTGTTTCCTGCGGAAGTACGCCATAAGGCCCCATGGGTCATCGCCTACAGCGAAGCCGAATCGACGGCCGCACTCGAAGATACCGTCGACACACTCGACGAGGCACGCGACATCGCCGCTGCTCGCTTAGCAGCCTACCAGCAGAACCTCCGCAACTACCACAGCTGTCGGCTACGCCCAAGGTCCTTCGTCGAAGGAGACCTCGTCTTATGACTCAAGCAAGAGCGGACGAAGAAGCTTGAGTCACCTTGGGAAGGACCCTACGTCGTCACCGAAGTCATCCTAGGTGGCGCCTACCGCCTCAAGCACGTGGAGTCTGGAGTCGCATACTCCAACCCATGGAACGTCGCACAACTGCGACACTTTTACCCCTAGCTATCCCCCCTTTACTTTCAATAAGTCTACTCAGCCAAGGCTACTCAGACGAACAATGTACCTCCTCATTACGATATGAATAAAGCTAAGTGTCTCGCCCGAAAATTTATCTTTTCCTTGCATTCCTTTATGCTACAACACACTCGGAGGCTCACCCTCACCTCACGACTTCGTCGATCGAGAATAACGCATGTACACCTGAGTAGCTGATCACGTCAGGCTAATGAAAAGATTTGCATACAACCAAGCACCACGTGCAAATACAATAAAACTTTACAACAAAGGGAACAACACGCCTAGTCGAAACACATACAAGTTTTACATCTATCTTTTTTACAGGAGCTACCTATTCTGAAGGATCACCTGCACACAATGCTCAAAAAGATCCACAACCTCCTCGGCATACTGTCTCACAGCCGTGTAGTGCGGGCGCATGTCCCATAGGACACTATCTGGCCGAGGGGGCGGCCCAGCCAGCACAGCCGCAAGATTCACATCAGGGCGATGCAGCTGGACGAGGGAAAGGGAGGCCTTCACCCCTGCAACCAACTGGTGCCGCACCAACTCCCTGACGTGAAGCACATCTCGAAACTTCGCCAGCAAGCCCCAGAGAGTCGACGACGCTTCATCAAGGGGAAACATGCCGTGCAGAATCGACGACAGGGAAGTCTTCACTTGCCGCAACACCCGCGACACCTGATGAGCACGATCCTGCATAGTCGCAAGGACCGTGGCACGGTCGCGATCCATCCATAAAAAGCCACCGGCTTCCGTATCCTGCTGGGTCAAGCATTTGATCAACTACAAAGTAAGATGACCCGCAAACAAGGCGCATCCGAAAATAAGCAGCAGCTCGAAGAAACTTACACTGCAGCTGCTCGGCAAACCACTGCAGCTCACCCATCAGATATTCCTCTCTGGCGGTACCTCAATCCGCCTTAGACTTCCAAACATCCGCATGGCCTCGGATGCCAAGTATCTCCTTCTCAAGACTGCGGACGCGTTCACGAAGAAAAACAAGCTGCGACGCATCATCCAAGGATGGTCGTGGCTGCGGGGCAGACGAAGTATCGACGGGGTCGTCACCCGAAGATCCCTAAAGGAAAACAGACAAGGATATGAACAACACATGACTGAGCAACAGCTCGAAGGCTCATTTATATACAACAAAAGCCACTACGTGGCACATGGAAATTGTTCATCAAAATATTAAAACAAAGGTAGAAGACAACTATCCTACAACTACAAATCCTGAGTGGCCTCGGAGCCAGAGTGCCTGCTCTTGACCTCCTCCTGCTGCTTCGCCGCATACTCCGCCAGAAGGTCAATAAGCTTTGGCCCATAGCGATTACAGCGAGCAGCGTAGAGAGCAAAAGCTACCTCGGAACCGTCGGGAGCCGTTGGCATCTGAGAGGTTACCTGGTGAAGATCCAGCTCCACCCCAGATGCCATGGCCATGGCCAGGCCCATGGTGTAGGGATACGGGTAGGCTAAACTAGCGCAAATCAAAAAAATTCTACCGCGTATACCAGGATTACTGTTGTCATAGATCACGGGATTACCACTAGACGTGCAGTTGCGGAATTGATGAAGCGCGTCGAGGCAGTGCAGACGTTCCACGTCTCCTACTTGTCCTCGTCCCACGAGCATCTCCCCTTGCGCGGCTCGTCCAAGCGTTACAGATGCAGCGCCTCCGAGAAATCCACACGTACAGGGTGGAAGCGTCAGACGCCGGACTTCTAGGTCCGCGCGTGCAACACATGCATGAGGAGTGGCAGCTGGGAATGATCTAAGGTCTAACCCTGGCCAGCTCGCCCCACCCTCTCTTATATAGGCGTCCCTAGTGGGCTTCTACATTAGCAGCCCATTAGTAGCCTAATCCTGGTCTAATTCGGATCCAATCCTCATTAGGCTTCCATCCCCTTAAGTGTGTGACCCTATAGGTTCATATGCGTATAGACATGACACGGATACACTTATTCTGTCAATAGCTGGTAGCGGCCTCTAGCAAGACGTGCCTACTCCTAAACGCATACAAAGATCATATCGGACGAACCATCACAAGGTTTAGTACATGTCTTTCCCTTTGCCTCACGATATTTGGCCTAGCTCCAAGCTGACCTCCCTTTCTCGATACCGTGATTCGGAATCCCTTTACTAGGTTAACTCTTAACCATAGGTAGCACGGCCATGCATTTCTGGATCCGATCACTCGAGGGGCCCAGAGATATCTCTCTCAAGTAGAGAGGGGCAAATCCCATCTTGATTGACCATGTCTTGCAGCATGCTTCAGGACAAACCCGAAAGATACCTTTATAACTACCCTGTTACGGTGCAGCGTTTGATAGCCCCAAAGTAGGTCGATCCACATCTCAAGTACATGCGACAATCTCAGGTCTAAGGACAAAACATACACGATGTGTAGAGAGAGAGCTGCAACTAATTGCCAGTCTCAGGTTGGGTCAGTCCAACCCCATGTTCATAACATGTGTCCACATCATTGGTTTGACATCTCCATGTCTATGACTTGTGAAACATAGTCATCAACCAATCGATGTGCTAGTCTAATATTCACGTGTGTCCTCACATGAACTCCAACTAGGGACAACTCTTAAATAACCATACAAGTATAGAGTTTCACAAACAATTCACGTAGTTGCCAATCAATACAAGTTGCCTGATATGGATATTCAAGGAACATTACAATAACTCATGGATACATATGAAATATCATCATATCTATGATTGCCTCTAGGGCATATTTCCTTCAGTCTCCCACTTGCACTAGAGTCAATGTAAAATGTATCTAATACCAATTGCTCTTGTGTGCGCTTCATGCGCGGGATACGGGAGAGGCTTAGTCAAGGGATCAGCAACATTTGAGTCCGTATGTATTTTGCATATCATGACACTACCATCCTCAACGAACTCTCGAATATGATGGTAACGCATGCGAATATGTTTGTTCTTCTGGTGCTGTCTAGGTTCCTTGGCCTCTGCAATAGCACCATTGTTATCACAATAAACGTCCAAGGGATTGGACGCGCCGTGAACCACACCGAGAGCGATCAAGAAATTCCTAATCCAAACAGCTTCCTTTACGGCCTCCGAGGCAGCAATATATTCATATTCTGTTGAAGAGGAGGTCACCGTATCTTGCTTGGAACTTTTCCAGCTCACAGCACCACCATTCATGACAAACACATAACCTGATTGCGATTTCGAATCATCTGAGTCGTTAAGGTAACTCGCATCTGTGTAACCCTTTACACTGAGTTCATCCTCACCTCCATAAACTAGGAACACATCCTTAGTCCTTTTCAAGTACTTAAGGATGTTATTTACCGCTGTCTAGTGACCTTCACCTAGATCAGCCTGGTATCTGCTCGTAACACTTAGAGCATAGGAAACATCTGGGTGAGTACATATCATTGCATACATGATGGATCCAATAGCCGAAGCATATGGAACCCTACTCATGCGATCACGCTCATCAGTAGACGAAGGACACTGAGTCTTGCTGAGTTTTATGCCATGAGACATGGGCAAGAACCCCTTCTTAGCCTCTTCCATGCTGAACAGTTTCAACACTTTGTCAATGTATGTACTCTGGCTTAATCCAATTAGCCTTCTTGATCTATCTCTATAGATCTTGATGCCTAGAATATATGCCGCTTCTCCCAAGTCCTTCATCAAAAAACTATTTTTCAATGAGGTCTTAACAGAATCGAGCATAGGAATGTCATTTCCAATCAGTAATATGTTATCTACATATAAGATTAGAAATACCAGTGCTCTCCCACTTTCCTTCTTGTAAACACAAGGTTCTTGTTCGTTTTTGATGAAGCCAAACTCCTTTACAACTTCATCAAATCGGATATTCCAACTCCGAGATGCTTGCTTCATCCCATAAATGGACTTCAGAAATTTGCATACCTTTCCAGCATTGTTTGGATCGACAAAACCTTCGGGCTGCATCATATACACGTCCTCAGTTAGGATTCCATTTAGGAAAGCCGTCTTGACATCCATCTGCCATATTTCATAGTCGAAATGTGCAGCAATGGCTAGAATTATCCGTATAGATTTAAGCATCGCTATGGGCGAGAAAGTCTCATCGTAGTCAACTCCTTGAACTTGTCGAAAACCTTTTGCAACAAGTCGATCTTTATGGATGTGAACATTTCCATCCATATCAATCTTCTTCTTATAGATCCATTTGCACTCGATGGCTTTAAAACCATCAGGCGGGTCAACCAAGTTCCAAACTTGATTGTCTCCCATGGACTCTATCTCGGATCTCATGGCGATCAGCCATTTCTTAGAGTCTGGGTCCACCATCGCTTCTGCATAGGTCGCAGGCTCATCATTATCTAACAATAATAATTCCGCTTGTCATGAGCCTCGCCAACCTTCGTGGTTGTGGTGCTTCTATTGCCACGGGTTCCTCAAATTGTTCTGCTACAATAGCATCACTCGTAGAAGCATCCCCAACTGGCTCATCTTGAGCTTCTTCAAGTCGCACCGACCTTCCACTTGTTCCCTTTGTGAGAAACTCTTTCTCTAGGAAAACACCGCTACGAGCGACAAACACTTTGCCCTCCTCTCGGTTGTAGAAGTAATACCCTAAGGTTTCCCTTGGATATCCCACGAAAATGCACTTATCTGATTTGGGTGTTAGCTTGTCCGACTGAAGTCGCTTGACAAATGCATCACAACCCCAAATCTTTAGAGAAGACAAACTGGGATTCTTTCCAGTCCACATCTCATATGGTGTCTTAACTACAGATTTAGATGGTACCCTATTAAGTGTGAAAGCTGCCGTTTCTAGAGCGTAACCCCAAAATGATAATGGTAAATCCGACTGGCTCATCATAGATCGAACCATGTCCAACAAAGTTCGATTACGCCGTTCGGAGACCCCGTTTCTTTGAGGCGTTCCGGGCAGCGTAAGTTGTGGAACAATTCCGCAACTCTTAAGATGATCGCTAAATTTGTGACTCAAATATTCACCTCCACGATAAGATCGCAAAGCCTTTATTTTCTTGCCACGTTGATTCTCTACTTCACTCTGAAACTCTTTGAACTTTTCAAAAGTTTCAGACTTATGCCTCATCAAGTAGACATAACCATATCTACTGAAATCATCAGTGAAAGTAATGAAGTAGTGATATCCTCCTTTGGCTATCGTGCTCATTGGTCCACACACATCAGTATGTACGAGTTCCAACAAGTCTGTCGCTCTCTCGGTTAAACCTGAAAAAGGTGACTTGGTCATCTTTCCAAGTAAACAAGCCTGACATGTCTCGTATGATTCAAAATCAAAAGAAGTTAGAAGACCATCACCATGGAGCTTCTTCATGCGCTTTTCACTTATATGCCCCAAACGACAATGCCATAAATAGGTAGGACTCAAATCATTAGGCCGAAGACTTTTAGCACTAACATTGTAAACAGATGCATCATCAAGATTTAAAATAAATAACCCATTCACAATGGGAGAATTAGCCATAAACATATCATTCTTAGAGATTACACAACCATTGTTTGCACTCGCGAATGAATAACCATCCCTCATCAAACATGAAGGTGATAAAATGTTTCGACCCATACTTGGAATGTAATAACAATTATTCAACTCCATAATAAATCCTAAAGGATGGTGAAGTTGCATGACGCCGACGAACAATGCAGCAACCCTTGCTTTATTTCCGACGCGAAAATCCACTTTGCCTTTCTGCACTTCTCTAGTCCTTATTAGCCCCTGAATCGAATTGCAAATATGAGCAACCGATCCGGTATCAAATACCCAAGAGTTAACATAGGAATCAGCGAGAAGAATGTCCACAACATTTACAACAAGCGTACCTGAGTGGGAAGTACTCTTACTTCCACTCTTCTTCAAAGAAGCCTGGTACTTGCTGCAGTTTCTCTTCCAGTGGCCATGTTCATGACAAAAGAAGCACTCAGTGTCTTCTACAGGTCCAGCCTTTTGCTTGGGTGCAGGCTTAGGGATCGTATCCTTAGCCTTGCCCTTCTTCTTCCAAGAAGTACCCTTTTTCTTGAAGCTAGGCTTGTTTTGCACAGCCATTACATGGCTATGCCCTGCACACTTCTTCATGTCACTTTCTGCTGTTTTAAGCATCCCACATAATTCATTAGGCCCTTCTCCACCCCATGCATATGGTAGTTCGAAATGAACTGCCCATAGCTGGATGGAAGAGACGGCAAAATGAAGTCAGTGGCCAACTCTTGGCCTAGTAGAAAACCAAGCTTTTCCAAAGTCTGACTGTAACCAACCATTTTGATCACATGGGGGCCTACAGCTGCTCCCTCTGCCAGCTTGCATTCGACAAAGGACTTGGCAACATTGTACCTCTCAGTCCTTGCCTGATCCTGGAACATGTCCTTAAGCTCTACGATCATATCGTACGCTTCCTGATCCTCAAACTTCTTTTGGAGTTCAGGTTCCATGCATGCAAGCATAAGACAGCTAACCTCAAGAGAATCATCACATGCTCTCTTGTAGGCGTTCTTTAGGGCAGCAGATGCATTATCAGCAGGTTCATAGGGGATTGGGGTATCCAGAACCGTTTCCTTTTTATCAGACCTGAGAACGATTCTCAGGTTACGGACCCAGTCCGAATAGTTTGTTCCATTTAGTTTATCTTTGTCAAGAATCGAACGCAAAGATAAAGGTGATGTAGTGTTCGGTGCCATTGATCTACAACAGAAAACATGCAAAATACTAATCCATGTAACCATGAAGGAGTAAAACATATTAAAAAATTTAATAGCATATACTCCCACTTAAATAAATATCCCTCTATTGATACTAAGTGATTCAAGATCCACAATTAACAAGTAGACTAGTGAGCTTTAGCATCACTGCTAGAAGACAAGGTAAATCGGTAAGCAACACTTGCTAATCATATCACATATGACTCTTGTTGTTGGGTGACATCTCTATGTAAAAACTAGGCGCCCAACCTTTATGCCCCAAGGTCCTTAACTGTTAAGATGACCTTGTCAAGTTCACCAACCCTTATGCGTGTAGGTATCCGATACAAACCCATCCATCCAAGGAAAATCGCGGCACCCTAATTTCATAGGCCCACCAACGATTGTACATGGCATAGGATGGTGCAAGGTTTGGTTGGTAGGGCATGGTTTAACTTAAACTTTGTGAGGGATCGTTCTACTTCTATCATCTAAGCATGCATAGTAGTAAAAAGCATAAGAATAACATTCACATAGATGTGACACAGTATGGCCCATTTTCTCATGGTGATCTCCATCGCCATAGAACCTGTCCACCATGATGATCTCCATCTTCATGTTCCATGTGAGCCATCCTCCAAGTGATGAGTCCTCCAAGAACTAATACAACTCCTGACAGCTAGTAATCAAAATTAAATAGTATTGGGATCATCACAAGTTGGCACGCAGGCCATTACAATAAATGACAACACATATGGCTCCAGCCGTGTTGCCCTACTCACGACACACAGGTCATGCAATTTTTCATACATGCATCACATACATATATGGGCCATACTTATCACATACATCCTGCAAAAACGAGTTATGCGTAGAATCGCATTCTACCGGATCAAGTGACATCGCAGCACCTAGTTACCTTAACAAGATACAAAAGGGGCTACGATTAAGGGGGGTCTCCCGTGAAAAATGAGAGATCGAATCTTCACAATTTCCTTTAAGGATTTTGATCGACAAATCAAATTTACCATAAACCGACTCCTGTCCCGATTCAATCAAACTCCTTTGATCACAGTACATCAATTTTAGATCTAGGTTCCGATTTGATCAATCATATTGATCTTCGTGTGATTCAACAGGATTTATGTGTCACTGTCTATCCCGATGGCGGAAACCGATCGGTAGGGGTAAGTCGTTCGACAACCTCAGAATTATGATCACGGAAAGCAAGATCATAGATCAATCCTGAACCACCGCCATATAAACGATCACATCATTCATATCAATCTACATATCACCATATGCAAACATCCCGAACCTATAACTGAACAACATCGGCTCTGATACAACTGTAGGGATACGGGTAGGCTACACTAGCGCAAATCAAAAAAATTCTACCGCGTATACCAGGATTACTGTTGTCATAGATCACGGGATTACCACTAGACGCGCAGTTGCAGAATTGATGAAGAGCGTCGAGGCAGTGCAGACGTTCGACGTCTCCTCCTTGTCCTCGTCCCACGAGCAGCTCCCCTTGCACGGCTCGTCCAAGCATTACAGATGCAGCGCCTCCGAGGTATCCACACGTACAGGGTGGAAGCGTCAGACGCCAGACTGCTAGGTCCGCGCGTGCAACACAGGCGTGAGGAGTGGCGGCTGGGAATGATCTGAGGTCTAACCCTGGCCAGCTCGCCCCACCCTCTCTTATATAGGCGTCCCTAGTGGGCTTCTACATTAGCAGCCCATTAGTAGCCTAAGCCTGGTCTAATTCGGATCCAATCCTCATTAGGCTTCCATCCCCTTAAGTGTGTGACCCTATAGGTTCATATGCGTATAGACATGACACAAATACACTTATTCTATCAATAGTTGGTAGCGGCCTCTAGCAAGACGTGCCCACTCCTAAACGCATACAAAGTTTATATCGGACGAACCATCACAAGGTTTAGTACATGTCTTTCCCTTTGCCTCACGATATTTGGTCTAGCTCCAAGATGACCTCCCTTTCTCGATACCGTGATTCGGAATCCCTTTACTAGATTAACTCTTAACCATAGGTAGCACGGCGATGCATTTCTGGATCCGATCACTCGAGGGGCCCAGAGATATCTCTCTCAAGTAGAGTAGGGCAAATCCCATCTTGATTGACCATGTCTTGCAGCATGCTTCAGGACAACCCCAAAGCTACCTTTATAACTACCCTGTTACGATGCAGCGTTTGATAGCCCCAAAGTAGGTCGATACAGATCTCAAGTACATGCGACAACCTTAGGTCTAAGGACAAAACGTACACGATGTATAGAGAGAGAGCTGCAACTAATTGCCAGTCTCAGGTTGGGTCAGTCCAACCCCATGTTCATAAAATGTGTCCACATCATTGGTTTGACATTTCCATGTCAATGACTTGCGAAACATAGTCATCAACCAATCGATGTGCTAGTCTAATATTCACGTGTGTCCTTACATGAAATTCAACTAGGGACAACTCTTAAATAACCATACAAGTATAGAGTTTCACAAACAATTCACGTAATTGCCAATCAATACAAGTTGCCTGATATGGATATTCAAGGAACATTACAATAACTCATGGATACATATGAAATATCATCATCTCTATGATTGCCTCTAGGGCATATTTCCTTCACATGGAAGCGCAGATGCCCTTCTGCTTTAGCTTGTAGGCGGCAGGTGCATCCGCGGACAGCGCATCCGCCAAAGAATCGACATCCTCAAGGGTAGCACCCTTGGGAACGAGATCCTTGTAGAAGCGCCCGAGGATTTCCTTGGCCTTGGCAAGGGAGCCAACTGCAGTACTGCAGCGGTCTTCGACCGCCGCAGCGGCATCATCCAGAGCACTACCGTGCTCCAGGCACTGCAGTTAAACTCAATACCTGCGGCATCTGGAGCAAAGGAAAAGTACAGTAAGAATCGAATAAGGACATGGAGATGCAGCAGCCGAAAAAACCAAAGAAAGTCAAAGAACTCACCAGAGATGTCCTTGGCAGCACCCATCAGTTTTTCGGCCACCTCCGTCTTGCGCGCAGCCGTAACGGTGGCGAGCTGCTCCTCGCGATCCAAAGCCTCACGTTGCAGGCGCTCCCTAGCCGTTGTGGCATCAGCCAGCTCCTGTTGTAGGCGCTCTTTTGCCCCAACGGCATCCTCGGCCTTTTTCTCCGCTCGCCCAAGGCTCTTTTTGAGAGCATCAAGCTCGCTGAGGGCAGTATTATTCTCATCTGCAAAACAACAAGAAAGCAATGAGCTCGGAAGCAGACGAAAACAAAAACGAATAGGATCAATTTAGCAGTTACCCTGAAGCTGGCGCAGGCTGGCTTCCAGCACCAGGTGCTGCTGCAGAAGCAGGTTCGCACCATGCACAAAGGGTAGGAAGAAGAAACAAATGATCACAAAAGGGCTCGGGGGCTGCACCCAAGAAACTAGCAAGACATCAAACACATGAAATATGCTCGGGGGCTCCCCCCGAGACATGTAGAAAAGAAGCAAAATCAACAGATCATCCGAAAAAAGGCTCGGCCTCCCCCTACAGCAACAGAGACAACAACTTACATGTTCAGACGGAGACTCGAAGGTCCCGGTGTGTTCTTCTGGGCGGCGATCACTCGAGCCTCCAGCGGAGAAAGCTTCGAAGCATCACCCCTAGAGGTGGCCACCGTCTGAGACGGAGGAGGCGTCATCTTCGACTCCCCTACTGCCTCCTGAGTGGCATCGCTAAAAGAGTCCTCAGAGGAGTGGCTGCAAGGAACAAACCAGTCAAAAAGCAAGAACACAAGAAAATAACGAATCGCATCAGAAGATACTTATGAGTCCATGTCGCTCAAGTCAAAAACAGGCAGCGCCCTCTTGCCTTTCTTCTCTTCGTTCTTCCTCTTCGCCGGCGGCTGCGGCGCTACAGCCCGCACGGGCACGGCCGGGACAGGCGAGGAAGAGGCGCCGTCACCTCCACTATGGCGGACAAGGAACGACGGGTCCCTAGGCGTCGGCGGAGTCGAGGCATCCGAAGATTCTCTCGAGCTCCGTGCCCGATTTAGGGTCTGCCCCTCGCTCGCCTCGGGGGCTTCCTCAGTCAGCGACTGCGCGGTGGAAGCTCGGACTCGGAGTCCACGACCTCGTTGTCGGCGTGTCCGGAAACCGTTCGGGTAGTGGAGGCACCATGCCAGGTACCTTGAACTCCTGCACAATGAAGAGAACTTTCAGAAAAGATAGTTACAAGGAAACGCACTCGAAAAAAGTGCTACGCGTACGTCGCAGATCTACACCTGTGGAACCTGTCGAGAAGCACTGAACGGGGGGGTCCGCAATTTCCCCGGAATGTCCTCGTCGGACTTGAACTTCAGCAGTGGCCGAAGAACTCTGTCGAGGTCCCCCTTGGAGAGCTCTTCAGCCGCAACTCTCGTCGGGTCGTGGCGGCCAGAATAAAGAAACATCGGGTGCGTCCTAGCCTGGAGTGGCTACACCCGACGTTTGAGGAAGGAGCGGATGATGTCCACACCATTCACCTCTTTCTCCGGAACCACCTGGAGGGCCTCCACCCGACGATAGATCTCCCCTATCTCCTCCACCTCGCCCTCCAGGATATGATTCTTCCAGGATCTCTTCTTCAAGATATCCTGGGTGGAGTCGAAAGGGGCAAGGACAAAGTCTTGCCCGTCCACTGTGGAGTCACGGATATAAAACCACTTCTTTTGCCAGTATTGGACGGACCCAGACATAGAAAAAGAGAAGAAAAGAAAAGTGGATCAAAGAGAAATGATGCAGCCACCAATCGGATAAACTCCGTCGGATCCGGACTGCCTCTTCACGGAATAGGGCTTCCGAAAGAGTCCAAAGTGTGTCTCGATACCAAGATAACACTTGAAAAAAGTGACGAAGCAGGCGATATGGAGAAGACAATTGGGCGAAAGATGGTGGAGTTGAATGCCATAGAAAAACAATAGTCCATGGAGAAAATCGTGGACTGGGAGCAACAGGCCACGAAGAACAAAAGCAACAAACATCACCCGAAACCCTGCGGGTGGACGGGGAATTACCTCATCGCCGGGGACCCTGACGGCGTCCCTGTCCTTCGGGATCAAACCCGCCTCACACAACTTGCGCAGATCGCCCTCGCGCGTCTCCGAGCGCCGCCACCCACCATCGGTGACACGAGTGGCGGCGGTGCCCTTCTTGCCGCTGGCAGCGGCAGTGGTGCCCTCTATGGTGGAGGCCTTCTTCGATTTCCCCATCACTTCACGTCGACGGCGGTGGTGCAAGCGCAAGAACGAGGAAGGGAATGATCGGAGAACGTCCAGCGCGCGACGGGAGAAGCTCAAGAAAATGGAAGCAGTAGAAAGCAAATGGCTAGGGTGAAAACAAAATACAGTTTTCCCCACAGTTATAAGGACGAAGACGATGAACAGGGACCGTTCATCTGGAAGCCCTAACGGCAGAATCAGATCCAACCGTACACGTGTTAACACAGCAGCGAACCGTCGCTCGCACGCCGTCAACTATGCACGGAAACCGAGGAGACGCCATAATTCTCGCCACGTCGCGCATGACCAGTCCGTCCGGTCACGTCATCTCTGGCGCCGCAGATGGTTGAGGTCACCGATCGTCAGCACTGACGTCATTAAAACCACGCTAGCAACGGTAACATATCTTCAGCTGACAGCTAAAAGTACTCACTCGAATCTACGATTCGAGCAACTACTCGGGGGCTACTCCTATCAGGAGCGCTGGCCGCGCACCCGAGGCACGAATAAGGTATTACACCAATGATTTATTCTTAGAGTCCTACGTCGAGTCTACGACTCCACTACGGATTCGGGGGCTACTCCCATAGGGAGGATTGATTCAAGTACCCGAAAAAATTGTGTCCTATGGACCTCAAGCCAACAACGGATGAATTAAAGTCTCTGCTCGAGTCTACGACTCGAACAGACACTCGGGGGCTACTCCCATAGGGAGCGCTGGTCTCCCACCCTATGAATTCTTCGACTATGATCCTTCGGATCAGAATACAAAAACATTTTGAAAACTTTGCCCCAATCAACGCTAAGTGAGCAACATCCTCCTTGGCCACCCGAAACACCTCCGCGGTGATAATTTCGGATGTTGTGTCTACGACGCAAAGATAAGACCTACGGATACCATCTGATGGCCTGGTAACGCACCCGACTGCGCTCTGCTAGTAAAAATCCGTGCCAACAGACGCAATGAAAATTCCGACGGACGCGTTGGGTACATCATTTGAAAATTACTGGGATTCGACTCCTGTAAGACCTCAACGGCCTGAGTCGAATTATGTCAGCATCTGTTCCGGGTTCGAGTCTAGGAACTCGAATCTGAAGAAGATCGTGTTGTTTTGTCCTAAGACAGTTAACTAACCCTGATCCGTGAGAGAGTCAGGCACACGCATCAACAATCCCTACACACTAAGATTATTCTTTTCTGAACAGAAACAGCTGAACCCGAAAGATTGAAGAGTCCTCAGCCGAATCTGCGATTCGACTGAACACTCGGGGGCTACTGACATGGTTATACCCTACGGGTACACGACATTAGCATACCTGGTCCAGCCCAAGGAAGGCCCACAAGAATATACGCGTCCCATGGAGATTTTTGGGTGGCCCATGCCCATGACATCTTTGGATCCTGGGAGAACAAGACTAGAACGGATAGAATATTCAAAGGGGCAAACCCTAAAACTTGTAACCGACTCGATCTATGCCCGAGACCTGCCTAACTCTATATAAAGGCTTGGAGGACACGGCGAGGAGGACCAATCCTTTCCACCGCATACACACCTCCACGCCAGATTGCATCTGCGCACCCCTGTAACCTTCGGTTTCACCATAATCAAAAGCAGACAAACAGGAGAAGGGTTTTCCCTCCGGGGGTCTGAACCTGGGTAAATCTCGTGTCCCCTGGTTGCTTGTCTGTTAACCATTCCACGATCTCTAGCACCCCCATCTTCTCCAAAACCCAAGTTCATAACAATGTGTATTGACGAAATCAAATCTCGTCACTAGGACTTTCACCACTTCCGCATCGCGCGCCGCCCCCGGGGAGATCAATCTCCTAGGGGACGCGGCACCCGGTTTTGATCAAAGTTCAGATCGGTTCTTTAGGCTAGATTAGATCCAATTTCGCAATTCCTAAATTTTCCATAAATTAGATTAGCTACCAAATAAAATCCTAGATCTCTAGATCACCACGATTCTCATATTCCGGCGGAAATCAGTGCAAAATCGCCTCCAAAAATTATCGACGCCCCGCGGTGCGGTTAGGCGGATCCCAGCAGGCGAGACGGTACATAGACAACGGCCACATGATCTACTCCAAGCCGGCGCCTCCAGAGTAATGACCGCCTGCTCCACGGCAGGACAAAGGCCGCGCACGCGGAACTCCCTCCAGCCAGATCGATCTCTCATGCATGCCATCACGCATGCAAAGCAGCGCGTCTCAATCTGAGCAACAAGGTCAGGAACATGCATGTACATGCCTAGGGGCAGAACATGTACAAATCGGGATTCAGCTGGGATTCAGCTCCACGGATGGAAAACCCTCCAAAACCATCGACCTCGACTACATCAAGATCTTCGTCGAGCAGATCCATGGAGAAGCGACATCAATATCATCCACACGCCAGTCCGGTGTAGGACACTACTATGCCGACTTCTCCGACATCAAGGCTTCGACATCATCGCCGCCACAAGGGACGCCTTCGAGTGACGATCATCGCCGACACGCCTACTCCTTCATCGCCGACACATTATCTTCAAGGTCTACATCTACGTGGTCTTCATTAACACCTTCGTCAACACATCGCCGCTGCCGCTATACTCGTTCACATGATGGACATACAACTACAACGACCTCTGACAGTACAATTATAAGGCACGACGACGGCATGGCCGCGTCCACGACCCCGACGACTGCATCAACAAACCGGCATCACAATTGTGACGTGCGTATATGGTTCTCGCAAAACCTTGTGTGCTTGGTGGGTTCCTCCGGTCCTGGCAAAACCGGTTGTCTCACTTATGACTGCGTCCAAGAGACGCCCCGACGGTACCTTTACAAGGTACAAAACACCCACAACTGCAGCTTCGTCAACAACAACAACAAAAAACTGCGCAATTTTTTGCGCCTCCGGCAATAGCGGCCACACCATTACGACGACTACGACATCGACCACACCTACATCGACCATGGATACAACACGATCGACTACCTCGACATCGACATCAAGAACAACGTCTACAGCAACTCAAGAACTTCAGTCAACAGCGTCCGCGTCGTCACTTGCGTCCACGCCACTCCCGATGTGACTGCGGGAGGAAAGAGGGGCACTAGAAAGGGACGCGGTCACCGCCCCTAGGTGCCAGCCATGATCATATCCACGCGGGTGATGATGACAAGGAGGAGATGACGACGAAAGCGCAAGGCTTCAAATCCAGTCGCAAGCGTCCGCTTCACTTCCGCTCCGACTGAGAGGGGATGTTAGGATACGTACACAACTAGAGATAGACTAGAACTTTAGAGATTATCTTGTATTCCAAGTCATAAGCTTCTTGCCCTCCAAGTTTGTACGTATATATACTTTATATGAGGGCAAATCAATACACCGAAATATTAGGATTCTATATTTTCTACATAGTACACCTCTAGAACGTTCATGAAAACTAGATTAGTTTGCTAAAAATTTCTAAATTATATAACAGATTTAGTAGAGTATAAGATATTTTCGAAGTTCCAACGCTTCTGTTCCTAAATGTGATATAGGTTTTGGGAGTTCAATTTAGGAACAGATGTAGTAGGTATAGCTCAGAGTGACTAGCTAGTTGCTGCTGTTGCTTCGTGTACTAGATGCTCTACCAGTAAAGGACCCAATACTAGCTAGGTACGGAGTAGAGTAGTAGCTAATTAGTAGAGTGAAAAAATAGTTGGTGCTCCTCCTAGCTTATCACAAGTGGATAAATTACCTAGTCCCCTCATGTTTCAGTACACGTGTAACAGACAGAAATTACAAGGATGGTGCAGTGCAAACCACAACCCTAGAAATGAATTTGAGTTGAAAACCACAAGCTATTTACTAGATGAAGATTGCATCATAAGTAAAACAATTACTACATTTTGTTTGCCAAACTAAAACACACCAATGTAGTTGCTAAGTTCTAATAAGCATTCCCTTTTATTTTAACTAAAATAAATCAAGGTTGACATGATAGGATAATAACTTCTGAAGCACCCGATTTGCTCCTCCGAGTCAGAGTAGTATTCAACGTTGGACAAGAATTGATTAAGCTCCTCCTCGGACCATCTGCATCCAAATATCCTACTCGAAAAGAAATTGCCCCAGACACACCCAAATCTCCTTGGACAGAAATATCCTACTCAAACAGCTATAGAACCTTGGATGGTTCATCCTAGGGCCACAAGATCAGTTCGTTCTAGGGGGGCAGGGAGAGAACTGAAGAGAGATGCCTAACCGACGTTGTTCCCGGCGAGGATGTCAGGAGCAGACCGGGGTGATGGAGCCGAGGCGCTGCTCGGGACTGCTGTGGTAGAGGAGGACACCGGGAAGGAGGTCGCAGCAGGATCTCGCAGCCACTGGCGCTAGGAATGGCGACCCCAAGTTGCCGGTAATGAAGAAGATGGAGTTGCCTGGATGTCGCCTCGGTGACGCGGACGGCGGCAGGAGCTTGCGAGAAGAAAGGGGAACGAGAAGAGAATGGGTCGATCAATTTAGGGCAAACTTACCCGAGTTCGTATCTGGGAAAAATGCGACTCCCGTACGACGTTATGCGAGTCGTATATGGGAAGAATGTATAACATCCCAGGATTAGCACCTAGAATTATAGAGGACACATGTTTGTGCATTGTATTCATGCATACGAAAATCGGGAAAATTTTCGCGCAAAACTAAAAGAACTATAGAGGATCGGGATCTCTCTTGTACTGACGGAAACTTTGGAGCAAGTGCGCTAGATTTCGACATGACCTCTATTGTACTTTTGTGTTTGAAGGGAATGAAATCCAAATTTGAATATTCACATACAGTATTTACAATTATTTAAGTATACAAGATAATTGAAATTCAAACGAAAAAGGAAAAAGGTTTACAATAAAAAATTGGGTTTATAATTATAAACAAGATATGAATATTACAAGAATTTAGATTACAAATAGAAAGAAACATTAAGCTTTATTAATATTACATAGTATTACATTGTCTTTACAAATGGAAATATAATAATACAATAAAGAAATAAGTAATAAGAAAGAAGTTACAATATTTGGATGTTGTAGCAATATTTATGGTATACGGAGTATCACTCTGTTTTTACAAGTTTTTGAAAGAAAAGCAAATTACAAAAGAATAAAGCAAATCCTAATCTAAATCTTGATCTCCATCTTCTTAGTGTTTTTGTTCCTGCAAAAGAAAAACACAAACAAAGAAAAAGAGATAAAAACAAAAAGGAGTTAGTGTTAATAATATTGCTCTCAGTATTAACAGTGTGATGCACTGTTTTGTCACATCATTGAGTATATTAAAATGGGGCAAGTTTCACCAAATGAAGTAGCATCTGTTCTTATTTCAAATCTGTCTCAGCACAGCATCATTGACATAGGCAAATAGGGGCAAATTTCACCAATTTTGTAAAAGGTAAAAGTCAAAGAGTAAAACCATCAGCAAATATCTAGATATTTTAAACTTGATCTGATCCTCAACTCACAACAGTCAAGCAGACAGCTTATTCACCAGCATGCAT
The DNA here is from genome assembly GCA_030063025.1 of Avena longiglumis. NCBI lineage: Eukaryota > Viridiplantae > Streptophyta > Magnoliopsida > Poales > Poaceae > Avena > Avena longiglumis. The sequence goes on along the minus strand of CP125976.1, from coordinate 423,404,215 downwards.
TAGTGTGCTGTCACCGCCACAAGGCAACAACAAGTAGAGAAATAGCAATAGCCATTGCAGAGCTGCTACCATATCCTCTCTCCACACACAAACACATACACCGAGACCAGCAAATTGTCATTAGCCCAAGAACACATAAACCTCAGGAAACCAACTTCCCACCAAATAAGAACATCCCTGTTCTTATCTGTCTATCAATACACCACCAACCAAACCACTAGCCAGATTCCGTCACACCCTTAGCTCTGGTTGCTCTCTGGAGCCATCCAGGAGCTAGTACAAGGAGGAAATCATGGTCAATCCAACAGCTAGGAGGAACAGGACAACACCACAAATAGGAGGAGCAGGCCAGGTGCTTACAAGAGCAATTAGAATCAGAGGAGCAAATAAGTTCAACACAAGATCAACCACACACCTACATCACCACACAGGCATACTTGTCTACTCTGCAAACAGGTAGACATCAGATCCACATCATACCTGCTCTAGGTAGTAGATGGGCTTGCACAATAGTTTGGTGGAAGAGAAAACCCTAAGAACTGTATACAAATGGTATACAAGTTACATCCCAGGGTTATGCACATGCCAGCATAATATCCATCCTTATCCTAGGAAATATGCCTCAGCCTTTGCATCATTGGCAGCCAAAGTTTCATCTTTGGTGAGTAAAATCCAGCAGCAGATCATGTTGCTATACATCACTACTGTGCACACTTACTAGAGGCACCACAGTAGGGTTCTACAGCTAACAGAAGCTACCAAAATCACTCTCGAGAACCACTGAATAATTTCTTTCCAACCAAGGTTTTAAGAAGTTATTCAAATGATTCACTGTCATGTTGCCATCCCACATTCATTAAGCAACACTAGAGAAAAATCATCCCAAACAGAATTACATCATATTCCTAGGTAGTATTCCTAAGAATCAGTATCCATACATAATAATCATTTTACTGAATCAAAGATTCAGACAAGCATAGAAGAATCACACTAGGGCCATAACCAGTAAGGCATGTTACTATAACCAAACTTCATACCTCAATTCGATTCAAAGACACATTTGCACATCATTGATCTCTCAGAAATGGATAACCCTCTAAAATCATTTTTTCTAGTTAAACAACTTGAAATCATATAAATTCCAGCAATTAAAAAAATGCTGATGTATGATATCAATCATCATTAAAGTATACTTTAAGTAACCACCAAAACAGTACATCAATCTTAGTAATCATCTTCCTAATCAAATAATTAGAAATCATTTTAACAAATCATTGCCATATGGATCACCCATAGATTATATACCATTTCATCCATAAGCAACAACTAGTATACCAGATCATATTTCTAGTAGAGCCACCAGAAATCAAACCAACAGACAAAGGCATTAGTGCATATACCGGTCACAGAGTAGCAGAATTGAGGAACATAGATACTTAAGTACCACACTTTGAGCTCATAAATTTCCTTAGTATTTAGAAAAGCCTAGAGATAGACAACAGAAAATAGACATAGCACCAAGCTACATGCCACTAACAATTTAAGCCAACATGCAGATATAGTAGATTCCAGGAACTAACCACTAAAGCAAAGCTTCAGTACTTTAGACTCGAATATCAATCCATTTAAATGCACAAAGAGCTCACTGAATTCAATTTAGACATGGTGGAATCCAAGCATTTCTTGTGTAACCAATTTAGAAGAAAGAACATCTATTGCATGAGTATAGTATGAGCTCCAGTTAAACTAACAACATAGAATCTGACTAATGGACTTTCAGAAGGAGTTATGTATGAATCCTGCCGAGGAGGGTTTGCTCAACAACATTGTTGGGCAGATTCTAGAGGGCCATTAACAGGATTACAGAGGGGAAACCCTAGTTATCATTCATACAAAAAGAAGGGGAAGATAGAGAAAAACTTACTCTATTGTCCCCAAGAAGAGGAAGCAGATGGTGGCAACATAGAGGTGATGGCAGCCAGGGCGGTGACACAGGGAGCACCTAGAGGCGCTGCAACCCGCGCCTAGGCTGCAATCAATACAGCCAGATGAGAAACATGGTAGTGTTGGACATCACCCCACCGCCAAAACACCAGCAGATCAACCAGAGAGGCACCGGAGCAAAGCACCACCAAAGAGCCACAAACCCTAGCCACTTAAGAGGAGATAGTATGACCAGGGGAGGGCTCGAGCGGAGAATCGAATTGGACCAGTCGAAGTTGCATCGTCGACTATGTCGGCAACCACAACGCTAACGACTGCGAACACAGGAGCTCACTGGAATCGAACAGCAGAGGCGGTGGGTCATTGCCATCGTGGAGAAGAAGGAGGTCACGAGAGAGAGAAGAGGGGGTCCAAGGGATCAGGTCTGACCGACTCGGTCGACAGGGTCCAGGAGCGTAGCCAAAGGGGTGTTGGGCTGGGTTTAGTATTAGGTGGTCTGGACTGGGTTTTGGGCTAAATGGGCCCAAGAACTAGGCCCAATTTATATAATAACCAAAAATGGAAATTATTAAAATACCTCTACACAATTTTAGCTATAGAAAATTATATAAAAATACTAAAAATACGTATGATATATCAAAATGACCACAAAAATATTATCTACCTAATAAAAATATAGTTCTCAGTGTTTAAAATAAATTTAAAGTAAAATAATTATTAACACCATTAAATCTTAAATTAAATTATATAAAATAAAACAAAAACCCTAAATAAACAATCATTTTTGTATATCAGAATAACTCTATTATTTTATAAAAATACTAACTTAGTGTTTTACAAATAAAACATAAAGTATATATTTAAAGACACTTAATTCTTTAATGAATTTTATAATAAAGATAATACTTAAAAATAAATAAGATTCATTTTAAGGTCTTGAATAAATATATTACACTAGAAAATATTAAATATATTATTAGAAAAGTCTTTAATATTTTAAATCATAGATCCTTATCTATTACTTATTTTATAAATTCTTTAAAAAAAATTCTTAAGTAAGAAATAATCACAATTATTATAAAAGCCTGAGTAATTAAAGTCTAAATACTAAATCCCAAATTCACAACTTAAATTCATACCCAAATTTAAGTATAACTTTTAACTTTAAAGTATTCTTTTAAAAATCTTATTGAGTATTACTCATATATATAATATGATGAACAATCATTATATCTTAACCATTATTAACATAACTTTAAATTCTAACAAATTACTAAGATCATCTAATTATGCTCTCATTAAATAAATACAAATTATTTTCTTAATAAGCAAAACAAATTTAATCTAAATCATTCACTTAAAATATTAAGTTAATAATTCCACACCTTAGTTATACCTATCATAAATCTAAAACTTGGGAATAATTAAAATATATACATCTTAAGTTTACTTGCCCTTTTAAAGTTAACCTTAGTCTTAATGCTTATAAACATCAATTCTAATGCACTACTTATGTTTTTATAGTTAACTCTGGTCTATTTCAATTAAGACTTAAAGCATCTCAAGTCCAGACTATTCAAGCAAGCATAAACAACATCAATCACATTCTATCCATCATATTATAAAAGCTATCAGGGTTGTTTAAACCTTAGGAAGGAAATATTTTTTTCAAATGTTATCCTTTTTGCCATTTCAAATAACAATCTTATAATAATTTCTTCAACTCTTAACAACTCAATTCCAAGGACTTTTATCATAGTCACCACATGACAATTCACCGTAACCACATCATCTTATACTTTACTTACATATTTTGGATGGTTAACACATAGGTTCCTTATAAAGGTCATTACTTATGAAATAAAATTTGAAGATAAACCCACTCTGAAAAGAATCACGTGAATTCACTTCACTCAAAGTATTGGGGATTCAATTTGGGGGATTTACAAAAATGCATAGCATTACTGATGCACAACAACATATTGCTTCTTTAAACATTAGTCCTTACCGGACCAATGATGCAGATTTCAAATATTGGATCTTATGTCGTCTCAGAGACCGCGAGTGCATAATCATGCAATCACAAAAGGCAAGTTCACACTTGCTCATGTCCTTTGATTATTTTCTGTAAAGTATTTTACAAATCCAGTGTTGTCATCACCTGCATTTGAAAAAGGTCCAAAAACACTATTTTCATAATAATGTGGTTATAGGTTATTTACCATGAGGTAATAACCTACTATAAGAGTTCCGGTGGTAAAGGAACATATTACCTAGGACTTAACAACCAATGTCGCCAGTGATTCTTGTGCCATATATCATGCGTTAACCATGATATTTGGAATGGGACGGAGAAGTCAGTTGTATCTTCTTCCTCTCGCATGTAGCCGGATATGCATGTCGTGGCTGTTATCACTCATAGCGTGCATATTAATTGGTAATTCATAGAGGATATGCAGCATATGGGTGGGAACCCTCAATGTCCCACGATAGTTCTGGCATCTAACGGTTTGTACAAACCATTGACGTAATTCAATATGTGAGCATGGTGTACACGAAGGAGACATGCGAGGTCGCGAAGGGGGCAGTGATTGGCTTGGATCATCTTCTGGGCCCCACACCATAGGAAGTGTGGACGGGAAAGATCGCCCGGTTGTGCAACAAGGATTTGATCTCTCATGGGAAAAGTAACGCACCTCTTCAGAGTGTAAGAACTGTAACTTGTTACTCCCTGTTCCGGGAAGGAGCTGCGAACACGGCGGGGAAGGAACTCCATGAAAGTTCTGGTAAACCCATGAAGGCTGACGGACATAGATTTTCAGAATAAAAGCAACCTTTGAAGAAATGTTTACGAAAACCTGCATTGCCTACGACCTATGGTCTGTGGCTATAGATATAGTGCATCAAACACTCCTTTTCTAGTGAACTTGCTGAGTACACTCGTACTCAACGTATCTTCTCAACCCTTGCTAGGTTCTGAAGCCAGTATAGACGATGTCTACATCAAGTTATGCTCCAGGAATCATCACTAGAATCTAAAGTTCTCCAATGAAGTCAAGAAAGTCACATATATATCAACTCAAGTGAAGACGAAGTTGCGAATTAGATAAGAGTAGATCTCTAACCATAGAACCTACTTTTGTATAATATTGCAATAGTAGCAATGCAAGCCTCGATAGTTTAGATACTAGTCTATCAGTATAATAGATTTGAGTTGATTATTTATAATTCTTATTTATAAGAAGTTTCTTTCTCTCTCTTTAACCTAGAGTGTTCTCCGGATCTTGTGTAAAGAGTTGAGTTGTAACCTATAGTCATGTCTTGGACCTGTTGTGTTTCTGTTGTACCACTCTGAGGGATGTAATACTAGTGAACGGTGTTCCATTGGTGTTATGTCAACGTCTATAGTGTACTACATCATGCAGTGGTATGCTGGGTCACCGCAGTTGGTATCAGAGCATATGCTTTGACCTTAGGATTTAAAATCTTTTAGGAATATCTGTAGGTTAGATAGTGACTATATAAGCCATCTCATCTAAACCAAATATTGATATGACTTGTGATGAGTATCCTCTTGAGGATAACCTTGTCACACCTAAGTCAGATGCTCAAATCATTCTTTCTTAGGAGTAATCATTTTGTCTTTTCTCAAGTATAGTGTTATTTAGTGTCTTCCGAAGGAGACATAACCCACCAGAATACTTTAGGAAAGCTAATTGGTCATATTAAATTAGGATCAAGTGTAAGATATCAGTGGAAGTAGTTTTACTGGTGTAGCCTAATCCTAGAATTTAAGTAGGAATAGTAAAATCTAATGGTTATTTAATAACCAAAAAACAATATGATGAATATCATCAGGATAGATGTTGCTATAATGAGTAGTTATCATTTGGGAGTTACTTGAGGATTCTATGTGATAAAGTAAAATTATGTTAAGATTTAATGATAGATTAATGTGAAACAAAGTCATCATGGTAGATTAGCTCTTAAATCATGATGTATAAGTAAGACATAACAAGATCATGGTGAGATTAGCTCTGAAACCATGATATAAGTATAAATATGACAAAAACTTAGTAAATTATCTCGGAGTAGAAGTATGAAAATACCATGGTAAAACTATGATAGAATTCATATGTGCTAAATATTTCTGATAATCTTTGGTTTAAGTTAACAAATAGAATCTGACTAGTCATTTGGAGAGATCATGTGAGGTTAGTTGGCTAATAAATAAAGGTTGAACATAGTTAATCATTCCAAAGGTGAAACCAAAGGTTAGTCAAAACAAAATTGAGACCACTTTGCTTAATATTATCCTGTTGCACTTGAGCAACTTTGGGTAAATATTGAGATAAAGAATAGTTTACTTTGTGTGCAAAGTATCACAATGTAAACCTATATGAGGAGGTGTCATATACTACACAACTAAGCCTGAATTCTAGAGATATTATACTCAACTACTATATTCTGGGCTTAGAATATTGTGTGTTATATGTACCACATTTGGATTTATTTGTTTTTTCTTGGATATTGTTGATTGACTAGATCTGTACATGAAGTTTGACTTGGTGTGCAAATGCATGTTGCAACATATAGTCACTACTTGATGTTATAGACCTAGATAGAGTAAGGGAATTCGTGTAAGGGAGTGACGAATTTCAAAGACCAAAATGAAGACTTACATGAAGAATAAAGCAAAGTATAAGGAGTATCAATGTAATTTGAAGGATGGATCAAGTTCAGATCATTACTAAATAGTAATAAGAAGGAAGATTAGTGTAGAAGATGTATGGAGCCATAAGAAGTGATAAACTTAAAGTTCACCCAAAATGGGTGATGTTGCTAAGAAGATAATGAAGTAGTAGTATCTAGTTCATGGAAGCATCATGGATTAGTACAAAGAAGAAGTTTTGGAACCAAAATGGTATTCAAGCTCTGACAATTCAGAGAGAATGCCAGAGGTATATCAGAAACTATAGGGTAATACATATACCCTAGGATGGTTCGCAGCTGGTAAATATCCGCAGCTGGTATTTTATCCACAGTTGGTATCGTCTCCGCAGCCGGTGTTGGTTGACATAGTTAACCAGATCTTCTTAGAAGTTGCATAAAGAGCATAAAATTTGGCCTAAGTCAAGTAAGACACAGAGTATAAAAATTGAGAGCGACCGTCTTTCGAGACTCTTCGCGAAAGTTGACCTATCAAAGTGAAAATGTTCTCATTGTAAGTAAGACAAATAATGCTTAAAGATTCGCTTCGGAGATCCACAAATGTGTGGATACACCATACAATCTTTCATCAGACCCTAATTAGGCTGAGTATAAGCTGGATAGGGACCAATATTCTACTTATAAAATTAAGAAATATTATATAGACATTTTGAAGATCATTAGTAAACCCTAAGGGGGAGAGTAAACCTTACAAATAAAAGTATTATTATCTGACTTTCCGAATAAAGGATGGAGAAGGACTAACCTACAACAACAGCAAGCCTTATTTTCATAAGGTTAAAAGGAAGTCATTCTTATAAAAGTACTGAAGATAATAACAAAAGATTGTCTAAAAGCCTAATAAGGTAAAAGCTTGAAGTAATAAAATATAATAGTCCTAACAAACTAATTCAAAAAGAAACAATTCATAAGTGATCCTTAAGAGGTAAAATAGCACATCCAGTTGGACATGTGTAGAGGAACAAGAAATTCCAATGGGTATGGACTACATGAGTTCAAATCCAATTTTCAGAAGGATTACCAGTATATAAACCAATACCATCACAAATCAAAAGTTAGTCTTTTGGCCACAACTATTGACTAAGAAAATGTAAAACCCTGATTTAGTGAGACTTCCTATACCTTACACATAATGGTAAGAAAGTTTGATGATTAAATAAAAGGAGTTTATAGCAAGGACATATGCCTAAGAAAGTAAAGTAAAAGGAACTTTGGAGTATTGGTGACAACAATATTAAAGATTGCCAAGTATGGTAGAAATTCAAGAAAAGGATCTGGATATGGAAAACTACCATTACTTCCATTTAAGGTTACCATGAAGTGGAGAAATACAGTACCCAATACAAGTCAATTCCTTACTCCGAAACGTGAGAGTTTACGAACTTTGAGGATGAAGTTTATTTTAAGGGGGAGAGTCTGTAACATCCCAGGATTAGCACCTATAATTATAGAGGACACATGTTTGTGCATTGCATTGATGCATACGAAAATCCGGGAAATTTTTGCACAAAACTAAAAGAGCTATAGAGGGATCGAGATCTCTCTTGTACTGACGGAAACTTCGGAGCAAGTGCGCTAGATTTCGACATGACCTCTATTGTACTTTTGTGTTTGAAGGGAATGAAATCCAAATGTGAATATTCACTTGGTGAATTTGAGTTCTAAAAGAATTTGAAATGGAATAATAATTGGAAAGTAAACTGTAATAATAGATAAATGGTGAACTCTTATTTATGATTAAGATACAGTATTTACAATTATTTAAGTATACAAGATAATTGAAATTCAAACACAAAAGTAAAAACATCTACAATAAAAAAATTGGGTTTATAATTATAAACAAGATATGAATATTAAAAGAATTTAGATTACAAATAGAAAGAAACATTAAGATTTATTAATATTACATAGTATTACATTCTCTTTACAAATGGAAATATAATAATATAATAAAGAAATAAGTAATAAGAAAGAAGTTACAATATTTGGATGTTGTAGCAATATTTATGGTATACAGAGTATCACTCTGTTTTTACAAGTGTTTGAAAGAAAAGAAAATTACAAAAGAATAAAGAAAATCCTAATCTAAGATCTCCATCTTCTTAGTGTTTTTGTTCCTGCAAAAGAAAAACACAAACAAAGAAAAAGAGATAAAAACAAAAAGGAGTTAGTGTTAATAATGTTGCTCTCGGTATTAACAGCGTGATGCACTGTTTTGTCACATCATTGAGTATATTAAAATGGGGCAAGTTTCACCAAATGAAGTAGTATATGTTCTTATTTCAAATCTGTCTCAGCACAACATCATTGACATAGGCAAATAGGGGAAAATTTCACCAATTTAGTGAAAGGTAAAAGTCAAAGAGTAGAACCATCAGCAAATATCTAGATATTTTAAACTTGATCTGATCCTCAACTCACAAGATTCAAGAAGACGGTTTATTCACCAGCATGCATTAGTGTGCTGTCACCACCACAAGGAAACAGCAAGTAGAGAAATAGCAATAGCCATTGCAGAGCTTCTACCATATCCTCTCTCCACACACAAACACATAAACCGAGACCAGCAAGTTGTCATTAGCCTAGAACACATAAACCTCAGGAAACCAACTTTCCACCAAATAAGAACATCCCTGTTCTTATCTGTCTATCAATACACCACCAACCAAACCACTAGCCAGAGTCCATCACACCCTTAGCTCTGGTTGCTCTCTGGAGCCATCCAGGAGCTAGTACAAGGAGGAAATCAAGGTCAAGCCAACAGCTAGGAGGAACAGGACAACACCACAAATAGGAGGAGTAGGCTAGGTGCTTACAAGAGCAATTAGAATCAGAGGAGCAAACAAGTTCAGCACAAGATCAACCACACACCTACATCACCACACATGCATACTTGTCTACTCTACAAACAGGTAGACAACAGATCCACATCATACCTGCTCTAGGTAGTAGATGGGCTTGCACAATAGTTTGGTGGAAGAGAAAACCCTCAGAACTATATAAAAATGGTATACAAGTTACATCCTAGGGTTATGCACATGCCAGCAAAATATCCATCCTTATCCTAGGAAATATGCCTCAGCCTTTGCATCATTGGCAGCCAAAGTTTCATCTTTGGTGAGTAAAATCCAGCAGAAGATCATGTTGCTATACATCACTAATGTGCACACTTACTAGAGGCACCACATTAGGGTTCTACAGCTAACATAAGCTACCAAAATCAATCTCGAGAACCACTGAATAATTTCTTTCCAACCAAGGTTTTAACAAGTTAGTCAAATGATTCACTGTCATGTTGCCATCCCATATTCAGTAAGCAACACTAGAGAAAAATCATCCCAAATAGAATTACATCATATTCCTAGGTAGTATTCCTAAGAATCAGTATCCATACATAATAATCATTTTATTGAATCAAAGATTCAGACAAGCATAGAAGAATCACACTAGGGCCATAATCAGTAAGGCATGTTACTATAACCAAAATTCATACCTCAATTCGATTCAAAGACACATTTGCACATCATTGATCTATCAGAAATGGATAACCCTCTAAAATCATTTTTTCTAGTTAAACAACTAGAAATCATATAAATTCCAGCAATTAAACAAATGCTGATGTATGATATCAATCATCATTGAAGTATACTTTCAGTAACCACCAAAACAGTACATCAAGCTCAGTAATCATCTTCCTAATCAAATAATTAGGAATCATTTTAACAAATCATTGCTATATGGATCACCCATAGATTATATACCATTTCATCCGTAAGCAACTACTAGTATACCAGATCATATTTCTAGTAGAGCCACCAGAAATCAAACCAACAGACAAAGGCATCAGTGCATATACCGGTCACAGAGTAGCAGAATTGAGGAACATAGATACTTAAGTACCACACTTTGAGCTCATAAATTTCCTTAGTATTTAGCAAAGCCTAGAGATAGACAACAGAAAATAGACATAGCACCAAGCTACAGGCCACTAACAATTTAAGCCAACATGTAGATATAGTACATTCCAGGAACTAACCACTAAAGCAAAGCTTCAGTACTTTAGACTCGAATATCAATCCATTTAAATGCACAAAGAGCTCACTGAATTCAATTTAGATATGGTGGAATCCAAGCATTTCTTGTGTAACCAATTTAGAAGAAAGACCATCTATTGCATGAGTATAGTATGAGCTCCAGTTAAACTAACAACATAGAATCTGACTAATGGAGTTTCAGAAGGAGTTATGTATGAATCCTGGCGAGGAGGGTTTGCTCAACAACATTGTTGGGCAGATTCTAGAGGGCCATTAACAGGATTACAGAGGGGAAACCCTAGTTAGCATTCATACAAAAAGAAGGGGAAGATAGAGAAAAACTTACCCGATTGTCCCCAATAAGAGGAAGCAGATAGTGGCAACATAGAGGTGATGGCAGCCAGGGCGGCGACACGGGGAGCACCTAGAGGCACTGCAACCCTTGCCTAGGCCACAATCAATATAGCCAGAGGAGAAACATGGTAGTGTTGGACATCACCCCACCGCCAAAACACCAGCAGATCAACCCAAGAGGCACCGGAGCAAAGCACCACCAAAGAGCCACAAACCCTAGCCACTTAAGAGGAGATAGTATGACCATGGGAGGGCTCGAGCGGCGAATAGAATTGGACCAGTCGAATTTGCGTCGTCAACTTTGTCGGCAACCACAACGCTAACGACAAGGAACACCGGAGCTCACCGGAATCGAACAGCAAGAGGCGGCGGGTCATCCCCGTCGTGGAGAAGAAGGAGGTCACGAGAGAGAGAAGAGGGGGTCCAAGGGATCAGGTCTGACCGACTCGATCGACAGGGTCCAGGAGCGTAGCCAAAGGGGTGTTGGGCTGGGTTTAGTATTAGGTGGTCTGGGCTGGGTTTTGGGCTAAATGGGCCTAAGAACTAGGCCCAATTTATATAATAACCAAAAATGGAAATTATTAAAATACCTCTACACAATTTTAGCTATAGAAAATTATAGAAAAATCCTAAAAATACGTATGATATGTCAAAATGACCACAAAAATATGATCTACCTAATAAAAATATAATTCTAAGTGTTTAAAATAAATTTAAAGTAAAATAATTATTAACACCATTAAATCTTAAATCAAATTTTATAAAATAAAACAAAAACCCTAAATAAAAAATCATTTTTGTATATCAAAATAACTCTATTATTTTATAAAAATACTAACTTAGTGTTTTACAAATAAAACATAAAGTATATATTTAAAGACACTTAATTCTTTAATGAATTTTATAATAATAAATATAATACTTCAAAATAAATAAGATTCATTTTAAGGTCTTGAATAAATATATTACACTAGAAAAATATTAAATATATTATTAGAAAAGTATTTAATATTTTAAATCATAGATCCTTATCTATTACTTATTTTATAAATTCTTTAAAAACAATTCTTAAGTAAGAAGTAATCACAATTATTATAAAACCCTGAGTAATTAAAGTCTAAATACTAAATCCCAAATTGACAACTTAAATTCATACTCAAATTTAAGTATAACTTTTAACTTTAAAGTATTCTTTTAAAAATCTTATTGAGTATTACTCATATATATATAATATGATGAACAATCGTTATATCTTAACCATTATTAACATAACTTTAAATTCTAACAAATTACTAAGATCATCTAATTATGCTCCCATTAAATAAATACAAATTATTTTCTTAATAAGCAAAACAAATTTAATCTAAATCATTCACTTAAAATATAAAGTGAATAATTCCACACCTTAGTTATACCTATCATAAATCTAAACCTTGGGAATAATTAAAATATATTACATCTTAAGTTTACTTACCCTTTTAAAGTTAACCTTAGTCTCAAAGCTTATAAACATCAAGTCTAATGCACTACTTATGTTTTCATATTTAACTCTGGTCTATTTCAATTAAGAGTTAAAGCATCTCAAGTCCAGACTATTCAAGCAAGCATAAACAACATTGTGGCATCCCGCAAAACCACTACTAGAAAATCGCGTTGAATTTGTGCATTGCATCGTCATCATCATGCATTGCGCGCCAAAACTATTTTCGCAGCACCCGTTTTGTTTTCTAAAGCGCCCGTCTTTTATTCAAACGCCAACACCGGGCCTCCGGAATTATTTTTTGTTTGTTGCTACCGGTTTGCAAATAGTGTTGTTAAAACAAATAAAATTTATATTTATTTTATGGAAATGAACGGCCGATTGACCCGAACGACCACCCCTGTTTATTTTTAAAACGGTCCACCCTAATTCCTAGGTTCACCAACTAACCTACCCAAACCAACCCTCCACCTCACCCTAGCCTATCAACTGCCGCCACCTCACCTCCTCCCTCTCCCTCAACCACTCACGCGCCGCCACGTCACTCCTCACCCTCACCCTCCTCTCTCTCTCCTCTCTCCCTCTCAGCACGCCCACCCCACCTAACCACACACGCACGCACGCACTACACGCAGCACTCACATGCGACACACACCCTGGGCCCAGCCCCACCTGTTCCCCCCTCTTCGCCTGGGCCGCCTGTCCCTGGAACCACCGACGCAGCCACCCCACGCTCTCCTCCCCTGTTCCTCTTCAACCTCCAGACCTGCCCGTCTCGTGCTCCCTCTCCTCCTCCTCTCAGGTCCCCATGAACCAAGCCCGGCACCAGTACCTCTCCGCTCCTCCACGGGCCTCCGCCTCCCGCCACCGCCCAGCCTCCGGCCCCTTCCTCCCCGCCTCGCCACTGCAGCCCCTCTCCGCCCCAAGCTCCCGCGTCGACCCGCCCAGAGCACCTCTCCTCCGCCCGTCCGGCCTCCACCTCCACCGCCTCGGCCACCGGACTTCCCTCCCGCTCGCGACCAACCATCCGCCGCTCCCTCGCGGACCCGCCCCTCCCGCCTGCCGCGTCCCTGCCGTCGCCCGGCGACCAGCCGCGCCGCCAGCGAACGCGCTCCTCCGCCCTCCTCGCCTCGCTCACCACTCGAGCCACCGCAGCGTCGCGCCCGATGCTCGCGCTGCGCGCACCTCCCTCCGCCCGCTTCTGCGGCTCCGCCTCGAGCTTCGTCGCCGACCCGCAGCCGCGCTTCGCATCACCGCCCGCTCGGCCAGACCCTGGCCGCCCGGCCGCCTCGGGCACCGTCGTCCGCCCAGCGCTGGCGCCGCTCAAGGCGCCCGTGCCCCCGCATCCCCCCCGAACTCGCCAGGACCACCCCGCCGTCCGTCTTCTTCCCTGCCCCGGGCCCAGGACCGCATCGGCCTCGAACCTCCCTGCCTCGCGCGTTCCGCCCCTCCCGGCGAGCCCCGCAAGCCGGCCCTGCCACCGTCGCGCTGCCCTCTGCTTCGATTCGTCGCCCCTAGCGGCGTTGGTCCCGCCACAAGTTCTGGCCGCTACATGTTTTGCGGTCCGATGAGGAACGTCCATGACCATCGGCGCCAAGCCCAAGTTCGACACCGGCGAACCCGGAAACCGCTAGAAGAATCATCGACCAGATCTTCTACAAGGACGCCAAGCTCGTCAAGATCCCGAACGCCGAGGTCGTCTACACGGAACGCCTAGAACTTCTCGGGACATCGAGTTCGCCATCACAGAGGACAAGCACGCCTTCATGGAACCGCAGACACAGAAACCGCAAGACCTTCTGCCGGATACTGCAAGTAACCCCCTCGAGGACACCGAGACTCCGGTGCGACAAGCACTTCACCCCGAACGGCAAGACCGATGCAAAGGCGCGGGCCCGACAAGATCGCCGCGACGACAAGAACGGTACCGACCCGGAAGAACCCGACGCGCCCCGACACGAACCAAGTCCCGCACCCGGACGCGACAAGAACTACCCCCGATATCCGAGCACGACCCCGGAGTCCGAGAACGTTCCGCCGAGACCAATCCGTCGAACCCTGGACCCCGAGACCAACCCCGAACCCCGGAACCCCAAGATCGCCGAGACCCCTATGTGTGACCCTTTTCCCTCGATACCCTATTTTATAAATGCATAATAACAACTTGATTGCATATTAAATTGTCATTCCCGCATGCATATCATGTGGTTTGGGGGCCTTATGCCGATTCACCTAATAATTAAATATGGGACCCATATGCGGGCAAATCTAGTCTCATATCGGCCTCATTTAAACTTGTGTAGCGAACCGGTATCTAATCTTACCTTGTTATAACAACATTTGAATCTGCGGGGTAACTAAACAACTTGAACCATCTAACCAATTGTCGGGACCCCGGTTCCGCTTAATCTGACCTAATTGCACCGCACCTTGCCATGCCATCCATCATGCATGCATCATGCCGATCTTCTGCCGATCTTAAATATTGCATCCGGTGTTCCTTCTAGTGTTTTGCTTCTTCGCGGATAAGGCCGTTGAGTTGATGTGAGCTTCGCCCCGATCTTCGGTTGAACCCTTCGGCAATGTTTTCAGGCGAGCATCTCCCCCTTTCTACCTATCTTACTTTTATAGTATTTATTTCCCTCCTGTTGATCTATTGCTATCTGTGTTGCGATGCTCTAGATTCCGTAACCCTGATATACCGTGCAGCCCTATATTGCCTTGGACACATCCTATTACCTGTTGTTTGGTAGATAGATGGACTTGCGCGTCGTAGTTGCTTGCCCAAGTGCTGATGTGTGTCGCCATATGCCACAGTTGCTGATGTATTGCCGCATGTTGATGTTGGAGATGATTCTAGTTTTACTTATTGTTCACTTTACTGCATTTAACAACTAAAATTGAAATAAGCGAGAGGCATCGGTGGGTGATAGATAATATTTGGTTTCGAGCATACTTGTGTCCCGTAAGACCCGAGTACTTGATACTGTTCCTTGATTTATCGCGCTATCCACATTCGGGAGTATGGGATCCCCACAGCAGGCTTGATTCCGTCTTATTTCTTGGGGCCACAAACTAGTTTGAGGTGTTTTACTATCCTGTACTTATGCCATGTTTACCGCTTTATTTACGATTGTGCGAGGTGCACCTTTGTCTTATTTAGGATCGGGACACGATTCAGCGGTGTCGACAAGCCCAGCCACACTTTGGGTTCCCGATCGTTCACTGCCGTCTACCCAAACCTTGAGCCCGTCTCGAGTCGGTGGCCGTTGCGGGATCTACTTAAGGTGGCCCCTGAAATATTTCAATCTGTGATTGTTCAGTCGTGAAAGCCTCGTTGGGTTTTGATTTGGTTTTTCCGAGGCTGATCGAGCGTGTGTTGCTATTGGTGCACCCCGGCCGGGTAAAACTTTCTGAAAGCCGTGTCCGCGGATATGGACGACTTGGAGCACAGTATCTCGATCATAGACAAGCATAACTAAATTTTACTGCTATAAATTTGACTTATAATGACTAGTAATCAGCTTCACTATAATGGAATGGCTAATTAATACTGCCCACAACTGCTTGTTTGGTTGTCGCTTGCGACAATTGTATCTGACTAGTAAGTATTGCAACTACAACAGAATGGCTGAATAAAAGTACCAACAACTGCTGGGTTTTCGGGTTATCTCATGATAAATGTATCTGACTAGTAAGTGTTACAACTATCACGGAATGGTTAAGTAAAAGGGCCCACTGTTTATTTTATCAGTACAATTATCTGTACCTGACTAGTAATTGCTGCAACGATAACTGGATAAGTAAAACTGCCAACTGTGTGAGTTCCTCGGTTGACTTCCTCGTTTGGTCTCGAGGGGGAAACACCAGGATGGGTTTGTTTGGTGTTAGTTTCAGGTTGGATCCGGATAGGTCATTCTCACCCCTCTCTGATAACCGCCAGTTGTATCGAGTCTCTATAGGTTGTTTAGTGCATGCTGCCGCTGCCGCTTCAGTCCACCATACCTATGTAGGCGAGGACCGCGAATTCTAGCCTCGCCGTGTCTTGGCCTCGATCGACGCTCCTTCTTTGTTTTCTGCTTTGCCCTTTGTCGGCACCCCTTTTGTTTAAGCAGGTTTGAGATCGACGTCGTTAGCAGGGTTACCCTTCCGGCTTGGCCTGGGCAGGGTTATGGACGCCATCGGTTATTCTTCAGGGCTCTTAGCCCCATTTGCTTCTTGTCCGTAGTCGGACGCTCTATCATTTCAAGGTGATTTGGATCTTTGTATATTATATCTGTATTCTTGACTCATGGAGTCGCGGTTATATATATCTGTTCTGTGGGTCCCATCGAGGGCTGTTGTGTAATGTTATTACTTCGTTTTCCACCCGCACGAAAGTGCCTGGTGGGCACCTTTGAATCGTTTCTATGCGGGTTTGGTGAATTTTGCCCAAACTTGCATAGGTCCGATTCTGAGGGTGTTACAAACATCAATCACATTTTATCCATCATATTCTAAAAGCTATCAGGGTTGTTTAAACCTTAGGAAGGAAATATTTTCTTCAAATGTTATCCTTTTTGCCACTTCAAATAACAATCTTATAATAAGTTCTTCAACTCTTAACAACTCAATTCCAAGGACTTTTATCATAGTCACCACATGACAATTCACCATAACCACACATCTTATACTTTACTTACATATTTTGGATGGTTAACACTTAGGTTCCTTATAAAGGTCATTACTTATAAAATAAAATTGCAAGATAAACCCACTCTGAAAAGAATCACTTGAATTCACTTCACTCAAAGTATTGGGGATTTAATTTGGGGGTTTTACAAAAATGCATAGCATTACTTATGCACAACAGCATATTGCTTCTTTAAACATTAGTCCTTACCGCACCAATGATGCAGATTTCAAATATTGGATCTTATGTCGTCTCGGAGACCGCGAGTGCATAATATTGCAATCACAAAAGGCAAGTTCACACTTGCTCATGTCCTTTGATTATTTTCTATAAAGTATTTTACAAATCCAGTGTTGTCATCACCTGCATTTTAAAAAGGTCCGAAAACACTATTTTCATAATAATGTGGTTATAGGTTATTTACCATGTGGTAATAACCTATTATAAGAGTTCCGGTGGTAAAGGAATATATTACCTAGGACTTAACAACCAATGTCGCCAGTGATTCTTGCGCCGTATATCACGCGTTAACCATGAGATTTGGAATGGGACGGAGAAGTCAGCTGTATCTTCTTCCTCTCGCATGTAGCCGGATATGCAGGTCATGGCTGTTATCACTCGTAGCGTGCATATTAATTGGTAATTCGTAGCGGATATGCAGCATATGGGTGGGAACCCTCAACATCCCATGATAGTTCTGGCATATAACGGTTTGTACAAACCATTGTCGTAATTCCATATGTGGGCATGGTGTACACCAAGGAGACATGAGAGGTCGCGAAGGGGGCAGTCATTGGCTTGGATCATCTTCTAGGCCCCACACCATAGGAAGTGTGGACGGGAAAGATCGCCCGGTTGTGCAACAAGGATTTGATCTCTCATGGGAAAAGTAACGCACCTCTTCAGAGTGTAAGAACTGTAACTTGTTACTCCCTGTTCCGGGAAGGAGCTGCGAACGCGGCGGGAAAGGAACTCCATGAAAGTTCTGGTAAACCCGTGAAGGCTGACGGACTTAGCTTTTCAGAATAAAAGCAACCTTTGAAGAAATGTTTACGAAAACCTGCATTGCCTACGACCTATGATGTATGGCTATAGATATAGTGCATCAAACACTCATTTTCTAGTGAACTTGCTGAGTACGCTCATACTCAATGTATCTTCTTAACCCTTGCTAGGTTTTGAAGCCAGTATAGACGATGTCTACATCAAGTTATGCTCCAGGAATCATCACCATAATCTAAATTTCTCCAATGAAGTCAAGAAAGTCAGATGTATATCAACTCAAGTGAATATGAAGTTGCGGATTATATAAGAGTAGAATCTCTAACCATAGAACCTACTTCTGTAGAGTATTGCAATAGTAGCAATGTAAGCCTCAATAATTTAGATACTAGTCTATTAGTATAATAGATTTTAGTTGATTATTTATAATTCTTCTTTATAAGAAGTTTCTTTCTCTCTCTTTAACCTAGAGTGTTCTCTGGATATTGTGTAAAGATTTGAGTTGTAACCTATAGTCATGTCTTGGACCTGCTGTGTTTCTGTTGTACCACTCTGAGGGATGTAATACTAGTGAACGGTGTTTCATTGGTGTTATGTCAACGACTATAGTGTACTATATCATGCAATGGTATGCTGGGTCACCGCAGAATGCGATTCCAATATAATGTTATGTGTGTTGCATTTATGAAGGATGCCCCTCTAGTATAACGTTTGAGGACTTAGTCAAATAGAATACACATGTAGTATTTATCATAAAACAATTTCTAGCTTAGAGGCTAGGCACCCAGTCTCTTGTCCACCTAGGTTCGAATCCTAGTAGCCACCTTTTTTTGGAAAAAAATGAACTATAAAAAATAGTCTAAAATTAATATAAACTATAAAACTAGTCCAAATTTAATATGAACTATAAAAAATAGTGTAAATATTTTAAATATACAAATATTATTAAACCAACAGAAGTGATAATTAAGAATATTTCGATACATAATATTCCATCCAATTAGCATACAGAAGGGATAATTAAGAATGTGTCGATACATAATAATGCCCCCCACACACACACGCACGCGGCACATCGTGCTTTCGTCGTTGGAGCAAGTTAGCGTTTCTTGTTGAAAATTATCTTCTCGCCCTTATTTGTCACGGTTGAATAGGTTAGGTCCGGAAAGTCTTCACTTTTTCTCTTGAATGAGAGTCCTTGTTAGGTAGGCTTGTGGTGTATGGTGCTTGGTCACCTTATCCGTCTTCCATATTCGGGTCGTCGTACTGGTCAAAGTCTTGCTCGTTGGCGACTCTGTCCATTTCGATGATGTTCCTTTTGCCTCTCTTGAAGACAACCTGGATAGGCTTTGACGTGTCGGTAATGTAGAAGCATTGGTCGAATTTACTATCCAAAACCCATGGCTCATTTCTCGCGGGTACATTCGTGTTGGTGGTCTTTGACTTTGGAGGTATAACCATTATGGTGAAATACCGGTCTTCTTTTTCGACGCTCTTGGCCCACCTGACACGAAACATCGGCACCTACTCCGTAACATAGTCGAGCTCCCATATCTCCTCGATCCTTCTGTAGTATCTTTTCGGGATGTCGTCGGTGTAGAATATCCCCGTTACCCCTGAGTTCTGGTAATCGCAGTTATTTTTCTTTTCCTCGGTGTAGAACGTGTATCCGTTGATACCTTATGCCTGATAGGTCATCAAGTAGTGTGAGGCACCCTATGACAAGGAGAATATGAGTTTATCGTCCTCCGAAGACTCGCCCTGCGGTGGACTATCAAGAACCTTCTTCCTAAACCACTTCGTGAAACCATAGTTATGCTCTTTGATTACATCTTACTTCGTCCTCACCTGGCCGTGGTCAGCGTATTTCTTCTTGATAAGTTCTTTGTGCTCATGTATATATGGATCGACCACCTGCAGGTGTAGTATCGTGACCAGGTTTTCTATCTCAAAGTCCTTGGTTCACCCCTCGAAGTTGACATGCTTTGCGCGCTGACCCTCGTGGTGACCCCATCCAGCGAGCCTCCCAAGGTGCGTGGTGAATGACAGACTGATAGGGGTCTCGGTTTGTAGAAAGTTTGAGCAGAAAGAGATGTTCTATTCGGCCAGGAAGCCGTTTGCTATGCTTCCATCTAGACGGGACCTGTTACAAATGTATCCCTTGATGTGTCCATTCAGCCTTTCGAACGGCATCATGCTTCGCAAAAATGGAGGCCTGAGTTGGACGATATCCTCCATGACATGGAGCAGCAGATGAAGCATGCCATCGAAGAATGCGGGAGGGAAGTAGATCTCGAGCTCTCATATTATCACCATGATATCCTCATGTAGCCTTGTGAGCTTCTTAATGCCTATCGACTTTCGAGAGATGACGTCAAAAAAGTTGTAGAGGCCAAACAGCATTTCACGAACGTCCTTGTCATTATACCTCGGATCGCAACCGGAAGTACCTACGTCATCAGCATGGCGATGTCGTGAGTCTTCATCCCGCTGAAGGGCTGCTTCGCCTCATCTAGCTATCTTCTTATCCTTCCCGCGTAGCCGTTCGTAAATTTGACTCTAAGGAGGCACTTCATAAACTGTGTGGCCTCCGCCTTTCTTAGAGTGAAGCACGTGGCCTTGAGATTAAATTTGGCCTTCTTGACCTTTTTTCCCTTGCGATGACTATTTTACGTTTCCGTCTCCTCCTCCTCCTCCTCCGACTGATCATCATCTTCATCGTCACTAGGTGGTTGAAGGTCCTTCTTGATGTCCATATGCTTCAAGTCATTCCTCTCCTTCGGCCCAATTTTGGTCTTGTCGGTGTTAAGGATGGTGGCAAGCAGACTCTCCCCCACGTTCTTCGTGGTATGCATGAGATCAAGGCTATGAGGCACCCAGAGGAGCTTTAAGTATGGCAAGTCCCAGAAAACAGACCTCGCCTTCCAAAGCCTCAACAACGACTCTGGCTTCTTTTGGTTCTTTCCTGGCGCAGGGCACTCTTTCCAGTTTTTCAACAACTCATCAATTTTTGCGCCGCTCCTCTGATCTAGGATTCCTCAGAGCTCGACTATACCATCGAACAGATGTCCTAGCTTTATCCAGGCGTGATTCTTGGGAAGCCACCTTCGAGACCCCTTGAACACGGTTTTCCCAGACCCGGGATCTTTCTATAGCTGACTATACGTTGTATTATCCTTGCACCTAACGCATGCAAAGAATCCTTGGATAACCTGCCCCGCGAAGTATCCGTAACCACGATAGTCTTGCACCTCGTGATCACCGCCACTCTCATATCAAAATATTCTTGTGCGGCAGCGTCCCACGTACGGGCTCCCCAAAGCATGGCCAACTCCTCTTTCAATAGCGTGAGATACAGATTGATGTTTGTACCGGGTTGTTTTGGCCCTTGAACTAGCATACTCATGGTTATGTACTTCTTCTTCATGCACAGCCAGGGGGAGGTTGTAGATCCATACAGACACGGGTCAGGTGCTATGTGTGCTGCTCTGGCTTCCGAATGGATTGAGTCTATCGGTGCTCACGCCCATCCTGAGGTTCCTTGACTCTTTCCCGAACCGTTGGTAATATTCGAGGTCCAACGCCTTCCACTGGCAATCATCCGAAAGGTGCCTCAGCATTTCCTCATTTTTCAGATCTTCGTCTTCTGGCCTCTTTCTTTCCGTGTGCCAGCGCATGATTTGTGCTTCCTTAGGGTCCACAAAATACCTCTATAGACGAGGAGTCAGAGGAAAGTACCACACCACTTTTCTAGGAGCTTTCTTGGTTCCTCTCTTGTATCAAGAGGTCTTGCACACCGGACACATGGTATTCTTTGCGTTCTCGCCTCGGTAGGTGATGCAATCATTTATGAAGATGTGGTATTTCATTTGCAGTACATCGAGAGAGAACACGAATTTCTTGGCCTCAGTGATACTATTCGGACATGTGGTCCCACTCTTCGGAAGACGATCGTGCCATAATTCCATGTTGTCGTCGAATCATTTGTCCGTCATTTTCTGTTTTGCCTTCATCTCCAGATCCCCGAGCGTTACATTCAGATGGGTATACCCGTCGTTGCATCAGTCAAACTGTCGTGGGAATGGCCACGGAAGATGCTGCAATCGGAAGCGTGTAGTAGAACGAGGGGCAAGGGCAGACATCCATCTGCGGTGCGAGATGAGGGCAAAGACACAGGGTTTTACCCAGGTTCGCCCCCGGAGGGTAAAGACCTACTCCTGCTAGATTGTATTGATGAGAGAGTACAAGGGTGAGCTCAGTGGCTAGGCGGCGAGTCGAAGGGGTGTATGATGGAACGTAAGTTATATGCATGCCCTAGGGAGGTTTATATAGAGTCACCTCGCTAGGGTTTATAGATCTACAACCGAGTTGGATACGGACTCAGAGGGTTCTTGACCTAATCTGACTGGGCCTAGCTACGCTTCTGGGCCTCCAGCTTCCAGTCGCCTAGCTTCTTCTTGGGTCGTGATCCAGTCGCCGTCATGCAGGCCCACTCGCTGGCAATATGAGCCAGTAGGAAACGTCCTGCTGGGTACACCACACTCGGCATATCCCCATCAGTAGTCCCCGAGGCCGTCATTGACTCGTCGCAGGTGTTCTTTGGAAGTCGAAGTATTCGGGTCCAATTTGGACGCCCAGTCGAATCAGTGGTGGACTCCTTCAATGAAAGAAAGAATCTTTAGCATGTTCCTTAGTCGCAATAACAGCGACCAGTCAAATCGCTAATTTGACGAATAGTCGAGTTGCAGCTATGGCGAATAGGTCGGCGAGTAGTCGAATCGTAGATATGGCGAATAGGTCGGCGAGTAGTCGAATCGCAGCTATGGCGAACGGGTCGGCGAGTCGAGTAGACGAAGTTGGACCGTCAACATGGTCAAACTAGCCGTTGGGTAATCCAACGGTAATATCGGCGTAATCACCATGCGGTAACAGCTCCCCAAAAATGGCGGGTACCAACCACTATATAAGGAGAGTCATGGGCGAAAAGCATGCATTCCCCACATTTCCTCCGACTCCGCGTGTCTCCCAATCTTCCATTCCTTCTAGAGCGACCCAGAGCGATCTTATCGATTCCACAACGATCTCGTGATCCCGGATCCTCCGATCAATGGAGCCCCTGAAAGATTTGTGGGGGAGATCCTAGTGCACCAAGGTGCTGCTGAAGTCCTTCGAGGACGCGGGAATTCTCTGCGCTGGGAGATGGCAAATCCTCGCGGCCGGAGAGGTGGAGCCAAATCCGTGCACCGGGGAGTTCATCTTCTTCACCAGACATCTGGAGAGGGGACTCGGCTTCCCCACCTCGATCTTCTTCCGCCGCTTCTGCTCATATTACGGCATCTAGACATCGGATCTGGGGACGCATAGCATCGAGCAACTCGCCATTTTCGTGGTGTTTTATGAGTGTTATCTGGGCTATCGCGCATATTTCCCCTTGTGGTAGGAACTATTCCACGGGCGGGTCGGACACGAAGGGGCAGGCGGCCCGAAGCTATCAGCGGGCGGCCTCACCTTCCAACTGAAGTCCAAGGCTTCCTTCCTTGACCTCATACTGCCGAAGAAGGTGACGAATGAGTGGAGGAAGCACTGATTCTACGTCAGCGAATCGACTCCGGACGGCGAGGTGGCGCTACCGATGTACTCCACCGACCGGCCCGAGCCGCGTCGGCTTCAAATCGCCAAGATTCTGCTCGACCAGTGGATGATAGTCAACAAGATGTTGACGATGATTCGTCAGCTGAAGAAGAACGGCCTCCAAACCATCAACCTGTACAACTGCTGGCTCGGGCAGCGGCTGGTGCCCCTGGCCAGCCGTGCTCACTGGATGTACGAGTACACGGCAAGGACGACGTGACCAAGTCCTGCACCACCGATTGGAGTGCTGACAATTACGCCCTCGCGCTAAAGAAGATTACTGATGCAGAATACCTCGAACCGAAGGCCGGGGTTCCCACATACACCATGAAGCGTAAGGCGCCACCGGTAAGTCCGCCCTTCCTTGTCTATTTCGCGGTCGCAGAAATGCAGTCGTGGCTTACTGATCATGTTTCATTTATGCAGCTATTCCAATTGGTGGAAGGTTGGCTTACACCCGCTGATGACGAAAGTTCAAACGAGTCTGCCGAGGGCAAGAGAAAATCTTCCTCCGACAAGGAGAATGTCGAAGGCAACGATGACGATGACGATGATGACGAGGCCGTAGATGTCGCTGCACCCATGGTTCGGAAAACCCGCGAACAACAGCAACACGAGATCGAGTCCAGCAAGAGCCTCGAGGCTCACGTTGGGGGCGGATACGAAGCCCTCGAATATACTTCATGGCGCATGGCTACGCCGTCGAAGAAGAAGCCACCAAAGAAGAAGAAGAAGAAGAAGAAGAAGAAGAAGAAGAAGAAGGGGGCGCCCAAAGAGGTGTCGCCGCCTCGATCCGCGACTAGCACGGCGGACGAGGCCGGGGCCAGCGTGTCGGTGCAGGCAAGTGCGGTGGCCATTGCGGCTATGGTGGAAGATGAGGTGCCATTGGCATCGCTTCTGCCTCCCTTCTCCGTATTCACCGGGCTCGGGGATGCTCCACCCGCGGGGGCATCGCCATCGAGGGAGGCACCCGCGTCGACCGAAGGAGAGCTTCCTGCCGTGGCCTCGTCCTCGAAGAAGGCCTCCGTGTCATGGGCTCCGACCCTGCTCGAGACGGGCATCAGCCGGAAGCTAGGGCCGGAGTTGGAGAAGCCGGCGCATATCCGCACCGGCCTGCGCTTCATCCCAGTCGCCAGGTAACTATCTTGATGTATTTTCTTGATCTACTGGTTTGTAATTGTCGGGCAAGCTCGCCGATGACTTCTTTTTGTAGGACTAGCGTGAAGAAAATCAGTCACCCCTCGGTGGCCAAAGTTCCAGTAGACGCCACGGGGGCGGAGGTTGATCCCTCAAAGAAGAGGAAGGGTGACGACGTCGAGGCGCCTGCTGAGGGTGCGAAGAAGATGAAGGGCGACGAGGTCGTCACGATCTCGGTCGAGCCAGTCGGCGCCCCCAGTAAGGCTCCGACAGGAGAGGATGCGACCATGAAAGTCGTAGTGGACGCGGGGTCGCATCAGGTAGAACCTGCATCATTGGTCGGGACGACGGGCCCTTCGACGAGTGCTGTGGGAGCAGCGGTGGCGACCTTCCCTTTATTTATGGCGAGGGCCTCCACCGCAAGTGTGTCGGCGCAGTCGGCCCAAGCGCCCAAGGTTTTGGGCTCGGAAGTCGAGCAGCGTCGCGAGCGCACACCTCTTGTGCTCCCGTCGGTGGATGCGGTCGAGCTGCACAGCATGCTGGGTGCGGATATTCAGGTATGTCCTGTCCCCGAGGATCTGGTCGCTGAATTTCAATGGATAGATTCTTATTGTTTTTCTTCGATTTCTAGACCCCGAGTGGCTAGTCGCTGAATTTCAGCGGCTAGGCACTTAGGAGTTTCTTCGATGTTTGCTGATGTTTGACCATCTCTATGCAGGGCCTCTAGCGCAAGTCGGCGGAGTGATTGGCCGCCAAGGAGCGACTAGAGAAAGACCTCCGTTCCATGCAGGAGGTGAACAAATAGCTTCAAGCGACTGCTGGTAGGTTTTCGAGGTGCCCTTCTCCATAGATGTGTTTTTTTGATTTTGTACTCACGCTCATGTTGCTGCAGAGGGACATGCGGCCACGGTGGCGTAGGCTCGCGAGGGTTTGGTCCCTGCTAGTGATTTGACAGCTTCCCAATCGTCGTTTACCGTCATAGAGAAGCGAGTGGCCGAACTGGAATGAGAGCTCAAGGCTGCAAATACGGAGGTGAGATCTGCTGACGAGAGGGCTAAGGAGGCTAACGCTGCCGCGGCGGAGGAGTGGAAGGTAACGGATGCTGTCGTCGCAGGGATGCAGACTGATTTGTCTGGTCTCCAAGACTTCATTACGGGGCACTATCGTCCCCTGATTGGTGAGTTCCTTCGTCTTGCCTTTTGATTGTACTAGCGAGTCCCCGAGCGTGTGGGTGGATTTGAGTCGTGCATCCTTATAACGTTGAGCTTCTTGTGCTTCTGTAGAGAAAATTTTTGATGACAAGCCCGAGGCGTAGTCGTATGATGCGCGGCAGTGTGTCATCATGCTGGTGGACTCTGCTGCCCTTTTGGCGACCTGTATTCACGCGTATCTTCAGGAAATTTCGCCGATGTAGGTGATCCCTAGTGAACTCACTGAGGTCTAGCGCTACCTGGAGAGGGCTCCGGCGGTTTTGGAGTTCATGTCGCGGTTGGATTTCCGCCGTGGTGCTGCAACTGTGCTGAGCCTTGGGCTCGCGCACTTCCCCGAATACATTGACCTCGACGACGTTACCAGCGGGTATCCCTTGTCGACTGGCTCGGTCGAGATCTATGACATGCTGAAGTTGACCGACCGGGCCACGGTCTACTCTGATCGGGTACTAGCAATGGGCGATCTTCTGCCGTATCAAGAGACGATCGTCGCCCCGAATGACCACGATCCGACGAACTGCGACTTCAAGGTGGAGCAGCCGTTCCGATCGGTGATGGCGGGTTCCTTGACGATGTATCCGTAGAACCCGTGGGTTCCCTTCATCTGTCTCCGCGGTGGCGGTGGTGCGTCGTCATCGAAACCTGTAGAGTAAACCACTTTGCCGATTGGCGTCAGTTGTAAGAAGTGTATGCCTACCCTTGTAAGCGAACAAAATTTGTTGCTGTAAGGAATGCATGCATGTTTTTGTCAGCTTTGAATTGTGTTTGGGTTATTTTGTTGTGCGAGTCCCCGAGCGCATCCGCCCTTTGTGGGGTTTATCTCGTGTCTTTGTGTGTATGTTTGTTTTTGTAATGTTAGTTAGTTGAGGTTGACTCACCGTGGCTTGGGAAGCTAGTCGCATGGCGACCCCAAGGGGTGCTCTGTACTTAGCCGTTTTCCCAGACAAGAACGGGGTCGGTTGGGCGAGTCCCCGAGCGTGGTACTTAGCCGTTCTAGTTGCATGTCCAAGGTAGGTGAGGATGAAGCGCGTTTTATTTGGCACGTCGCTCCACCTGAGTCGGAGAGTCAGTCGCATGGCGAGTCCAGGACGCGCTCTCATACTTGGTGTTTTCCCTAGCCACATGGGTTTGGACTGGCATCAGTCCCCGAGCGTGGTACCTGACCGTTCGAGTCATTGTGCCAAGGATGTGGAGGACTGGGTCGCTGTGAGAAGCGAATGTGATTGTCTTGGCCCGGTGAGCCAGTCGAGCGAGGCGAATCCGATGGGGCTTCGGGTTGGCGTTTTCGTGGACGACACAAGGCCCGACTTTTATCGATGCCCTTGTACCGCACTACTTAGCCCTGCCGGTCGCGTGACCAAGGGTTGACTTCCGTGATTAGCGTAAGACTGTTTTTTCGAGTACGAGTGGCACAAGATCTATAGAGTAGACACAATTTGTGTGAATCGATCATCTTTATTTCATAGCACGGGGAGTACATGTCGGAGTTCTAGGTGGAGAACTTCCTTAGGAGGTTTACATTCCACGGTCGCTTGACATCAAGCTGTCCATCGCCTCAAACGTCAATGAGGTAGTAGGCATCGTTGCCTAGGACTCGCCCTATGAAGAATGATCCCTCCCACTTGGGAGAGAGCTTGTGCATGCCCTTCTTGTCCTGTATCAGTCGCAAGACTAGGTCTCCTTCCTGGAAGGTGCGAGTCTGGACTCAGTGGCTATGGTAGCAGCGGAGTCCTTGTTGGTAGATGTCGGTACGGGAGCGAGCTAGGTCGCATGCTTCGTCGAGCTGGTCGACCCCGTCTTGGCGTGCGAGATTGTTGTCGGCCTCCGCGTAGTTGACTACCCGAGGCGAGTCGTGCTCGAGGTCGGTCGGCATGACGGCTTCAGCGTCGTACACCATGAAGAAGGGGGTGAACCCAGTCAACCTGTTGATGGAGGTTCGGATGCCCCAGAAGACAGAGAGGAGATCCTCGACCCAGCACCCTGGAGTTCTCTCGAGGGGAACTTGCAGTCGCGGCTTCAGCCCGTGGAGGATGCTCTGGTTGGCGCATTCCGCCTGTCTGTTAGACTCCGGGTGGGGGACAGAGGCAAGGTCGAGTCGTATGTTGTGCTCCTCGCAGTACTCGTCCAAGGCGCCCTTGGAAAAGTTGGTGCCGTTGTTCGTGATGATGTTGTGTGGAAACCCGTAGAGGTAGATGAGCTTGCGTAGGAACTTGGTGGCGGTCTTCCCGTCACACTTGCGGACTGGCTTAGCCTCCACCCACTTGGTGAATTTGTTGACTGCGACCAGGAGGTGGGTGTAGCCGGAGGGGGCCTTCTTGAAGGGGCCCACCATGTCCATGACCCACATGGCGAATGGTCAGGTGATGGGGATGGTCTTGAGCATCGAGCTTGGTACGTGTGTTTGATTGGCGTACTTCTGACACCCGACACAATGTTGGACGATGTCGACCGCGTCAGTGTGTGCGGTGAGCCAGTGGAAGCCATGTCACATGGCCTTGGCGACTAGGGACCGGGCACCAGCGTGGTGGCCGCAATCGCCAGCGTGGATGTCTTAGAGGATTTTGCGACCTTCCGCGGGCTGCACGCAGCGTTGGAACACGTCGGTCACGCTACGCTTGTGAAGCTCACCGTTGATGATGATGAAGGACTTGCAGCGGTGCACGATCATGCGAGCCTCCATCTTGTCTATGGGTAGGGTCCCTCCCTCGAGGTAGGAGATGTATGGCACAGTCCAGTCGCTTGGCTCCGCGATCAAGGCGACCCGGGCTGGTTCTGGTTGCAGCGGTATCCCCATGTCGATCTCCCTCAGGGGAGAGACCGATGGCTTGGTGATGGTGTCGAGTAAGACACCGGTGGGTTGCTCGTGGCGGGCCGACCTGATGCGAGAGAGGGCATCGACCTCTTCATTCTAGCGCCGGTCGATCCACTCGACGGAATAGCCAGCAAAGTGCCCCCCAGCTGGTCCACTGCTTGGCGGTATGCCGCCATGGTGGGGGAGACGGCATCGCAGGTGCCGGCGACTTGCACATCGACGAGGTTAGAGTCACCGTAGCACCGTAGGCGGTTGATGTTCATATCCTTGGCGGCTCGCATGCCGTGAAGGAGGGCCTCGTACTCGGCCATGTTGTTGGTGCAGGGGGTGAAGTCGAGGTACAGTACGTAGCGAAGTTTGTCGCCCTTGGGAGAGGTGAGCATGATCCCTACCCTGCGCCGTCTGTGTTATTGGAACCATCGAAGAGGACCGACCAGTAATGGAGGTACGACACCTTCTCTGGCTGCTGTGCCTCCTCCCAGTCGGCAAGGAAGTCTGCCAGGGCCTGCGACTTGATTGCCTTGCGTGGCTCGTACTTGATATTGTGGATTCCGATCTCGACGACCCACTTAGCGACTCGCCCAGTCGCCTCACGGTTGCGGATGATGTCCTGCAACGGCGCTGAGGAGACAATCGTGATTGGGTGCTCCTGGAAGTAGTGCGGCAATCACCGCTGGGTACTGCAGGTAGCACTGTCGCGACTCGGTGACGACTTCGCTAATGTAGTAGACAGGTCACTGCACGGGGCGCTCCTTGCCTCTTCTGGCTGTTTGACGACCATGACGGTGTTGATGACTCGCTCGTATGCCGCAACGTAGACAAGCATAGGCTCCTTGTTGGTGGGGCGGCGAGCAGCGGGGCCGCGAATAGCACTTCTTTGAGTGCGTTGAGCGCGTCATCCGCCCTCTCTGTCCGACTGGAACATGGGGTTCTTCTGCATTAGGCGGTAGAGAGGCATTGCCTTCTCGCCTAGCCGGGGGATGAAGCGACTGAGAGCCACGACTCGCTCGGCCAACTTCTGGACGTCGCAGAGAAACTCGGGTTTGCCGAGCTGGGTGATCGTGTTGACCTTGCTGGGGTTAGCCTCGATGCCTCGCTTAGAGACTACATACCCAGTAGCTGTCCAGTACATACACCGAAGGTGCACTTTCCTGGGTTAAGTTTGATCTTGTACCTCTGCAGGTTTGCAAAGGTTTCGGCCAAGTCGGCAAGTAGATCTCCCTGGCGAGTGGACTTTACCACCACGTCGTCGATGTATACATGGATATTGTGGCCAATTTTGCTCGCAAGGCACTCTTGCATGCACCTCTGGTAGGTCGCTCCGGCGTTCTTGAGGCCGAACGTCATGGCGGTGTAGCAGAAGGCGCCGAACAACATGATGAACGCCGTCTTCTCCTTTTCCTCGACTGCCATTTTGATCTGGTTGTAACCAGAGTAGGCGTCAAGGAAACACAGTGACTCCGAGCCCGCGATCGAGTCGATGATTTGATGGATTCGCGGGAGGAAGAACTGCTCCTTTGGGCAGGCGTTGTTGAGGTTTGTGTAGTCGATACACATTCTCCAGGTCCCATTCTTCTTTTTGAACAGGACTGGGTTTGCCAGCCACTTGGAGTATTTGATGGGCCGTATGAAGCCTGCAGCGAGTAGACGCTGCACCTCCTCGGTGATTGCTCGGCGGCGCTCTTAATTGAAGGTCCGCAGCGACTGCTTGATAGGTCGCTCTTTGGGGTCGGCATTGAGTTTGTGCTCAGCGAGTTCCCTCGGGACACCTGGCATGTCAGACGGCTTCCATGCGAAAATGTCGCGGTTCTCATGTAGGAACTCGATGAGCGCGCTTTCCTATGCGGGGCTCATGACTGTCCAGATCGTCACCATCTGGCTGGAGTCGCCTGGGACCAGATTGACGGAGCGCGTGTGCGTGGTGGCTTCGAACGTGGTAAAGCCGCCATTCTCCGAGTTGGGCTTCTTGAGTATTATGGGGTCATCATTGTCGACCCCGCTCGCGTATCTGGCGAGCTCCTTCGTGTGGTTGGCCTTCACGGCGATGACAGCGTCGGCGAGCTCGTCGCTCTTTGCCTCGCATTCCACGGCCATGTCGGGGTCGCTGTGGATGGTGATGATGCCGCACGGCCCTGGGAGCTTCATCGCATTGTACGTGTAGTGTGGCGCCGCCATGAACTTGGCAAATGCTTGCCGCCCCAAGACGCAATGGTAGGGGCTGTTGAAGGACACCATCTTGAAGACGAGCCGCTCGGTCCAGAAGTTTGCTGGTGTGCCAAATGTCCCGATTGGGTACGCCTTTCGACCGGGGACGATGCCGTGGAAGGTGGTGTAGGTTGTCTCGATCATCGACTGCGGGAGCCGCAACCGCCTGAACATGTCCAGGTAGAGTATGTTGATGGAGCTCCAGTCGTCCATCAACGTCTTGGGGAGCTAGTAGTCGCCCACTTTGGGCTTGACCAACAGGACGAATCACCTCAGATATTCGATCCACGGTGAGTGGTCCTCGCAGCTCTAGGTGATGCGCTGTTCGGACCAGGTGGATGCTTGATACTTCGTAAACATATCTATAATTTTTGATGTTCCATGCTTGTTTAGTATCCACTTTGCTATGTTTTGTCTACACTTAGAGGTATTTTTATACACTTTCTGGCACTAACCTATTGACAAGATGCCACAGTGCCAGTTGCCCGTTTTCTGCTGTTTTTGGTTCCAGAAAGCTAAAAAATGAATATTCTCGGAATTGGACGGGACAAAAGCCAAAGTTCACATTTTCCTCTGAATGATACGGAAAATTGAAGACGATACGTAGGAGGACACTAGGGTGGCCACACCCTAGGTGGGCACGGGGCCCACCCTGGCCGTGCCCACAGGGGGTGTGGGCCCCCTGGACCCCCACCGACCTTGCATCCTTCGACTGGTCCAATTCGATTTGCCGCTCGAGCCCTCCCCTGGTCATACTATCTCCTCTTAGTGGCTAGGGTTTGTGGCTCTTTGGTGGTGCTTTGCTCCGGTGCCTCTCTGGTTGATCTGCTGGTGTTTTGGCGGTGGGGTGATGTCCAACACTGCCATGTTTCTCCTCTAGCTGTATTGATTGCGGCCTAGGCGCGGGTTGCAGCGCCTCTAGGTGCTCCCCGTGCCGCCGCCCTGGCTACCATCACCTCTGTGTTGCCACCATCTTCTTCCTCTTCTTGGGGACAATAGAGTAAGTTTTTCTCTATCTTCCCCTTCTTTTTGTATGAATGCTAACTAGGGTTTCCCCTCTGTAATCCTGTTAATTTCCCTCTAGAATCTTCCCAACAATGTTGTTGAGCAAACCCTCCTCGGCAGGATTCATACATCACTCCTTCTGAAAGTCCATTAGTCAGATTCTATGTTGTTAGTTTAACTGGAGCTCATACCATACTCATGCAATAGATGTTCTTTCTTCTAAATTGGTTACACAAGAAATGCTTGGATTCCACCATGTCTAAATTGAATTCAGTGAGCTCTTTATGCATTTAAATGGATTGATATTCGAGTCTAAAGTACTGAAGCTTTGCTTTAGTGGTTAGTTCCTGGAATCTACTATATCTGCATGTTGGCTTAAATTATTAGTGGCATGTAGCTTGGTGCTATGTCTATTTTCTATTAGCTATCTCTAGGCTTTGCTAAATACTGAGGAAATTTATGAGCTCAAAGTGTGGTAATTAAGTATCTATGTTCCTCAATTCTGCTACTCTGTGACCGGTATATGCACTGATGCCTTTGTCTGTTGGTTTGATTTCTGGTGGCTCTACTAGAAATATGATCCGGTATACTAGTTGTTGCTTATGGATGAAATGGTATATAATCTATGGGTGATCCATATGGCAATGATTTGTTAAAATGATTCCTAATTATTTGATTAGGAAGATGATTACTGAGCTTGATGTACTGTTTTGGTTGTTACTGAAAGTATACTTTAATGATGATTGATATCATACATCAGCATTTTTTTAATTGCTGGAATTTATATGATTTCTAGTTTTTTAACTAGAAAAAATGATTTTAGAGGGTTATCCATTTCTGATAGATCAATGATGTGCAAATGTGTCTTTGAATTGAATTGAGGTGTGAATTTTGGTTATATTAACATGCCTTACTAGTTATGGCCCTAGTATGATTCTTCTATGCTTGTCTGAATCTTTGATTCAGTAAAATGATTATTATGTATGGATACTGATTCTTAGGAATACTACCTAGGAATATGATGTAATTCCATTTGGGATGATTTTTCTCTACTTTTGCTTACTGAATAGGGATGGCAACATGACAGTGAATCATTTGAATAACTTGTTAAAACCTTGGTTGGAAAGAAATTATTTAGTGGTTCTCGAGAGTGATTTTGGTAGCTTCTATTAGCTGTAGAACCCTACTGTGGTGCCTCTAGTAAGTGTGCACAGTAGTGATGTATAGCAACATGATCTGCTGCTGGATTTTACTCACCAAAGATGAAACTTTGTCTACCAATGGTGCAAAGGCTGAGGCATATTTCCTAGGGTAAGGATGGATATTATGCTGACATGTGCATAACCCTAGGATGTAACTTGTATACCATTTGTATACAGTTCTGAGGGTTTTCTCTTCCACCAAACTATTGTGCAAGCCCATCTACTACCTAGAGCAGGTATGATGTGGATCTGATGTCTACCTGTTTGCAGAGTAGACAAGTATGCCTGTGTGGTGATGTAGGTGTGTGGTTGATCTTGTGCTGAACTTGTTTGCTCCTCTGATTCTAATTGCTCTTGTAAGCACCTGGCCTGCTCGTCCTATTTGTGGTGTTGTCATGTTCCTCCTAGCTGTTGGCTTGACCTTGATTTCCTCCTTGTACTAGCTCCTGGATGGCTCCAGAGAGCAACCAGAGCTAAGGGTGTGATGGAATCTGGCTAGTAGTTTGGTTGGTGGTGTATTGATAGACAGATAAGAACATTGGTGGCAAGTTGGTTTCCTGAGGTTTATGTGTTCTTGGGCTAATGAGAATTTTCTGGTCTCGGTGTATGTGTTTGTGTGTGGAGCGAGGATATGGTACCAACTCTGCAATGGCTATTGCTATTTCTCTACTTTTTGTTTCCTTGTGGTGGTGACAACACACTAATACATACTGGTGAATAAGCTGTCTGCTTGACTGTTGTGAGTTGAGGATCAGATCAATTTTAAAATATCTAGATATTTGCTGATGGTTATACTCTTTGACTTTTACCTTTTACTAAATTGGTGAAATTTGCCCCTATTTACCTATGTCAATGATGCTGTGCTGAGACAGATTTGAAATAAGAACAGATACTACTTCATTTGGTGAAACTTGCCCCATTTTAATATACTCAATGATGTGACAAAACAGTGCATCACACTGTTAATACTGAGAGCAATATTATTAACACAAACTCCTTTTTGTTTTTATCTCCTTGCTTTTCTTTCAAACACTTGTAAAAACAGAGTGATACTCTATATACCATAAATATTGCTACAACATCCAAATATTGTAACTTCTTTCTTATTACTTATTTCTTTATTGTATTATTATATTTCCATTTGTAAAGACAATGTAATACTATGTAATATTAATAAAGCTTAATGTTTCTTTCTATTTGTAATCTAAATTCTTGTAATATTCATATCTTGTTTATAATTATAAACCCAAATTTTTTATTGTAAATTTTTTCCTTTTGTGTTTGAATTTCAATTATCTTGTATACTTAAATAATTGTAAATACTGTATCCAAATCATAAATAAGAGTTCACCCTTTATTTATTATTACAGTTTACTTTCCAATTATTATTCCATTTCAAATTCTTTTAAAACTCAAATTCACCAAGTGAATATTCAAATTTGGATTTCATTCCCTTCAAACACAAAAGTACAATAGAGGTCATGTCGAAATCTAGCGCACTTGCTCCGAAGTTTCCGTCAGTACCAGAGAGATCTCGATCCCTCTATAGCTCTTTTAGTTTTGCGTGAAAATTTCGCGGATTTTTGTATGCATGAATGCAATGCACAAACCTGTGTCCTCTATAATTCTAGGTGATAATCCGGGATGTTACAGGTACGTATGCGATGGTGGAAGAGATCCTTCTCGCCGTACCCTCCTGGCATTTATATAGATAGGCAGGTCCCGGGCTTAGGTAGAGTCGGTTACAAATTAGGGTTGGTGCCCTTTGAAATTCTATCTACTCTAGACTTGTCCTCCAAGGATCCGAAGACATCATCAGCTTGGGCCACCCGAAATCTCCATGGGCCGCATATATTCTTGTGGGCCTTTCTTGGGCTGGACAAGGTATACTAATGTTGTGTACCCGTGCGGTATAACCATGTCAGTAGCCCCATAGTGTTCAGTCGAATCGTAGATTCGGCTGGAGACTCTTCAATCTTTTGGGTGTTATGTAGTTGAACATGTTTTACAAGGAAAAATGTTTAGTTCATTGGGATTGTTGATGCGTGTGCTTGACTCACCCGATGGATCAGGGCCAGTTAACTGTCATAGGACAAAACAGTATGATCTTCATCAAACTCGAGTCCCCGGACTCGAATTTGGAATGATTGCTGGTGTGATTCGACTGAGGACGTTGAGGGATTACATGATTCGAATCCCAGTTATTGTCAAGTGATATACCCAATGCGTCCGTCAGGATTTTCATCGTGCCTGTTGACACGGAAGTTTACTGGCAGAACTCAGGCAGGTGTGTTACCAGGCCATCAGATGATATTTGTAGGTCTTATCTTTGCGTCGCAGACACATCATCCGAAGTTTTTTCACCGCGGAGGTGTTTCGGGTGGCCAAGGTGTTGGGGCACATAGAGATAAAACAAAACTTTTTCCTCTAACGTGGTGATCCCAAGATCTAGCTGAGGTAGAAGGCCACGAGGTTTACCACTAGACGCGCAGTTGAAGATTACTGATGAAGCGCGTTAGTTGATGCAGTGCAGTCCTTTGCGATCTGATCGTCCTGGTGCTGATCATACAACACCTCTGCTGGTATCCACACGTACAAGGAGGAGCACCGGCAGCGAACTGCTAGGTTCGTTACGACAGTAGGACTACTGTGGAGCTAGGGTTTTCAACACATGGAATGACCTAACAGATCAAAGATTAACCCTTCTGGGTTACTGTTCTCCAATATAAATAGGGAGTGAACATGGGCTCAACTCTCTTGGCCCATTCACTAAAGCCCATATAAAACCAGTCACTATGAGTACGACTCACTAACTCAGCCCAAATCTGGCTTGGGTCTAACCCAACCAGATTTCCGGTTCAGATCCAATCCGAACTTGCTCCCACTCTTAAGTGTTTGACCCCGCAGGCTCTTGGCAACTTAGACACAATTAGAGTCCGACTCTCAATCGATCAGTCGGTAGCGGCTCCTAGCAGAACATGCCGATTCCCAACTACCAAAGAGTCATGACGACTTGCCTTTCCAATGCGACTTACGTCCGAGTCCTTTTTTCCTCACGATATACCTTGTCAGACTATAGGCAAATATTTGTCATCCCTTAAATAGTCTAACTCTCTTCTCGATCTGAGATAAGTGATTCACCCGACCAGCTCTTAGTCGATCGCCTCGGTTAACACTTAACTCAGTCGTGCATGGCCATGCTTTCCGAATCATATCTTCCGAGAGGGCCTAGAGAATATCTCGTGGAGGGGCAAAATCCCATCTTGGTTATTCACATCACGCAGCTTGATTCTCAGTCAACCCGAACTCTGCCTTTATAACTTTCCAATTACGGATCAGTGTTTGACAGAACCTAAGTTGGTGATCCTCAACTCGGACTATGCAATAACATCAGATCTAAGGATTACATTGATTGAGATATACAAATGACAACTTGTTCGTTGTATCTCAATATGGGTCAATCTGACTCGCTAAACTCTTTAGCCAAATCTGTGTAAGTCAGAATAGCATCGCTATGCCCATGACAAGTGGAACCGAGTCATCAAGCCGACTTTCACATTGGTCTAAGTTGTGTGTCCAGCACAACCTCGATGACCAAGGATATTTAGTACAAATAACATGAATGTATAGTTCCACAACCGAATCACATATTCAATGATACACATCAGATGTTTATACAAGGACAACTTAATATCTTTATGAATACAATGTGAAATATCATCATACATGATTGCCTCTGGGGAATATTCCCAACACAAGGAGATTGCTTATCACTTAGACTTGGTTTGGGCAAAGTTGCCAAAAATATTTGTATCGTATTTGATCCGAAGGATCGCTATAAAAATTCATAGGGTGCGCGGCCAGCGCTCCCTATGGGAGTAGCCCCCGAGTGTCTGCCGAGTCGTAGACTCGAGTAGAGACTTTTATTCAGTCATTTACAATATAGGTCCGAAGGACACAATTTTTTCGTATGCTCAACTGATGCTCCCTATGGGAGTAGCCCCTGAGTCCATAGTGGAGTCACAGACTCGACGTAGTACTCGAAGATAGTTGCGAGGTGTAGTTACCTTAGTCATTTATCAGGTGCGCGACCAGCGCTCCTGATAGGAGTAGCTCCCGAGTAGTTTCTCGAATTGTACATTCGAGTAAGTACTTGAATGATTAGCCGAAAACTTTCAGCCATTGTTATCTTGGCCTTGATGACGTCAGTGCTGACGATTGGTGATCTCAACTGTTTGCGGCAGCAGAGATGATACGACGATACGATCATGGGTCCCACTGTCTGACTTGAAGTTGACTAGTCACGCGCAGACGTGGCGAAAATTATGGCATCTCCTCGATTTACGTGCATAGTGGACGGCATGCTGGTGATGGTTTGTTGTTGTGTTGACACGTGTAGGGTTAGATTTGGGGTGCGCGCTAGGGCTTCTGGATCAACGGCTCGTGTGCGTTGTCTTCCTCCTTTAATACCATGGGTAAACAGTGATTTAATTTTACCCTTTGCCATTTTCTCATCTTTCTTGCCTCCATTTTAGCGAGCTTTGCTTTCCTCCACTGTGCACTGGAAGTTCTTTGCATCTTTCCCTCTTCTTTTGTCCGTGCACACCGCCACACTCGATGCCGCACGATGGGCAAGCCTAAGAAAACCACCACCGGGGCTGGTTCGAGCACCGCCTCTGGCGGCAAGAAGGTTGTCGCGACGGCCCGCATCACTGACAGCGGGTGGAGGAGCACAAAGATGTGCGACGGGGATCTACGCAAGCTGCGCGATTCTGGGTTGATTCCCCAGAACAAGGAGGACGCCATCCACCCTGGTGATGAGGTAATCCCGTGCCCACCCGAAGGGTTTCGGGTGATGTTTTATGCATTTGTCATCTGTGGTCTCTCTCTCCCTGTTTACGATTTTCTTCGTGGACTCCTCTTCTTCTACGGGATTCAATTGCATCATTTGTCTCACAATTCTCTTCTTCACATCGCTTGCTTCATAACTCTTTGCGAGTGCTGGCTCGGTATCGAGCCGCACTTTGGCCTCTTCCGGAAGCTCTATTCGTGAAGAGGCAGTCCGGCACCGGCAGAGTCTATCCACTCGGCGGCTGCATCATTTCCATCCGCTCCTCCGTCCAATTCTTCTCCTTTTCTATCTACGAGTCCGTCCAGCAATGGCACCGGAAGTGGTTCTACATCCGTGATGCTAAGCTGGACGGTCAGCAATATGGGCTTGCCCCCTCTGATTCCTCCCAGCAGATCATCCGAAAGATATCATGGAAGAACCACATCTTGGAAGGTGAATCCGAAGAGGTGGAGAGGCTTTACCAGCGGGTGGAGGCTCTTCAGCTGGTGTCGGGCAAAAAAGTCAATGGTGTCGACATCATTCGCACCTTCCTCGAGCGCCGGGTGCAGCCACTCCAAGCGAGGGTGCACCCAATGTTCCTCTATGCTGGCTCCAGCAATCCGGCGAGGGTTTCATCCGAAGAATTGTCTTTGGGTGACCTGGATAGGGCCCTTCGTCCCCTCCTGAAGGCCAAAGTCGATGAGGACCTCCCGGGGAAATTTTTGACCCCTCATTTTAGCGCAACTAAAGGGGTTTCCTAGGTGATACTTGTTCGTGCGCGTAGCGCTTTTTCAAGTGTTTGCTGTTTGCTACTATTATTTATCTTGTTTCCCTTTTCCTTTCGTTTGCAGCGCCTCAAGGTAACGGGTCTATGCCTCCTTTGCCTGAGAAGTATACAGAAGCGCCGGACAATGAGGAGGTGGACTCTGAGTCCGAGCTTCCTCCGGTGTAATCTCCGACCTTGGAAGCCCCCGAGCCGAGCGAAGGGCGAACCCGAAAGCGCTCTCGAAGCGAGTCTTCGGATGCGTCTACCCCGCCAACTCCAAGGGGTTCGTCCTTCCTCGAGCACCTTTCCCTGCTATGCCCCTTCGGGCGGTGGCTCTGCAGCCGCCGTCCAAGAAGAAGAAGGATAAGGCAGCTCGTGTATTCAACTTATCAGACATCGAGTCATAAGTGACTGCACCTGAGTCTTTTTTTCTGTCATCTGTCTTAGTAGTGTGAGTTGTTGTTGATCAAAACTTTACTTGCAGCCGTTCTTCGGAGGAGTACCTTGACGGGGGAACCCAGGAGGTTGTAGAGGAGTCAAAGCTGACGGCTTCTATCCCCCAGGTGGTGGCCGACTCTGAGGACTATGACCCGAACTCCTCCAGGCGAGAGGCTCAGGCAGTCGTAGCTCAGAAGACAACACGTAGACCTTCGGAGTCCATGCCTGATCATGTAAGTACTGTCTGTTTTACTCCTTGGGGGAGCCCCCGAGACGTTTTGGATGATTTCTTGCTCTTTTGTTTATGTTTCTTCTGTAGCCCTTTGTGCACAGCGCCAACCTCCTTATTCAGCAGCACCTGGCACTGGAGGCTAGCCTGCAACAGCTTCAAGGTACGTCACTTTTCACCTTGTTTTAGTTTGTCTGTCCCAAGGATTTGCCTGTATTGATCATGTTTTTCTTCATGTTGCAGATGAAAACAATGTGGCTCTCCGAAGACTGGATGCTCTCGAGAATAGACTTGGTTGGGCGGAGAAGAAGGCCGCAGATGCTGCAGAGGGCAAGGAGCGCTTGCAGAAGGAGGCTGCCAATCGCGAGGAGCAGCCGGTGGCTGCATCAGCTGCCCGTGAGAAGGAGATGGCGGATAAGCTTATGGCTGTAGCCAAAGCTGTTTCTGGTGAGTTTCCCTTGACTTGTTTGGGTCTTTGTGTTTTTTCGACTACGTCTTGTCCTTTCTCATTCGAGTGATTTTCTTCTTTGTTTCAGATGCTTCAGGCATCACGCTTGATCATGGTGCGCTGGAGCATGGAGATGCATTGGCTGATGTTACCGCGGCGTTTGATGGTCACTGCGCGGCTGACGCTGCCTCCTTGGCGAAGGACAAAGAAGTGCTCACGTGCTTCTACAAGGAGGTTGTCCCCAAGGGCATTGCCCTTGAAGATGTCGACGTCCTTGCGGATGCTCTGTCAGAGGAAGCTCTGGCAGAGTATAAGCGCAAGAAGAAGGGCATTGGTGCCTCCATGGGGCTGGAGATGGCGTCCGGAGCTGAGCTGGACGTGCCGCACATCACGTCCCAGATGCCAATGGCTGCAGATGGCTTGGAGGTAGCTTCTGCCCTCTTTGCCTCTTGTTGTAAGCGCTATGGGCC
Organism: Avena longiglumis; assembly: GCA_030063025.1. Lineage (NCBI taxonomy): Eukaryota > Viridiplantae > Streptophyta > Magnoliopsida > Poales > Poaceae > Avena > Avena longiglumis. The sequence continues at coordinate 423,363,613 of CP125976.1, read as the reverse complement.
TAAGCTCATCGATCTCCTGGTTGATTATGCGGCGAAGCATCAACAGGAGGCCAAGAGAAGGCAGTCTGGCTCCGAGGCCACCCCGGATGCGGGGGCGTAGGCCTTTGTAATATAGATGATGTAGTTTTCTCTTTTTCTTCCTGCTGTAATCGTTTGCTGATGAACAGGCCCGACTATGCCACGAGGTGGCTTTAATGTATAATATTATATTTCGAGCTGCTGCCAGAAATGCTTTGTAATCTTCATGCTTGATTTATTTGCCTTTAGGGTCCTTCGGGTGAGATTCCTGTTGTCACTCCGACTGCTCCTGAGACGTGACCATCCTTGGATGATGCGTCGCAGTTGGCTTTTCTTCGCGATCGTGTCCGAAGCTTGGAGAAGGACATCCTTAGCATTCGAGGCCACGCAAATGTGGAAGTTGAAGGCTGAGTGAGCCACTACTAGGGAGGAGTTCTTGATGGGCGAGTTGCGACAAATGGGCGAGCAACTGCAATGTGAGTCTTTGCAAACTACTATTCTTTTGGGTGTAGTTATATATGCTTGCTCATTGCGCGCGTTCTGCAGGTGTGAATATCATTCCGAAGGAAGAGAAGGAGCGCGTCGCCATTCGGATGAATTGTTTGACGCAGCAAGACCTAGAGGCTGGTGGCTTCTTCTGGATGGACCGTGCTAGAGCCATCGTCCTTGCGACGGTGCAAGATTGTGTGAACCAGGTTCTTCGTGTGCTGAGGCAGGCGAGATCATCATTGGCGGATATCTGGGCTGTCATGTTCCCCTTGGATGCTGCGCCTTCTACCTTCCTGGGTATTCTTGTGAAATTTCGGGACGTAGGCCACTTCAAAGAGTTGGTGCGACATCAGCTGATTTCTAGGGTGAAGGCTGCCTTGTCACTCGTTCGGCTGCATCACCGTGATATCAATCTCGCGGAGGTGGCGACTGGGCCGCCCCTTCGACCGGATGGCACCCTATGGGACATGCGCCCGCATTATGCGGTTGTGGCGCAGCATGCTGAAGAGATCGTAGATCTGTTCGAGCAGCGGGCAAATGTAATGCTCCAGAATAGGTAGATCCTGTAAAGAAAAATTTAATGTAAAATTTGTATTTATTCGAGTGGGCTCGTAGTGCCCTTTGTAAAGTTTATATGTACTAGCACGTGGTGTTGTGTTGTGTGCATGTCCTTTTCGTTAGCCTGGCGTGGTCAGCTACTCAGGTTGTATGCATTGTCCTCAGTCGACGAGGGCATGAGGTGAGGCGTAGCCCTCGAGCGTATTTAGCGAGAAATAATGTAAGGTGAAAAGATATTTGGGCCAAGGAAATTAGCTTTTATTCATAACGTAACGAGGAGGTACATTTTTCGGCTGAGTAGCCTTATTGAAAGTGAAGGGTAACTAGGGGTAGAAGCGTTGCAGACGTGTGACGTTCCAGGGGTTGGAGTATTCGACTCCTGATGCGATGTTCATGAGGCGATAGGCGCCACCTGGGATGACTTCTGTGACGATGTAGGGTCCTTCCCAAGGTGACTCGATCTTCTTCGGCCGTTCTTGCTTGATTCGTAGGACGAGGTATCCTTCGATGAAGGACCTTGGGCGCAGCCGATGGCTGTGATAGTTGCGGTGGCTTTGTTGATAGACTGCTGAGCGAGCTACAACGATATCGCGTGCCTCGTTGAGTGTGTTGATGGCGTCTTCGAGTGCTGCCGATGATTCAGCTTTGCTGTAAGCAACGACCCGTGGGGCCTTATGGCGTACTTCGGCGGGTAACACGGCCTCGGCTCCATGCACCATGAAGAAGGGCGTGAAGCCGGTAGAACTGTTCGGTGTTGTACGCAGGCTCCAGAGGACGGAGGGTAGATCCTCTGCTCAGGCTCCCTCAAGCCTTTCGAGCGGGCATAATAGGAATTTCTTGATGCCGTTGCCTATGAGGCCATTGGACTTTTTGACCTATTCGTTGGTCTGTGGGTGCGCCACGGAGGCGTATGATATGTTGATGCTGAGGTTCTCGCAGAAGTCTTGGAATTTCTTCGAGATGAAGTTCAAGCCGTCGTCCGTGATGATGTTGTGTGGCACGCCGAACCTATAGACAATGGACTCGAAGAACTTGACAGCATTTTTGCCGCTTTGGTTGGTGACAGGCATGGCCTTGATCCACTTGCTGAATTTGTCGACTGCGACCAGGAGGAAGACGTGGCCTCCTTTCAAGGATTTTGGCAGTTTGCCGATCATGTCGAGGCCCCATTGGGCGAAGGGCCAGGCCAATAGTATGGGCCTTAGCTCGGATCCTGGTGCGTGCGGCTTGTCCGCGTACCTCTGACAGGCATTGAACCTTTGGACGATGTCCTTGGCGTCGTTCATGGCTATTGGCCAATAGAATCCAGCTCATAGAGCTTTGGCGGCTAGGGCGCGGCTGCCTGCATGATGGCGACAGATTCCCTCGTGGATGTCTTGGAGGATGGTTTTGCCGTCGCCGATGGTGACGCACCTTTGGAGCACACCCGAAATGTTGCGCTTGTACAACTCGCCATTGTGAATGGTGAAGGCCTTAGACCGGAGAGATATGCGCCGGGAATCTGTCGGGTCATCGGGCAGTTCCTTGTTTATCAGGTACCGAAGGTACGGCTATGTCCATTCCACTTCAATCACCATGACCTACATCAGGCTGACCAGCTCGGCCTCGGTGTCGAGTTTTTAAGGTCCCTCATGTCCTTCGGGTGGCGCAGCCCACGAGTGCTCTGCTTCTTAGGTTGAGCCCTTTGGGAATTTTCTCTTGATAGAGGGTACACGGATTTGTTTGAGGAACACACCTGGTGGCACCCATGCGCAGGTGGAGCCGATGTTGGCGAGTCTATCGGCTTCTTTGTTGCATTCCCTTCTGACGTGCCGAAGCTCGCAGCCGTCAAAGTCCCCTTCGAGTGAGTTGTAGAGCGCGCGGTACGCGATCAAGTTGGCGTTGTGAGCGTCACACTCGTTCATCGTCTGCTAGACGACAAGGTTCGAGTCACCATAGATAACGAGGCGCGTTGGGCCACAGATCTTGGCCATCTTCATGCCGTGGATGAGGGCCTCGTATTCGGCCTCGTTGTTGGAGGTATGAAATTTCATCTGAAGGACGTATTTCATCTTGTCGCCCTGAGGGGAAGTCAGTATGATGTCGGCCCCTGCTCCAGCCTCACACTTGGAGCCGTCGAAATGCATCGTCCATGATTGCGACATGTCCGGAGTGTCCGGCAGCTGGAGTTCCATCCAGTGGACGAGAAAGTCAGGGAGGACCTGAGTTTTGATGGCCTTGCACCATTCGTAGATTATATTCAGAGAAGACAGCTCGATGCCTGTAGCATCCCAGTTGTCTAACCCCTGTAATGCTACATGTTATAATAATAAAAAGAGCCACTTCCAACATATAATTGTTGCATCATCATCATAGCATGCTCACGTCATCATGTCACCTTGCATTTGAGCATCATATAAAACCCCTTTTTCTTGTTTGGTTCTTATCTCATGTGCATGATTAATTGTATTTGCCTCTTGATATTGTATTTGGCTCTTGATATATTGTTAAATGCCCAAGTTGAGTTGAGGGCATCTCTCTTATTGACTCCACCACCTTTTCTTTCACCACCTTATATTCCACCATCCAATTAATATGAGCTTGGCATTTTAATTTGGGTTATCTCTAGCTCATGTTGGTTGGTTGGGTTCCACCCATAATCTTTGCTTGGCCTTGCCCACCTTGTGGGAATGCTTATGAATAATGCCATGTTAATATTATTGTTTTCACAAGGATAATTTTGGCATTAATTATGTTGCATGGGCCATGCAAGTGCCACCTTTCTTGCCTTGGGAATGTTTTAGCTTTGTTTGCATGGGACACCTCCCCTTGGTTTAAATCATGTGTTGGCTTGTAGTTTTGCTTCTCCATATCATCTCTCTATCTATCTCCCCCTTTAGCTTAACCTCTATCCCTTGCTCCATGCACCCACATGTGCTAATGTGGCATGCACAACCCAAACCACCTCATCTCTTGGTTTTTGCTTGGCCAATGTTGGAGCATGCATGGACCAAAGAGACCACCCCATCATCATGTTCATCTCTCCCTATCTTCCCTCCTTTCTCTTTTTCTTGAGCTTGTGTGCTTTGTGAGGCATGATCAAGTTACCCACCTCCATCTATCTACCCCTCCCCATCTACCCTAACCCTCTCTTACACCTAAACCCTAAGCCACCCTTTCCCCTAGCTACACCTCCCCTTTTCCCTACCTAGCATGATCACCCCCTCACCTAAACCCTAGGCTCAAGCCATGCCCCTTCCCTCTCTCTCGGCTCCCTCTCTCTACCTGCCATGAAGGCCACCCCAGCACCCTCTACCAGCTACCTACCACCCCACACGTCCAAGGACCCCTCCCCTAGCTATCTAAACCCTAGCCCGAGCCGGCCCCTCTCCTCTCCCCTCTTTTCTTCCCTCTCTGCCTCACCTGCCCACGACCCCAGGCCCACTTGCCTGCCTCCCTGGCCACGAGCTGCCCCCCAGGTCCACCTGCCAGCCCCCCCTCTAGTGCCCTGCCTTGCCCTGGCCTGACCGAGCCGAGCACGTGAGAGGAAAAGGTGGCGCCACCCTGGCCAGCTTCCTCTCCCCCACGCAACCCTCCTGCCCTCGTTCTTATCCTCCCCACACCTCTCTGGCCTCTTCCCAGATCCATCCCTAAGCTCCTTTTCCCCTTCCTCCTCCCTCTCCACCTCTTCTACCCGGCCGCCAGACTGACGTCCACCGCCAAAGATACACGCACGGGAGGCGCGGAGCTGCAGGTGTCGAGGAGGGCCTGAAGAACGTCCGCGTCGCCCCAGTGCTCCGCCGCGAGGAGGAGAAGCCCCAGGAGCCCTGAACGCCGACGCTAGCCGACGCGAACCCTAGGTCGTCGGAGCTTCTGCCTCGTCGACGTTACGCTGTACCTCGTCCCGATCTGACGCCAGCAACCTCCCCGCGGTCCCTTTTTGTTCCCAGACGCTGGCGCGTGGGACCGCAGAAGCCTGGCCCACCTGTAAGCGCCTAGGGTCAGTGGAGCCTCGGTGTTAAAGGTTTTTCAGACTCTGTTTAAAATTCAAAAAACTAATTAAATTATTCAATTCAAATCCAATTCAGATTTTAAATAACTTTTCCATTGTTTTTCCAAATCACACAAATGATATATGTTTGGATATCAGAAAAATGAGAGGATTCCAAATATGCCATCCATTTTGCCTTTTGCACAAATAAAATTCCAAGTTTATTTAAATTACCCAATTGCCACTAGAATTTAAATAATTCATAACTTTTGTTTCCTAAATCCAAATTTAGCAAATGATGTGTCTAAATTGATCAGCTCGACGAGACCTTTCTGTTTATGCTATCCATAACTTCAATTGCAGAATGCATCATATAAATATATAGTGAACAACAACTGTTATGGCAACAAATGTGATTCCAAAACCCCATTAAAATGTTATTATTTGTCTTTCACACCTCACCATGCTATGCTACCTTACTTGCCATGTAAATTGTGCATCATTCATCATGGCATGATTGTTTGCTTGACGCATCTTATTCATATGCTTGTGCTCTATATTCATGTTGGCCTTGTTTGTTTGGTTTTTCTCGGATAGACCTCGAGGTGGGTTATATCAAGAGAACCAGGAGCACTACCCAGATCCGTCCCTTGCTACAACTGAGTTGACAGGCAAGCACTTCCACATGCTTGCATACATACAGTACCTATTGCCTCTATCTTTTTTCTTGCATCATTGAGTCGCGATTGCATTAAATTGAATCCCAAGTATGCATAGCCTTTACTTTTAAACCCCACCAAGCTTGTTCCTCCATCCCATGAGCCACTACTATAGGAGTTGTTTGAGCCATGCGAGTCGTAGAACAGCATGTGTAGGGTATGTGAGTGTCTGTTGGATAGTGAGGTACCTAAACAACTTAACCTGAGTAGTTCTGGGATAACTAAAGAAAGTGGCACCGGTGAGCAACATCTGCTATTTGGTTTTTCCTGCTCACTTGTGTCCCGTAAGACCCCGAGTACTTGATTCCTGTTCCTTGATTTATCGCGCTATCCACATCCGGGAGGTATATGGGACCCCTGGCCGAGCTTGATTCCGTCTTATTCCTTGGGGCCACAAACTAGTTTGAGGTCTTATTTACTATCCTTACTTATGCCATGCTACCTACGTATTTAAATTGTGCGAGGAGCACACTTGCATCGCTTAGGTAAGCGGAGTGATTACGCTGATCGACAAGCCCAGCCACACTTTCGGGTTCCTAGTCGCCATGACCATTGTCGCAAAACCTTGAGTCCGTCTCAAGTCAGCTATCTTCGCTATGGGATCTACTTAAGGGTGGCCCCTGAAATATTTCTGAATCTTGTGATTGTTCAGTGAAAGCCTCGTTGGGTTTTGATTTGGTTTTTCCGAGGTTGATCGGCGTGTGTTGCTATTGGTGCACCCGGCCGGTAAAACTTTCTCAAAGCCGTGTCCGCGGATATGGACGACTTGGAGCAGATTTCTTGATCATAGACAAGCATAACTAAAGTACCGCCTTAATCGACTAAGTAACTTGACTAGTAAATAGTGCAACACTCATGGAATGGTTAATAAAATTGCCAACGGATGGGGTTGTTCGTCCGCTTCCTTGTTGGTAGCGAGGAGGAGGATGGATCGATGAAATTACCATTATAACTGTTGTACTTAATTCACGGACATCCGTCTATCATTGGTTAGGCGGATGGTTAGCGTTATCTGTAGAACTGCTAGGGTTTATCTTTCGCTGCAATTCGTCACCCGGTTGTGTCCCTTTAGAGGCATTAAGACTTCTTGAGTACCCTTAGGGTCTCACACGATAAATTCTTGATTCAGATGAGCAGTACCTTCTCGACGGATCTGGGTGGAAGAAGTCAAGATGTGGGCAACGATCGCTCGGTGTAGAGATTCCGGAACGGGATCCGTGAGACCTGTAGTTGGGATGTGCTTATTTCTATGGCATCTTATGCCGATTTGCTTCTTATCCGTACTCGGATTCTGCTTTGCCGCCCGCATGATACTCGATGTGTTGTATGAGGAGTTATCCTAAAATATAGATTTATCTAGGTCATTTGAATCTTGCCGGTATGGCGTTGCTATATTTCCTTTCTTTCTAGATGGTATGGCTCGATGTACTCTTGTATGGTGGCTTAGACATACCCACTTGTGTACGTAGTTGATCCTTCGCCGACCACGCCGCCTGACAGTCCCGTTGAGAGGGTAGTGGTTGGGACGTCGAAAGGACTACCGTGAGTGGCTTTTGGGGCCCCACTGCATTATTTCAACCACTACCACTCATCCAGGCTTGTATCTAGGAGCGTAGTTCACCGAGGTAGTTACAATTGGTATCAGAGCCATCCCGACCTTCAGGGTTTCAGCCAAATGGTCGTTGTCAGTCTAGCAAATATTTTGGTAGTTATGTATATTAGGGAAAAACAAAACGCGAGAGTAGGACTGCTTCCACTTTTCTTCTTAACCTCCCACCCACCCTTTTCTGGTAAGGAAGTGCAACGTTTTCAATTCTCTTCTCAAAATTCAAACTAGGATTCACGTGTTCTGGGTTTCCGTAGTACCATAGGTTGTGTGTGTGTGCGTAATCCCTTGTCTATCTGTTGCATCCAAGTTGTTATCTTATCTGCCTTTGGTTATCAACTGTTGGTACATTCCATACCAACAGGCTTTTGCAAACCGACGCAATCTATCTGCCTCTTGTATCCGACGCTATCTTGTTTGGGGTGTTCATTTCCGTAGTTACCAATCTTTAGGTTTCGTCGTGAGAAGAAGGGGTTAGGATATGTGTTCCACTTGTTCATGTGCGGAGTAATGATTTGAGTGCGGGATGGAGTCGCGACCATACCACTACTTGTATCATTCGCTTTTGTATATTGAATCGGTAGAGTCACTAATCTTGATTCGTTAAGTAATTTTATGATCTATTGGTATTTTAATGCCGAAATTTGTGGAAAATTTTTCTTTGATATATTTGTGTACCACACTCCTTTTCATCGTGGTGCGATATGCTTAATATCTTTTAGGTGCTATGAACTTTGTTGATATTTTAATATCATCTCAAGAATTGTATCCTTTAATCTTGGTTAATTCCATCTTGGTACTATTTTGGATTATTATCATTCTCCATTATAGTACTGACTTGAGTTTTATATCAATGACAGGATGGCTCCCCCACGCCGGACTGAGGAGGACATACCTCTGGAACTGGGCTTAGCGCTGTCGAACATTGCAAATGCTTTGGCAGCCATGCAAGAGAACCAGCAGCGCTTTGAGGAGAGCGTCAGAAGGAATGAGTTTGCTCCACTTCCTCCACCTCCCAAGCGTGGTGACATCAAGAGCTTCCTCAAGTTCAACCCTCGTCAGTTTGATGTGTCTGACCGACCTCTGGACGTGGATGATTGGCTGCGCGAGATATCAAGGTTGCTCGAGACTGCTGATGTTCCAGAACAGGAGTGGGTCAAGTGTGCTACTCACCTTCTCAAGGGAGATGCAGCTCTTTGGTGGGAGAACTACTTGAAGGCAAGCTGCACTGGGTTCCAGCCTACTTGGGAGAGGTTCACTGGAGCATTCAAAGAACAGTTTCTCTCAGAGATTGTGATGGAAAGGATGAAGGAGGCTTTCCTCAACCTGAAGCAGGGTAATGATAACGTCAACACCTACATCAGGAACTTCATGAACCTGTCTCGCTATGGTGGTGATGAGGTATCTGATGACAAGAAGAAGCAGAAAAGGTTTAGGCAAGGGCTCAATGCGTCGATCAAGTATGCAATCACGCATGCAAGACCGGCAACCTTCCTGGAATTACAGCACACAGCACTGCAAGAGGAGGCAAGCAGGCAAATGTTCGAGGAGTCCAAGAAACACAACAGGGATGCATCAAGCTCTGCAGTTATGGCAGCTCCTTCTAAGCGGCGTGTCTGGGTTCCTAACACCCCACCGTCGCTCCCGGCTCCACCAAGACCTGCGAGTTTCACGTCAAGGCCACCAAACTTCACCACGGCTCCTGTGGGCTACAACAACCATTACCTGAGCGCTGGCGAGTCCTCGCTACTCGCTCCACGTCCACGCGTGCTTGTTTCACATGTGGAGATCATGGACATCCCAACTGGAACTGTCCAATGAAGAACAAAGCTCTCCTCCACCCCGCCAAGATGCGCAACAAGCTCTCCTTCGTTCGCACCACCGCCTCGGGCTCTCAACATCAACACCAAGCCCGGGTCTGGTTGTTCGTGCTAACCGCGTCAACGCCTCAAGCCGAGCTCGCACTGGAGTTGTGATGGGTATGCTTTCCGTTAACTCGGTCCCCACGAGTTCTCTTTGATTCGTGCATCGCATTATTTTGTCTGTAAAGTTTGCAAGTGAGAATGGGTTAGCGGATCCTCTTCCCAAGAAGTTAATGGTTCTTTCTCCTGGAGCAACAATGGCAGCTTCAAAAATCAGTCATGGAAATCAAGTTGAGATTGGTGGTTCTTCCTTCTTGGCTTCTTTGATTGTTCTGGGCAACTCTGACATTGATGTCATCTTGGGCATGGATTGGTTGACAAAGAATGCAAATTGTGATTGATTGTGCTGAACGCTCAGTGTCTCTGAAGATCCCTGAAGGCCATCTAGTCTTTTCTCCAAGTCTGACTCCTGCTGTCCAGCTCTATTCCTTGGCTGCTCTGAATGATGATGCTATGGAAGCTATTCAGAGGGTACCAGTGGTCTGTGAGTTCCCAGATGTCTTTCCTGAAGAGTTGCCAGGTATGCCTCCGGATCGCGAGGTTGAATTCGTGATTGAGCTTGAACCTGGAACGGCTCCTATCTCCAAGAGGCCATATAAAATGGGTCCTTCTGAGTTGGCTGAACTCAAACGACAACTGGATGAACAAGAGAAGTTGGGTTTCATTCAACACAACACTTCTTCTTGGGGTAGTCCAACAATCTTTGTGAAGAAGCGTGACAGAACCGATAGGCTATGTGTTGACTACCGGGCTCTAAATGCTAAAACCATCAAGAACAAATATCCTCTCCCACGGATAAATGATCTTTTTGATCAGCTGGCAGGAGCTGTGGTGTTCTCTAAGCTGGACTTGAGAAGTGGTTATCACCAAATCAAAATTCGCAAAGAAGATGTGCCCAAAACAGCTTTCACCACCCGCTATGGCCTGTATGAGTACACGGTCATGTCTTTCGGTATCACCAACGCACCTGCTACCTTCTCGAGGCTGATGAACTCCGTTTTCATGGAGTACCTAGACAAGTTTGTGGTGGTATATCTGGATGACATTCTGGTTTATTCCAAGTCCAAGGAGGAGCATGAGGAACACCTGCGGTGTGTCTTAAACAAGCTTCGTGAGAACCGCTTGTATGCAAAGTTATCTAAGTGTGAGTTTTGGCTGCCTGAAGTAACATACTTGGGTCATGTTATCTCTGCCAAGGGCATTGCAGTCAACCCGGAAACCGTGAAGACAATAGTTGAATGGCTTCCTCCTGCTAATGTCAAGGAAGTGCGGAGTTTTCTCGGCTTGGCTAGCTATTGCCGTCGCTTGCAGTAACTTCTCGAAGATAGCAAAGCCTCTTACCGATCTCCTCAAGAAAGGCAAGAAGTACCTGTGGACTCCTGCTTGTCAAGAAAGTTTTGAGACACTCAAAGAGAAGCTCACTTCCACACCAGTCTTGGTTCCTCCGGATACATCTAAGCCTTTCCAGATATTCTGTGACGCCTCTTTGCAAGGATTGGGTGCGGTCCTTATGCAAGAGAAACAGGTGGTTGCTTATGCCTCTCGTCAGTTGAAGACGCATGAGATCAACTATCCCACACATGACCTCGAGCTAGCAGCGGTTGTCTTTGCTTTGAAGCTATGGAGGCACTACTTGCTTGGTAACCGCTAGAGATCTTCTGACCACAAGAGTTTGAAGTATATCTTCACTCAGCCTGATCTCAACCTTCTAAGAGGAGATGGATTGAAGCAATCAATGACTTTGATGTGACCATCAACTACACCCGGCAAAGCAAATGTCATGGCAGATGCGCTTAGTAAAGCTTATGTCAACAACCTCATGGTAGAAGAGCAGCCTCTCTTGTGCGAGGAATTCCGACTCAACCTCGAAATTGTGGAACAAGGGCATCTCTGAACCTTCCGCTACTCCTCTCTTGGAAGAACAGATTTGCTCTCGTCGACTTGGTGATCCGCACACCAAAAGCTCATCGCTAAGCTTGACCTTCCAAGTATGAGTCCTTTCATGTTGATGATCAAGGCACGCTCTTCTTGAACAGGATGTTTGTTCCAAACTACCCGGGTCTGAGAGACCAAGTTCTCAAGGAGGCACATGATTCGGTTCTTTCTATCCATCCTGGCAGCACAAAGATGTACATGGACTTGAAAACACAATACTGGTGGCCTGGGTTGAAACGGTATTGTGCCAAGTATGTCTCAGAATGTGATGTCTGTCGCAGAGTCAAGGCTGTCCATCAGAAACCATTTGGTCTTCTACAGCCATTGAAACCTCCGGAATGGAAATGGGAGAAAGTGGAGATGGACTTCATCACTGGTTTTCCAAGGTCGCAGAAGGGCAACAATGCAATTTTTGTTGTCATCGACAGGCTTTCTAAAGTGGCTCATTTCTTCCCAGTCAAAGAAACAATTTTTGGAATTCAGTTGGCTGAGCTCTATATCAACAGGATTGTCTCTTTGTATGGGGTTCCACTTGAAATCAGTTCAGACCGTGGGAGCATCTTCACCTCAAAGTTCGGGAGTTTCCAAAAGCTTTGGGAACAAAGCTGAACTTCAAGATTGCTTACCACCCTCATCGCAAGGACAAGTGGAGAGGATCAATCGATTCTCGAGGACATGCTTAGAGCTTGCCATCTCGCTTGGCATGAAGTGGGAGGAATGCCTTCCATATGCTGAATTCTCCTACAACAACTTTCGAAGAGTCTCAAGATGGCACCATTCGAGGCTCTCTATGGACGCAAGTGCGTAACTCCTATTGGTTGGTCGGTGTGGAGAAAGAATCTGGTTTGGCCTCGACATTGTAACCCAAGCAGGAGAAGGTGCATATCATTCGAGAACACAAGATTGCTCGAGTCGTCGGAAGAGCAACTATGACAGAAACACACGGATATGGTATATGCCCTGGTGATCTCGTCACCTTCGTGTCACTCCCATGAGAGGAACACACCGCCGGATCAAAGGAAAGTTGGCTCCTAGATACATCGGTCCTTTCAAGATACGTGGTAGAAGAGGAGAAGTTTCTTATGCACCGAGCTCCGGAAAAACTCAAAGTCCATGATGTTTTCCACATCTCTCAGCTCAAGAAGTGCTTCAAAGACCCGCAAGACCGTGGATCATGAGCTAATCGACCTCCAAGAAGATCTGTCTTATCAAGAACACCCCACCAAAATCCTTGAGACCGCAGAACGAAGGACTTGCAACAAGTCCATCAAGTTCTGCAAGGTGCAGTGGTCACACCATTCTGTTGACGAAGCCACATGGGAGCGTGAAGATGAACTCCGTGCCAACCATCCTTCTCTCTTTGTATCTTCTTCTTCTTCCTAGAATCTCGGTGCTGGATCCTTGGTTATGTGTTGATAGTGGGAGCATCCCATGTGGCTATCCCCTGTAATGCTACATGTTATAATAATAAAAAGAGCCACTTCCAACATATAATTGTTGCATCATCATCATAGCATGCTCATGTCATCATGTCACCTTGCATTTGAGCATCATATAAAACCCCTTTTTCTTGTTTGGTTCTTATCTCATGTGCATGATTAATTGTATTTGCCTCTTGATATTGTATTTGGATCTTGATATATTGTTAAATGCCCAAGTTGAGTTGAGGGCATCTCTCTTATTGACTCCACCACCTTTTCTTTCACCACCTTATATTCCACCATCCAATTAATATGAGCTTGGCATTTTAATTTGGGTTATCTCTAGCTCATGTTGGTTGGTTGGGTTCCACCCATAATCTTTGATTGGCCTTGCCCACCTTGTGGGAATGCTTATGAATAATGCCATGTTAATATTATTGTTTTCACAAGGATAATTTTGGCATTAATTATGTTGCATGGGCCATGCAAGTGCCACCTTTCTCTTGCCTTGGGAATGTTTTAGCTTTGTTTGCATGGGACACCTCCCCTTGGTTTAAATCATGTGTTGGATTGTAGTTTTGCTTCTCCATATCATCTCTCTATCTATCTCCCCCTTTAGCTTAACCTCTATCCCTTGCTCCATGCACCCACATGTGCTAATGTGGCATGCACAACCCAAACCACCTCATCTCTTGGTTTTTGCTTGGCCAATGTTGGAGCATGCATGGACCAAAGAGACCACCCCATCATCATGTTCATCTCTCCCTATCTTCCCTCCTTTATCTTTTTCTTGAGCTTGTGTGCTTTGTGAGGCATGATCAAGTTACCCACCTCCATCTATCTACCCCTCCCCATCTACCCTAACCCTCTCTTACACCTAAACCCTAAGCCACCCTTTCCCTAGCTACACCTCCCTTTTCCCTACCTAGCATGATCACCCCTCACCTAAACCCTAGGCTCAAGCCATGCCCCTTCCCTCTCTCGGCCCCTCTCTCTACACGCCATGAAGGCCACCCCAAGACCTCTACCAGCTACCTACCACCCCACACGTCCAAGGACCCTCCCCTAGCTATCTAAACCCTAGCCCGAGCCGGCCCCTCTCCTCCCCTTTTTCCTTCTCTCTCTGCCTCACCTGCCCACGACCCCAGGCCCACTTGCCTGCCTCCCTGGCCACGAGCTGCCACCCAGGGCCACCTGCCAGCCCCCTAGTGCCTGCCTTGCCTGGCCTCGCCAAGCCGAGCACGTGAGGAAAAGGTGGCGCCACCACAGCCGCTTCCCTCCCCCACGCAACCCTCCTGCCTCGTTCTTATCCTCCCCACACCTCCGGCCTCTTCCTGATCCATCCCTAAGCTCCTTTCCCTTCCTCCTCCCTCTCCACCTCTTCTACCCCGACGCCGCCATGGCCCACCTCGCCAAAGATACACGCACGGAGGCGGCGGGCTGCAGGTGTCGAGGAGGGCTCAAGAACGTCTGCGTCGCCCAGGTGCTCCGCCATGAGGAGGAGAAGCCCCAGAGCCTGAACGCCGACGCTAGCCGACGCGAACCCTAGGTCGCTTGAGCTTCTGCCGACGTTACATACTGCGTCCCGATCGGCGACGCAAAGAACCTCCCGCGGTCCCTTTTTGTTCCCAGACGCTGGCGTGGGACCGCAGGTTGGCCCACCTGAAGCGCCTAGGGTCAGTGGAGCCTCGGTGTTAAAGGTTTTCAGACTGTTAAAATTCAAAAAACTAATTAAATTATTCAATTCAAATCCAATTCAGATTTTAAATAACTTTTCCATTGTTTTTCCAAATCACACAAATGATATATGTTTGGATATCAGAAAAATGAGAGGATTCCAAATATGCCATCCATTTTGCCTTTTGCACAAATAAAATTCCAAGTTTATTTAAATTACCCAATTGCCACTAGAATTTAAATAATTCATAACTTTTGTTTCCTAAATCCAAATTTAGCAAATGATGTGTCTAAATTGATCAGCTCGACGAGACCTTTCTGTTTATGCTATCCATAACTTCAATTGCAGCATGCATCATATAAATATATAGTGAACAACAACTGTTATGGCAACAAATGTGATTCCAAAACCCCATTAAAATGTTATTATTTGTCTTTCACACCTCACCATGCCATGCTACCTTACTTGCCATGTAAATTGTGCATCATTCATCATGGCATGATTGTTTGCTTGACGCATCTTATTCATATGCTTGTGCTCTATATTCATGTTGGCCTTGTTTGTTTGGTTTTTCTCGGATAGACACTGAGCAGGGGTTATATCAAGAGAACCAGGAGCACTACCCAGATCCGTCCCTTGCTACAACTGAGTTGACAGGCAAGCACTTCCACATGCTTGCATACATACAGTACCTATTGCCTCTATCTTTTTCTTGCATCATTGAGTCGCGATTGCATTAAATTGAATCCCAAGTATGCATAGCCTTTACTTTTAAACCCCACCAAGCTTGTTCCTCCATCCCATGAGCCACTACTATAGGAGTTGTTTGAGCCATGCGAGTCGTAGAACAAAGATGTAGGGTATGTGAGTGTCTGTTGGATAGTGAGGTACCTAAACAACTTAACCTGAGTAGTTCTGGGATAACTAAAGAAAGTGGCACCGGTGAGCAACATCTGCTATTTGGTTTTTCCTGCTCACTTGTGTCCCGTAAGACCCCGAGTACTTGATTCCTGTTCCTTGATTTATCGCGCTATCCACATCCGGGAGGTATATGGGACCCCCCTGGGCCAGAGCTTGATTCCGTCTTATTCCTTGGGGCCACAAACTAGTTTGAGGTCTTATTTACTATCCTGTACTTATGCCATGCTACCTTCTGTATTTAAATTGTGCGAGGAGCACACTGTACTGTTTAGGTAAGCGGAGTGATTACGCGGTATCGACAAGCCCAGCCACACTTTCGGGTTCCCAGTCGCTTACAGCCATTGTCGCAAACCTTGAGTC
Source organism: Avena longiglumis (assembly GCA_030063025.1). Lineage (NCBI taxonomy): Eukaryota > Viridiplantae > Streptophyta > Magnoliopsida > Poales > Poaceae > Avena > Avena longiglumis. The sequence continues at coordinate 423,348,016 of CP125976.1, read as the reverse complement.
CGTCTCGAAGTCAGCTATCTTCGTTGCGGGATCTACTTAAGGGGTGGCCCCCTGAAATATTTCTGAATCTTGTGATTGTTCAGTCGTGAAAGCCTCGTTGGGTTTTGATTTGGTTTTTCCGAGGTTGATCGAGCGTGTGTTGCTATTGGTGCACCCCGGCCGGGTAAAACTTTCTGAAAGCCGTGTCCGCGGATATGGACGACTTGGAGCACGCTTGATCATAGACAAGCATAACTAAAGTACCGCTTAATCGACTAAGTAACTTGACTAGTAAATAGTGCAACACTCATGGAATGGTTAATAAAATTGCCAACGGATAGGGGGTTGTTCGTCCGCTTCCTTGTTGGTAAGCAGGGAGGAGGATGGATCTGATAAAATTACCATTATAACTGTTGTACTTAATTCACGGACATCCGTCTATCATTGGTTAGGCGGATGGTTAGCGTTTATCTGTAGAACTGCTAGGGTTTATCTTTCGCTGCAATTGCGTCACCCAGGTTGTGTCCCCTTTAGAGGTATTAAGACTTGCTGAGTACCCTTAGGGTCTCACACGATAAATTCTTGATTCAGATGAACAGGTACCTTCTGAGGACGGATACTGGGTGGAAGAAGCCGAAGATGTGGGCAACGATCGTTCGGTGCAGAGATTCCGGGAACGGGGATCCGTGAGACCTGTAGTTGGGATGTGCTTATTTCTATGGCATCTTATGCCGATTTGCTTCTTATCCGTACTCGGATTCTGTTTGCCGCTTCCGCATGATACTCTGATGTGTGTTGTATGAGGAGTTATCCTAAAATATAGATTTATCTAGGTCATTTGAATCTTGCCGTATGGCGTTGCTATATTTCCTTTCTTTCTAGATGGTATGGCTCTGATGTACTCTTGTATGGTGGCTTGCATAAATACCAACTTGTGTACGTGGTTGATCCCTTCGCCGACCACGCCCGCCTGACAGTCCCGTTGAGAGGGTAGTGGTTGGGACGTCTGAAAGGACTACCAGTGAGTGGCTTTTGGGCCCCCACCGTACTATTTCAACCACTACCACTCATCCAGGCTTGTATCTAGGAGCGTAGTTCACCGAGGTAGTTACAATGCCCCACAAGTCTACTCGTCTCATGGCTTCGGGGTTGTTCAGGATGTTGGAAAGTGGGGATTCATTGACGACCATGATTTGATGCTCCTGGAAATAGTGGCTCAGTCGACGAGCCATCATGAATACTCCGTAGGCGAGCTTCTGGTAGTGAGGGTACCTCTTCTTTGTTGGAGTCAGTACCACGCTGAGGTAGTAGATTGGGCGTTGGACCCGATTGGTCTTGCCATATTTGGGTCGTTCAACCACAAGTACGGTGATTACCACCTGATGCGTAGTTGCGATGTATAGCAGCAAAGGCTCTCGTTCCTTAGGTGTGACCAGGACGGGTGAGGTGGAGAGCAGCCGCTTGAGGTCCTCAAATGCGTCATATGCTTCGGGTGTCCACTCGAACTTGTCCGCCTTGCGCAGTAGCTGGTAAAAGGGTAAGGCCTTTTCACCCATGCGGCTGATGAATCTTCTCAATGCCGCGATCTGCCCGGCCAGCTGTTGGACACCTTTGAGGTTCTTCGGCTTCTCCATGGGCAGTATGGCCCTGATTTTCTTCGGATTCGCCTCGATCCCCCATTGGGAGATGAAGTAGCCGAGTAGTTGGCCAGATGGGACGTCGAAGGCGCACTTTTCTAGGTTTAGCTTGATCTTGTAGTGATCAAGATTAACGAAAGTCTCGCGGAGATCGTCGATCAACAGCTTGGCCTCCCTGGTCTTGATTACTATGTCATCGACATAGACTTGAATGTTGCGACCTATCTGGTTTTTTAGGCACGCCTGCATGCACCTCTAATACATGGAACCTACATTCTTTAGCCCGAAGGGCATAGTGTTGTAGCAGAACACGCCGAACGGCGTAATGAACGTCGTTTTCTCCTGATCTTCGACCTTCAGCCGAATCTAGTTATAGACTGAGTAGGAATCAAGGAAGGAGAGTTTCTTGCATCCTGCAGTCGAATCAATGATTTGATTGATCCGCGGTAAAGGGAAGTGGTCCTTGGGACAGTACTTGTTGAGCGATGTGAAATCCACGCACATCCGCAGGATGTCCATGTCCTTTTTGGGGACCAGCACGGTGTTGGCCAGCCACTCGCTCTCCTTGATTTCCCGGATGAAGTTGGCATCGAGCAGTCTGTTGACTTCGATTCCAACAGCTTCAGCTCTTTGTTCGGACAGTCATTGGATCGACTACTTGACTGGCTTCACGTCAGGGAACACATTCAGTGCGTGATCGACGAATTCCCTGGGAACTCCTGGCATGTCCGCAGGACACCAGGCGAAGATTTCCCAGCGCTCATGGAGGAATTCGACGAGCGCGCTTTTCTATGCGGGGCTGAGGTCGTTGGTGATCAACGCCGTCTTGGAGGCTTTCGTCGGGTGGACCTGCACCTTAATTGTGTTTACCGTGGAGTCGAATGACATGTTAGGTGCATTTTTCCTGGTGACTGGGGGTGCCCAGTTGTCTACCACCTCTCGAAGCCTTGTGAGTTCCTCCTGCATGCCGGACGAATCGGAGATTCTGTTGAAATCTCTATCGTAGTGGTCGCATCGGGTGAAGCTTCCCTGGATGGTGATGACGCCCCTAGGTCCTGGCATCTCCAGTAGCAGATACGCGTAATGCGGTACTGCCAAGAATCTTGTGAATGCCACGCGCCCGAGGATGGCGTGGTACTATGATGGCCAGTCCACCACTTCGAACTTTAGCCGCTCGCGCCTGAAGTTTTTGGGCTAGCCGAAGATGACGTCGAGCCATATCTTCCCCAGGGGATATATGCCCTTCCCTGGGACTATGCCGTGGAACATCGTGTCTGATTGCTCCAGGCTACACAGTGGGATCCGCATCACTGCGAGTGTGCTGGGGAACATCAGATTGATGCCGCTGCCGCCGTCCATGAAGACGCATCTCATCTTGAACCCCCCGATCTGCTCCTCGAGCACCCGGGCAGCATGAACTGGGCGAGGTATCTGGCATCGGTGATCCGAACGATCAACGTGATGCAGGACTCCGAGCCACTGAGGTACTCAGGGATGGCTGGTGGGGCGGACACCGCCAGGCTGACTTGGCAGGTGATCTTCTTTTGCACCCTGTTTGTTGGGCGCCCCTTCTAAATCATCAGGGACCCTTTTGGTGGCAGGTATCCGCCTGCACCATTATTTGGTGCTAGTGCGATCGCTGGATTCGACGGTCCAATGGGTGGTGGTGGAGGAGCTCCGTGCGATGCACCTAGTACGGGTGTAGGTCCAAACCCATGGTTTACGATCTGCCGCCGTATTTGGGTGAGACCCTCGCTAAGCTTCTGGTACTCGAGGCAATCCTTGAGTATGTGGTTGACCTTCTTATTGTCATCCTGTTTGTCGATGTAGAAGTGGATGGTGCAAGGACTAGACAATTTCTCGTATGCCAAAGGCTCGTCGTCGCGGCTACGATGTTTCCATGTCTGTGTGGCTCGCCCTCCGTCACGATAGTTGCCTCAGTGGTATCCGCTGCTGCGGTTGATATCATTGTGTCGATCGACGTATCTAGCCGCGACCATGTTGAATCCGTCGCGGTCGTCGTAGACGCGCGATCTCTGTTTGCTGCAGCATTCTCTCCTGCGGCCGTAGTCGTCCTCGTCATCCGAATGCGTTCAGTGGACGGAATCCATGCCATCTTCCATCGATTGGCGATGTCCATGAGGTGGTCGAGCATCTTGGGCGTGACACGCCCAAGTTCTTCCTTGAAGTCCGGGCGCTTGACACCATCCTTGAAGGCATCGATTGTCCTTTCTTCGGAGTTATGTGTGATGGAATTCTTGATATGGGACCAGCATAATATGTACGGGCGAATGGATTTGCCGGTACGTTGGGTGCCGGCTCATAGTTCCTCGATCGAGGCTGGCCTCTTGCTGATGCCCTTGAAGTTGCGGATGAAGTTATATGCCGGCACCTCCCAGCTTCGGATGGATCCAGAGGACAGGCTGCTGAGCCAGATCCTAGCTGCGCCTGTGAGCTACAGCTGAAGGCATCGTAAGGCTGTGTTCCTGTTTCCGCTGTGCAGCTTGACGGATGAGAGGTGGTCGCTGAGCCAGGCCTTTGGGTCCTGCGTACCGTCGAACTTCGGAGTTTCCAAAGGGAGCTTGAAATTTTTAGGCATTCCCGTTCGCCGAACGGATCTGCTGAAGCATCTGGCTCCGCACAGCTCTCCATCATCTTCCTCGTCGGATTCAGTTGATCGTGTTTAGCACATGCCTTGTCGATCTTGCGTTGAGTGAGATCGTTGCGAGCGTCGTAGTCGCTGCTGCGGCGTCGTGGGCTCTTGTGATGTCGGGGCAGATCGTGCTCGTCCTCCTCGGATGAGGGTGTAGGGCTGCGGGTGAACTTGATCACAATTTTTTTCCTTGGCTCCGCAGGAGCTTCATCGTGGAGCGCGGCTCCAACGAGTCCAAGACAGCTAGCGCGGACTTGTGCATGGCGCTCAACAGGTCACCCACCGGAGGTGGATGGGACGCGAGATATGTAGTGGCCGCCATGATCGCAGCCTGCGGTGTTTTCGGCATGACATTGCCGTTTACGTCCATCGTCATGAAGGATGTGTTGAGGGCCCTGGTAACTTTGCATCGCGCGGCGGGGTCCATGTGCTCCGTGTGGGTGAGATGCTTGTTGGTTTTGTTGCCATGCGAACTGGAGCCGCCATCAGCAGAGGGCGCAGCTCGCTGGATTCAGAAGCCGCCTGCTTACGCTTGTCAAGCACCTCCACCAGCTTCACCTGCCGGTTATGCTCGTTGATGAGGAGGAGGTGGTAGGCCATGAGTAGATCTCGTGAAGCATTCACGGGTAGGATGATGTTTCCTGCCACAGCTTCGCGTTCTTGGCGCCAGCCTTCCTCGTTGAGGTTGATCTTCTGGTAGGCATGAGCGTCGCCTTCGTTGGGCCTGAGCGGCGGATCTCCCCCCGTTTCCTCCGTTATCACCTTGCGGGTTGAGAGGCGGGTTGGGTGCACTCGAACCTGGTGGTAGGTCTATTTCGTTTTGGATGACCACGGTGCATAGGTAACGTCCGTGGATGGGGTCGGTTCCGCTGCAGCTATCGGATCTGGAACCGTAGGTTCCTTCATCCGAGGGAGGGCCAAACAGATATGAGTTGCAGCTACTGCTGTTGTCTGACTCGTCTGTCGACACGTGTAACACACTGATAGGTGGGACTCACAAAGCGGGACTAATGGATGGTTGTGGCACCCGCTCTGGGAGGTGGATAGTGCTGGTCTACCCCACCTGGAAGCAGAAGCTCCCGAACAGCATCTCGAGTCCGTCGCCAACGGACTTGAAATCCCTCAGGGTGGCCGGCGAGTGGGCGGTGAAGTCAAAGGTGCCGAAGAGGAGGTGACTCTCCGTCGTTAATGAGTTGTAGATCGCTCCGGATGGGACCGTCACGATCACACAATCAGTGTCCCAGTTCCCACAGATGGCGCCAATTGACGAGGTTCGATCTCATGAATGCCCATTGTTATGGACTTCGGTTTTGGAGAAGATGGGGATGCTAGAGATCGCGGAACGGTTAACAGACAAGCAACACGGGACACAAGGTTTACCCAGGTTCAGGACCCCGGAGGGAAAACCCTGCTCCTGCTTGTCTGCTTTTGATTACGGCGGAACCGAAGGTTACAGGGGTGTGCAGATGCAATCTGGCGTGAGGTACGTATGCGATGGTGGAAGAGATCCTTCTCGCCGTACCCTCCTGGCCTTTATATAGATAGGCAGGTCCCGGGCTTAGGTCAAGTCGGTTACAAATTAGGGTTGGTACCCTTTGAAATTCTATCTACTCTATACTTGTCCTCCAAGGATCCGAAGACATCATGGGCTTGGGCATGCCTTGACATGGGCCTTCCTTGGGCTAGACCAGGTATACCAATGTTGTGTACACGTGGGGTATAACCATGTCAGTTTCTCCTCTAAACTTGTGTCAGTTGGATACAACTAACACAGACTAACGCTATTTTCAGCATAATTACCTTGGTGTCTAGTTTTTGTGCAAAAAATCAACTATGAGGAAAAATCCTGGAAAATATGCCAAAAATCCTATTTCACTAGAAGACTCATGGAGCCAGAAGACGAGGAAGAGGTGGGTCACGAGGGGCCCACACCCCCTGGATGCATGGGCCAGCCTAGGCCGCGCCTAGGAGGGGTGTGGCCGCCTCGGGCACCCCCTCGGCCTCCCTCTTCGCCTATAAGTTGCATTCTGACCTAAAAACTTAGGGGGGGGTTCGATGTTTTTCTAGAAAGAGTTACGCTATGACGTCACCACCAGAAACCACGATTCGGAACCAGAAACTCTGTTCTGGCACCCTGGTGGGACGGGGATTTGGAGAAGATCATCACCATCATCATCACTGACGCCTCTCCATCAACCATCCATGTTTCCACCATCCATGAGTGAGCAATCCCCCGTTGTAGGCTATGGGGATGATAGGGATTAGATGAGTTCTATCATGTAATCAAATAAGATTGTTAGGGCATGGTGCCTAGTATCTGTATTAGTGCTATTTGACTTTGTTGCAACTTGTTGTGCTTAATGCTTGTCACTAGGGCCTAAGTGCCATGGTCTCAGATCTAAACTTATTATTGATTCATGATGATAGTATTGTTTGTGATCTTATCTGCAAGTTGTGTACACATATCATTGTCCGGATCCAAAGGCCCCGAAGTGACAGAAATTGGGATAGCCGGAGGAGATGGCTATGATATGAGGATCACATGTGTTCATCGAGTGTTAATGCTTTGCTCCGGTGCTCTATTAAAAGGATCACCTTAATTGCTAGTAGATTCCCTTGAGGCCCCGCTACAACGGGCTGGCAGGACAAAAGATGTTGTGCAAGTTCTCATTGCGAGCACGTATGACTATATATGGAACACATGCCTATGATTGTTTAGTACTTGGATGTTTTATCTTATTTATCTGCAAATGTCCTAAATCTTGAAGTCACATGTTTAGACTTGTCCATGCAACGCCCATCTATCCATCCCTATGCCTACGACACTCATATCCTACTGTTTTCTACTATTGTTACTACTGCCTTTGTTTCACTGCTACTATTACTTTGCTATTGCTACTACAGAACTGTTACTACTGATAAACTACTATGAGCAAGACTGTAACACCCTCGGATCGTCCCTATGCAAGTTTTAGCGATTCCCGCCAAACCCGCATAGAAACGATTCAAAGGTGCCCACCAGGCACTTACACGCGGGTGGAAAACGAAGTAATATCATTACACAATAGTCCACGATGGAACCCACAGAACAGATATATATGCAACAATGACTCAAAGAGTCAAGAATACAGATATACAGTACAAAGATCCAAATCACCTTTAAAACGATACAGCGTTCGAATACGAACAAGATGCAAATTGGGCTAAGAGCCCTGAAGAATAACCAATGGCGTCCATTACCCTATCCAGGCCAAGCCGGAAGGGTAACCCTGCTAACAACGTCGATCTCAAAACCTGCTGAAACAAAAGGGGTGCCAGCAAAGGGCAAAGGAAAAAGAGAGCGGTCAGTACTGAGGCCAGTACACGGCGAGTCCTAGAATTCGGCGGTCCTCGCCTACATAGGTATGGTGGACTGAAGCAACAGCGAACCGTGCACTAAACATCCTATAGAGACTCGATACAACTAGCGGCTATCAGAGAGAGATAAGAAAGACCTATTCGGATCCAACCTGATGCTACCACCAAACATACCCATCCTGATATTTCCCCCTCGAGACCAAGCAAGGAAGTCAAACCGAGGAAACTCACACAGTTGTCAGTTTTATTCATTCATTCCATGGTGGTTGTCCAACTTACTAGTCATATCAGATGCAAGTCATATTATAACAGTAAACTTTAATTATAGTTGTCTATGATCGAGAACTGTGCTCCAAGTTGTCCATAACCGCGGACACGGCTTCTCGAAAAGATTTAACCCTGCAGGGGTGCACCAAAGTTTCCACACGCACCTACACCCTTGTTGTCAGATCGGGTAGGTACAAGATCACAAAACATACACCCAACGGTATGTCGACGGGGTTTCGGACACGGAGTTTCCCAAACCCAAAGCAAGCACATGGGGGCCACCCCACTAAGCTACCCGCAACGAAGTCGGCCGGTCTCCGAGACGGACCCAGAGGTTTGTGACAATGGCTGTAAACGACTGGGAACCCGAAAGTGTGACTGGGCTTGTCGATACCGCGAAAACATTCCACATTTGTTCCTAAATAGTACAGGCGCTCCACGCGCAATCGTAAATAAAGCAGTAAACCATGGCATAAGTATAGGATAGTAATAAATCCCCAAACTACTTTGTGGCCCCTAGTACAGTACTTTGAAATCAGGTACTAATCGATGAGGGTGCCCACACACCCCACCTGTGGTTAGCGCGCTCGATCTCGGAACAGGTGTCAAGAACTCGGGGTCCTACAGGACACCAGTGAGCGGTTAAAAACCAAATATTGTCTATTACCCACCGGTGCCTCTGCATTATTTACCTACTTCCAATTTTAGTTATGAAACAATAATTAAAGCCATGATCATCTCCACCATTAAGCATGTGACAACCCCCAACATCAATGGAACATCGACGACGCAAAGCAGGATCTGAGCAAGCGACTATGACTCGCACGGCCGACTGTCTATCAAACAACAGGTAATAGGATGTGTCCATGGCAATATAGGGGTTGCAGGGGAAAATAAAGGGGTACGAAATCTATAGCATCGCAACACAGATAGCAATAGATGAACAGGAGGAAATAAAGACTATAAAGACAAAATATGTAGAAAGGGGGAGAATGCTCGCCTCAAAACATTGTCGAAGGTTCATCCAAAGATCGGGGCGAAGCTCACATCAACTCAACGGCCTTATCCGCGAAGAAGCAAAACACTAGAAGAAATATCGGATGCACTTATTTAATATTGTGGCAGAAGATCGGGCATGATGCATGTATGATGTATGACATGGCAAAGGATGCGATGCGATTAGGCAATATTAAACGGAACCGGGATTCTGACATTTAAATATATGGTTCTAGTTGTTTAGATACCCGCAATTTAAATGTTGTCTTAACAAGGCGAAATTATGTCATCGGTTCGCTATAGAAATTTAAATGGGGTAATATTGGACTAGATTCACCGGCATATGGGCTCCATATTTAATTATGAGGTGAATTGACTATACAATCCTGAACCGAGAAATATGTATGCAATCATGTACAATTTGATATGCAATAATTCATATAGATATCGATTTATAAAATAGGGCTCATATAAAGGGGTCACACATGAGGCGGAGGTCTTGGATTCCGAAGGGTTCGACGAGGTTCGGGATTCCGGGAAGGAGTTCATGATGATCCATGAAGAAGAGCATGGCGTTCGATACCCTTGTCGGTGGTTCTTCGAGGGTCATCGATGATTCATCGGACTCGTTCGGGTTGGTGTCTGTGGCATCCCGTAAAACCACTACTAGAAAATCGCGTTGAATTTGTGCATTGCATCGTCATCATCATGCATTGTTCGCATAAAACTATTTTCGCAAGCCCGTTTTGTTTTCTAAAACGCCCCATCTTTATTCAAACGCAAAGCCCGGTTCTCCGGATTAATTATTTTGGCCGCTATCGGTTTGCATACGGCCCGTTTAAAACAAATAAAAAGTTTAATTGTTTTAGCGAGGCAATGAATCACGACGATCAACGACCACCCCCATTTTTAAATCGGTCCACCAGACAAATCCTACAGCTACCTAAAACTCTACCCACACCCCTTTGGCCACATCATCCCACCCAACCAGTGTGCGCCACCTCACCCTCTTCCCTCCCCCCCTCCAATCAGACGCTGACACATCACCACCCACTCCTCTCACTCTCTCCTCACTCCCCAACCCAACACACCCAACACCCCACACACGCAGCACCTGCCCACCCGACCACACCACGCACGCACACCCACGCCTGCCACGCACCGCCTCGACCCCACCTGGCCCCGCACTCGCCCTCTCTCCTCCCTCCCGCAACCAGCCCGGCCCTGTTCTTCTTCCCTAGGCACCCCGACCCCGGCCTCCTCTCTCCTCCGCCTCTCGCCGCCTGTCCTCCCCTCTCTGTCCCACTGGCTGCCTTGAACTCCTCCTCCCTGCGCCTCACGCCCGGCCGCCACCTGCCACCCCTCCGCCCGAGCCGGACTCGGCCGCTCCGCCCCTCACCTCCGTTCCCCGGCGTCACATGCCCCGCCCACCACCGCAGCTCCCGCCTCGCCTCCACGCTCCGCCGCCTCAGAACCTCCGCAGACCGGCCGCCCCGCCAGGCTCGCCATGACGCGCCACGCCTGAAGCCCGCCAGCTGCCGCGCCCTCAAGGCCAAGCTCGCCTCCGCCCGACCTCAGGCCCACAGACTCGGCCACCGAGCTCGCTTCGTCCCCTTCCGCGCGCCTCGAGCCGCCCGCCAAGCCCCGGCCGCTAGTCACGCTTCCTCCGCTGGTGCTCGCTGCCGCCCGACGCCGCTTGCCGCCGGGGGAGGCCCGTGCTCGCCGCTTGCCGCCTCCGCCGAGACGAGCTAGACTCCCAGCCCGACCTCCACCTTTCGCCGCTCTGCTGTCCACCGCCTGCCGTCGACCGCCCATCGCGCCACCTCGCCACCTCCTCCCGACGCCGCCGACGAGCTTTGGCGCCGCCGTGACCTCACCGATGCCGCCGTCCCTATCCGCCTCCCCGCCGCTGACATGCGGCTGTCGCTGCCTAGGTACCTGCGTGTCCAAGAGCACACGCATCAGGCTTGTGCCATGAACCCAGAAGGATGGACGCGAGGACCATGTTCGGTGCTTGGATGTTTGGCCAGTGTGTTCCGGTGTACATCACGTCGACAAGATCGCCACCGACAATGGAACCGCGACACTCCAAGTTCTCCGCCGTTCAAGACCGTGAAGCGTCGAGAACCCCTTCACGGATACGAGACCCCGAAGAACCGTCAAGGCCGAACCCGGCGGCACGTCATGATCTTCCTCGTGGAGGCCGACCTCGTTGACCCCGGTGTTGAGACCGAACCCCCGGACGCCAAGACCAACTCGACGGCGCGGGCCCGACAAGACCCTCGCAACGGCAAGCTCGACCCCGTGGGACCCGACACGATCTGCAGGACTACAAGAACGACATCGACCAGGAGAAATCCGATGCGCCCGGCGCCGAACCAAGTCCTGCTTCCCGGATGCCGAGGTCACCGACACCGAACAACCAGATCTACTTCGCGGACATCGTGCGTCAAGATCGACCCCAGATATCCGAGAACGATCCCGCCGAGGCCGTCGAACCCTGGACCCGACCCCGAACCCCGGAACCCCCAAGATCGTCGAGAACCCTAAAGTGTGACCCTTATCCGAGAACCCTATTTTATAAGATAATAACAACTTGTTGCATATTAAATTGCCATCTCGCGTGCATATCATGTGGTTTGGGGGCCTTATGCCGATTCACCTAATAATAAAATATGGGGCCCATATGCGGGCAAATCTAGTCTCATATTGGCCTCATTTAAATTTGTGTAGCGAACGTACTATATCTTGGCCATGTTAATACAACATTTAAATTATGGGGTAGCTAAACAACTTGAATCATTTAAATAATTGTCGGGACCGGTTCCGCTTAATATGACCTAATTGCATCGCACCTTTGCCATGTCATCCATCATGCATGCATCATGCCGAGCTTCGTGCTATATTAAATATTGCATCCGTGTTTATTCTAGTGGTTTGCTTCTTCATGGATAAGGCCGTTGAGTTGATGTGAGCTCGCCGATCTTCGGTTGAACCTTCGCAATGTTTTCAAAGTAGCATCTCCTCTTTCTACCTATTTTACTTTTATAGTATTTACTTCCCTCTGTTGATCTATTGCTATCTGTGTTTGCGTTCTAGTTTGCATACCGTGATATCCCTTGCAGCCATATATAGCCTTGGACACATCCTATTACCTGTTGTTTGGTAGATAGTTGGACCCGCGTGTCGTAGTCACTTGCTCAAGTGTTTTGCTTGTCGTCAAGTACCACCATGGTTGGAGGCTTGCCGCATGTTGATGTTGGAGACGATCATGTCTTTAATTATTGTTCACTTTAATTCCTGTTTAACAACTAAAATTGAATTAAGAAGAGGCATCGGTGGGTGATAGGTAATATTTGGTTTCCGACCGCCCACTTGTGTCCCGTAGGACCCGAGTTCTTGACACCTGTTCCGAGATCGAGCGCGCTAACCACAGGTGGGGAGATATGGGCCCCCCATTGATTATTACCTGATTTCAAAGTATTGTACTGGGGGCCACAACTAGTTTGAGGTGTTTTTACTATCCTGTACTTATGCCATGCTACTGCTTTATTTACGATTGTGCGAGGAGCACACTGTACTGTTTAGGATCGGGACACGTTTTCGCGGTGTCGACAGTCCCCGTTTGGGGATTTGCTGTCTCTCACTGCCGTCTACCCAAACCCTAAGTCCGTCTCGGAGACCGGCCGACTCCGTTGCGGGTGTCGACTTGGTGGGGTGGCCCCCATGTACTTGCTTTGGATCTGGGAACGTCGTGACTTAGGCCCCGCCGACATACCGATGGGTGTATGTTAACTGATCTGGCAAAAAGGGTCGAAGTGCCTGTGGATACTTTGGTGCACCCCTGTAGGGTTTAATCTTTTCGAGAAGCCGTGTCCGCGGTTATGGACGACTTGGATCACAGGTCTCGATCATAGACAACTATAACTAAAGTTTATTGTTATAAAGTGACTTGTATCCGATATGACTAGTAATCAGCTTCACCACAACGGAATGGCTAAGTAAAAGTAACAACAACTGCTGGGTTTTGGGGTTATCTCATGCTAACTGTATCTGACTAGTAAGTGTTGCAACTACAACAGAATGGTTAACTAAAACGGCCCACTGTTTATTTTATCAGGATGACTATCTATACCTGACTAGTAATTACTGTAACGATAACCGAATAAATAAAACTGCCAACTGTGTGAGTTCCTCGGTTGCCTTCCTCGAGCGGTGTCGAGGGGGAAACACCAGGATGGGTTTGTTTGGTGGTAGTATCAGGTTGGCTCCGAATAGGTCCTTCTTACCCCTCTCTGATTGCCGCCAGATGTATCGAGTCTCTATAGGTTGTTTAGTGCATGCTGCCGCTGCCGCTCAGTCCACCATACCTATGTAGGCGAGGACCGCCGAATTCTAGCCTCGCCGTGTACTGGCCTCGATCGACGCCTCTTTTCCTTTGCCCTTTGTCGCACCCTTTTGTTTAAGCAGTTTTGAGATTGACGCATAGTGGTTACCCTTCCGGCTTGGCCTGGGCAGGGTTATGGACGCCATTGGTTATTCTTCAGGGCTCTTAGCCCCATTTGCATCTTGTCCGTAGACGGACGCTATATCGTTTTCACGGTGATTTGGATCTTTGTATATTATATATGTATTCTTGACTCATGGAGTCGTGTTGTATATATATCTGTTCTGTGGGTCCCATCGAGGACTGTTGTGTAATGTTATTACTTCGTTTTCCACCCGCACGCAAGTGCCTGGTGGGCACCTTTGAATCGTTTCTATGCGGGTTTGGCGGGTTTCGCTAAAACTTGCATAGGTCCGATTCTGAGGGTGTTACAGTGTCGATCTTGGTTAGTTCTCTGGTTCAATCCTCGTGGGCTCCAACTTTTCGCTCATGACGAATGTCTGCTCATTCAACATCAGCTCCACCGCCACACTGCCGTATCTCCAACCATACATCCAGACGGCAACGCCAAACACTGATTCAATACATCGACACAACAACTTACCGCAGGGCAACACACAGCCAGCTAGGTTGCAAGAGGATGGCGTGGCACAGGTTGCAAATAGGGAGGCACTGCGGAGCTTGGCCCGAAGCAGAGCACGGGAGAAGGACGACAGCAGACGGTTATACCAGGGTGGTGGACGAGCTTGCCGAAGGGAGGAGGCACGGCACGGACAGGCGGAGGCAGAGGCGTCGGGGACGCTGGCGTCCAGAATGCGAGGTGGCGTTGCGGCAATCCAGGCCGACGGAGGCGGCGATGTGCTTGGCGGCGGGTGCGCCGGCAAGAGGCGAGGGCGGCGGGGGCTCGCGAGAGGTGGAAGGGCGGGGTCACGGCCGGAGACCCTGGGCGACGTCGAGCTGTAGAGGAGGTAGGGGAAGGCGAGGACGAGGCCTGCAGGGGCCGGCCGGAGGGGGTGGTGGTTGATGACGGCGAAGGGCCACGGGGCCGGTGAAGGATGCAGGGATGGCGGCATCCATGGTCGAGGAGGGGGCGGGGAGAGCGAAGCTCGCACGGGATCAGGGATGGAGGCGCAAGCGGCGGCAAAAGGGGAAGAAAGACTAGGGAGGGGAGACGGGATCTCGTGAGGAAATCTCGTGAGGGAGAGGGGTGAGCAGGCCTGTAGGGTGGGGCCATGGGCGTCAGGGGTGGAAGCGAACGGGAGGGTGGACTCGGTCTGGGTCGTCTTGGTGTGGTATTGTGTATAGGGGTGTACCGCGTGGGGTGTGTGGCTTGTGTGTGTTGTGCGCTGGTACCAGGGGAGTGGCGGTGGCTGATGGGGTGAGAGAGGGTGGGGCTAGGGTTTGGGAAGGGTAGGTCTAGGTTTAGGTTTTATATGGGGTAGTAGGTGGACTCTGGTTGGGCTGATTGGGCCTAACCGGTGTCTGCCTCCCCGATACAAAATAGTTTTAATTTAATCATTTTGTTTTAAAAAGATTTTGTAAATAGTTTTAAGATAAATACAAGATCCAGACAGATCGAGAGTTTTGATTTGAAATTAAAGGAGGACTAATTTGGAAAACAACATAGTCTTTTGCGAAATAGTTTTAGGAAAAAAATAATATGCATGATGATGCACAGAGATACCGATAGGCGATTTCTAGTAGTGGTTTTACCTGGGGTGCTACAAAGACTATTTCCAGGTGCAGCTGAATTGACAACTCAGTTGTTAAGGCTTATAAGTATTCTTTGGCCCCCCTTGTGTCGAATCAATAAATTGGGTAATACTATCCTCGAAGACTGTTGTGATCCCCTATACTTGTGGGTCATCAAGACTATTTTCTGGCGTTGTTGTCGAGGAGCATAGATTTATTTGTAAGTTTACTTGGATCTATTATTGTTCACTTCTATTAGTTTCATCATGGGAAAGTCTCGTGATGGAAAGTTTCCTATTTTACCATCCACTACAAGAAGAGGTACAATCCTAAACACCTCAGCTGCTCTTGATTCACCGTCTGTTATAAGTAAGCTTGTTACACTACCACCACATACACATGCTACACAAACTGCTACTACTACTGAATCTGAAATTGCTTCTGAAACTCATGATGTTACTTCTACTGTGCTTGATGTGAGTGGTTCATTAGGTTTGTTCCTAGATGCTACTATTGATAGAACTATTTTGGGAAACACTGAAACTCCTAGTGAAGACACTATTACACCTGTTAGCTCACCTGAGTCTAGAGAGAGATATGATATTAATGATGGATACATTGAAATGAATGATGAATTTATTGAAGACTACCAAAACACACGTGGTGCTAGTGCTATTAGGAGTCTCCTTGAGAGACGTACTATTATTCCTAAATTGTCTCCTGATGCCAAGTTTGCAACATCTCCCATAGACATTAAAGATAAAGATTATGATTTCTCTCTTGATTTATCCTATATAAACATTGTTGAGAAAGAACCTTTTTGTGGGACTGAAAATGGAAGTGTTGTAGCTCATATGAATGAGCTTTCCACTATGAGTGTCTTATTCTCTAATGATTTTAAGATGCGCAAGTACTTTGTTACAAAGATCTTCCCTTTTTCACTAAAAGGAGAAGCTAAAGCTTGGTTTAATAGATTACCTCCTGGATCCATTGATAGCCCTGATTGCTTGATTACTTCTTTCTTTCAAAAATATTTTCCTCCCCGTGCTAGACATGCTGCTTTGCAGAAACTTTTTGATTTTAAACAGTGAGAAGAAGAGAAATTTCCCGAGTCATGGACAAGGTTCTGTTCCTTGATTCATGCACATCCTGGATGTCCATTACCTAAAAATGAGCTTCTTGGTATTTATTATAATGGACTAACTGATGATTCGAGGACATACCTAAATAGTTTTGTTGATTGTGTTTTCAGGAAAAGAACTCCTACAGGAGCTGAAGAATTAATGGCTAAAATAAGCAAGAATTATGATGATTGGACTTCAACTGGGCTAAATACACCTGAGGCCATTACTCCTGAACCAATTGTGCCTGAACCAACTCCAACACCAACACCAAAGAAGAGGGGAATGATTGCATTAAATGATGAAGTGATGAAATAAGCAAAGAAATGTCTTAAAGAGAAAGGTATCAGATCTGAAGATGTGAAGAATCTACCTCGTATAGAAGAATTATGTAAGCCAATTCCCCACTCATCCACTATTGAGGTACACTCTCCCCAACACTTTGATGAAGGTGATATTCCCTATGGTAAACCTCCTGATCAACGCTTAGAGGAACTTGACACTTTTATTGTTAAACAAGGGTATTTTAATAAACAAGTTCAGAATCATTTATTGGAAAACTCTAGAGCTATTAATGAGTTGAAACATATTGTGGAAAGAACTGCTAATGATGTTAAAATGATTTTTAAACAATTACAAATGGTTCAAACCCAAATTGATCAACTTGCTAAGGTACAAAAAGATATGCTAGTTAATGCCTCGGGAGATAAACATGCTTATGGAATTAGAACTAGGGGTGGTGCAGCCACTCAAGATCCTTTATATCCTGAAGGACATCCTAAAAGAATTGAGCAGGATTCTCAATAAGGTGAAAATAGTGGTAGTCCTCATAAGAGAAATAAAAAGAAACGTACAACAGTTGAGGAACCACCTGAACCTGCTATAGATCCTAATAGTATATCTGTCTCTGATGCTGAAACTAAAAGTGGTATTGATAAAAATGATGCTCCTGATAAGTAAGAAATTGAAGAAGAACCTAAGAAGCACACTAAGAACACTAGGTACACTAAGGAAGATTTTATTTCTAATAAACATGGCAGTGAAAGAGAACCATGGGTGCAGAAACCAATGCCTTTTCCTAATAAGAAACACAAATCAAAGGAAGAAGAACACTATAAAAAGTTTTGTGAGTGGATGAAACCTTTATTTTTGCAAATTCCTTTGACTCATGCTATTAAGTTGCCTCCTTATTCAAAGTATATGAAAGATATTGTCTCTAATAAAAGGAAGATTCCTAATGAGGAAATTTCTACTTTGCTTGCTAATTATTCCTTCAATGGTAATGTTCCAAAGAAAATTGGTGATCCAGGTATTCAAACTATTCCTTGCTCCATTAAAAATAATTATGTTAGAACTTCTTTGTGTGATTTTGGGAGCTCGAGTTAGTGTTATGCCTTTTCTCTCTACAAGAGACTCCAGCTAGAAAAGTTGATACCAACTGATATATCTTTGCAAATGGCTAATAAGTCTACTACTATTCCTGTTGGTATATGTGAGGATGTTCCTGTTCAAGTGGCTCATAATTGCTTGGTTCTAACTGATTTTGTTGTGCTTGAGATGCCTGAATATGATAGTATGTCTATTATTCTTGAGAGACCTTTTCTTAATACTGCAGGTGCTGTCATCAATTGTAATCAAGGAAAAGTAACTTTTAATATTAATGACAAAGAGCATGATGTATATTTCCCCAAGAAGGTTGATAAGAGCTATTGCCTAAATTCTATTGAAAATATTTAGAGCATCAAAGTTGGAGAAATATATTGTCTCATTCCACAAGAAACTTTTGAAACTATTATGATTGGGCATTGCTATCAAGTTTGAGGTAACATAATCATTTTGTGGAATGCAAAGTTTTGCTTCATATAAGATTGTTTTGGTAACAAGACTTGGTCAACCTTGTTAACAAAGGGATTTTAATAAACAAAACAATGCTTTCACAGTGATTATACTTGCTCACTTTTATTTCTCTCCTTTCCACTCTTTGCTCTTCATCTTGTTAGTCTTAGTTTTGGTAGTTGTTTGCTTGTTAGAGTGTCTTAGAACTGCTGTAGTTTTGGTTTTGGTTTGCTTTTTTCTTCTTCTAAAAAATCTTTTTCTGTGAGAAAATCAATTTTCATAGCATGAAAATTGGCCAAAAATAAAGTTTCTCGAAAAATTCCAGAAAATTCATATTAAATTTTTCCTTGAAAAAAGGGGCAGAGGGGCACCTTGAATGGTCTAGGGAGACCCACCAGGCCAGCACACCCCATGGTGGCGCGGCCAGCCTCAGGGCGCGCCTGGCCTGGGTGGGACCCACCTATGGCCCTCCAAGTTGTCTCCTTCCAGCCACTTCTTTCTCTCTCCCAAAAAACACCGGAAAACTTTCTCAAGCTCGAGTTCCTGATGTTCTTGCTCCTGATTTTCGATCTTCTTGCTTAGCCCATCTTTGCTGCTGATTTTTCGAGGGATTGCTCTCCGGTATGTGCCTCCTCCTCTTGTCCAATTAGTTTTTGATTGGTAGATTGTATCTTGAGTATTTTGCTACTGTAGGTGAAAGTCAATGTGAGCTTGCATGCTTGTTCTATGCTTAGATATTTCATTTTGATGCATGTTGAGCCCTCTAGCAAGTTCCTATAGTAGTTCCTCATCATTTATCAACTTGGAAATTACTTGGTTTCATGTTTGTCTAATTTTTTTAGAAAAAAAGGGTCATGGACAACCACACCTTTGGAGAAGTGTTTGAGAGTGATGCACCTAGGAGGACAAGGCCTTTGAGATCATCCTCCCGAGCTTGGCCATCATACAATGAGGATCTTATTACGCCGCGCTTTGGCAACGAGGGAGATGAGGGGGATGCACACCCTTCTACCATCCCTTGTTTTACCTTTTTGTAGGCTGCAGGGATTCTCAATGATTTCCTAACTCTTGTTCAGAGGGTTGGACGAACTAATTATATGCAGGATGAGAGTGAGTAATATGCTATGCTCACCAAAACTTTTTTGGAGAGTTTCTCTTTTACTAACAGCCCTTTCATGATAGATGTGTCATTCAAAATCTATGATATGCCTATCACCATGACATTGAAGAAATTTTGCGAAATTTTGGGTATTGGCATGGCTGGGACGGTGAAGAAGATTCCAGCTCAACCCGCTGATTTGTTGGAGCTCTACCGCAGGGTAACTAATGATGATGACCGCAGAGCCCAGCGTGGGAAGATAAGAAATATTCAACTCCCAGCTATCAGATATTTTGCTTATTATCTTGCCACTAGTATTCTTGGTAGGGAGAACACTAGCAATATTTCCAACTATCATTTGGCCTTTCTAGCTGCTGCACTCAACAATGAGACTAGGTATAATCTTGGTTCTCTCATTGCTCTTTGCTTAGCTGCTAGAGGACCCATTTATGGGAATATTATTGATGCACATGTAGTTGCTGCTTTAGAACTTTCTGTTGATCCAAATGATACAATTTTGGCTCCTCAGAGGCTTGATCTTGCTGCCATGAAAGCGCATCACTTTGTCACTGCTAGATCTACCCTTGAGAGTTTGGTTTACAAGATGATGTTTACTGATGGGGAAGAGAGGGAAATTCCTTTGCCACAAACCACTTTGTTCGGTATTTGCAGCGAACCTTGGTCGCGTTCTAACGAGGAGTTGGACAAGAAGCCGCACATTCGTGGTTTCCACAGGCACTACCAGGGAGACGCGCCCTCTTATGACCACTTTGTGCACTACACAGGGGCGTCCTCGAGAATGTACCGGGATGAAGGGGCCTCTTCGTTGCATTACAAAGGCGCATCTTCTTGGCCAAGATGGGATTGAGCCCCACTTAGTCCAAAAGCCTAAGCTTGGCGGGAGGTATACCGACAGCACACTCATCTATATATCATGTTTTGTCGGTTCTTTGTATATCCATGTTTCACTTTCTTTTTGGTTTTTTTCTGCTTTCCCAAAATACAAAAGGACCAAAAATATTTTTGTTGTTTCTCTTGGTTTGTTTCTTTGCTTTTAGCTTTGGTTTGCCTTAAGAAAAATCCAAAAAGATTTTGCTTTGTTTGTTTTGCTTTGTGTGCTTGCTTTAAAAAATCGTAAACAGCAAAAATATTTGTTTGTCTTCTTTGGTTTTGTGAAGTTCTTTGCAGGGTTCAGCATTCCTCAATGGAGTTTGGTTTCATGTTATTATTCAAGACACACAAGTGAAGGGCAATGATGAAGATTAATGACAACTTGAGGTGTGGTAAGAGGCTGGTAATGGACTCTATTTGTTTTCATTTTTGTACATATACTCATCATTGTGGGCATGCTTAGTCTGTTCATCTAAGGTGTATGTTATTTATGGATGCTTAGTAGTTCTTTCTCTCTTATGATTATCTCCAGCTTGCTAATAGTTTGTATCATGTCATATGAATGTTTGCTTGCATTGTTTTATTCATACCTTGGTATGATATTGTGGTAGCATCCTCTAAATGTCTCACTTGAATCGACTTGGCACATGCTCACGCATGCACATGACTGAACAATAGTTAGTCAAGCCTTGATGATTTATTTTGCCTCAGAGTTCTTGTATCACTTTTATGCCATAATTAATTATGTTTTGTTGCAATCATGATTATGACAGTTATTGCTCTCTCGTTTGTTGCTCCCTCTCTATTGCTAGTCTTCACTTGCACTGAGTATGAGCTCTACTTGTGCATGGAACTCCCCAAAACCAATATTGCCAAAAGTGTCCACCATACCTACCTATTAGCATCATTTTCTATTCCGTGTATATTCATTATGCCTTGTTTTCTTCCAAATAAAATGTTTGCTTGTTATGAGAAAGTAGGTTAGTAAAGCTCTCACGAACTTGATGGCACACTTTATTTCTTGCAATTAATAAAACTAAACCATTTTGATTGTCCATGAAAGTTATATGCTTGAAAATTATAGGCTGGGAGTTAGCAGAACCGTGCTATCATGGGGAACGCTTTCAACATTGTACTTGTAGTTGATATCATGCTCTTTTGTTTACGGATGTCGTCGGTGTGAAATAAAAGGGGAGCTTGTAAGTTCATGGAGTTATATATATGTGTTAGAGAAACGCCTGGGCCACTAGCCTAGGCCATGCCTAATCATGGTGGAAACTTGTAGCATAACCATAATAAGCAATTTGTGAAGCATCCTCAATAAAAACCTATGCAAATAGCAAATAAAAAGATCGCCGAGATGCTCATTGTCTGCTTGCCTTGTCATTTTGATATGGGATAGCTCCTGTATCATGTGCAAGGGGTACCTCGTTGGCAGTTCTCTATGATACACATGTATTTACTATGACAAGAACTTACCGGTAACTAAAGTTGAGTAGCATGAGGAGCGGCCCCCGTATTCAAGGAACATGAGATTTCCAATTTATGGTCTGCCAAGCATATAACTCATATTGGCCCTCACTTTCACCTTAACCATATAAAGATGCCTATGATAGGGGCAATGAGAGCTCAAAGCTAATGAGTACCATACTTTCAGCATTTGGAAGCATTTCAAACTTTTGAAAACCTATTCACTTCCTTGTTGAGTCACCACTTATTCTATGATCACCCTCTTGAGAGCATAGTTGTCATTCTTAGTGTAATGTGCTTGTCTCAAAACTTGGTTAATTATGTCATAACTTTGATGCTTGTATCTTTGATATATTTACTTCTAGTCTTCACTTGAACTTCAGAGGTGCCTTGGCATTCATATTTTGCTCCACTATCAAAGGCAAGCGAGATACCACTCTATCATACCTTCTTATGAGCATTTCAATGTTGCTTATGTTTATGTTTCATGCTACTTATTATTATTGAGTTGGAATCTCTTCATAGCTTGCAATGACTATTAATTAGACTTAGTTGCATACTCCTTATTATGAATTGTCTAAGTATCTACTCATGTGTTGAGAATATTTACATCATATGAAGCAATTGTGTTCGTGAAAGTTCTTTTATCGCACTTAGTTTTCAACTGAATTGCTTGAGGACAAGCAATAAGCTAAGCTTGGGGGAGTTGATACTTCCAAAACGTATCTACTTCCTCGAACACTTTTGCTATTGTTTCTCCTCTAAACCTTTGTGATTTGGATACAACTAATACGGACTCACGCTGTTTTCAACAGAATTACCTTGGTGTCTAGTTTTTGTGTAGAAAATTAACTATCAGGAAAAATCCCGGAAAATATGCCAAAAATCCTATTTCACCAGAAGACTCACGAAGCCAGGAGACGAGGCAGAAGTGGGCCACGAGGGGACCACACCCCCTGGCCGCACGGACCAGCCCAGGCCACGCCTGGGAGGGGTGTGTTCGCCTCGGGAACCCCCTCGGCCTCCCTCTTTGCCTATAAGTTGCCTTCAGACCTAAAAACTAAGGGGGGTTCGACGTTTTTCCAGAAAGAGTTCTGCTGCGCCGCCACCACCAGAAACCGTGATTCGAAACCAGAAACTCCGTTCCGGCACCCTGCCGGGACGGGGATTTGGAGAAGATCATCGCCATCATCATCACCAATGCCTCTCCATCAACCAACCATGTTTCCCCCATCCATGAGCGAGTAATCCCCCGTTGTAGGGTATGGGGATGGTAGGGATTGGATGAGTTCTATCATGTAATCGAATAAGATTGTTAGGGCATGGTGCCTAGTATCTCTATTAGTTCTATTTGACTTTGTTTCAACTTGTTGTGCTTAATGCTTGTCACTAGGGCCCGAGTGCCATGGTCTCAGATCTGAACTTATTATTGATTCATGATGATAGTATTGTTTGTGATATTATCTGCAAAGTTGTGTACACATATCATTGTCCAGATCCAAATGCCTCGAAGTGATAGAAATTGGAAGAACCGGAGGGGATGGCTGTGATATGAGGATCACATGTGTTCACGGAGTGTTAATGCTTTGCTCCGGTGCTCTATTAAAAGGAGCACCTTAATTGCCAGTAGATTCCCTTGAGGCCCCGCTGCAACGGGCTGGCAGGACAAAAGATGTTGTGCAAGTTCTCATTGCGAGCACGTATGATTATATATGGAACACATGCCTATGATTGTTTAGTACTTGGATGCTTTATCTTATTTATCTGCAAATGTCCTAGATCTTGAACTTACATGTTTAGACTTGTCCATGCAACGCCCGTCTATCCATCCCTATGCCTACCGCACTCATATCCTACTGCTTGCTACTATTGTTACTATTGCCTTTGTTTCACTTCTACTATTACTTTTCTATTGCTACTACAAAACTATTGCTACTGATAAACTACTATGAGCAAGACTATTTCCAGGTGCATCTGAATTGACAACTCAGTTGTTAAGGCTTATAAGTATTCTTTGGCTCCCCTTGTGTCGAATCAATAAATTGGGTAATACTACCCTCGAAGACTATTGTGATCCCCTATACTTGTGGGTAATCACATATGTATCTAGTGCGCCTCGAGTGAGGGGGCAGCCAGATCTGGTCCATACATGCCATATAGGAGATGCATCTCTAGTATTAATATATATAAGGCGCACCGTTTAGACATATGCCTTGTATATTTAGTGGAGGCACATCCATACGCCTCCTATAAGCATGTCTCCTATAGGGTTTTCCCTAGTAGTTGTTTTGTAACATTGGTAGGTTGGGTGAATATTTGTTATGCTACCAGATGTATATGTTGATTCGTTGTAGTCATAAAGGGATGTTTTTGGTGTGTCAAAATAGTTGCACTATAACATCCATAAGTTACGCAAAATCTTATAATTGTGCCTCACTTGAATGATAAGTTGCGTCCTAGGTGGATTTTTACTTGAACAACATAAGCAACTTTTAATTATCTTGGCATATACTAACGGCTATCTGTGTTTTACTTTGTAGATTGCTGGAACTTGCAACTAAAAATGTAGAATTATGGAATGAACTAAGTTCATTTGATGTTGTAAATAAAAATGTGTCATGGCAACTATTTATTTGCTTTTTGGGCTGGGAGGAATCTGGATAGGAACAACGAGGGTGCTTAACCCCATGGTATGGGATTCCCCTAGGGTAAAGTTTTCAAAAGAAAAGAGGGTGCTTGATATGCTTGGAGCAATAAACAACCAGTTGTCAAGCTTTACATGTTTTTCCTTGTCGAAGTTTTTTTTAATCATCTTTGTTTCTATGAACTAGTCATTAAGTTGCATATTATCTGTGTCGTTGATATTTTCAACATGGACAAAAGCAATCTATTAAGTGTAGTTTTATATTTTTTTCTTGCCTATTTTGAAGGGTATGTACCATTTTGAGCTAGTTTTGCTAGATTAAAATACTCAAGGATAGCATGTCTGAAGATAAAAGTGGACGAGGTACCAGTTTTGCACTTGTTTCTCTGGAGAGGGAGGAAGCCAGGAGGGACCAGGGTCAGCCGACACAGGTTTAGTACCAGAGGGCTTCTGAAAATAGGTAGTGTGTTGTTTGTCCTTTCCTTTTCTAAGCCAAGTGCTATTTTGGACTAACCAGTCACCTGTGGCTGGCTAGATGCATCCGAAAATAAATATAACAAATAGGTACTTAGACTATCTAGCGACGACAACAGACACTAGTATGATTTGAAGGCACGTTGTCATCCTCATCCCTCCAGTAATGAAGCCGAGAAAAATTTGTCATAGTAGAGTTTGTTATAGTAGACTAGAGGAAAACGAATACAAGCACCACTAGAACGAGCACCGAACGGGAGGACCTTATTCTAACTTCTAGACATAGTGGTCATCTTACCATCCTGAATAAAATACAGAAAAACAATCTAAACAAAACACGAGACCTTGTGTCGGCAAGGGATCTCGGTTTTTTCCCTTACCATCCTGAATAAGATATTGTAAAACAATCTAAAGAAAACACGAGATCTTCTGCTAGCAAGGGATCACGGTTCCTCACCTTACCATACCAAATAAAACACTGAAAAACAATCTAAAGAAACCATGAGACCTCCTTCCAGCAAGGGGTCGTGGTCTGTCACGCCTCTAAGGACAGATCCAACGCCCCCCGCAAATGGACCGCTTGGGTATGAATCTGTCCTTCTAGACCGATGCCACAGCCCAACGGCCACCCGCAAATGGAGCCGGACCCGCAGAGCAGTCCTTTTCAGTGCATCCCCAACCCAAACATCGACCGCGTTAGCAGGGGATCACATCTCACATGTTCGTGATTGTGACGTGGCTCAGTTGTAGAGCTTCATTGGGAGACCCCAAGATCAAGGTGTGATGAGAACAGCGGCAAGTTTTCCCTTGGTTATGAAACCAAGGTTATTGAACCAATAGGAGCAAGGAAACAACTCCAACGTGTTGCTAGCAACTTGGAATCCTACACAACACAAACTGAAGACTTTTCCCCAAGTTAAAGTGAGGTTGACAATCTCAATGGTTTGCTAAAAACAAAGGATTAAACGTATAGTGTGGAAGGTAATGGTTGTTGGTAGAAATTAAACAGTAATGATAGATGATGTAATAATGGTAAAGATTGGACCGGGGTCCAAAGTTCACTAGAGGTGTTCTCCTTAAGATAGATAACTGAGACGTCCAAAACGTATCTACTTTCTCGAACACTTTGCTATTGTTTTTCCTCTATACTTGTGTGATTTGGATACAACTAACACAGACTGACGCTGTTTTCAGCAGAATTACCTTGGTATCTTGTTTTTGTGCAGAAAATCAACTATCAGGAAAAATCCCGGAAAATATGCCAAAAACTATTTTTCACCAGAAGATCCATGGAGCCAGAAGGGGAGACAGAGAGGAGGCCTGGGGGTCCTAGACTCACCCCAGGAGCGGGCCCACCTGACCCCGTGCCTGGAGGGGGTGCTGCACCCCAGGCATCTCCTCGTCCTCCCTCTGCGCCTATAAGTTTCCTTCTGACCTAAAAACTTAGGGGGTTCGATAGTTTTAAAGAAATAGTTCCGCTCCGCCGCCGCCACCAGAAACCAAGATTCAGATCTAGAAACTCCGTTCTGGCACCCTGCCGGAACGGGGAATTTTGATAGGATCATCACCATCGTCATAACGAACGCATCTCCATCAACCACCGATGTTTCCCTCATCCATGAGTGAGTAATCCCCCGCTGTAGGCTTGGGGATGGTAGGGATTGGATGAGTTCTATCATGTAATCGAATAAGATCTGTTAGGGCATAGTGCCTAGTATCTCTATTAGTGCTATTTGACTTTGTTGCAACTTGTTGTGCTTAATGCTTGTCACTAGGGCCCAAGTGCCATGATCTCAGATCTGAACTTATTATTGAATCATTATGATAGTATTGTTTGTGATCTTATCTGCAAGTTGTGTACACATATCATTGTCCGGATCCAAAGGCCCCAAAGTGACAATAATTGGGACAACCGGAGGGGATGGCTATGGTGTGAGGATCACATGTGTTCACGGAGTGTTAATGATTTGCTCCGGTGCTCTATTAAAAGGAGCACCTTAATTGCCGAGTTCCTAGAGGCCCCACGCCATGGGCTGGATGTAAGATGTTGTGCAAGTTCTCATTGCGAGCACGTATGACTATATTTGGAGCACATGCCTAGGATTGTTTAGTACTTGGATGCTTGTTATTATTTATCTACAATGCCCTAGATATTGAAGTTACATGTTTAGACTCGTCCATGCAACGCCCGTCCATCCATCCCTATGCCTACCGCACTCGAATCCTACGGTAATCGTTATTGTTACTTTTGCTCCAGTGTTGCTGTTGCTTTGCTGTTGCTACTACAAACTGTTGCTACTGATAAACTTATGTAAGCAAGAACTATTTCCAGGTGCATCTGAACTGACAACTCGATTGTTAAGGCTTGCAAATATTCTTTGGCTCCCCTTGTGTCGAATCAATAAATTGGGTAATACTACCCGCGGAGACTGTTGCGATCCCCTATACTTTTGGGTCATCAAGACTATTTTCTGGCGCCATTGCCGGGGAGCATAGCTTTATTTGTAAGTTCACTTGGATCTATTATTGTTAACTGCTACTCCTTTCATCATCGGGAAGTCTCATGATGGAAAGTTCCCTATTTTACCATCCACTACAAGAAGAGGTATGGTCCTAAACACCTCTGCTGCTCTTGATTCACCGCCTGTTATAAGTAAGCTTGTTACACCACCACCACATACTCATTCTACACACACTGCAACTAATACTGATTCTGAAACTACTTTTGATGCTCATGATGTTACTTCTACTATGCTTGATGCGAGTGGTTCATTAGGTCCTTTTCTAGATGCTACTATGGCTAGTCTAGGAAATACCGGAACTCCTACTGAAGACACTGTTACACCTATTATCTCACCTGAGGCTAGTGAGAGTTATGATATTAATGATGGTTAAATTGAGTTCACTGATGATTTTGTTGAAGAGTGCCGAAGCACACATGGTACTAGTGTTGTTAAGAGTCTCCTTGCTAGACGTACTATTATGCCTAAGTTGTCCTCTGATCCTAAGTTTGCCACTTCTCCGATAGATATTAAATATGAAGATTATGAATTCTCTCTTGATTTATCTTATTTTGATATTGTTGAGAAAGAACCTTTTTGTGGTGCTGAAAATGAGAGTGTTGTGACTCATATGAATGAGCTTTCTACTATGAGTGCTTTATTCTCTGATGATTTTAAGATGCGCAAGTACTTTATTGCTAAGATCTTCCCTTTTTCACTAAAAGGAGAAGCTAGGGCTTGGTTTAATAGATTACCTCCTGGTTCCATTGATAGCCATGATTTCTTGATTGCTTATTTCTTCCAGAAATATTTTCCTCCCGTTGCTAGACATGCTGCTTTGCAGAGACTTTTTGATTTTAAACAGGGAGAAGAAGAGAAATTTCCTGAGTCATGGAAAGGGTTATGTGCCTTGATTCATGCACATCATGGATGTCCATTGCCTAAGAATGAGCTTCTTGATATTTATTATAATGGACTAACTGATGATTCTCGGACCTACCTAGATAGCTTTGCTGATTGTGTTTTCAGGAAAAGGACTCCTACATATGCTGAAAAATTAATAAGATAAGCAAGAATTACGATGAATGGACTTCAACTGAGCTGAATGCACCTGATCCTATTACTCCTAAACCAGTTGTTCTTGAACCAGTCCCAACACCAACAACCAAGAAGAGGGGAGTTATTGCATTAAATGATGAAGTGATGAAGGAAGCTAAGAAGTGTCTAAAGGAGAAAGGTATTAGAGGTGAAGATGTGAAGAATATACCTCCTATAGAAGAATTATGCGAGCCAATTCCCCACTCATCTACTATTGAGGTACACTCTCTCCAACACTTTGATGAAGGTGATATTCCTTATGGTAAGCCTCTTGATCAATGTTTAGAGGAACTTGACACATTTATTGTTAAACAAGGGTATTTTAATAAACAAGTTCAGAATCATTTATTGGAAAACTCTAGATCAATCCATGAGTTGGAAGATATTGTGGAAAGAACTTCTAATGATATTAAAATGCTTTGTAAACACTTTCAAATGGTTCGAACCCAACTTGATCAACGTGCTAAGGTACAAAAGGATATGATAGTTAATGCCTCGGGACATAAACATGCTTATGGAATTAGAACTAGGAGTGGTATAGCTACTCAAGATCCTTTATATCCTGAAGGACACCCTAAAATAATAGAGTAGGATTCCCAGCAAGGTGAAGATAGTGGTAGTCCTCGTAAGATAAAGAAAAAGAAACATAAGATAGTTGAGGAACCACTTGAAACTGTTTTAGATCCTAATAGTATATTTGTCTCTGATGCTGAAACTAAGAGTGGTAATGATAAAAATGATACTCCTGATAAGGAGGAAGTTGAGGAAGAACCTGAGAAGCACACTAAGAACACTAGGTACACAAAGGAAGATTTTATTGCTAATAAACATGGTAAATAGAGAGAACCTTGGGTGTATAAACCTGTGCCTTTTCCAGTTAAGAAACACAAGTCAAAGGAGGAAGAACACTACAACAAGTTTCGTGAGTGGATGAAACCTTTATTTTTGCAAATTCCTTTGACTGATACTATTAAATTGCCTCCTTATTCAAAGTATATGAAGGATATTGTCTCTAATAAAAGGAAGATTCCTAATGAGGAGATTTCTACTCTACTTGCTAATTATTCCTTCAATGGTAAGGTTCCAAAGAAACTTGGTTATCCAGGTATACCAACTATTACTTGATCCATTAAGAATAATTATGTTAGAACTCCTTTATGTGATTTGGGAGCTGGAGTTAGTGTTATGCCTTTTTCTCTCTACAAGAGACTCCAGCTAGATAAGTTGATACCAACTGATATATCTTTGCAAATGGCTGATAAGTCAACTACTATTCCTGTTGGTATATGTGAGGATGTTCCTGTTCAAGTTGCTCATAATTGCATGGTTTTAACTGATTTTGTTGTGCTTGAAATGCCTGAAGATGACAATATGTCTATTATTCTTGGGAGACCTTTTCTTAATACTACAGGTGCTGTCATCAATTGCAAACAAGGAAAAGTAATATTCAATATTACTGACAAAGAGCACACTGTCTATTTCCCCAAGAAGGTTGTTAAGAGCTATTTCCTAAATTCCATTGAAAATATTGAGAGCATCAAGGTTGGAGAAATATATTGTCCCATTCCACAAGAAAATTTTGGAACTATTATGATTGGGACCATTCCTATCAAGTATGAGGTAACATAATCACCTTGTGGGATGCAAAGTTTTGTTTCATATAAGATTGGTTTGGTAACAAGACTTGATCAACCTTGTTAACAAAATGATTTAATGAACAAAATAATGCTTTCACTGTGGTTATACTTGCTCAATTTTATTTTTCTCCTTTCCAATCTTTGCTCTTCGTCGTGCCTAACTTAAAGGCGATAAAGAAAAGTACTTTTTGGGAGATAACCCAAGATTTTCCTTGAGTCTTGGAAGTTATTACTTCAGTAATTACCTCTCCTTATCCTTTTTTTTTGCTTTTTGTGCCAAGAATGATCTCTAATGAGAGGAAAGTAAGATTTGGGGAGTTACTGTCCCGAAACAGATTTTTGTCCTCCACCAAAAAATTTTGTGAGGAGTCTCTGTAACTCGGTTTGAGCTGAACGCTTATGAAAAAATCCCCCAGTATGTTAGATAACTTTCGTTAGTTCAACACTTTTTGATTTGAGCAATAGAATATTTTCGAAAAATAGGTTTCTACCTGCTGGTCTGTTTTGACAGATTTCTGCCATTATTTGCATTTGCTTCTTATTGATTCCTTTTTGAGTTCTCTTTAGGAGAATTGAGATTTTTGAAGGAGTTACTACAGTAGCTTGTGTTTTTAGTGAAAAGTCTTGATGTTCCAAAGCTTTGCCAGAGGTCTAATATCTTTTGAATGCACTAATGTTTCTAATGAAGATTGTGTGAAGTTTTGTATGAAGGAAAATTTTCAGGTGTAAAGAGAGAATGATGTAATGAGATGAAGAATGGACAAAATCTCAAGTTTGGGGGGAGTCACCCCGTGTCACCACAAGAAATATTCAAGAGGTACAAGCGTCAAAGATTGGGGGTGCCCAAGGCATCCCCTTCTTTATCAATAAAAATCTCAGGTCTTTCTAGACACTTCGTTCTTATTGTTTCATGCACAGTTGTGTTGTTCTTGGAGCGTCTTAGTTTTTGTTTTTGGTTTTATTTTGATTTTTTTGTTTTTGCTTTGTTTTCTTGTTTTTAAAAAATCGAAAACACCAAAAATATTTGTTATTCTTCTTTGGTTTTGTGAGTTCTTTGCAGGGTTCGGCCGTCCTCAGTGGATTTTGGTTTCATGTTATTATTCAAGTCGCATAAGTGAAGGGCAATAATGAAGATTAAGACAACTCGAGGTGTGGTAAGAGGCTGGTAACGAACTCTATTTGTTTCATTTTTGTACATATACTCATCATTGTGAGCATGCCTAGCCTGTTTGTGTAAGGTGTATGTCATTATGGATGCTTAGTAGTTCTTGCTTGTCTATGATTAGCTCCAGCTTGCTAATAGTTTGTAGCATGTCATATGAATGTTTGCTTGCATTGTTTTATTCATACTTTGGTATGACATTGTGGTATCCTCCTCTGACTGTTCATATGAATCGACTTGGCACATGCTCACGCATGCATATGACTAATCAATAGTCAGTAAGCCTCGATGATTTATTTTGCCTCAGAGTTCTTATATCACTTTCATGCCATAGTTAGTCCTATTTTGTTGCAAGCATGATTATGATAGTTATTGCTCTCTCATTTGTCGCTCCCTCTCTATTGCTAGCCTTCACTTGCACTGAGTATGTGCTCCGCATGTGCTTCCAACTCCCCAAAACCAATATTGCCACATGTGTCCACCATACCTACCTATTAGCATCATTTGCTACTTCAGTGCATATTCTATATGTCGTGTTTTCTTCCAAAATAAAATGTTTATCTGTTTTGAGAAAGTTAGTTAGTAAAGCTCTCACGAACTTGATGGCACACTTTATTCCTTGCGCTTAATAATTCTGAACCATTGTGACTAGTCCATGAAAGTTATATGTGATTGCTCATTATATACTGGGAGTCAGCAGAACCGTGCTGTCACAGGAACGCTTTCAACACCTATTGGATATCTCATCCAGTTGATTCCTTGTTATTTTGTTTACAGATGTCGACGATGTGAAATAAAAGGGGAGGTTGTGAGTTCATGGAGTTTATACATTGTGTTAGAGAAACGCCTGGGCCGCTAGCCTAAACCATGCTTAGTCATGGTGGAAACTTGCAGCATCACTATAATGAGCATCTATGAAGCGTCCTCAATAAAAAGCTATGCATATGGTAAATAAAAAGATTGCTGAGATGCTCATTGTCTACTTGCCTTGTCATTTTGGTTACGGGAAAGCTCCTATACCATGTGCAAGGGGTACGCCGTTGGCGGTTCTCGATGATATGCATGTATTTACAATCACAAGAACTTTCAGGTGACCAAAGTTGACTAGCATGCGGAGTGACCCTCGTACTCAAGGGACTTGGGATCTTCAGTCTATGGTCTGTCAAGCATATGGTTCACAGTGGACCTCACTTTCACCTTAACCACATGAAGATGCATATTATAGGGTCAATGAGAGCTCAAATCTAATGAGTACCTTCCTTTCAGCATTGGTAAGCCTTTCAAACCTTCACAAAACCGTTTTCACAACCTTTTTTGAGTCACCACTTATTCTATGAGCACCTTCTTGAGAGCATAGTTGTCATTTTTGTGTTTGTTCCAAAACTTGGTTAATTATGTCATGACTTTGATTCTTGTATCTCTGATATCTTTACTTCTAGTCTTCATGTGAACTTCAGAGGTGCCTTGGCATTTATATTGTGCTCTTCAAACAAAGGCAAGCGAGACTCCACTCTATCATACCTTATTATGAGCATCGCAATGTCCCTTATGTTTATGTTTCATGCTACTTATTATTATTGAGTTGGTTTCTCTTCATAGCTTGCAATGACTATTGAGTAGACTTAGTTACATACTCCTCATTATGAATTGTCTAAGCATCTACTCATGTGCTGAGAATATTTACATTATATGAAGCAAAGTGTTCGTGAAAGTTCTTTTATCGCACTCAGTTTTCAACTGAATTGCTTGAGGACAAGCAATAAGCTAAGCTTGGGGGAGTTGATACGTCCAAAACGTTATACTTTCTCGAACACTTTGCTATTGTTTTCCTCTATACTTGTGTGATTTGGATACAACTAACATGGACTGACGTTGTTATTAGCAGAATTACCTAGGTGTCTTGTTTTTGTGCAGAAAATCAACTATTAGGAAAAATCCCGGAAAATATGCCAAAAACTATTTTTCACCAGAAGATCCACGGAGCCAGAAGGGGAGACAGAGAGGAGGCCTGGGGGGCCCAGACCCACCCAGGCGGTCCCACGACCTCAGCGCTGAGGTGGTGCTGCCACCCAGTGCTCCGGCCCCCATCTGCGCCTATAAGTTTCCTTCAGACCTAAAAACTCAGGAGGGTTCGATAGTTTTCCAGAAAGAGTTCTGCTCTACCACCGCCACCAGAAACCAAGATTCGGATCCAGAAACTCCATTCTGGCACCCTCCCGGGACGGGGAATTTGGAGAGGATCATCGCCATCATCATCACCAACGCATCTCTATCAACCACCGATGTTTCCCTCATCCATGAGTGAGTAATCCCCCACTGTAGGCTTGTGGATGGTAGGGATTGGATGAGTTCTCTCATGTAATCAAATAAGATCTATTAGGGCATAGTGCCTAGTATCTCTATTAGTGCTATTTGACTTTGTTGCAACTTGTTGTGCTTAATTCTTGTCACTAGGGCCCGATTGCCATGATCTCAGATCTGAACTTATTATTGAATCATTATGATAGTATTGTTTGTGATCTTATCTGCAAGTTGTGTACACATATCATTGTCTAGATCCAAAGGCCCCAAAGTGACAATAGTTGGGACAACCGGAGGGGATGGCTGTGGTGTGAGGATCACATGTGTTCATGGAGTGTTAATGCTTTGCTCCAGTGCTCTATTAAAAGGAGCACCTTAATTTCCAGTAGTTCCCTAGAGGCCCCGCTGCCACGGGCTAGCTGGACAGAAGATGTTGTGCAAATTCTCATTGCGAGCACGTATGACTATATTTGGAGCACATGCTTATGATTGTTTATTACTTGTATGCTTGTTATTATTTATCTACAATGCCCTAGATCTTGAAGTTACATGTTTAGACTCGTCCATGCAACACCCGTCCATCCATCCCTATGCCTACCGCACTCGAATCCTACTATTACCGTTACTGTTACTTTTGCTCATGTGTTGCTGTGGATGTTGCTTTGTTGTTGCTACTACAAACTGTTGCTACTGATAAACTTCTATGAGCAAGAACTATTTCCAGGTGCAGCTGAACTGACAACTCAGTTGTTAAGGCTTGCAAGTATTCTTTGGCTCACCTTGTGTCGAATCAATAAATTGGGTAATACTACCCGCGAAGATTGTTCCGATCCCCTATACTTGTGGGTCATCAATAACATGCTGGGTGAACAAATTACAGCGGGGAAATTGTTAGGATTGATCAAGGCATAACAATGCAAATACTAGACATCATGATTCCTATGAGATTTGATTGGGAATTACAACATAATACATAGACCTCCATCCAACTGCATCTATGACTAATAATCCACCTTCAGGTTATCATCCGAACCCCCTCCAGTATAAGTTGCAAGCAATGGATAACTGCATTAAGCAATGTGTGTAAAGTAAACAATACAATTGTTCCATGAACAAAAGATTGTCGTTTTATCCCTAGTAGCAACATCACATCTACAACCTTAGATATTCCTGTCACTTCCCAGATTACTAGAGGCATGAACCTACTATCGAGCATAAATACTCCCTCTTGGAGTCACTAGCATCTACTTGGCCAAGATAGCTACTAGCAACGGAGAGCATGCAAGATCACAAACAACACAGACATGATAGAATCAATAATCAATAAGACATGATAGAATCAATAATCAATCTGACATAGTATCTCAATATCCATCGGATCCCCGCAAACACAACATGTATGAATACAAATAGATGACCTTGATCATGAACAGAGCTCACAAGATCTAAATATGATAGCATAAAGGAGGAGAAACGACCATCTAGCTACTGTATGGACCCATAGTCCAAGGGTGAGCTACTCACACATCATACCGGAGGCTGGAATGGTGATGAAGAAGGCCTCCGGGATGATCTCTCCCCTCCGGCAGGGTGCCGAGAAGAGCTTCAGATCCCCCCGATCTAGGGACGATGGTGGCGGCGGTACAGACTGTTTCGTTGAGATCTGATCGGGTTCTTAGGGTTTTTGCATCGGGGGGCTTTTATAGGTGAAGAGGCGAGACAGGGAGGCGGCCAGGGGGCGCACACCATAAGGCAGCGCGCCCTAGGGTGGGCCCGCACGGCCCTAGGGTGTGGCCACCTTTCGGCCCCCCTTCGGCTGCCCTTCGGTCTCTATGTTCGTTCCGGTAAAATATTGACTTTGGTTTTTGTCCCGTCCAATTCCGAGAATATTTCCTTACTAGATTTTCTAAAACCAAAAACAGCAGAAAATAGGCAACTATCACTGCGGCATCTTGTTAATAGGTTAGTCCCAGAAAATGTATAAAAATACCTCAAAGTGTAGACAAAGCATAGCAAAGTTGATACTAAACAAGCATGGAACATAAAAAATTATAGATACGTTTACGACGTATTAATAATCCCCAAGCTTAACTCCTACTCGTCCTCAAGTAGGTAAGTGATAAAAAGAATAATTTTTGATGTGACATGCACCATCACAATCTTGATCAAACCATTTTCAAAGCATTGAAAGCTGGGATCAAAGTAATCTAAACATGAGCATGAAAGATGAAGTTCTACCAATAGTACATAGTAACTATGTTGCAACATGAAAGGATACAAACCAAGATCATGAATAACAATGCATTGGAAGACATTTGTTTGTTTCACATATAGAAAATATAGCAAAGTGATATTTAGCTTGTCCCTCATGGAGTAGCAAAACATAAATGCATAGGACACCTTCAAAGTTCATAAGGGTGACTAGATACAAATGGTTCAAGAAAAAGCAATATCAACATTCTGAATCAATCATTAAGTTTTGGGACAATGCACATAGAACTAAGAATGACAACTATGCTCTCCTAGTTGGTGCATAAAGATAGAACATGTAGACTCAACATAAAAGTAGGAAGAAAGGCCCTTCATAAAGGTAAGCAGGGATTTCAAGTTTCATAAAGAGCTTCCAAAAATTATGGTACTTGTTAGCTTTCTGCTCTCATTGCCCCTA
Organism: Avena longiglumis; assembly: GCA_030063025.1. Lineage (NCBI taxonomy): Eukaryota > Viridiplantae > Streptophyta > Magnoliopsida > Poales > Poaceae > Avena > Avena longiglumis. The sequence goes on along the minus strand of CP125976.1, from coordinate 423,312,146 downwards.
TCATAAGCATCTTGAAGTGATTAAGGTTAAAGTGAACAAAGTATGGAGTATATGCTTGACAAATCATAAGTTGGCAATCTCATGTCCCTTGAGTACGAGGGACGTTCCTCATGCTACTCAACTTTAGTTACAAGCAAGTTCTTGTCATTGTAAGTATATGTGTATCATAGAGAACCGCCAACGGGGTACCCCTTGCCCCATGACATAGGAGCTATCCCATATCAAAATGACAAGGCAACAGACAATGAGCATCTCAGCAATCCTTTTATTTACCATTTTCTATATATGGTGCATTTTTATTTCTTTTCTTTTTCTCTCTCTCTTTTTCTATATTTTTTCTGAGGATGCTTTATGGATTGCTCACTATGGTGATGTTGCAAGTTTCCACCATGATTAGGCATGGCTTAGGCTAGAGGGCTAGGCGTTTCTCTAACACATATACATAACTCCATGGACTTACAAGCTCCCCTATTTGTAAGATCCCTCCTTTATAAAGGAAAAAGGATCCCTGTGATTGCAATGCTAGTCCCTGGATCAATGCTAGCATCCACAGTTTAAGATGAAGTACACAGAAACAAAGGTCATTATTATAGTCATTCCAGAGACAAACATAGTCTTTTACAACTCCATGGCCACAGGCCTAGTACAAGAGTTTAAATGAGTAAATAGATAAATAAGTCTTCATCTTCATGTGCCACAGGCAAGCATGTTGAGTGTAGACTCATGACTCCTAATCATCATCAGAATAACCTGCAACATCACAAGTTACAACCACAGTGGGTCAATACATTGGAATAGTATTGGCAAGTGATACCTTAGTAGAATATTGGTGGACTAGATACTATATGCATTTTGGCTAAGTGTAGCTTAGGCTTGCTTTGCTCAAAATAGGTTTTGCCTATCAGTTGAAAACACTAAGTTTTTCTTTGTCAAAACTTTTCCCAAGGAACCACCAATAGACATTGGGGTCCTTCACCCTTGTTCAACCACAAGTTTTACTTAGAAATTTGGATGAGGAGATTCTTGATAGCTTCCATGTCTTGATGCTCAAATTGTCCAATACCAGGGACATGGCTAAGTACTTAGATTCTTCCATCTGCAGAGGTTGTGCACTTTCCCCACAAGACTTGATTTTCACCAAGACAGGACCTTTCAGAAGCCTTCCGTTAGACCAAATGGACGCGTTCCAACCTATCATCCCACTACCACCAACTGTCCAAATGGCTAAGTTATTGCAACCTATGTGATCCAGGCAGAGCCCATATTGCCAAGTGGTTGCACTAGAAGCTTCTTAACATTTGGCCTCTCAAATCCCTTTGTTCCTGGGTGGCTTTCCACAAGTGAGATACACAAGGTAAACCATAGAAATGGGCCTTGTGTAACCACTCAACATAACCCATTCACAACCATTCCACCCAGGTGATTCATTCACTTAGTTGTTTTATTAAGCAAAAACATAGTCCAAACACTTAGAAATATTTATTCATAGCATGAACATATAGCCACCCTTGGTTACTACTAGCTAGGATAAGCATGGCCTGGATAAGCATCTTAACTTAGAAATTTCTAGCAATTCTACAACTACTAGGATTTCCCAAGCATAGCATATAAGCAAAATATAACCATGCAAGACTAGCAAAATATTTCTAATGCATAGTTGTAAAACATAGGGAGAAAATCATGAAGCACCACTTGCCTTGGTAGTTTGGATAGTAGCTACAATCCTCATAATCACAATCACTATTTGCACCAAAATCTACACATAAAATGATAACACCAAATCACATACAAAATAAATACAAGAAAAAATATATGAATGCATGCAATATGACATGTGATGATTTTCTACACAAAACAATACAAGTGCACTGTACTGATTCATAAACAAGTTCAAAACTTGCCAAACAAATTTTATTTGAACATTAAATCATTTCTCAAATGATTATTATATCCAAATTATGCTTACACATGTTTCTGTAAAAATAACCATTTTAACAGAAACAAAACATTAAACACATTGCATATATGGAAAGGGTTTCTCTCCTGATTCCATTGATATAAAATTTGTCAAATTTGGACGTGGGAATCAAAAGTTATGATTAAAACAAGTTTAAACATCTAATAGATTCAAATTCTAATTTTAAATCTAAACCCTAGCCACGCGGCGTGTTCCTATTGGTTGGTACCGGTTCGGGCAGATCGATCAACGAGAGCCACACGATCTAAATGAAGATGCACGGCCAGATCTAACGCGTACCTCTTCGACACAGATCTAATCTTATTCGTTAGATCTAAATCCTACGGTCCTAATCTAATTAACCACAGACGGGCGGCGCTAGCGGCGGCGACTGGCGGCGGCGTGTCTGTCAGAGCTGCTACCGGCGTTCTAGGTCGCGCGGGAGAGGGAGAAGGGGCTTACCAAGCTCGCCGTGTGCTGCTGATGCTCAAGGTGGCCTTCGTTGGCGAAGGGGCGCGCAGAGGTGGTCGCTGAAGCTCGTCGGAGTCGTGCACGGCGTCGGGTGGTTGTAGACGAAGTGGTTGCCGATGATCTGGGCCTTCCTAGTACCAATCAGAGGCATCAGTAGTTGCGCAAGGACAAGGCGAACCTAGTCGTATGCGAGAGGGGTCATGGGGCGCTCAGTGCTTACCGCAATCGATCACCGGAGAGGAAGGAAGCGTCGGGCACTTGCGGTCGTCATCATTGGCGAGTATCCAGACGGTCCTAGCAAGCACCAATAGGATGAGAAGATGCGTATGGATGATGTGAAAAGTCTGGCAAACTTAGACGGCAAGGGGCGACGGGGTCTTACCGGAATCGTACGCCGGAGGTCATCGGAGCTGCGACGATGTGGGCAAGACTACGGGCAGCCTGGTGGCGTGGAGAGGAAATTGAGTGAGGGGAAATTCTCGCGGTGCAGAGGGGGTTAAATAGCCAGGAGGGGGCGGCGATTATGTGTTGTATCAATGGCAATTAAGCAGGCAGTGACTGCGGCGAGGCAACAGCGGAGCGCCTCGGCCGCGCGTTGATTGGGGACGACGCTGACGTGGTCGCAGGGTCCACTTGCCAGCGAGAGAAGGAAAGAAGAAATGGGACCAAGCGGTCAGTGACTCAGTGGGTTTGCCTGCGAGTGAGAGAGAGAGAGAAGGGGGAACCCGGGTGGGCTTAGTGGGCTGGTTCTTCTGCTGGGCTAAATAACTTGCGCCGGCCCTTTTCCTTTCCTCAATTCATTTTCTATTTTTGATTTGTTTTTCTGAAACCATTTTCAAACAAATTCAAAAGCCAATTGAATTCAAATTTGTTCTGGGTTTTTGTAGAGTGTAACAATCATAAATCTGAGTGTAAAAACATATGGACCCCCTGTATTAGCTTGGTCTTATTGATCAAACAAAATAAATAGTGATATGGCACTAGATTTGATCAAGTTTTGGAAATGGTTTTAAATTCACTTTTGTTTTGCAAATTTTTGGTTTAAGAAAACAGCAAGCAAGCAAAACAATCTGAGAGTAACAAGTTCTGATTCATGAACAATGATCTCTCATTGGAGAGTAGCATTTGATTTAATGCTAATCACATAAAATAATGAGCTCATATGCTCCTGTTTCTGAATTGATTTTTGAAATGAAACTCTACATGATCAAGGATGCATGGATGATATGCATGAGTTTTGAAACATGATTTTAGGGATGTTACACTATTATTTCACACCGCCGACATCCATAAACAAAAGAGCATGATATCAACTGGATAGATATTTACAGGTGTTGAAAGCGTTCTCCGTGATAGCATGGTTCTGCTAATTCCCAACTTATAAGTGCAAGCATATACAACATAGATGACACAATGGTTCAAGTTTATTAGGGTCAAGAAAAATAAAGTGTGCCATCAAGTTTGTGAGAGATTTAATCACTAATTCTCACCTAACAAGTTTAATTTGGAAGATAGATAAAACAAGAATATACTTGGGATGGTGTAACACACCATGCATAGGAATTTATAGTGGACTCTTTGGAATAACTTGGTTTCTTGGGAGTTGGATGCATGAGTAGAGCTTACTCAATACAAGTGGAGGCTAGCAAAAGACTAGGAGCGACCAACTTAGAGAGCAATAATGGCCATAATCATGCAGAGCGACAAAACATTATCAGTCAAAGCGTAAAGTGGTATAACAAGTCAAAAACTAAATGGTCATAGAGGATAAGGTGACTGGCTCATAGTCATAACATGGTGTGAGCATGTGCCAATTCAACCCTTATAAAGCATCAAAGAAGAATACCACAATATTATGCTTTTGTATGCTAAAACAATGCATGATTCTTTCACGGCACATTAAGCAATCTCAATTGTTTGGAACAAGTCATGTTATAGCAATAATCACTAAGCATAAGGTTAAAACAACATCTAGCATGACATGATAAAGTCTAAGCACGGTCAAAACGAGCTCCCTTTTGTACCACTATAAGCATGAAACTCTCTACTCTTTTCCAACACCAATCAACTTATTTGAAACAACACAGCGAAAGCGGGGGTCCAACTAATTTATTCAAGCAAACTAAGTAAACGAAACCCAAAAACAAAAACTAATACGCTCCAAGAACAACACAACAGTGCATGAAACAATAAAAACGAAGTGTCTAGAAAGAGACGTGGGATTTTTATTGATGAAGAAGGGGATGCCTTGGGCATCCCCAAGCTTTGACACTTGTACCTCTTGAATATTTCTTGGGGTGACACGGGGTGGCATCCCCAAGCTTGAGCTTTTGTCCATTCTTCATCTCATCACATTATTCTTCCCCTACACTTGAAAATCTCCTTCATAGAAAACTTCACATAATCTTTATTAACAACATTAGTGCATTCAAGATAATAAACCTTGGGGTCTAGTTTCAACACAGCAAAACTTTCATTAAAAACACAAGATACTATAGAAATTCCTTTAAAAAGCTCAAGTGATCAAGAAGAACTCAAAAAGAAAACGATAGAGGCAAATGCAAATAATGGCAGAAATCTGTCAAAACAGACCAGCAGGTAAAAACCGATTTTTACGAAGACCTTCTGTTGCTCAAATTAAAAAGTGTTGAACTAATAAAAGTTATATAAAAACCTGGGTAATTTACTCAGAAAATTAAAGCTCAATCCAACATATAGATATTTTTCATGAATTTTTATAGTGAAGCACAAAAATCTGTTTCGGGACACTTACTTCTCTCTCATTAGAGGTTATTCTTGGCAAAAAAATCAAACAAAAAGGATTAGGAGAGGTTATTACAGAAGTAATAACTTCCAAGACTCAATAAAACTATTGGGTTATCTCCCAAGAAGTACTTTTCTTTAACGCTTTTAAGTTAGACACAAGAAGCAAGAATCAAGTATTTTCAAATGAAGAAGCATTGACATCAAATTTTGCTTTAAAAGGAGGAGCAAAGGTAACTTCTATCTCCTTATAGGGAAGTGTTCAATACCTTTCTTGAATGGAAATTGATATTTAATGGTGCCTTCTTTCATATCAATAATGGCACCAATAGTTCTAAGAAAAGGTCTTGCCAAAGTAATAGGACAAGAAGCATTGAATTCAATATCCAAAACATAGAAATCAACGGGGACATAGGCATTGTTAACCATAACAAGTGGGACATCTAAATACCAATCTTCCAAAGGTGGCAAATCAAGCATTTCATAAATCTTTGTAGGCGTAATAGAGACATTAGAACCAAGGTCACATAAAACTTTGAGATCAAAATCATTCACTTGCATATTAATGATGGGTTCCCAACTATCTTCTACTTTCCTAGGAATAGAAGCTTTGTGTTTCAATTTTTCCTTTTTAATTTTAATGAGAGCATCTGTAATGTGTTTTGTAAAAGCCATATTCATAGCACTAGCATTAGGACTTCTAGCAAGCTTTTGTAGGAACATAATTACTTCAGAAATATGCAACCATCAAGATCAAAATCAAACTTAGCATCACAGGTAGTAGACTTATTGTTTCCCATAGTTCAAAAAATTTCAGCATCCTTATTGGGTTTAGGCATTGTTGTATAAGGAATAGGGACTTCTTGTGGTTTGCTAGCATGAACATTGGTGGTAGTAATAGTACAAATACTATTGTTTCTAGCTATTTCATCTTATCTTTCCCACTTAGCATGTAGTTTAGCTAATAGTCTAACATTTTCATCAATAGTAGCTTATATGGCATGAGCAGCAGCAAAGGTACTTTCCAAGGTTTCAGGTTTAGCAGCCATTTTATTAATCAAAGAGGATTGTGCTTCAGACAAAGATGAAATATTTTTCTCAATATTCAAAAGCTTTTCCTCCACAGTCTTGCTGAAAGTGGTTTGTTTATTAATAAAGTCTTTAAGCATGACTTCAAGTTTAGAGGTACCACTCTAATGTTGTTGTAGGAATTTCCATAAGCATTACCATTATTGGGAGGATAAGGCCTATAATTATTATTACCAAAATTATTACTATATGCATTGTTGCTGAAATTGTTATTTCTAATAAAGTTCACATCAACTTGTTCTTCTTGAGCAACCAAAGAGGCTAAAGGAACATTATTTGGATCAATAGGAGCTTTTCCTTTAACAAGCATAGACATGATAACATCAATTTTATCACTCAAGGAGGAGGTTTCTTCAACAGAATTTACCTTCTTACCATGTGGGGCTCTCTCAGTGTGCCATTCAGAATAATTAACCATCATATTATCAAGGATATTTGTTGCAACACCCAAAGTAATGGTCATAAAGGTACCTCTAGCATCAGAATCCAACAGATTTCTTGAAGATAGGTTTAACCCTGCATAAAAGGTTTGGATAATCATCCAAGCAGTCAGTCCATGAGTGGGACAATTCATTACCAAAGATTTCATTCTTTCCCAAGCTTGAGCAACATGTTCATTATCAATTTGTTTAAATTTCATTATTTCACTTCTCATAGATATAATCTTAGCAGGAGGATAGTATTTTCCAATAAAATAATCTTTGCACTTAATCCAAGAATCAATACTATTTCTAGGGAAGGATAGCAACCATTCTTTAGCTTTTCATCTCAAGGACAAAGGAAACAATTTGAGCTTAATAATATCTCCATCTACATCCTTATATTTTTGCATCTCACAAAGTTCAACAAAGTTATTAAGATGGCCAGCAGCATCATTAGAACTAGCACCAGAAAATTGCTCTTTCATAACAAGATTCAACAAAGCAGGTTTAATTTCATAAAAGGTAGCATCATGAGCAGGTGGAGAAATAGGTGTACAAAGTAAATCATTGTTTTTTGTGCTAGTGAAGTCACACAACTTGGTGTTCTCAGCAGAATTCATTTTTGCAAAAGTGGAGCAAGGAAATAGCAGCAGCAACTAGATTAGGAACTAATTTTTTTGTGTTTTTGATAAGAAAATCAAACCAAACCGAACTAATTTTTTTGTATTTTTTGGTAAAAAGAAGCAAGAAAAACAAAGCAAAAGGAACTAAGCAAAACAAAAACAAAGTAAAGAGAATGGTTGTAACAGACTCCCCTTGCGAAGCTGTCCTTAACTCGTCGGAAACGGCGCCAGGAAATCTTGACGTGGCTCAGTTGTAGAGCTTCGTTGGGAGACCCCAAGAGCAAGGTGTGATGAGCACAGCGGCAAGTTTTCTCTCAGTTACGAAACCAAGGTTATCGAACTAGTAGGAGCAAGGAAACAACTCCAAGGTGTTGCTAGCAACTTGGAATCCTACACAACACAAACTCGAGACTTTTCCCCAACATACAGTGTGGTTGTCAATCTCACTGGTTTGCTCAAAACAAAGGATTAAATATATAGTGTGGAAGTTAATGGTTACTGGTAGAAATTAAACATCAACAGTAGATGATGTAACAATGGTAAAGATTGGACCGGGTGATACGTCCGAAACGTATCTATAATTTTTGTTGATCCATGCTTGTTTAGTATCTACTTTGCTTTGCTTTGTCTACATTTTGAGGTGTTTTTACATCTTTTCTAGAACTAGGCTATTAACAAGTTGCCACAGTGCTCGTTGCCTGTTTTTTTCTATTTTTGGTTCCAGAAGGAAGAAAATCAATATTCTCAGAATTGGACGGGACAAAAGCCAAAGTCAATATTTTACCGTGGGCGTTAGAAAGTCCAGAGGGGAGACAGAGAGGCGGCACAGGGCCACCACACCACCTAGGCGTGGGTGGTCCCACCCTGCACCTGGGTAGGGTGTGGGCCCTCAGGTCGCCTCCCAACCTCGCCTCTTCGCCAATAAGAAGCCCCTAATGCAGAAACCCTAGGCACCCGATCAAAACTCCACGAAACCTTCTGTAGCCGCCGCCACCGTCGTCCCCAGATCGGGGGAGATCTGAAGTTCTTCCCGGCACCCTGCCGGAGGCGAGATCATCCCAGAGGCCTTCTCTCCGGTATGAAGCGTGAGTAGTTCCACCTTGGACTATGGGTCCATGTAGTAGCTAGATGGTTGTATCTCCTCCTTGTGCTTTCATGTATAGATCTTGTGAGCTCCGTTCATGATCAAGATCTAATCTATTCGTAATCATGCATGTTGTGTTTGCAGGGATCCGATGGATATTGACATCAGTATGTCAGATTGATTAATGGTTTTGTCTATTTGATACTATCATGTCTGTATTGTTTGTGATCTTGCATGCTCTCCGCTGTTAGTGACTATCTTGGCCGAGTAGTTGCTAGTGACTCCAAGAGGGGGTATTTATGCTCGATAGTGGGTTCATGCCTCCAGTTTCCAAGGGAAGTGACATGAATCTCTTCGGTTGTAGATGTGTTGCTGCTACTAGGGAGAAAACAACGGTCTCTTGTTCATACAACAAGTGGATTGTTTACCTTACACACTTTGCTTAAAGTAGTTGTCTGTTGCTTGCAACTTAATACTGTAGGGGGTTCGGATGATAACCTGAAGGTGGACTTCTAGCCATAGATGCAGTTGGATGGCGGTCTATGTATATTATTGTATTGCCCAATCAAATCTCATAGGATATTTTTGTATGGTATTGCATTGTTATGCCTTGCTCAGTTCCTATTAATTGCCCTGCTGTATTTTGTTTACCCTTCATGCCATGTTGTTTATCTAAGGAGAGCACCTCTAGTGAACTATGGACCCTGGTCCAATCTTTACCATTGATACATCTTCCACTGTTACAGGTTTACTTGCTGCTGCAAACCATTACCTTCCACACCATACGTTTAATCCTTTGTTACGACAAATCGGTGAGCTTAACAACCTCACTGATTTGTTGGGGCAAAGTCTTGAGTCTGTGTTGTGCTGGTTTCCGCATTGCTTGCAACACCTGCGTGACGTTTCCTTCCTCCTGCTGGTTCGATAACCTCGGTTTCTAACTGAGGGAAAACTTGTTGCGGTGCTGCTTCACACCCTACTCTTGGGGTTCCCAATAGGCTCCACGTTAGCCATCCAGTTCTCTAGCGCCGTTGCCGGGGAATAAAGAAAGAAGCCCCCACGTCAACTAAGCACCATCACAAGTTCTCTGGCGCCGTTGCCGGGGAGGCTAAGGACATCTTCACAAGGGGAGTCCTCCACTTCCTTTCTCTTTACTTTTTTTAAGTTTGCTTAGTTTCTTTTGCTTGGTTTTGTTTGACTCTTTTCAAAAAATCCAAAAAAATAGTTTAGTTTAGTTTGGTTTGCTTTCTTTATTCAAAAACACACAAAAATTAGTTCCTGCTCTAGTTGTTGCTGCTGTTTTTGGCTTGCCCACCTTTGCCACAATGAACTCTGCTGAGAACACCAAGTTGTGTGACTTCACTAGCACAACAACAATGATTTCCTTAGCACTCCATTGCTCCACCTGCTCCTGATGCTACCTTTTATGAAATTAAGCCTGCTTTGTTGAATCTTGTGATGAGAGAGCAATTTTCTGGTGCTAGTTCTGATGATGATGATGCCCATCTCAATAACTTTGTTGAACTTTGTGAGATGCAAAAGTATAAGGATGTAGATGGATATATTATTAAGCTCAAGATTTTTCCTTTCTCCTTGAGAGGGAAAGCTAAAGAATGGTTGCTATCCTTGCCTAGAAATAGTATTGATTCTTGGACCAAGTGCAAAGATGCTTTTATTGGAAAGTACTATCCTCCTGCTAAGATTATATCTATGAGAAGTGACATTATGAAATTTAAACAACTTGATAATGAACATGTTGCTCAAGCTTGGGAAAGAATGAAGTCTTTGGTTAAGAATTGTCCCACTCATGGACTCACTTCTTGGATGATTATCCAGACTTTTTATGCAGGTTTGAACTTCTCCTCAAGAAACCTGTTGGATTCAGCTGCTGGAGGTACCTTTATGGGCCTCATTTTGGGTGCTGCAACGAAGCTTCTTGACAATATGATGGTTAACTACTCTGAATGGCATACTGAGAGAGCTCCACATGGTAAGAAGGTAAATTCTGTTAAAGAAACCTCCTCTTTGAGTGATAAGATTGATGTTATTATGGCTATGCTTGTTAATAGGAAAGCTCCTCTAGATCCTAATAGTGTTCCCTTGGCCTCTTTGGTTGCTCAAGAAGAGCAAGTTGATGTGAACTTCATTAGAAACAACAATTTTGGCAACAATACTTATGGTAATTATAGGCCTTATCCCCCTAGTGGAAATGCTTATCATGGTAGATCTGGAATGCCTAGTGAAGAGAGGATTATAGAAATTGAGAGTCCTTTAAGAACTTCATTCAGATGCAATATGAGCAAAACAAGATTTTCACTAAAACTATGGAGGAACAATCTATTATCTTGAAAAATATTAGTCATCAGCTTGAGAATCTGAATAGAGACATTCCTAGTTTACAGTCAAAAATTATGAGTGCTGAAAAGAATATATCCTCTTTGTCTGAAGCACAGTCCTCCTTGATTAATAAAATGGCTGCTAAACCTGAAACCATGGAAAGTACCTTTGCTGCTACTCATGCCATACAAGTTACTATTGATGAAAATGTTAGACTGTTAGCCCAACTTTATGCTAAGTGGGAGAGGGAAGCTGAAATTGATAGAAACAATAGTGTGTGCACCATCACTAGAATGGATACCAATAAACCACAAGAAGTCCCTATTCCTAAGCCTAAGCCTATTGAGTCTACTACTAGTGATGCTAAGTTTGAATTTGACATAGATGGTTGCAATATTTCTGAAGTGATTTTGTTCCTGCAAAAGCTTGCTAGAAGTCCCGATGCTAGTGATATGCATGTTGCTTTCACTAAACACATTACAGATGCTCTTGTGAAAATTAAGGAAGAGAAGTTTAAACACAAATCTTCTATTCCTAGGAAAGTAGAAGATAGTTGGGAACCCATTATTAATATGCAAGTGAATGACTTTGATCTCAAAGCTTCATGTGATCTTGGTTCTAGTGTCTCTATTATGCCTAGGAATATTTATGAAATGCTTGATTTGCCACCTTTGGAAGATTGCTATTTGGATATCCCACTCAATGATAATGCTAAAAAGAAACTCATGGGGAGTATTAATGATGTTCACATTATGGTTATCAATGCTTATGTCCCTGTGGATTTCTATTTTTTGGATGTTGAATACAATGCTTCTTGTCCTATTACTTTGGGAAGACCTTTTCTTAGAACTGTTGGTGCCATCATTGATATCAAAGAAGGTACCATTAAATATCATTTTCCATTCAAGAAAGGTATTAAACACTTCCCTATGAGGAGAGATAAGTTGCTTTTTCTCCTCATTTGAAAGCAAGGTTTGATGCTAATGCTTCTTCATTTGAAAATACTTGATTCTTCTTGGTTCTTGTGCCTAACTTAAAGGCGTTAAAGAAAACTACTTGTTGGGAGATAACCCAAGAGTTTCCTTGAGTCTTGGAAGTTATTACTTCTTTAATGACCTCTCCTTATCCTTTTTTTTGCTTTTTTGTGCAAAGAATGACCTCTAATGAGAGGGAAGTAAGATTTGGGGAGTTGCTGTCCCGAAACAGATTTCTGTCCTCCACCAAAAAAAATCATGAGGAGTCTCTGTAACTCGGTTTCAGCTAAAAGTTTACGAATAAATCCCCCAGAATGTTAGCTAACTTTCGTTAGTTCAACACGTTTTTATTTGAGCAACATAAGATTTTCTAAAAAAAATCGATTTCTACCTGCTGGTCTGTTTTGACAGATTTCTGCCATTATTTGCATTTGCTTCTTATTGATTCCTTTTTGAGTTCTCTTTTGGGGAATTGAGCTTTTTGAAGGAGTTACTACAGTAGCTTGTGTTTTTAGTGAAAAGTCTCGCTGTTCCAAAGCTTTTTCTAAAGGTCTATTATCTTTTGAATACACTAATGTCTAATGAAGATTGTGTGAAGTTTTGTATGAAGAAAAAAATTTAGGTGTAAAGAGAGAATGATGTAATGAGATGAAGAATGGACAAAAGCTCAAGCTTGGGGATTCCACCCCGATGTCACCCCAAGATATATCCAAGAGGTACAAACGTCAAAGCTTGGGAATGCCCAAGGCATCCCCTTCTTCATCAATAAAAAGCTCAGGTCTGTCTAGACACTTTGTTTTTATTGTTTCATGCACTATTTTGTTATTCTTGGAGCGTCTTAGTTTTTGTTTGGTTTGCTTGGTTGTTTAGTTTGCTTGAATAAAGTAGTTTAGACCTCTGTTCTTGTCGTGTTGTTTCAAATAAGTTGCTTGGTGTTGGAAAGGAGTAGGAAGTTCCTGCTTGAAAGTGCAAGAGGAGCTTATGAAGTGTGCTTGTTGTGTTGACTTAGTGTGACTTAGTTTGCTTGAACACCCATCTTATCAAATAGTTTGCTTTAGTGTGCTTGTTGTGTTGACTGTGACTTAGACTTTAACATGACATGCTAGGTGTTGTTTTGACCTTATGAAGTGATTATTTTTGTAGCATGTCTTGTTCCAAACAATTGTGTCAACACCCGGATTTTTAATCCAAGATGCCTGTTATGACATACATCGCAATCCCAGGATTACCGTTTTTGCGAGACATAACAGATTGGATATCATAGTACATCATCCATTACAAACCATACATAAGGTCTTACAACAAATAAAGGATCACATGATCCAGTCTTAATACAAATCAAGCAGCGGAATAATGTAATGATAACGGTAGCATGGGCGAGACTCCATCTTCATGGTCACAGTCAATGCTGACGATGGGAGATGATCCTAGTTGTCGTAACCTTCCTGTTGTCCATCTTCCTGATAGTCCTCTTCATAATCTGGCCACGGGAATAGCCAGGGAAAAAGTCATGAGTACTCTTTATGTACTCTCAAACTAAGACTAACAAGTGAAGTGGTTTTTGAGTAGGAAATACTAAGCTCTAGGTTGTTTTGCAAAAAGCCAGATTTATCTCTACTGAGTTCAGAAGCAAAGAAAGCTAGTTGAAAGTTTTATAACACCTAAGTGGGAACTTGAATTTCAAATCACAACCCTGTTGTGGTCAAGTTAAAAGTCATGAATCATTTCACAAGTCATTTTTAAAACATCTGACGACGGAACTGTATGGCCTCTCCAACTTTCCATAACCGCGGACGCGGCTATTCGAATAGTTTGACACTCTGCAGATGTGGTACACTTTTACCACAACATTCGATACATCCGTCAGGAACAATCCTGAATTCACCATACTCAGTATGCGTATAATCAATCCTAACCTTTCAATTACACGCCAAGTATAGGCACCTCTCCTGTGAGTTTGGCCTCCCAACCATGACCAACTGTCATCTTGGGAACTGCACCGGTGGACAATCTTCACAAGGTAGCCTCAGCTCAAACCTTGGCTGCAAGGGAACCCATACTAAGGTATATAAATTTCCAGTCAAGCCCTACCCAATTCTCGGGTATTGTGGGTGTACGGTAAAATTGGAATGGTATCGCATCCAGACAACCATCAGTTTTATAAAGGGCTAAGGCTCATGCCTCAACATTTTCATCACCAAAATCATCTGGTGTTCGGAAACACATGTCAAAACATCTCAATAGAATGATCCATCATTCCAAGGTTTTCATAACCATTTTTCCACCAAGTATTCCCATCTAAAGTTGATCAAGTTTTATGCTTAGCACTAGCATCTACTAGTGGGGGTAAATACTAATGTGGGGTGGTAAACAATTGTATCTTATCTAAGTTCAATATCATGCCTCAGGATGACATCAAGATTATCTAACTTAGGCCAAGTTTTATGCTCTTTATGCTACCTTCAGATATTTTTATAAAGCCTACAAGTCACTAAGTAAACTCCAATAGAAAGCTTTGATAAAGAAATAAACTACTAAGCATGCAAGTAAAACTAGGATTGGGTACCAAGTGGTGTAAGCTTGCAAGGATTAGCTTGCTAAGTTGCAAGTGTTAGCTTGCTCAGTTAATAGCTTGCTTAGGTAACATGCAAGTGGTAGCTTTACTTGTGCAGAGTAGTGGTTGAAGTTCTCCTCGGCTTCTTCCTCGTAGTATTCTCCTTCCTCCTCGTATCCTTGGTCGGTACTAGTGTCTATAAATAAATACAAGGTACAAAATCACCAAACAATACTTAATTACTTTTATTGATCACACCAAGGTTTTCACTAGATGATCTAGGATCATCACAAACATCACAAGGATTAAGGCAATAGTTTTATTCTCTTTTATTCTATAAAAGTAATTTCTACTCATTGAAAAACTACTTAAGATTTAATATTCTCCAACTAAACCATGCGATCATGTTGACACTTGTCATCACCACATATTTCAGTACTTGGGAATGTGATTTAAAGTGGTGTCACAATTTAATAAGGTTTAACCTTTTTATTTGAATTAAATCAAATGACTAGAATGGCCTATGAGGCATTATTTTATTAATTGTCCAATATTTCTATAAGTAAACCTATATATTTTTATATATTCAGAAAGGTCTAGTTAAATGTGATTTTTGAGAGTTAGAATCCACTCAAAAACTTTTGGGGTTGAATTTTGAAAAATGTTTGAATGCAGAAAAGATTCTGCCTTGTTATTTTTACTATAGGTGATCTACAATTCCAAATGAATTGAATCATACGGGCTTGGATTAAGCATTCCAGTACCTTTCTAACAAAATTGGTTTCATGCAATTTGGTTTATTGAATCGACCTGGGTTGATTTTTGAATCTAGGTATAGAAATAGGTTTGAAACTAAATTGGAAAATATAAATTCAAACTAACTGGGTTGCGCAGGATGATAAGTGGGCCGGCCCACGGTGCACAGCGCACGCACGGGTGGGTTTAAGTGAATGATCCCACCAGTCAGCGAGACATGGGGGTGCGAAGCAGTACGGGGTGATCTAGACCGTGCGATCAAACTCTAATCTAACTGCCACGACCTATCGTCTCCGTCGGGCAACGCCGGCGAGACAGAACCCTAGCGCAGCCAGTGGGGGTCTACGGGGACTCACAGGGGCTCAGGCGAGGGTCGGCGATGGAGCAAATGATGAAATCGACGATGGCGAACCTCCTGGTACCAGCGGCTTCTCCTGGGGCGGCTCCAATCAACGGCTCCTTTCTTCCTCCTCCGCGGCAGACTCCGAAAAAATTCCGGCGATGTGCTGCTCGCCTTGCTCCGGGGGTGATGTGGGATGCTTCTGAGAGAGAGGGGAGTGAGATGGTGTGAATAAATTGAGCGAGGGTGGCCTCTATTTATAGTGCAGCGAGGGGACCAAAGGGCGCGGGCTGAGCTCGTCGTGGTCGTCGCCACAGTGAGCTAAAGGCATGGGCGACGGTAGGGGGCGGTGCGGTGCTCCCTGGCGAAGCTCAACGACATGGTTACGCGGCGTGGGGTGGTGCAAGATGGTCAGAACGTCGCGGTGCTCTGGGCGGGTCCGACGGTCATTTTAATGGCGCACAGGCTCTCCTGGTCGCGCGGTGATGAACGGTCGTGTCTGCGGGGTTGCTGGGGTGGTGGTGATCATGCTTGCGAGCGGCGAGGGTGGCGCGCGGTCTATGGGCGTGTGTCGCGAGTGGCGCTCTGGCGCGCTCTCGGCACGCTCGCAGAGAGGCTGGGCACGCTCGGGATGTGTGGTCCAGGGGCTGGAAAGGCTCGAGGCTTGGACAGGGGGTGGCGGTGGACGGTGGAGTGCCTGCTAGACAAGGTTGGCGAGGCTAGTGAGGCTCCTAGCTGGCTGGTGACATTGGGGTGTCAAGGGTGCTCTCGGCATTCTTGCCATTGATGGTGTGGTCGGTTTTACAGTGAGCTAGAGGGGTTAATTTAGTTGGATGATCTACTGAGGGTGTAGTGTGATCTAGATAGGGAACAAGTTAGGCTCAATTCACTGCTCACTATAGTGTTTATGGTTTGTTTGTTTGTTTGGTGTTTGCAAGGTGTTTGATGAAATGGCCGAAAGAGATTCAAATTTGAATTTTTGATTCTAACTTTGTGGGTATGCTAGTTACATACTAGGGAGTCTCTGGTTAGTTGGAAAGGTCAAGGGGTACTGGTTTAGTTGGTTTTTGAAAATAGGTGATCTTCCCATATGTTAAAGATTCAATTTTGAATTGTCATTTGAATCAAGTTGCCAAATGTTTCTGTAAGTTTGAAAGGTGGTCTTGGGTTCACTTTTACTTAGTCTAGAAAGGGGTGAAAAGAAATGGAAATGTTTTTGTTTGAAATCTTGGGCTAGAAACACTCAAAGTGACCCGGTGAGCAAGATTGGCAAAAATGACCATTTGCTTTATTTGGTTTGTTTTTTATTTTATCTTGATTTGTTTCTTCTTGGAAATGTTTTAGATGATGTTGTTTTCACCTTTAAACCATTCCTTGCTATTTAGATCAATCACACAAGTCCATTCATACAATCATCAGATACACACATGCATTCATGTGATTTAATTAACAAAAGTTTTTGTTAACCCTAATTTTGGTAATTGGAATTGGATAATCATGATAAATATTTTTGGGATGTTACAAACCTCCCCTCCTTAAACAAAATCTCGTCCCGAGATTTGAGAAAGAAGAAAGAATAAAACTAGGATTTAAAAAGATCGGGGAACTCTGTCTTGATGTGATCTTCTCGCTCCTAGGTAGCTTCTTCTTAAGTGTGGTTACTCCCCCTGGATATTGAGAAACTTGATGCTCCGGGTCCTGGTGGTTCTGAAAGATTCCTCCAAACTACGGATGGGTACTTCAGGGTACGTCAGGTCATCGTTGATCTCTATGGTCCGGTTATCAATGTTCTTGAAAACTTCAGTCTTCTCCGGGACTTCAAGGCATTTGCGAAGCAACGATATATGGAACACATTATGTACTACTGACATCTCCTCTGGAAGTTCCAATTGATACGATACTTCTCCTCGACGATTCAGAATCTTGAAGGGTCCGATATATCTGGGGGCTAACTTTCCTTTGAGTTGGAAACGCTGCATTCCCTTCAATGGCGACACTCTGAGATACACAAAATCTCTGATATTGAAAGCGAGGTCTCGAAGTATTTTGTCGGCATAACTCTTCTGTCTTGACTGGGCGGTCTTGAGGTGCTCACGGATCTTGTGAACTTTCTCTTCTGCTTCTCGTAGGATGTCGGGTCCGAAAATCTGACTCTCTCCTACTTCCGACCAATTCAAAGGGGTACGACACTTCCTTCCATACATGAACTCAAATGGGGCCATTTGCAAACTAGCTTGATAACTATTGTTGTAAGAAAATTCTGCAAAAGGCAGACAGTCTTCCCATTTAGAACCATACTCTAGCACACAGGCTCTCAACATATCTTCGAGTATTTGATTTACTTGCTCTGTTTGTCCATCTGTCTGAGGGTGATACACAGTGCTGAAATCCAATCGGGTTCCTAATACTTCTTGGAATTTCTTCCAAAATCTCGAGGTAAACTGAGTTCCTCGGTCTGACACAATGTTTTTGGGGACTCCGTGCAAACTAAAAATTCTAGAAATGTATAACTCCGCTAGCTTCGAGCTCTGGTAAGTGGTCTTGACTGGTAGGAAATGGGCGACCTTGGACAGTCTATCAACTATGACCCAAATAGAGTCATTTCCCCTACTAGAAGTAGGCAATCTGGTGATAAAGTCCATTCCAACTGAATCCCATTTCCATTCTGGAATCTGCAGTGGTTGCAACAGTCCTCCGGGTATCTGATGTCCCGCCTTGACTCTCTGAAAAATATCACACTTGGCTATGTAGCTTCCGATTTCTCTCTTCATCTTATGCCACCAAAATTGCTCCTTCAAATCCTGATACATCTTTGTTCCTCCGGGGTGGATAGAATAAAGGGTATCATGGGCTTCTTTCAAGATAGCCTGCTTCAATTCGGAGTCCGCTGGTACATAGAGACGTCCTTTGTACCACAACACTCCTTCTTCATCCTCGGTGAATCCGGGTACTTTGCCTGTACCGATACGATGTTTGATTTTGTCGATACTAGCATTTCCTTTCTAAGCCTCCTTGATCTGACTGATCAAAGTGGGTTTAAGTTCTATGATAGCCAAAAATCCTTCACTTACTAACTCCATTCTGAAATCTTCCATCTCCTTGTGCAAACTTGGTTGCTCCTTCAGAATCATGGAGTTCAAGCAGCACGACAATCGGCTAAGGGCATCTGCTACCACATTGGCTTTACCGGGGTGATAGTGAATGTCCAGATCATAGTCCTTGATTAGCTCTATCCATCTTCTCTGCCTCATATTCAGCTCCTTCTGAGTGAATATATACTTCAGTCTCTTGTGATCCAAATAAATCTCACAACGGTTTCCCATGAGGTAATGCCTCCATGTCTTCAGGGCTAGAACTACGGCTGCTAGTTCAAGATCATGGGTTGGATAATTCTGTTCATGCTGCTTCAGTTGTCGGGATAGATAAGATATTACTTTGCCTTCTTGCATCAACACACATCTGAGACCGATCTTGGATGCGTCACAATACACATCAAAGGGCTTCGTAATATCCGGCATGATCAAGATTGGGGCTGAAATCAATCTCCTATTGAGTTCTTGAAAACTCGCTTCACATTTGTCCGTCCATTCGAACTTCTTATCCTTTTTTAGCAATTGGGTCATGGGTCTGGCAATACTCGAGAATCCTTCTACGAACTTGCGGTAATATCCCGCCAATCCGAGAAATGCACGAACTTGGGTTTGAGTGGTTGGGGCTTGTGAATCTTCAACATCCTTCACCTTTGCAAGGTCAATGGCAATTCCTTTGGCTGATACGATATGTCCAAGGAATCCTACTTCCTGTAACCAGAATTCACATTTGCTAAACTTGGCATACAATTGATGCTCGCTAAGGGTTGCAAGGATGGTCCTTAGGTGTAGCTCATGTTCTTCTTCTGATTTGGAATAGATCAGAATGTCATCGATGAAAACAACGACAAACTTATCCAGGAAGTACATAAAATCTTATTCATGAGGTTCATGAAATAAGCAAGGGCATTGGTTAATCCAAAACACATGACAGTATACTCGTACAATCCATATCTGGTGGTAAAGGCAGTCTTTGGAATATCCTTTGCACGAATCATGAATTGGTGATAACCTGTTCTAAGATCAATCTTAGAAAACAATTTTGCACCGGTCAACTGGTCAAACAGGTCTTCTATCTTTGGCAGTGGGTACTTGTTCTTGATGGTGACATCATTCAACTTCCGATAATCCGTACACAAACGGTTACCTCCATCTTTCTTATCCACAAACAAGACAGGTGATCTCCATGGCGACGCACTTGGTTGGATCAATCCTATCTCCAAAATAGCATCCATTTGCTTCTTCAGATCCACTAATTCCGACGGGTTCATACTATATGGTCTCTATGCTATGGGTCCAGTTCCAGGGATTAGTTCAATGATAAACTCGATATCCCAATCTGGGGGCATACCGGGCAAAACATCAGGAAATACATCGGTGTAGGGAATATAACCGCAGATACCCCAGAGTTGAGGTATAAAGAGACCTTAACAGACTAATAAATATCTGTATGAAAGAATATGGAGATATAAAGAGGATACATCAAAATATACAAAGCATGAAGAGAGAAATATTACCTGGAAAAAGGGAAAAAGACACACAGGCTGAATTAAACAAAGGTCGGCCTGGTCCAATTCTTCCCAGGCTGAATTAGGCCTTACCGGAGTGGTCTGGGCCTTCCTGGCCGAATTACTCTAATCCTGGCTGGGCCAAGGTACTCCCAGCCGGCCCACCTCGACGACAAACTGCTCTAGGCTAGCCCACCTCGACGTTGAACCCTTCCCGCCTCATCGCCTCGTCCCCAACACCCGCTGAGCTCCCGTCGCAAGCCTCCCGCGAGCAACAGGACCTCCCGCCAGGTCGCCTCGTTGATCCTCCCGGGGATGGGCCGGCACGGACAGCTCGGCCCACCAGAACCAGCGCTGGCATCGCGGAGAGTTCCCCGGGTGGGCCGGCATTGGACCAAGCCAGCCCACCACGGGTTATCTGCTCATAGCCGCACGGGCCGACGGGAACTGCCCCGGCTGGGCTTCTCTCCTCGTTGCCTCGCTCGGGCCGAGTGAGAGGGAGCTCGGCTGGGCCTCCTTCACCCCGGCTGGGCCACTTTCCCAGGCCGAGTTAAACAGTAATTCGGCTGGGCCTATTTAGCTGTTAAATCTGTCTGGGCCGAATTAGGAGATCCACAGGCCGAATCAGCGTGTCTTCTGGGGCGTCTGGGCCGAGGTATTTCATCCCGAACGCCCTGTCATTTATCTCCAAAAGCATCCCAGACCTCCGTAGGAGCACGCCATCAAACCAAGACAATCTCCACCAGTATCGTGTCAGTCTTGGGAGCTCACCAGCTCAGACTGGCACATAGCATATGGAATATTCCCATGGCATCAAACAAGATGCTAGGGATATGCTCTTGGCATCAAATAAGATGCTAGGGAATATGTCTGGCATCTCCGAAGATGCCATGGCATATGCTGAGCATCTCTAGAAGATACCCAGAATATGCCATCTAGATGCCAAGCGTGTAGAACAAGACTTGTCCCCTGGGCTCCCCTTTATAAGGATCACCAGGAGGATCGTTCCAACAGAAGCCCCGAAGGGCTCTTCCCCTCTCTGCTCAATAGGAGCTCTCCTTCTTCTTCCTCCTTCACTCTCACAGAGAGAACTAGATAGAGGCATAGGAGATACAGCTCAAGGAGCATGATTGTAGCCACAAGTATGCAAGATTATAAGATATTAGATGTAGAGAAAGAGGTGTTATCTCCACATAAGAGCCTCAATCCTAGATACATTGTATTTCTCTTTGTTCATACGAGTGCGGTCTTCACTGCATCATCCCTCCCCGGATTCCTCCACGTACATCGTCCCCAACTTTAGCCTAACCATAGCATATGTTGTGATACCACCACGACAATCGGGGTATTCACAGACTATTTTGACTTGGTCAATGGTTGGTTGGGCTATACTCTTGTTGCATTTGAATTGACGGGGTAGTGTTGGTGTTGGTGGTACTGGTCATGGTTATGGTTTTCTTGGCACAGTCGATTAATCCTTTATGTTTGGACATCCAATCCATTCCTAGTACTACTTCTAAACCTTTAGTTCCGAGTACTATTAGATTAGCATAAAAATCTATGCCATGGATTCGGATAGGCACGGCCTTGCAAATTTGTCTACCTTTGGTGGTTGAACCAGGTATTTGAACTATCATAACATGCTCCAATTTGGTGGGTTGAATCTTACTAGTGCATGCAAATTCTCCAGTAACAAACGAGTGTGATGCTCCAGAATCAAGCAACACTCTTGCAAGTACTGAGTTAATAGAAAACATACCCAGCACGACATCTGGCGCTTCTTGGGCTTCTTCAGCATGCATGAGAAAGAGACGGCCTTTGCGTTTGAGCGAATTCCCTGGGGCAAACCTTCTTCCGGGTTGAACACGACGCTGGTGCTGAGCTGGGGCATTTGCATTGGGGGCTGCGGCAATCTTCTTGGGGCACTCATTGGAATAGTGACCCTTGGTTCCACATTCATAACAAGTCACCTGAGACTTGTCCTTTGCTGCAACATGCATAGCATTGCTTCCGGTCCTTGGGGCAGTGTTGGTGTTGGTGGCAGCATTGTGTTTGTTGAACTTGGGTGGTGCACAGTTGAAATTGCTGGGGTTGTCGGGGTTGTTGTTGTGATTTCCTCCTGGCCTTGGGTTTCCACGGTTGGGATAAGTTGGATGGTTCATCGGGGGTCTATTAGTTCTTGGGGCAAATCCTGGAGATGGGTTGGGGCGATACTTTGGGGTATGGTGGGTTCCTGGTTGATGCATCATGCGACGCTTGCGGTTCTCATTAGCTTGGTTGATCTTGCCCTCCATTTGAATGGCAGAGTCGACTAAGGCTTCAATATT
This sequence comes from Avena longiglumis, assembly GCA_030063025.1. Taxonomy (NCBI): domain Eukaryota; kingdom Viridiplantae; phylum Streptophyta; class Magnoliopsida; order Poales; family Poaceae; genus Avena; species Avena longiglumis. The sequence goes on along the minus strand of CP125976.1, from coordinate 423,289,852 downwards.
AGCAAAGGGGATATTGACTAACATTGTCTGCATCTCATCATGCAGACCATTCAGGAACCTCTCCTTCTTCTTGGCTTCAGTGTCTATCTCATCAGGGGCATACCTAGCCAATGACAAAAATTTGTCACGGTACTCAACTACCGTCATTCTCCCTTGCTTAAGTTCTCTGAATTCATCTCTAATCCTCTTGATCAAAGTCGGTGGAACATGGGTTCTGCTGAACTTGATTTTGAACTCTTCCCAAGTCATCATTTGACCTCCTGTCGTGGTACTGCCCACGAGTACGCCATGGAGGGGTCCTCACAGTGCGTGTTTAGAGACGTGGGGGAAGGCGAACGGTTGACGGGGACGAGGTAACACAGCTTACCCAGGTTCAGATCCCACGACGGTGGCAGAATCCTACTCCTGCTATAAATCACTATAAGGGCAATACGCCGAGTTACAGAGATCGGTTCGCTGTGCGAGGTGCGTCGTAGTCGACACTAGGTTGTCTGAGATTATGCCCTAAAGGCTCCCATAGGCCCGACTTATATAGTCGCCAGGTCCTAGGGTTACAGGGAAAAGTCCTAGCCGGACAGGTTACAGAGTCCTACACCGTATATTACTAGTCTTGTGTGTCTTGTACTCCAAGGCTCCGGGTACGCTGGTGACTCCACCGTAGCCTTCCTTTATCCATCATGGGCCTCCCTTCTGGATCCATCTAACTGGGCCGCCCAGCAGGCCATGGGCCATGCTACCAACTGTGGTCCACCCGGGTTATCCGGATAGGAGACATGCTATGAGGATACCCATATAGCATATCCCCAACACCTCCAGTCATGGCACGAACGTTGTTCCACCATGCTCTTGCATCTCCAGCCAGATAGTGGGTGGCAAACAGTACCTTCTCGTTTTCTTCTACTCCTGCAACTTCTAAATTTTTCTCCATGGTTTGCACCCAATCATCTGCATCGAGGGGCTCTTTAGACTTAGTGAAAATGGGTGGAATGGTGTTCTGGAAATTCTTGAGCTTGTATCCATGGTTTTCCTGGTTTCCATGGCCTTGGTTGTTGTTGGCCATCTGAGCTATCTATTGAAGGGTGGCTAAGTTGGTTTGACGTTCGGCTCTTTCAGCTTCACGGTCAGAAACCAACATTTGCAAGATTTGCAACATCGGGTCCGAGGATGAAGTGCTTCCTCCACGAGGCATCTGAACATTGAGATAGATCATGAGAAAAGAGGGAAATTTATAAGGTTCAGGGGTTTTGTTTTTGAAAAGTTTTCAAAGTTTGACTTAGGTTTTTCTAGAAACTTGCTTTCATTCGTTCATTCATTCATAGCACACGATACAAACACACACCACAACAAGGGAAAACAAATGGTTTTAAGAACCATTCTATGAAACTACGATACAGTGGGACCAGATACAACTTTCGTAAAGCTAGTGCTCAAGTGCTACTACTCCTCGGAATCGGTGTCCTCATCATCCTCGTCATCATCATCAATGAAGGCGAAGTCATCCTCATCGGTGAAGAAGTCCATGGCCTGATCCTCCAGAAATTCATCATCGTCTCTGAGATAGGAGTAGGGGTCTCCATGAAGGTCTTCCCCTGTATTCTCCCTCTCCTCCAGTTGCATGTCACTCTCGTGGACAGTCTCCTCCAACTCTGTGATCCTGTGGCGAAGACAGACAATGATGCGTTCCTTCTTGTCGAGTTGATGGAGACAAGACTAGCGATACTTCACTAGCATGGCAATGGTCTGATCCTTCTTGGCGGCGATGACGTACTTATGGTTGGCATAGGAGCAGGCATTATCCAACTCCTTCTAACGGTCATACATCATGAAGCTGAGGTGGTCCAATTGAGTCTTCAGCTCATGGTGATATGGGGCCTCTAGTGGATGTCCCATAACATCACGCCTTGGATAGAACTCAAAGCGGGTACCCTTAATCTGATTGATACTCTACCCACACAGACGGGAAAGAGCTTCCTGCATGGCCCTGGCAAGTCCATTGAGCCAGTTGTTCTCTCTCAAGGTGAACTGAATTCCCTCTGAGGTGGGGGCTTCAATCATTCCTCGAAGACTTGCAAAAACTAACCATTGCAACTCATCTCCTTCCTGATCATTGAGCTAAGCTCCGAAGAACTCAGGGTGCTGATACGTTGGAAACATATCTATAATTTTTGATGCTCCATGCTTGTTTAGTATCTACTTTGCTTAGCTTTGTCTACACTTTGAGGTGTTTTTATATCTTTTTTGGAAATAACCTATTAACAAGATGCCACAGTGCCAGTTGTGTGTTTTCTTCTGTTTTTGGTTCCAGAAAGGTAGAAAATCAATATTCTCGGAATTGGATGGGACAAAAGCCAAAGTCATTATTTTCCCGGAACAACACGGAACCACGAAGCAGAGCCGGAGGGGCGCCACAGGGTGGCCGCACGCCCTAGGTGTGGGCAAGCCCTGGAGGCGCCTATAGGGGGTGTGGGCCCCCTGGACCCCCCACTGACCTTTATTCATTCACCTATAAGAAGCCTCCGACCCAAAAACCCTAGGGGGTCCAGAAGAAATCCACGAAAACCTCCACAGTGCCGCTGCCACCGAAGGGGAGATTCGGGGGACAGAAAGTCTCTGTTCCGTCACCCTGCCAGGACGGGGAAGTTCCCCCGGAGCCATCTCCATTGATCTCCACCACCATCTCCATCACCATTGCTGATTCCCATGATGAGGAGGGAGTAGTTCTTCCTCGAGGCTAAGGGCTCTACCAGTAGCTATGTGTTCATCTCTCTCTATGCATGGTAATATTGTGATCATGAGCTTTGTAATCAAGTAGATCTACCTTGCTACTCAAGTGCTTTAATAGATCTCTTCTCTCCCCATGTGTGTGAAAGTGACAGCATGCACGCCATGGTGGCACTTAGGTTTGAGTCTACATAAATACTCTTCGTGCTTTAATAGATCTATGTTTTCCCCCCACGTGTGTGAAAGTGACAATGTGCATATCGTGTGTGGCACTTTGGCTAGATTGAATATTTGTTATGAGTTATATTTGGAGTTGGATGTCTTTATGAAATTGTGGTGTTTGTTGGAACCATCTATCACTCAAGGTGACAGTGTGGGGTTATCTAGATTGGGGAAGGCCCTACCATGGATTAGAGTGTCCAACCAGCGAGTAGTTAAGAGTAGTATCTTGAAGAGAGGATATTCATATGAGAGAGTGTTCACTAGTGAAAGTATGATCCCTAGGCCTTGTTTCTAAGCATTGAAACACCGTTTGCTACTAGATCTGTTGCATGTTTGCTTGATTTAGTCTTCCTCCATGCCATAAGCTATTTTCTGGCACCGTTACCACTTGTATTTCACTATCTCTTCTCCGAACTAGTGCACCTATACAACTGACAAGTGTATTGGGTGTGTTGGGGACATTAGAGACTTCTTGTATCTTGAATGTAGGGTTGCTTGAGAGGGAATACCTTTACCACTTCCTCCCCGAGTTCGATAAACCTTGGGTAATCCACTTAAGGGAAACTTGCTGCTGTTCTACAAACCTCTGCACTTAGAGGCCCAACAACTATCTACAAGAATAGAAGTGCGTAGACATCAAGATCTTTTCTGGCGCCATTGCCGGGGAGGTTTTGGGATTTTACCTTTCCTCCACGTCAAGATCCATCAAAGTCTTTTCTGGCACCGTTGCCGAGGAGGTAAGGTAAAAGGTACTCACATCCTCCAGTGTGAGTGCTCGAAGTTATTTCCTTTAGATTCTGCAGTTTTGTCTTTTTGTTTCTTGTTTTCACTAGTTAGGCTTAATGGAAAACAACAACAAAAATTAGAGAGCTTTATAGTGTTTATCTAGAGTTAGGACATGAAGTGTTTGAAGAGAAAATTAAAAAACCTATGGAACTTTATTTGCATGCTAATAGCAATGTTATTAGTATAAATTTTTTGAACACCATTGTTACTAATGGTATGGAAACGTCTAAGCTTTGGGAAGCTAGTTTTTATGAGAAAGATCTTTTTAGTTCCCCAGCTTTAGGGAAGAAAACTTTCTCTAATAATACTTTATCTCCCATATGTGGTGATTCTAATGATACTTGTGATATTTTAAATCCACATACTGAAAGTGTCCCTTTTAAAATACTTATTGAAATTGTTGAACGTGTTATGAATAACTGCTATTTTGGAGATGGAAATGTCCATCCTAGTGATCATTTACTCTTTATACATGAATTATGCGAGTTGTTCAAGTGTGCAGGTATTCAATGGACCAAGTTAAGAGGAATTATTCCCTTTCTCACTTAGGGACAAAGCAAGGGAGTGGTATGAGCTACTAGATGATCCTCATCATTTGGAGTGGAAGGAACTTGAATCTCTTTTTTACTCTAAATTTTATCCTCCTCATGAAATTCATAAAGATAGGAATTATATTTATAATTTTCATCCTCATGAAGGAGAAAGTATTTCCCAAGCTTGGGGGAGATTGAAGTCATTAATGCTCAAATGTCCCATTCATGAGCTCCCCAGTAATGTTGTTATCAATAATTTTTATGCAAGGCTTTCAGGACATTACAAGGACTATCTGGATACCTGTTTGGAGGGATCCTTCACAAGTAAGGAGGTCAAGGCTAAGTGGGATCTTATTGAAACAATTCAAAGCAATACCCAAGGTTGGGATAACGACAAAGGTAAAAAACTAGGTATAAACTATGAGTATGATTGCATTAAGTCTTTCGCTGAAACTGCTAATTTTCAAGAGCTTAGTGCTAGATATGGTATTGATCCTCAGATTCTTGTTAAATATTAAAGACCCTTTGCTTCCCATATTAATGCTCCTAAAGAAAAATGGAACATGTATCATGAACCTTTTAAAGACACTTGCATGGAAAATGAAAATGTTACTAATGATTGCAATAAACATGCTCAAACTTCTGAAAGTACTATTTCTTATAAGCATGTTAATTTTTGTGGTATGCATAGACCTTGTGAGAAGAATCGAATAGAAGAATAATATTGTATCACACACTGGAATGAAAAAACCAGAACGTGGTATAAGGCTCTAAATGATCTTGGTAAAAAAATTGTTCCCTCTATCCTTTTATTTGTGAACTCTGCTATGAAGTGGGTCATTTCAATTTTCAATGCTCAGGCCATACTAATGACATTTCTAATCCAATGAGTACTGCAAGCTTGTATTGTGATAACGCGATCACTTATAATCAACATGATGACCTTACTTTGTTTTTGGGGTGTGAAGAGTTATCAAGAAAAAATTCTTTGGTAGACATGAGTGCTTTTGGTATGAATTGCGTCCTGCATGGGTGTCATCTTTATTGTGTTGATAATTGCCAAGCGAATACTTATTTACAAAATCTTATAAAAGATGATATTTTACCAAAATATGACAGGAATGATATGAGTTTTGTTCTTATTAATGAAAAGGAGGAATCCTCCAAAGTTTCTTCTATTGTCTCTAACAAAAAAACAGGGTATGTGGAGAAGCTTCCTTTCAAGACTCTCCCTCCTAAAGAGGAGAAGAAGACGAAGAATAAGAAGAAGAATAAGAAGAAGAGGAGGAGGAGTAGAAGGAGATAGGAAACGGTATCTTCCCCTAAGCATATTGCTCCTATCATAGTTTTTGCTGATGAGTCTGAACTAGATGATGTTCCTATGCCTGTTACCTATATTGTGATCATGATTGGGAAAAGCACACTACTTTTGATATTGAAAATCTCTTTGGCACCAATTCTGAAAATGATAATATTAATAATTGTTGTGCTATTAGTGCCATCCATATTCCTTCCAATGATGATATGTTTCCAAATGAACACACTTGGGAAGATAGCTATTTTGCTGAATTTGCTCCCACTACAATTAATAAGAATGGCTATTCTTATGTGGAGAGTAATAATCATTTTATGCATGTGGCTCATGATAAGAATGTTTTATGTGATAGTTATATTTTTAACTTTATTCATGTTGCTACTGAAAGTTATTATGAGAGAGGGAAACATGGTCTTATGCATCTCAAAAATATTAAGTTTCCCCTCTTTATGTTCAAAATCTTGAAGTTGCACTTATTTTTCTTTCCTATGCTTGTTGCTTTGTGCTTTCATGACTTTTTTCTTTACAATGTTCCTATGCATAGGAAGTGGGTTAGACTTAAATGTGTTTTGAATTTGCTTCTTTATGCTCTCTTTTACTTCAATTGATATTTCTTATGTGAGCATCTTCTCAAACTATCAAGCCTAACTTAAAGGCATTAAAGAAAAGTACTTGTTGAGAGATAACCCAAGAGTTTCCTTGAGTCTTGGAAGTTATTACTTTAGTAATAACCTCTCCTTATCCTTTTTATTTGATTTTTGTGCCAATAATGACCTCTAATGAGAGGGAAGTAAGATTTGGGGAGTTGCTGTCCCGAAACAGATTTCTGTCCTCTAATGAGAGGGAAGTAAGATTTGGGGAGTTGCTGTCCCGAAACAGATTTGGGAAGAAAGATTCCTGAATGGTCTGCATGACGAGATGCAGACGGTGTTAGTCAATATTCCCTTTGTGGATATTGAAGCCCTTGTCGACTCTGCTATCCAAATGGAAGGAAAGATCAACCAAGCCAATGAAAACCGCAAGCGTTGCATGATGCATCAACCAGGAACCCATCAGACCCCAAAATATCGCCCCAACCCATCTCCAGGATTTGCCCCACGAACCAACAGACCCCCTATGACCCGTCCGACCTATCCCAACCGTGGAAACCCTAGACCCGGAGGAAATCACAACAACCCCGGCAATTCTAGCAATTTCACCCGTGCCCCACCCAAGTTCAACACCAACAATACTACCACCAACCCCAATCGCCCGAGGACTGGAAGCAATGTTGTGCCTATCGCAGCCAAGGACAAGTCACAAGTGACTGTTATGATGTGGAAATAAAGGCCACTATTCCAATGAGTGCCCCAACAAGAAGAATGCTACAGCCCCCAATGTCCCATTTCGGCCAGTCGTGTCGGCCGGGAGAAGATTTGCTCAGAATTCACTCAACCGCAATGGCCGACTTTTTCTCATGCATCTTTGAAGAAGCTCGAAGCGCCAGACGTCGTCTTTGGGTATGTTTTCTGTTAATTCAGTACTTGCAAGAGTGTTGTTTGATTCTGGTGCATCGCATTCATTTGTCACCGAAGAATTTGCCTGCACTAGTAAAATTCAGCCAACCAAATTGAAGCATGTGATGATTGTGCAAATTCCCGGATCAACCACCAAGGCTAGGCAAATTTGCAAAGCCATCCCTATCCGAATCCATGGCATAGATTTTTATGCTAACCTAATAGTACTCGAAACTAAAGGTTTGGAAGTAGTACTAGGAATGGATTGGATGTCCAAGCATAAAGGATTGATTGACTGTGCCAAGAAAGCCATTACCATGACCAGTACCACCGGAATATCAGTCGAGCATATATCTGAAACCTTACCTCGCCAATTCAACTGTAACAAGAGTCTAGCCCAACCTACCATTGACCAAATTCGGATAGTCTGCGAATACCCCGATGTATTTCCAGATGTTTTGCCCGGTATGCCCCCAGATCGGGATATCAAGTTTATCATCGAACTAATCCCCGGAACAGGACCCATAGCCCAGAGACCCTATAGTATGAACCCGTCAGAACTAGAAGAACTGAAGAAGCAATTGGATTCCATGTTGGAAATCGGATTTATTCAACCAAGTGCGTCCCCATGGAGATCACATGTCTTGTTTGTGGACAAGAAGGATGGAGGTAACCGTTTGTGTACGGACTATAGGAAGTTGAATGATGTCACCATCAAGAACAAGTACCCCTTGCCTAAGATCGAAGATTTGTTTGATCAGTTGACCGGTGCCCAGGTGTTTTCTAAGATTGATCTTAGAACTGGCTATCATCAACTCAAAATTCGTGCAGAGGATATCCCAAAGACTGCCTTTACCACCCGATATGGATTGTATGAGTATACAGTCATGTATTTTGGATTAACCAATGCCCCCGCTTATTTCATGAATCTCATGAATAAGATTTTTATGGACTTCCTGGATAAGTTTGTCGTTGTTTTCATCGATGACATTCTGATTTATTCCAAATCGGAAGAAGAACATGAGCTACACCTAAGGACCATCCTTGGAACCCTTAGAGAGCATCAGTTGTATGCAAATTTTAGCAAATGTGAATTCTGGTTACAGGAAGTAGGATTTCTCGGTCACATTGTATCAGCCGGAGGAATTTCCATAGACCCTGCCAAAGTGAAAGATGTAGAAGATTGGCAAGCCCCAACCACTCAAACCCAAGTTCGTGCTTTTCTCGGATTGGCAGGATATTACCGCAAATTCGTAGAAGGATTCTCGAGTATAGCCCGACCCATGACCCAATTACTGAAGAAAGACAAGAAGTTTGAATGGACGGACAAGTGCGAAGCGAGTTTTCAAGAACTCAAGAGGAGATTGATTTCAGCCCCAATCTTGATCATGCCGGATATTACGAAGCCCTTCGATGTGTATGGTGACGCATCCAAGATTGGTCTCGGATGTGTGCTAATGCAAGAAGGCAAAGTTATATCTTATCTATCACGACAATTGAAGCAACATGAACAAAATTACCCAACCCATGACCTCGAACTCGCAGCCGTAGTTCTAGCCTTGAAGACATGGAGACATTACCTTATGGGAAACCGTTGTGAGATTTATTCGGATCACAAGAGCCTAAAGTATATATTCACTCAAAAGGAGCTGAATATGAGGTAGAGAAGATGGATTGAGTTAATCAAGGATTACGACCTAGACATTCACTATCACCCTGGAAAAGCCAATGTGGTAGCCGATGCCCTTAGCAGATTGCCGTGCCGCTTGAACTCCATGATTTTAATGGAGCAACCAAGTTTGCACAAAGAGATGGAAGATTTTCGAATGGAATTAGTAAGTGAAGGATTTTTGGCTAGCATAGAACTTCAGCCCACTTTGATCAGTCAGATTAAAGAGGCGCAGAAAGGAAATGCTAGTATCAACGGAATCAAGCGTCGTATCGGTACAGGCAAAGTACCCGGATTCACCGAGGACGAAGAAGGAGTTATGTGGTACAAAGGACGCCTTTGTGTACCAGCAGATTCGGAGTTGAAAGAAGTTATCTTGAAGGAGGCTCATGATACTCTTCATTCTATCCATCCCGGAGGAACCAAGATGTATCAAGATTTGAAAGAGCAATTTTGGTGGCATAAGATGAAGAGAGAAATCGGAAGTGTGACATATGTCAGCGAGTCAAGGCAGGACATCAACGACCCACTGGATTGTTGCAACCTTTGCAGATTCCGGAATGGAAATGGGATTCTGTAGGAATGGACTTTATCACTGGACTACCTACTTCTAGTAGGGGAAATGACTCTATTTGGGTCATAGTGGACAGATTTTCCAAAGTAGCCCATTTCTTGCCCGTCAAAACCACCTACCAGAGTTCGAAGCTAGCGGAGTTATACATCGCTAGAATCGTTAGTTTGCATGGAGTCCCCAAGAACATAGTCTCGGATCGAGGAACTCAGTTTACCTCGAGATTCTGGAAGAAAGTCCAAGAAGGTTTAGGAACTCGCCTAGATTTCAGTACCGCTTATCACCCTCAGATCGATGGACAAACGGAGCGAGTAAACCAAATACTCGAAGATATGCTTAGAGCATGTGTGCTAGAATATGGATCCAAATGGGAAGACTGTCTGCCGTTTGCAGAATTTTCATACAACAATAGTTACCAAGCCAGTTTGCAAATGGCCCCATTTGAATTTATGTACGGAAGAAAGTGCCGCACCCCTTTGAACTGGTCGGAAGTAGGAGAGAGTCAGATTTTCGGACCCGACATTCTACGAGAAGCAGAAGAGAAGGTTCACAAGATTCGTGAACACCTCAAGCCAGCCCAATCCCGACAAAAGAGTTACGCCGACAAGAGACGTCGAGACCTCGCCTTCAACATTAGAGATTTTGTTTATCTGAAAGTGTCGCCATTGAAGGGAATGCAACGTTTCCAACTCAAAGGAAAGTGAGCCCCCAGATATATCGGACCTTTCAAAATCTTAAACCATCGAGGAGAAGTATCGTATCAACTGGAACTACCTGAAGAGATGTCAGCTGTGCACAATGTGTTTCATATCTCGTTACTTCGCAAATGTTTCGAAGTCCCCGAGAAGACCGAAGTGTTCAAGAATATCGATCACCGGACCATAGAGATCAATGATGATCTAACCTATCCTGAAGTACCCATCCGTATATTGGAAAAAGCCTTTCAAACTACCAGAACCCAAAGCATCAAGTTTCTCAATATTAAGTGGAGCAACCACACAGAAGAGGAGGCTACTTGGGAACGCGCAGATCACATCAGAACGGAGTTTCCAGATCTCTTCAAATCCTAGGTAATCTTTCCGTCCTTTTTTAAATCTCGGGACGAGATTTTGTTTAAGGGGGGAAGGTTTGTAACATCCCAAAAATATCAAACTTAGATCATCAAAACACTAATCATCAAGTTTAGGGTTAACAAAAACTTTTCTAAATGAATTCATGAATGCATGTATATGTGTATGCATGGATTTTGAATTTCTTTAAAAACCACATTGTTTGTGTGATCCATTGCTTGTAAAATGTTTCTTAGGTGAAAAGAACATCATCTAAAACATTTCCCACACTTTTCCTAAAGACAAGTAAATCAAAACAAATATATTAAGTGAATGGTCATTTTGACAAATTTAACTCACATGCCTACTTTGGCTGTCTCAAACTTTCAAAACCTAACAGAAACTTTTCTGGATCTTTGCACCCCTTGAATGTACTCATAACAGAGTATCAAGGCCCACTTTGTGATCATCCAGAAACTTTCAAATGCATAGTTTAAATGACAATTCAAAATTGAATCTTCTTCATATGGGAAGATCCCACTTTTTCAAAACCCACTCAAACAAGCTCAACTTTCAAAACCCAAGCATCTGCAGACTCACCAGAACCAATCTAGCAAACTCACCAAAATTTATTTTAAAATTCAAAACTTAAGTTCATGCGGCCATTTCATCAAACAGGTTGCAGACACAAATCAAACAAAACCACAAACACTATAGTGTGAAGTGTTTTGAGCCTAACTTGTTCCCTAGTTAGCTCACACACAAACCAGTAGATCATCTAGAAATATTAGTCCAACACTAGCACCCCTGTGAGCTTGCCATTGCCATTAATGGTGAACAGCCGAGCACCCCCATGTCACCCTAATGTCGACAGCAAGCTAGGAGCAGCAACAAGCCTAGCCAGCATGTCTGGGAGGCAGCCCACCGTCCATCGCCACTGCCTGTCCCAGCCGCGAGCATTGTCAATCCCTGGACCACGCGCACAAGCCGCGCCCAGACCATGCCGAGCGTGCGCCAGAGCACCAACCGCGACCAGCGTCCCCAGACCACGCGCCGCCCTCACCGCACGCACACACGATCACCACCGACCCAGGACCCCGCCAGACACTCCCGTTTGCCGCCCCGTGCCATACAACCACCGCCCGCCGTCGAAGACGCCGCCTCTGCCGCGCAGAGCGCCGCCCGTTCCAGACCAAACCACACCGCCCCATGCCTCGCGATCATGTCGTTGAGCATCGCCAGGAGACACAGCACCGTCCCCTACCCTTGCCCATGCCATTAGCTGCCTGTAACGTCGCCCCCGACGAGCTCACCTTGCGCCCCGACGGTCCCCTCGCTCGACTATAAATAGAGGCCACCCCCGCACGATTTCTTCACACCATCTCACTCCCCTCTCCCCACTGACCGTGCCACACCATCCTCAGAGCAAGGCGAGCACCACTTCGCCGGAATTTCACCGGAGCCCGCCGCCTCTAGAGAAGAAGGGAGCCAGCGATTGGAGCCGCCCCAGGAGAAGCCACCGGTACCAGGAGGATCGCCGTCGTCGACTTCGTCGTTCGCCCGCCTCGCCGACCCTCGCCCGTACCCCGGTGAGGCCCGGCCTCCCCCAGCGCGCTAGGTTTTCGTTCTCGCTGGAGCTGTCTCGCGTCAACGATGACCCTCAGCCGTTGGATTAGAACTAGATCGAACGACCCACGTTGCCCCATACCGCTTCGCCCAGCCCCGTGTCACTGACGAGTGGGGACACCCACTTACGCAGCCCGCGGTAGCACTGCGCTTAGCAGGCCGGCCCGTTAGAATTTCCCGCGCAGCCCACCAATTCAAATTAAACCTTTTTCTTTTTGATTTCAAACACACTTTTGTACCCAACTTCAAAAATCAACCCAGGTCGATTCAGTGCACCAAATTGGATGAAACCAATTTTGTTGGAAAGGTCTGTGAATGCTTAATCCAAGCCCGTTGGATTCAAGTCATTTGGATCTGTAGATCACCCATAGCAAAAATAACAAGGCAGAAGCTTTTCTGCATTCAAACATTTTTCAAATTTAAAACATAAAAGCTTTTGAGTTGATTCCAACTCTCAAAAATCACATTTAACCATACCTTTCAGAATATATAAAAATATATAGGTTTACTTACAGAAATAATGTTCAAGGAATAAAAGAATGCTACATAAGCATTTCTAGCCACTTTAATCAGTTAAAATAAAAGAGTAAAACCTTATTAAATTGTGACACCACTTTAAATCACATTCCCATGGACTACAATATGTGGTGATGACATGTGTCAACATGATCCCATGTTTAGTTTGGAGAATATTAAATCTTAAGTAGTCTTTCAATGAGTAGAAATTACTTTTCTAAAATAAAAGGACTTAAACCAATCCTTAACCTTGTAATGTTAGAGATGATGCTAGATCATCTATAGGACCCTTGTGTGTGATGATTGCAAGTAGTTAAGTATTGATTGGTGATTGTGTACCTCGTATTTATTCATAGACGCTAGTACCGACCAAGGATACTATGAGGAGGAAGGAGGATACTACGAAGAGGAAGCCGAGGAGAACTTCAACCACTGCTCTGCACAAGGCAAGCTAACACTTGCAAGCTTATATTGACACTGTGCAAGCCTAATACTACTAGTGAATGTGCAAGCTAACACTTGCAAGATACCCTATTGTTGCCACAAACCCATGCTTGTGATATGAATACTATATGCCTTAAGCGTACGTGATCATACCAACTTGCTAAACCAATCCTAGTTTTATGGCAAGCTTCTTACTTTATTTCTTTATCAAAGCTTACTTAGAGTCTACTTAAGAGTTTGGTAGATATTAGACAGCTGTGCTCAAGTTTGCCCTAAGAGCATAAAATTTGGCCTAAGCTAGAAACCTTGATCTCAGCCTAAGATATAATGTTGGACTTAGTGAAACTCCACCAGTTACCACCCCTCATTATTACCATTCCCAACTGTAGATGCTAGTGCTAAGCATAAAACTTGATCAACTTTAGATTGGAGTACTTGGTGGAAAAATGGTTATGAAAACCTTGGAATGATGGATCATTCTATTGAAATGTTTTGGACATGTGTTTCCAAACACTTGATGATTTTGGTGATGAAAATGTTGAGGCATGAGCCTTAGCCCTTTATAAAGCGATGGTTGTGCGGATGCGATACCATTCCAATTTTATCGTACAACCACAATACCGAATATTGGGTAGGGCTTATTTGGAAACTTATATACCTTAGTATTAGTTCCCTCACGGCCAGGTGCAGTGAGGCTACCTTGTAAGATTGTCCACATGCGTACCCAAGATGACGGTGGTCATGGTTGGGAGGCCAAACTCACGGAGAGGTGCTTATACTAGGGAGTGTAATTGAAAGGTTAGGATTGATTATCCGCATAATGAGTATGGTGAATTCAGGATTTGTTCACGGATGTATCGAATGTTGTGGTGAAAGTGTACAATCTCTGCAGTGTCAAACTATTGAATAGCAGCGTCATGATTATGGACGATTGGGTGGCCATCTTTCCCCGTCGGACCCTTTTCAAAATGACTTGTGAAATGAGTTGAGAATTTGACTTGACCACAAGAGTTGTGACCTGAACTACAAGATCCCACTTAGGAGTTATAAAATTGTGACTAGCTTTGGAGCTTAGTAGAGATAAACCTGGCTTTTGCAAAACAACCCTAGAGCCTAGTGTCCTATTATCCAAAAACCCTTTACTTGTTAGTATTAGTTTGCGAGTACTTAAAGAGTATTCATGGCTTTTCCTGGCTATTCCCATGGCGGACTATGAAGAGGAGTACCTGGAGGATGGACCCCAGGAAGGTTACGACAACTAGGATCATCTCCCATCGTCAGCATTGCCTGTGACCCCGAAGATGGAGCTTCGCCTACGCTACCGTTATTATTACGTATTCCGCTGCTTGATGTTGTATTAAGAACTGGATCATGAGATCCCTATTCATGTAAGAACTTATGTATCGTTGTAATGGATGAAGTACTATGGTATCCAATTCTTTTATGTCTCGCAAAAATGGTAATCCTGGGATTGCGATGTATGGCATAACAGGCATCTAGGATTGAAATATCCGGGTGTTGACAGCAGGCCCATGAGAATTCCAATGCATACCCAAATATAGCATTCCGGCTACATATGTTGGACAACTCGTAGCCAAAATCCAAGATTTTCCTCTTTTTGGATTGTTCAAAGCCCAGCGGAGTTGTTAGCATCCCATGTTGTGCGAGAGTGGTGCAGACACGCATAAAGCAATATCATACTTTTAATCAATAGGTCAAGATTTGGCAAGCATCTCAATTACCGTTAAACATTAGTTTCTTCAAACAAATCCTTTCAAATGGTACTATCAAGTTGATCCTCACATCTATGGTGTTGAGTATTCTTAAGGCTAAACTCTTAACACAATTAACCAACACCTTATTTGGCATATAACTCAAAACTTTGAAATATCATTTCCAATTGACAACTCCTTCTGTAAGCAAACTATCAAGTTTATCATTTTGACATTATGGGGTTGAGCATAACTATTTATTTAAGACAAAGCTATTAGGTGACAACCAACAAATTTCAAAAGATCTTGATCAAATATTCATTCTTTCCAAGTGTAGAGATTGTGGCAATGTTTTCTAGAGGGTCACAAATATTGTCACAAGCTTGATAAACAATCTGGCAAGATGCATACAAGCTCTAAGTCAACTCCTATGGTTCCTATCATGAGCAAGTGTATCCCCATATAAATACAAAACTAGACTCATTTAAGCAAGCATTCAAAAATAGTGGTATACACGATTGCATTAAACCTTCATCGAATATGAACATTGCACAAGACTCTACACATGCAGAAATAACCTTCCAAAGCTTAGAACTTTGCAAGGACCAAACTTGAGTATATCACCAAAAGAAAAGCGAAAATACATTTTTCAAAAGAGAGTGTAATAAGTGGTTACCTCCCCAAGCTTAGTGAAAACAAGGGTGAAACGGTTTATCATTGAGGTACAAGTAACCTCTCTTTTGATGGACAAAGAACCTTTGCTTTAACGTATATTTTTTGATATAGCCTAGTGGATACCTTCCTTGAGAACCTGCTTGGAAACTAAAAAGAAAACGAAATGTTTTTCTGTTTTTGAAGACACGGGTATAGCTCAAAAGTGATGAAATATAAGTCCCACTGAGTCGGTTCATCAACCTAAGCACCACGCCTAAGTCAACAAACTAGTTCTAGAAGTGGCCTCTCCTAAATTGTGATGACGTGCAAGTGAAATAGGATACGAGACAGTTTGTGTGCAGCCCTGATACCTTTGATCCAGATTATGGATGTAGTATAGCTCTTTTTCCCTAGTATACCTTGGTTATCGAATCCTCGGGAAGCAAAAAGTGTAGTAAAGTTACTTTAACGGACCTTCGGGAGTTTTAGAATTCTTTTTGTGTTTTACCGGACCAAGAGTTTGCGATCTTTTGTTGTTGTCGATGATGGAGAGAGATGGCCTAGGGCTTTCGGTTTCACCTGTAGCTGTGCAAATGTCACATCCCAAGATTTTGGAAAGTTGGGACTAGGAAAAAATTGCATTGCATCCATGCAAAAATTTGCAAGAAATAAATTTGAAAACCCTAACTCTAATAGGTATTGCAAATATTCCTGAAGTGATCCTACAATGAGGAATAAACAAGGGTTTTATAAATCCAATATTACTGAATTCAATACAAGGATATAAAAATGATCCTACAATGATCTATTCAATTTTAGAAAAATTTACAAATAAAAATCATATCATCTGAAGTTTATATGCAAAAGATATAAAGGAAATACCAAAATAAAAAAAAATGGGCCGGCCAAGACAGACGGCGGACCAGCTAGCTAGCCAGTGGCCCAGTTAGCCAACCGGCTGATCGATGTCTCGGGTGCTTTAAGAAGCGTGCAAAAATTGATTTTGTAGACCTATCTCTGTTTAAACACTTATATCTTTTAAACTAAAACTCTAAATCGACTTTCGTTTGTTTTTACTTGTTCCTTACTCCAAGATATATCTCTTTATCATTCTAAACCTCCATATAAACCTGCAGAGCCACAGCTGTATTAGTTTCCCTTCTCGAAATCCCGAATCTACACATGTTTGAATCTTATTTCGTTTATTCACCCATCTAGAATTCGTCGTTTGCCTTTGGCTAAAACATGAAAGTTGTAGATCTCATCGAAATATTTCAATCCCAATAAACCTCGCCTCTTTTCATATACCGCAGCTAGAGAATTTCCTACCGCAATATTTCAGATATGACGGTGTAAATTCAAGATTACTCGCTCTTATTTTTTTCAAATCCAAATTCCTTTGGTGAAAACGTAGCTCTAATGATTCTCTACAACTTTCATGTTGAAAGTTTTTTTATTTGATCTACGAATTTATCTCTCTAATACAGATCTGTTTATAATCTTTTCTAAGGAAATATCGAGCTGATTTGAAGCCAACTTCTTTCCTATCCACTGGATCTCATCCCGACGGTCAAGATTCAATCGTTCTGGTCATCTTCCTTGTCACTGCCACGTCATCGCCAGGTCAGCTCCTAGTCCCAATCAACATGCACGGTCAACCCGTCTATTCAGCGGAATATTCTCTGAAATATTTCGTTCGAAATTAAAATTACACATTATAGATCTAACTTATAAAATCAGTAGAAAATTCATACTATGTCCAAAAATTGCGTATAATATATCAAATTGAAGATAATTGCATTTAGTTTATTAATATTAGATTATATCTAACTTTGGCGCTATAGTTTACCGGAAATAAATTAAATAGTTTTAATGGCCTTTTAAAGTGTTAAATTCTTAATATATTATTTATGGGTCATAAAAAAATGAATAATATATCAAATTGAAGCTACTTGCATCAAGATTAAGTATATCTGGTTAGCTATAGCTTTCTTAAATTAGTTACCCCGTAGCAATTTAATTAGTTTTAATGGCTTTTTAGATCATTAAATCTATAATAAATTATTTATAGATCACAAAAATATAAATAATATACCAATGTAAAGATAATTTCATGTTGATTATTAAACGCAATTACTTCAGGCTTTTACTGTAAGGTTTTGCAATAATTATTTAAATGATTTAATGGCCTTTTTAGATTATTAAATTCATAATAAAATAACTACTCTACAGAAAATTGCATATGATATGTCGCTGGAATCACAATTCCGTGCAGATTACAGATCGAATTTTAGTTTGATTTTTAGTCAAAAGAAACTATGTAAATGATTTAAAATCCATTAAGAATTATTTAAATCATAAGAAAAGATTTATAACTCCGATTAGGGTGAATCCAATTCCTACTGGTTCATATTAATGTCCTCTATCCAGTAAACCCTACAAAAAAATAATTCGATAGTTAAGACAGGAGTTATAGCAGAAATATTAAAATCCCTATATTGGCAACCAAGATTTATTAATAAATACACCATTGCATTAATTGAGATCCTGCATGCTTCATATATTTCATTATTGTTTAGAGAACTAAATACAACCATTGTGACATATTAAATTGTCATGCATGCATTTGTGAATTTGTTTATAATTGTATGGTTGTTTATGTTGTATGCAATTGTTTGATCGATAGATTGCAAGGTGTGCAACGTGTGTGATTGTAACGAGTGTTTGAACGACTTCATCTGCAACCAAGGCAAGTAGTTGATATTTTGTTCATACCATTGTCCTACTATTTTCCATGCATGTGTACTATATTTTGTAGATGCATGTGTAGGAAAGTACTATCGCTATGATATGACATATATACCTGGTAGGAATTCCTTGTAGCTGAACCACCGTATGTCTAGTTGTGCTTAGCCATGTTGTGATAGACGAGGGCTGGGTTACATCATATGATAGCTATTGTTGTTAGTGTTGTTTTGAAAAAACTAAAACAACTTAATCAATGAATCTCCTTGGTGCGATGGGATTGACATTTTTTGGTGGTATTATTGTGGAAAGGAACCTAGGTATCAAGAGAAAATGATTGGCTTCTTTATTTTGTAGCTTACGTGTACAACCATGTGTCAATAATGAAATGGGCGGTTGGTTGGACTTAGTAGGTTGTGGTACCTCGAACCCACATAGCTAGAGATGTAGAATTTTGGTAGGTTGGTATGGTGTGTGTCGGGTTTGGGGAGCTACTTCCCGAACAGTCGCATCTTGGACTTCTCCCTATCATCACCCAATATGAGAGTGGTGGTACGAGCTGGGCTGGCCAAGTCATATGGGTAAAGTGTACTAACCCCTATAGTGTGTATAAACTAATTGATTAGTTGTGTCCCCGGTTATGGACTTATGAGTTGCTTGATATTAAGTTCATGACATGTTTCTCGCTCATTCCAATTTCCTAAAGTGCTTAATATTGTTGGGTTAACTTAATTGGGATATTTTCAAAGAAAATCTAAAAGTGATTATGAAATTAGGATAATAATGTTTATGCTCGCAAAATAGCCAAGCTTACACCTAGACAAATAAGCATGTAGTTGATAGGTATAATGTCTCCCTGCTTAGAGCTACTTGCCATACATTCCAAGTATTGATCCTTCGGGGCTGCTATGTTTTATGTTGCAGATTGTTATTCTGATTCTGAGTAATCGCTAGGTTGTTGTACTCCACTCAACATTTGTTCGCTTGTGGGCAATTGAAGATGGAGTCTACTATATACTTATGCTTTCGTTTGCTATTGAACTATTTGAGCTAGCCTGCATGCTAAGCATTATTGTAATAATTGAATACTTTGGATCATTCGTTACTTATGATGCACAGATAATTGCTTTGTTATTCATCTTTAAGATCTATGTAAGCCAATGAACCGATCCAGGGATTGACGTGCTGCATAGAGCTACGGTCTTTTCAGGCTGTAGTATTACAGCAAAACACCTGATGGGAATAAAACATAATAATAAAGTATGCATATAATTGTTAGAGCAAGATAATTATATATGGGCAGTATATCCATAATTGCTATTGCCTTCGCAACCGCTTATAGAAATAACCTACTAGTCTCATCCATGGAAGAAAGAGAACTAATGATATGCATAGTGATGTCACTGTTAATCCCAAGTAAATCCCTCATACAGCCGTACTACCCTTTCTGTCACTAGGGTTCTGTGGCATCCCGCAATTTCACTACTAGAAAATCGCGTTGAATTTGTGCATTGCATCGTCATCATCATGCATTGTTTGCATAAAACTATTTTCGCAAAGCCGTTTTGTTTTCAAAACGCCCCACCTTTGTTCTAATGCAAACCCCGGGTCTCCGGATTATTTTGTTTTGTCGCTATCAGGTTGCAAACGGCCCAATTAAATTAAATAAAACATTTAATTATTTTAGTGGGCGGTCGAGCGAATGACCCGACGACCACCCCGATTTTTACAAACGGTCCGCTTCTAAATCCTATTCCTACCAACTAAACCTACCCACACAACCCAGCCTCCCTCACCCTCTCTCTCTGCACCTGGACCCCACCCCACAGTCCCCACTCCCTCCCCAAACCGACCCACTCTCTCATCTCTCCTCTCCCTCAGGTCCCACAGCCAGCCTCTCCCTACACAGCGCGTGGCCACCCAGACCCACCGTCCCACCCTCCTTTTCCTTTCTCACCCAATCCCTTCTACCCCCCCTGGCCCCACCTATCCGCTCGACCCCCACACTCCCGCCTTTCCCTAGCATTGGGCCCGCCCACGCACCCCCACCCCAGCCCACCTTCTGCGCGCCCCGCTGTCCACGCGCCGCATCACCAGCGTGTTACTGTGCGCACCGCCACGCCACGACCCTCTCTCTGCACGTGGGCCCCCCCTTCTCCCCTGGCCCACCGCCAGCCTTCCCCCACGCGCGACCCACCTCCCTCCTCCTCCCCTGTTCCTCTTCCCTGGCGCGCCGTTCCCTACCGCTCGCATCCTCCGGCGCCAGCTCCCGCGCCCACCTCGCCTCCGGCGACGCCCCCGACCCCCGACCAGCTCGCCGCAGTCCTCCCTTCCCCACCGCCGGCCCTCCCCTCCGCTCCGCCGCTCGCCTGGGCCCGCCTCCGCCTCCGCCCTCGCTGACGCTCCTCCTCGGCGTCCGCCGCCGCCCGCCCGGAGCCGGCCTCGACCCCCTGCCTCGGCCCCCCGCGCCGCCGCCTCCTCCTCCTCCCGCGAGCTCCCTCCGGATCCCGCCACGCCGTGACCCCATCGACCCGCCCCGCGCTCCTGCGTCCGCCGTCGCTCTGCCGCCCGTCCCGGACCGCTCACCTCGCCCGTTCGCGCTCGTCACCCGACCAGCGCGCCGTCGCCCCTCGTCGCGTCCCCAGCGTCGCCTCGCCCGCCTTCCCAGACGCCCGCTCGGCCAGCCCGCCCGGCCGCCTGCTCCACCCGCCCGCGACGCTGGGCGCCCGTCTTGCGCAGCCGAACCGTCCCGGCCCGGCGCCAACAGCCCCCTCTGCGGGCCATCGCCGGTTTCAGTAGCGGCCGTGCCCTCCGCTGTCGTGCGGGCCCACCTCGCCTCGAGCTCGTCACCGTCGGAGATGTACGTCGATCCGCCTAGTTCGACCACCAAAGCGCGCAATTCGAACCGATGACCGAAGAGAACCTTTTCGAACTCCATGAGCTACCCGACCACAAGGCGGAACTCCAAGCACGCCTTTTGACGCCGAGAACCGCGAAGGCCGAACCGGATGTCGATACCAAGGCCGACTCGCCGAACCGAGAACTCCGCCGGTAACCGGAGTTCCCTACATTGGACCGGAGACACTCGAAGGGACATCTACAAGGACTTCTACACGGAAGGGAACGACATGATCTTCTTCGTGGACCTGTGGAAGTTGCGCAACCCAGAGACCACCGACAAGATCTTCTCGAAGCGGAACAACAAGAACCCTCGCGGAACCCCAAGACCTTCGACATGGAACCGTAGGCCGAGCCTCGACACGGCAAGCTCGACCCCGTGGAACCCGACGAGATCTGCATGCGACAAGAACGCCCCGACCAGGTCGGACCCAATGCGCCCCGACGCCGAACCAAGTACTCCCTCGTGAACGCCAAGGTCTACCTCACGGACACCGAGAACTTCCCCCTGAACGCCACGACCGTCGACATGACCGATGCGACAAGACCTACCCCCGATAACCGAGAACGGACCCTGTCGAATCCCAGATCCGTCGAACCCCGAGACCGACCCCGAACCCCGGAACCCCAAGATCGCCGAACCCTAAATGTGTGACCCTTTTCTCCCGAGCCCTATTTTATGAATGCTAAACATAAAACCTGTTGCATATTAACTTGTCATTCTTGCATGCATGCTTGTCTTGTGGTTTGGGGGCCTTATGCCGATTCATCTAATAATTAAATATGGGGCCCATATGCGGGCAAATCTAGTCTCATATTGGCCTCATTTAAACTTGTGTAGCGAACCGGTATCTTATCTTGTCTTGTTAAAACAACATTTAAATTGCGGGGAATCTAAACAACATGAACCTATTAATTAATTGTCGGGACCCCTGGTTCCGCTTAATCTTGACCTAATTGCATTGCACCTTTGCCATGACATACATCATACATGCATCATGCCGATCTTTTGCCGTAGTATTAAATATTGCATCCGGTGTTTCCTCTAGTGTTTTGCTTCTTCGCGGATAAGGCCGTTGAGTTGATGTGAGCTTCGCCCCGATCTTCGGTTGAACCTTCGACAATGTTTTTCAGGCGAGCATCTCCCCCTTTCTACCTATCTTACTTTTATAGTATTTATTCCCTCCTGTTGATCTATTGTTATCTGTGTTGCGATGCTTTAGCTTCCGTACCTGTGATATCCCCTGCAGCCTTATATTGCCATGGCCACCTCCTATTACCTGTTGTTTGGTAGATAGTTGGACTTGCGCGTCGTAGTTGCTTGCTCAAGTCTTGATGTGTGTCGTCATATGCCACGATTGCTGATGTATTGCCGCATGTTGATGTTGGAGATGATTCTAGTTTTACTTATCGTCACTTTAATTTCTGTTTAACAACTAAAATTGAAATAAGCGAGAGGCATCGGTGGGTGATAGAAAATATTTGGTTTCGAGCGCCCACTTGTGTCCGTAAGACCCCGAGTACTTGATACATGTTCCTTGATTTATCGCTATCCACATCCGGGAGGTATATGGGACCCCCAGGCGAGCTTGATTCATCTTATTTCTTGGGGCCACAAACTAGTTTGAGGTTTTATTTACGATCTTGTACTTATGCCATGCTACTTTACGTATTTAAATTGTGCGAGGAGCACACTGCTTTATTAGGTATGCGGAGTGATTAGCGGTATCGACAAGCCCAGCCACACTTTCGGGTTCCCGATCGCTTACACCATTGACGCAAACCTTGAGTCCGTCTCGGAGCTTGCTTACTCCGTTGCGGGATCTACTCAATGGGGTGTCCCCCTGAAATATTTCTGAATCCTGTGATTGTTCAGTCGTGAAAGCCTCGTTGGGTTTTGATTTGGTTTTTCCGAGGTTGATCGAGCGTGTGTTGCTATTGGTGCACCCCGGCCGGGTAAAACTTTCTGAAAGCCGTGTCCGCGGATATGGACGACTTGGAGCACAGTATCTCGATCATAGACAAGCATAACTAAAGTTTACTGCTATAAATTTGACTTATAATGACTAGTAATTAGCTTCACTATAATGGAATGGCTAATTAATACTGCCCACAATTGCTTGTTTGATTGTCGCTTGCGACAATTGTATCTGACTAGTAAGTATTGCAACTACAACAGAATGGCTGAATAAAAGTATCAACAACTGCTGGGTTTTTGGGTTATCTCGTGCTAATTGTATCTGACTAGTAAGTGTTGCCACTATAATGGAATGATTAACTAAAAGTGCCCACTGCCTACTTTATCAGGATGATTACCTATACCTGACTAGTAATTGCTGCAACGATAACTGAATAAGTAAAACTGCCAACTGTGTGAGTTCCTCGGTTGACTTCCTCGTTTGGTCTCGAGGGGGAAACACCAGGATGGGTTTGTTTGGTGTTAGCTTCAGGTTGGATCCGGTTAGGTCATTCTTACCCCCTCTGATAACCACCAGTTGTATCGTGTCTCTATAGGTTGTTTAGTGCATGCTGCCGCTGCCGCTCAGTCCACCATACCTATGTAGGCGAGGACCGCCGAATTCTAGCCTCGCCGTGTACTGGCCTCAGTACTGACGCTCCTTCTTTTTCCTTTGCCCTTTGTCGGCACCCCTTTTGTTTAAGCAGGTTTTGAGACCGACGTCGTTAGCAGGGTTACCCTTCCGGCTTGGCCTGGGCAGGGTTATGGACGCCATTGGTTATTCTTCAGGGCTCTTAGCCCCATTTGCATCTTGTCCGTAGTCGGACGCTCGATCATTTCAAGGTGATTTGGATCTTTGTATTGTATATCTGTATTCTTGACTCATGGAGTCGCTGTTATATATATCTGTTCTGTGGGTCCCATCGAGGACTGTTGTGTAATGTTATTACTTCGTTTTCCACCTGCACGAAAGTGCCTGGTGGGCACCTTTGAATCGTTTCTATGCGGGTTTGGCGAATTTTGCTCAAACTTGCATAGGTCCGATTCTGATGGTGTTACAGAGTGGTATCAGAGCTCAGCAGTTGCGATACCCCACAAGTCCAGCCTGTAGGATAACCTCGCTAACGGCCGAAGTAGAGTGTCAAAACTATTTTGCAAAAATCGGTTGGATAGTTCTGATTAGGTCTGATTTTACTCCTTACCCCTCTCCTACTCTCCTCTTACCTCTACGTGATTTGAATCCGCTCTCTTCTCTCTCTTCGAGTCCAGGATTTCTCGTGGTTGGGTTCCGTCGTACCTTCAGGGTTTCGCGTCCTCCTTTGATAACGGTGTTGCTACATCTGGTCTTCATGCGAGCCGAGAAATCCGTCTGCTGTGGTACCACCTTTTGTTCCTTCTTGTGCCTTCCGGTGTTTTCCGACGCGACGACAGCATCTACGCCAGCTCCGATGCAGAGTCGGCATCACTCCTTGTTTCCGAACCTCGCTTGTCGAGATCTTCAGTCTGAATCTTGAGGGTTGGTTGCATAATCTGTCTATTCGTGTACAGAGTAATGCTTTGAGTGCGGGATGGAGTCGCGACCATACCACTACTCTTATCATTTGCTTTTGTATATTGAATGGTGGATCGATGCAATTTTACTCCTTCCATGGAAGTTAGAGGTGGCCTTACCTTTAACTTCGTCCGTTGTTTATCCGGAGTGTTCTCTTGACGAACGGGATCAACGACCTCTTGTTAGTGGTGTCGCGAGGATCTACACGAAGCGAGAAGACGTAGACCGCCGACCTTTCCTTCCGGTACCATGAGGCGGATCTCGAGGGCGAGATCCATTGTTAGTGGTGTCGAATTGTGGCATCTCGCAATTTCACTACTAGAAAATCGCGTTGAATTTGTGCATTGCATCGTCATCATCATGCATTGTTTGCATAAAACTATTTTCGCAAAGCCGTTTTGTTTTCAAAACGCCCCACCTTTGTTCTAATGCAAACCCCGGGTCTCCGGATTATTTTGTTTTGTCGCTATCGGGTTGCAAACGGCCCAATTAAATTAAATAAAACATTTAATTATTTTAGTGGGCCAGTCGAACGGGCCGAATGACCCGAACGACCACCCAAGATTTTTACAAACGGTCCGCTTCTAAATCCTATTCCTACCAACTAAACCTACCCACACACCCCAGCCTCCCTCACCCTCTCTCTCACTTTGGACCCCACAGTCCCACTCCCTCCCAAACCGACCCACTCTCTCATCTCTCTCTCTCCTGGGTCCCACCGCCAGCCTCTCCCTGGCCCGCGTGGCCCTTTGAGACCCACCGCGTCCAGCCCCTCCTTTTCTTTCTCACCCAATCCTTCTACCCTGGCCCCACCTATCCGCTCGACCCCACACTCCGCCTTTCCTGGCACGGGCGCCCTGGCCCCCTCCCAGCGCCCCCCCACGCCCCTGTGCCACGCCACCTGCGTGTTACCGCAGCGCACTGCCAGACACGCCCAGCCCTCCCTCTCTCTGCCGTGGGCCCCCTTCTCCCCCAGCCTGACCTTCCCCCACGCGACCCCACCTCCTCCTCCCTGTTCCTCTTCCTGGCGCGCCGTTCCTCACTTCGCATCCTCGGCCAGCTCCGCGCCCACCTCGCCTCGGCGCCCCGACCCCGACCAGCTCTTGAGTCCTCCCTTCCCCGCGGCCCTCCCCTCCGCCTTTCGCTGGGGCCGCCTCCGCCTCCGCCTCGGCGCTCCTCCTCGGCGTCCGCCCGCCCGAGCCGGCCTCGACCCCTGCCTCGCGGCCCAGCGCCGTCGGCCTCCTCCCTCGCATGAGCTCCCTCACGGATCCCCGCCACGTGACCCATCGACCCGCCCGCGCTCCTGCGTCCGCCGTCGCTCTGCCGCCCGTCCCGGACCGCTCACCTCGCCGCGATTCCGCTCGTCGCCCGGCAGCGCCACCGTCGCCCTGTCGCGTCCCCCCGTCACGCCTCGCCCGCCTTCCCAGCGACGCTCGGCCAGGCCACTGCTCCGCCCATGGCGCTGGGCGCCCGTCTTGCGAGCCCGAACCGTCCCGGCCGGCGCGCCAACAGCCCCTCTGCGGGCCGCCGCGGTTTCAGCGGCCGTGCCCTCCGCCGCTGTCGTGCGGGCCCACCTCGCCTCGAGCTCGTCACTGTCGGGAGATGTACCGTCGATCCGCCTAGTTCGACCACCAAAACGCTCAATTCCGAACCGATGACCGAAGAGAACCTTTTTCGGGAACTCCATGAGCTACCCCGACCACCGAAGACGGAACTCCAAGCACGCCTTTTGAGCGCGAGAACCGCGAACCCGGATGTCGATGCGAAGGCCAACCTCGCGAACGAGAACTCCGCCGAGGTAACCGGAGTTCCCTACATTGGACGGAGACACTCGAAGGACATCTACAAGACTTCTACGGAAGGAACGACATGATCTTCTTCGTGGACCTGTGGAAGTTGCGCAACCCAGAGACCACCGACAAGATCTTCTCGAAGCGGAACAACAAGAACCCTCGCGGAACCCCAAGACCTTCGACATGGAACCGTAGGCCGAGCCTCGACACGGCAAGCTCGACCCCGTGGAACCCGACGAGATCTGCATGCGACAAGAACGCCCCGACCAGGTCGGACCCAATGCGCCCCGACGCCGAACCAAGTACTCCCTCGTGAACGCCAAGGTCTACCTCATGGACACCGAGAACTTCCCCCTGAACGCCACGACCGTCGACATGACCGAGACCCCGATGCGACAAGACCTACCCCCGATAACCGAGAACGGACCCTATCGAATCCCAGATCCGTCGAACCCCGAGACCGACCCCGAACCCCGGAACCCCAAGATCGCCGAACCCTAAATGTGTGACCCTTTTCTCCCGAGCCCTATTTTATGAATGCTAAACATAAAACCTGTTGCATATTAACTTGTCATTCTTGCATGCATGCTTGTCTTGTGGTTTGGGGGCCTTATGCCGATTCATCTAATAATTAAATATGGGGCCCATATGCGGGCAAATCTAGTCTCATATTGGCCTCATTTAAACTTGTGTAGCGAACCGGTATCTTATCTTGTCTTGTTAAAACAACATTTAAATTGCGGGGAATCTAAACAACATGAACCTATTAATTAATTGTCGGGACCCCTGGTTCCGCTTAATCTTGACCTAATTGCATTGCACCTTTGCCATGACATACATCATACATGCATCATGCCGATCTTTTGCCGTAGTATTAAATATTGCATCCGGTGTTTCCTCTAGTGTTTTGCTTCTTCGCGGATAAGGCCGTTGAGTTGATGTGAGCTTCGCCCCGATCTTCGGTTGAACCTTCGACAATGTTTTTCAGGCGAGCATCTCCCCCTTTCTACCTATCTTACTTTTATAGTATTTATTCCCTCCTGTTGATCTATTGCTATCTGTGTTGCGATGCTTTAGCTTCCGTACCTGTGATATCCCCTGCAGCCTTATATTGCCATGGCCACCTCCTATTACCTGTTGTTTGGTAGATAGTTGGACTTGCGCGTCGTAGTTGCTTGCTCAAGTGCTGATGTGTGTCGTCATATGCCACAGTTGCTGATGTATTGCCGCATGTTGATGTTGGAGATGATTCTAGTTTTACTTATCGTCACTTTAATTTCTGTTTAACAACTAAAATTGAAATAAGCAGAGGCATCGGTGGGTGATAGAAAATATTTGGTTTCGAGCGCCCACTTGTGTCCGTAAGACCCAGTACTTGATACATTCCTTGATTTATCGCGCTATCCACATCCGGAGGTATATGGGACCCCACAGGCGAGCTTGATTGATCTTATTTCTTGGGGCCACAAACTAGTTTGAGGTTTTATTTACGATCTGTACTTATGCCATGCTACTTTACGTATTTAAATTGTGCGAGGAGCACCTTTGTCTTGTTAGGTATGCGTGATTACGCGGTATCGACAAGCCCAGCCACACTTCGGGTTCCCGATAAACTGACCATTGGCGCAAACCTTGAGTCCGTCTCGGAGCTTGCTTACTCCGTTGCGGGATCTACTCAATTGGGTGGCCCCTGAAATATTTACGAATCTGTGATTGTTTCGTGAAAGCCTCGTTGGGTTTTGATTTGGTTTTCGAGGTTGATCGGCGTGTGTTGCTATTGGTGCACCCGGCGGGTAAAACTTTCAAAGCCGTGTCCGCGGATATGGACGACTTGGAGCACAGTATCTCGATCATAGACAAGCATAACTAAAGTTTACTGCTATAAATTTGACTTATAATGACTAGTAATTAGCTTCACTATAATGGAATGGCTAATTAATACTGCCCACAATTGCTTGTTTGATTGTCGCTTGCGACAATTGTATCTGACTAGTAAGTATTGCAACTTCTAGCGAATGGCTGAATAAAAGTATCAACAACTGCTGGGTTTTTGGGTTATCTCGTGCTAATTGTATCTGACTAGTAAGTGTTGCCACTATAATGGAATGATTAACTAAAAGTGCCCACTGCCTACTTTATCAGGATGATTACATATACCTGACTAGTAATTGCTGCAACGATAACTGAATAAGTAAAACTGCCAACTATGTGAGTTCCTCGGTTGACTTCCTCGTTTGGTCTCGAGGGGGAAACACCAGGATGGGTTTGTTTGGTGTTAGCTTCAGGTTGGATCCGGTTAGGTCATTCTTACCCCTCGATAGCAAGCGGTTGTATCGTGTCTCTATAGGTTGTTTAGTGCATCTTCGCTGCTCAGTCCACCATACCTATGTAGGCGAGGACCGCCGAATTCTAGCCTCGCCGTGTACTGGCCTCATTACTGACGCTCCTTCTTTTTCCTTTGCCCTTTGTCGGCACCCCTTTTGTTTAAGCAGGTTTTGAGACCGACGTCGTTAGTAGGGTTACCCCTCCGGCTTGGCCTGGGCAGGGTTATGGACGTCATTGGTTATTCTTCTGGGCTCTTAGCCCCATTTGCATCTTGTCCGTAGCGGGACTCGATCATTTCAAGGTGATTTGGATCTTTGTATTGTATATCTGTATTCTTGACTCATGGAGTCGCTGTTATATATATCTGTTCTGTGGGTCCCATCGAGGACTGTTGTGTAATGTTATTACTTCGTTTTCCACCCGCACGAAAGTGCCTGGTGGGCACCTTTGAATCGTTTCTATGCGGGTTTGGCGAATTTTGCTCAAACTTGCATAGGTCCGATTCTGAGGGTGTTACAGGTTCCCATCCTGCAGATTATTCATTACTCACACTCCCTATACCTGGATCAATCCTTGGGGTCTTGGGTACCTGACAAGTCCTTAGATCGAGGCAATAGAGGGTGCAATAATCATCATGGCATAGAAACTAATACATGATCCCATCTATGATAAATAACATGCACAAACTACATGGCTAGGCCGAAGCCCTTAGCCCAAGGACAATTACTCGCACATAGAGATGAAATCCAGAATCATAAACATTGTAATGGAAATCATGAGATTGATAGTAATAGTCTTACAATGTCGCCAATTGGAGATGGTATCTACTATTACAAGTGGTGGAATATGGCTATGGTGGAGAAGGGTTTGGAGATTAGATCTAGATCTATCCCTCCGGTGGTGTGGTTTCTGATGGATTGGTGTAATCTGGTGGAGTTGAGGGTGGCTTTTCTCATCACCCGAGGCCTCTTTATATAGGGGTCCCTTCATGAAAGTTGTTATGTTTGACCTAGAGGTGTCGGTGGAAACTATATGGCCGGAATTATATGGCCGGAATTTTATTACCGTCGTATAGTTGGTCGTTAAAGCTTCTGTATCCACCTCACGACCCATGGTTTCTTTGGGTTGTTGGAAACCTCTTATCTTTGACTTTAATTTTGTGATTCCCATCATCAAACGTCATTATCTGCGCATAGAAAAATATAAATAAAGGATTGCATACCCCTTTGATCATTAGGCATTAGTGACAGGGTTTAGGAAGATATTTCATAAAAAATATGAATAATATCTAGTTTAAATGTGGATGTGGATGGCTATATTTCATATACATAAACCTCCC
Organism: Avena longiglumis; assembly: GCA_030063025.1. NCBI lineage: Eukaryota > Viridiplantae > Streptophyta > Magnoliopsida > Poales > Poaceae > Avena > Avena longiglumis. The sequence goes on along the minus strand of CP125976.1, from coordinate 423,259,929 downwards.
CAAGATTAAACTTGGTCGTCCTCGAGCAACAAACCAAAATAAAAAAGGAACTCAGCATTTAAATTGAAATAACGAGATGATGATCTTACTCATGATTGGTGATGGTTGTACACGTGGTTGACATGGAGCCTGTTAGGAACCCCAAGAGCAAGGTGTGAAGAAGCACAACAGCAAGTTTTCACTCAGTAAGAAATCGAGGTTATTAAACTAGTAGGAGGAAGGAAACGTCACACAGGTGTTGTAAGCAACACGGAGACCTGCACAACACAAACTCAAGACTTTTCCCCGATGAATCAGTGAGGTTGTCATGCTCACCGGTTTGCTGTAACAAAGGATTAAACGTATGGTGTGGATGGTAATGGTTTGCATCAAGTAAATAGGCAATAGTGGAAGATGTATCAATGGTAAAGATTGGACCAGGGTCCATAGTTCACTAGAGGTGCTCTCCTTAGATAAAAAACATGGCATGAAGGGTAAACAAATTACAATGGGCAATTGTGAGGCCGAGCAAGGCATAACAATGCAATACCAGACAAAAATATCCTATGAGATTCGACTGGGCAATACAACAATATACATAGACCGCCATCCAACTGCATCTATGACTAGAAGTCCACCTTCAGGTTATCATCCGAACCCCCTCTAGTATTAAACAGACAACTGCTTTAAGCAAAGTGTGTAAGGTAAACAATCCACTTGTTTCATGAACAAGAGACCGTTTTTTTTTCCTAGTAGCAGCATCACATATACAACCGAATATATTTCTGTCACTTCACTTGGAAACTAGAGGCATGAACCCACTATCGAGCATAAATACCCCCTCTTGGAGTCACTAGCAACTACTTGGCCAAGATAGCTACTAAAAACGGAGAGCATTAAAGATCACAAACAACACAGACATGATAGTATCAAATATACAAAACCATTAATCAACCTGACATAGTAATCACAATATCCATCGGATCCCCGCAAACACGACATGCATGATTACAAATAGATTAGATCTTGATCATGAACGGAGATCACAAGATCTATACATGAAAGCACAAGGAGGAGATACAACCATCTAGCTACTACATGGACCCATAGTCCAAGGTGGAACTACTCACACATCATACCGGAGAAGAAGGCCTCTGGGATGATCTCCCCTATGGCAGGGTGCCGGGAAGAGCTTCAGATCCCCCCGATCTAGGGACGATGGTGGTGGCGGCTACAGACGGTTTTGTGGAATATTGATCGGGTACTTAGGGTTTAGGAATTGGGGGCTTCTTATAGACGAAGAGGTGAGGCGGGAGGGAAGCCAGGGGGCCCACACCCTGCCTAGGCATGGCCTATGGTTTAGGTCCCACCCTCGCCTTTAATAAAAACGAAGTGTCTAGACAGACCTAAGCTTTCTATTGATGAAGAAGGGGATGCCCAAGGCATCCCCAAGATTTGACGCTTGTACCTCTTTGATATTTCTTGGGGTGACACCGGGGTGGCATCCCCAAGCTTGATATTTTGTCCATTATTCATCTCATTACATCATTCTTTCTCTACACCTAAATTGTTTTCCTTCATACAAAACTTCACACAATCTTCATTAGCAACATTAGCGTAATCAAAAGATAATAGACCTTTAGGCAAAGATTTGGAATAGAAAGAGTTTTCACTAAAAACACAAGAAACTGTAGCAACTCCTTCAAAAATCTCAATTCACCTAAAGAGAACTCCAAAAGGAATCAATAAAAAGCAAATGCAAATAAGGGCAGAAATCTGTCAAAACAGACCAGCAGGTAGAAATCGATTTTTTAGAAAATATTATGTTGCTCAAATCAAAACGTGTTGAACTAACGAAAGTTATCTAACATACTGGGGGATTTATTCGTAAATTTTGAGCTCAATATGATTTACAGAGACTCCTCACGAATTTTTTTGGTGGAGGGCAGAAATCTGTTTCGGGACAGCAACTCCCCAAATCTTACTTCTCTCTCATTAGAGGTCATTATTGGCACCAAAAGAAAACAAAAAGGATAAGGAGAGGTCATTACTGAAGTAATAACTTACAAGACTCAAGGAAACTCTTGGATTATATCCCAACAAGTACTTTTCTTTAACGCCTTTAAGTTAGGCACAAGAAGCAAAAAGAATCAAGTATTTTCAAATGAAGAAGCATTAACATCAAACCTTGCTTTCAAAGGAGGGGCAAAAAGAAACTTATCTCTCCTTATAGGGAAGTTTTCAATACCTTTTTTGAATGGAAAATCATATTTAATGGTGCCTTCTTTCATATCAATGATGGCACCAACAGTTCTAAGAAAAGGTCTTCCCAAAGTAATAGGACAAGAAGCATTGTATTCAACATCCAAAACATAGAAATCAACAGGTACATAAGCATTATTAACCATGATGAGAACATCATTAATACTCCCGATGAGTTTCTTCTTAGCATTGTCATTGAGTGGGACATCCAAATAACAATCTTCCAAAGGTAGCAAATCAAGCATTTCACAAATCTTCCTAGGCATAACAGAGACACAAGAACCAAGATCACATGAAGCTTTGAGATCAAAGTCCTTCACTTGCATATTAATAATGGGTTCCCAACTATCTTCTACTTTCCTAGGAATAGAAGCTTTGTGTTTCAGCTTTTCTTCCTTAATTTTCACAAGAGCATTTGTAATGTGTTTGGTGAAAGCAACATGCATATCACTAGCATCAGGACTTCTAGCAAGCTTTTGCAAGAACATAATCACTTCAGAAATATTGCAACCATCAATATCAAAGTCAAACTTGGCATCACTAGTAGTGGGCTCAATAGGCTTAGGCATTATAGGAGGAGGAGTAGGGATTTCTTGTGGTTTAGTGGTGATGGTGCACACACTATTGTTTCTATAAATTTTAGCTTCCCTTTCCCACTTAGCATGAAGTTGGTCTAACAGTCTAACATTTTCATCAATAGTAACTTGTATGGCATGAGTATCAGCAAAGGTATTTTCCATGGTTTCAGGTTTAGCAGCCATTTTATTAATCAAGGAGGACTATGCTTCAGACAAAGAGGAAATATTTTTCTCAGCACACAAAATTTTTGACTGTAAACTAGGAATTTCTCTATTCAGATTCTCAAGCTGATGACTAATGTTTCTCAAGATAACAGATTTTTCTTCCATAGTCTTAGTGAATATCTTGTTTTGCTCATATTGCATTTGCATAAAGTTTTTAGTGGATCTTTCAACTTCTAGAATCCTATCTTTACTAGGCATTCCAGAACTACCATGGTAAGCATTTCCACTATTAGGAGGATAAGGCCTATAGTTATTACCATAAGTATTGTTGCCAAATTGTTGTTTCTAATGAAGTTCACATCAACTTGCTCTTCTTGATCAACCAAAGAGACTAAGGGAACACTATTAGGATCTAGAGGAGCTTTCCCATTAACAAGCATAGCCATAATAACATCAATCTTATAACTCAAAGAGGAGGTTTCTTCAACAGAATTTACCTTCTTACCATGTGGAGCTCTCTCAGTATGCCATTCAGAGTAATTAACCAGCATATTGTCAAGGAGCTTTGTTGCAGCACCCAAAGTGAGGCCCATAAAAGTACCTCCAGCGGCTGAATCCAACAGGTTTCTTGAAGAGAAGTTCAAACCTGCATATAAAGTTTGGATAATCATCCAAGCAGTGAGTCTATGAGTGGGACAATTCTTAACCAAAGACTTCATTATTTCCCAAGCTTGAGCAACATGTTCATTATCAAGTTGTTTAAATTACATAATGTCACTTCTCATAGATATAATCTTAGCAGGAGGATAGTACTTTCCAATAAAAGCATCTTTGCACTTAGTCCAAGAATCAATACTATTTTTAGGCAAGGATAGCAACCATTCTTTAGCTTTCCCTCTCAAGGAGAAAGCAAACAGCTTGAGCTTAATAATATCTCCATCTACATACTTATACTTTTGCATCTCACAAAGTTTAACAAAGTTATTGATATGGGAAGCAGCATCATCAGAACTAGCACCAGAAAATTGCTCTCTCATCACAAGATTCAACAAAGCAGGCTTAATTTCATAAAAGGTAGCATCAGGAGCAGGTGGAGCAATAGGAGTGCTAATAAAATCATTGTTGTTTGTGCTAGTGAAGTCACACAACTTGTGAAAGAACATGTTGGGACCCCATGTGTGGTTTTGGTAATTAATGACAATCTTTATGGACTAATGTGTGTATTAAGTTATACTTGTAGGATTTGTCCATTGGCATCGCTTGGAGCATGTGTTGGCCTCAAGGTCGATGAAAGCTAAGAAGATATGTTGGGCAAGCTCAATATGCGAGGTCGATGATGAGGAATTAAGAAAGGCATTCCATCTTGAGAAGGGCAAGATCGTCTACATCGAGCTCAAGTGGAATGCTCAAGGCAAAGGTATAATCTTGATAGGTTTTCCCTTTTGCCGGTCTCACGTTGTGTGTGTGAGACCGGGTTTAGGATAGATAACCGTACTATCAAGAGGGGCTCTCGTATGAGTAATTCGGTCACATCGTTCGGAGAGAGGCCAAACCTTTGCATACTTGTATCATATTATTTGGTTGTTATTTGGTCTTATCCATGTGAGGATATAGAGCCTGTGGTAATCTCCATAACAAGCTCTTGTTCATCAAAATCGGATCTCCCATATGTATCTTATTGCGATTTTGATTTATACGGCTTTTCGGTTTCTCACCAAGTGAGGTATATCACATTATTCTACTTGATACTTTCTCACTTGGTGATAACCAATATTTCCAGTTTTTATTGGGAAGTCTTTGTCGTCCTCTATCCAACGCAATTGGAATCGGGTCAATCGGAGCTTTCAGTCAAAAGTTATTATAGCATTGGCTTTTATTTATTTATTTTTTTAAAAAGAGAAAATCTGTTTACTGGGCCGGGAGGTAGTACCGCCCAGGCGGGCCGGTACTATCGCCCGCCCCTGGGCGCCCGTAATTTCTCTCTGCCTAGCCGAGTACCTATTCTCTATAGTACCGGCCAGCCCGGTAGTACCGTCTGGATGGGCCGGTACTATCGGTCGGCCCAGATTTTTTCCCAAGTGCATCTCGCCCAAATCGGCCAGCCCACTCTCTTGCGCATGCCTGCTGCCAGATCTGCTGGCCCTTACGAACTGCTGGCGCCGCCGCCTAAATGGATCGCTTTCGCTGCAGCCGCTCCAGCTGGCCCTGCTCGCGCTCGCTGGCCCGCTCGCCGTTACTGCCCGCGGCTGGCAGCTGCTGCCTTGCACCTTTCGCTATTGTGCCGTCTGACCCCTCGCTGCTGTGTTCTTTGGCAGCTGTCTCTTCTCTAACTGCCTTTCTTTGCATGCATCTGCTCTTTGCCACAGCCTAGCTACTAGCTGCTGCCTCCCACGCACGAGCCCGATGCTGCTGCTTCCGCTCTGCTTTGTTGGGCCCTGCAGTCGCACGCGCTGCTGCCGCTAGCCCCGATTCCTCTCTTTACCGGACCGTTCTGAAAAAATGCCCAAACGGCTAGATCTTCTGGGCCTATTTATACTTTTTGTCCATTTTTAGTTTAGTTAACTCCTCTCTTATCTATTAGGCTAAACTTTGTCCACACTTGCTCTAGATCTTGAAGCTTGCCTAATCTTTTTCCTCCGATGATTCTTTCTCATATTTGAGTGGAAAAGAGAGGAGATCTAGATCCACGTTTTGACCTAACCAATTTATCTCTTTGTAAGTGCATCTTTGGGGATCTAGATTTTGGGGGATTTTGTGTCTCTCTTTGATTCCTCCTCTCTTGTTACCCCAATAGCTTTAGTAGCTTTGTTGGAACTTGAGAGTGAGGGATTTGAGCATCTTTGTGGTGTTCTTTCCATTTGCATTTGGTGCATCGGTTTGAGTTCTCCTCGAAGGATTTGGTTTGAGTTGCTCATTGGAGCTTGTCCCTCTTGGGTTCTTGGAACCCTAGACGGTTTGTGGCCTTGGTGGCATTGTGGCCTTTTGTGGCATTTGTGGGAGCCTCCAATTAAGTTGTGGAGAAGTGCCCCAACCTTGTGAGAGGTTTCGGTTGCCACCGACAAGTGCACCGATAGTGGAAGCGTGGATCAATCCCGTTGGGGTGAGATTCACCGGAGAATAAGGAGGCCTTTTGTGGCGTTGGTGGTTTGATACCACCCCCTCTCCAAACGAGACGTACTCCATGTTGGGGGGAACTCGGTAAAATATCGGTGTCCCCGCGTGCCTCAGTTATCTCTATACCCGAGCTCTTTACTTATGCACTTTACATTGTGATAGCCTTCGTGCTTGAAGTAATATATATCTTGCTATCACTTTGTTGCTTGTATTGCTTAGCATAAGTTGTTGGTGCACATGGGTGAACCTTAGTTGTTCTAGGTTGTGCTTAACAAAGTAAACACTAGTTTTATTCCGCCTTTGTTGAGCCACTCTAGGAAAAGTTTTAATCGCCTATTCGCCCCCCCCCCCCTCTAGGCGACATCCGTATCCTTTCAACTTGGTATTCTCAGCAGAGTTCATTTTGTCAAAGGTGGGTAAGCCAAAAACAGCAGCAGCTAGAGCAGGAACTAATTTTTTGTGTTTTTGAATAAAGAAAGCAAACCAAACTAAACTAATTTTTGTGGGCCCACCCTAGGCCACACCTAGGCCGCGCCTAGGCAGAGTGTGGGCCCCCTGGCTGCCCTCATGCCTCGCCTCTTCGCCTATAAGAAGCCCCTGATGCCTAAACCCTAAGTACCCGATCAATATTCCACAAAACCGTCTGTAGCCGCCGCCACCATCGTCCCTAGATCGGGGGGGTCTGAAGCTCTTCATGGCACCCTGTCGGAGGGGAGATCATCCTGGAGGCCTTCTTCATCATGCCAGCCTCCGGTATGAAGCGTGAGTAGTTCCACCTTGGACTATGGGTCCATGTAGTAGCTAGATGGTTGTATCTCCTCCTTGTGCTTTCATGTCTAGATCTTGTGAGCTCCGTTCATGATCAAGATCTCATCTATTTGTAATCATGCATGTTGTGTTTGCGGGGAACCGATGGATATTGAGATTACTATGTCAGATTGATTAATGGTTTTGTCTTATTGATTCTATCATCTCTGTGTTGTTTGTGATCTTGCATGCTCTCCGTTGTTAGTAGCTATCTTTGCCAAGTAGTTGCTAGTGACTCCAAGAGGGGGTATTTATGCTCGATAGTGGATTCATGCCTCTACTTAATCAAGGGAAGTGACAGAAATCTCTACGGTTGTAGATGTGTTGTTGCCACTAGGGAGAAAACAACGGTCTCTTGTTCATGGAACAAGTGGATTGTTTACCTTACACACTTTGCTTAAAGCAGTTGTCTGTTGCTTGCAACTTAATACTGGAGGAGGTTTGGATGATAACCCATAGGTGGACTTCTAGTCATAAATGCAGTTGGATGGCGGTCTATGTATATTGTTGTATTTCCTAATCGAATCTCATAGGATCTTTTTGTCTAGTATTGCATATTTATGCCTTGCTCAGTCCTATCAATTTCCATGTTGTAATTTGTTTACCCAGCATGCCATGTTTGTTTATCTAAGGAGAACACCTCTAGTGAACTATGGATCCTGGTCCAATCTTTACCATTGATACATCTTCCACTATTACTGTTTACTTGCTGCAAACTATCATCACCTTCCACATCATACAATTAATCCTTTGTTACAGCAACCGGTGAGATTGATAACCTCACTGTTAGTTGGGGCAAAGTCTTGAGTTTGTGTTGTGCAGGTTTCCACGCTGCTTGCAACACCTTTGAGGCGTTTCCTTCCTCTTACGGGTTCGATAACCTTGGTTTCTTACTGAGGGAAAACTTGCTGCTATACCGCATCATACCTTCCTCTTCGGGTCTCCCAACGAAGTGCTGCTGCACGCATCAGGGTACAATAATCATCATGTCATACAAACTAATACATGATCCCATCTATGATAAATAACATGCATAAACTACATGGCTGGGCCTAAGCCCTTAGTCCAAGGAGAATTACTGACACATAGAGATGAAATCAACAATCATAAACATTGTGAAAGGGCATTTATTGTCATAATCACTTTTGGTGTTCGGTAACAACAAGTTGATCATTTTACAGTTTGTTATTATCCACAGGTTGGTATGACCACAGATAAACATCACACACTCTCTTGGGAAAAGACCACACACATTTGCCACTGTTCTGGAAACTCCAGACCGGAATCTCCGGTCTTCCAAGACCGGAGTCTCCAGTGTGGCCCGGAGTTTCCGGTGCTGACTCCGGTGGTGCCTCCCAGGACTTGGCTGGGTCAGTCAGATGGCCTGTCCGGAGACTGGTCCGGAGATTTGCCGGAGTCTCCGGACTTTGGTCAGACCGGAATCTCCGGTGTTGAAAGTCCGGAGTCTCCGGTGTGGCTGGTGAAGAAATGGGCTGGGTCAGTTAGATGGTCAGTCCGGAGACTGGTCCGGAGATTGTCCGGAGACTTTGGTCGGACCGGAGTCTCCGGTGTTGTAAGTCTGGAGTCTCTGGTGTTGCTGGTGAAGAAATGGGCTGGGTCAGTCAGATGGCCAGTCCGGAGATTGGCCGGAGTCTCCGGTGTAGACCAGAGTCTCCGGTCTACAGACCGTAGTCTCCGGTCTAACTTTTCTACAACGGTCAGAAAACGGTTCGTGGAGGGGGCTGTCTATAAATAGGGACACTTATCTTCTTCCTCCAGTTGCTCAAGCTGCTCAAGAACACCAACACCATTAGAGCCACCAAATCCACAAGATCTCTTCATCCAACCATCCAAAGTCATTGATCTTTGGATAATCGAAGGAGGAGGCCTTGATTCACATCTTCACCAAGAGAGATCTTCATTTCCCCCTCATTCACTTGAGGGCCCCCTAGATCTAGTGTTTCTTTGGAAACCCTAACTTTGATTTGGTTCTTACAAGCTTGTCTTTGATTTGTCTTGACAGCTTGCTTGTATTTGGGAGCCTCCAATCCAGTTGTGGATGTGTGCCCCGAACTTGTTGTAAAGGTGTCGGCTTCCACCTCGAAGGTTGTCGATATAGTGGAAGGTGAATCGAGCCCTTTGGGGTGAGGTTCATCGGAGAACAAGGGAGGCCTCTCGTGGCGTTGGTGGTTTGAAACCACCCCCTCTCAAAACGTAGACGTACTTCCCCTCAAAAGGAATGAACTACGGAAAACAAATCCTTGTGTCTCCGCGTCCACTCCCTTGGTTACTTATATCCTTTACCGCACTTTACTTACTTGTTCTTGCTTAGTGTTGTGTTAGTTTGTGCTTGCTTGACATATAGGTAAATTCACTATAGTTGCATATTCTAGAGAATTTACCTTTCTTGTCAAACCCTAATTTGAAAAATAGTAAAATTTGAATTAGCACCTATTCACCCCCCCCCCTCTAGGTGCCCATACGATCCTTTCAATTGGTATCAGAGCCTCGGCTCTTTATTCGGGCTTTACCGCCTAAGATAATATGGGTAGCCAAGAAGGGGATGGTGGTAGTGAGTCAACCCCGGTGACCATGGAAGATCTCAGAAACTTGGAAACAAGATTGAGCTCTTCCTTGGTCAACGAAGTCAAGAAGATGCTTGAGAAACAACTTAAAGACAAAGATGGCTCATCACCCCCATCTCCTCAAGAGGAACTACCATCCGTACCTAAAGGGAATACTCCGGTATCCCCCGAAGGTATGGTGGTAGGGGATAAACTAGACAATGCTAATTCCTTCACACGACTTGATGGGGGGAAGGGCGAGCACCGTGATTCTTGGTACTCTCCCGATCCTACCATCCCTCACCCTCATGTGTACAATAGAGGTGACCCACCTAAGCTAGAAGGGTCTGCTACTTTTGCTCAATGGCAATCACTAATGAGAACTCATATGCGTAGCTCTTGCATTGAACTATGGAACATCATCGAGCATGGACTCTTTATTGGGGATCCAAACAACTTGACAAGAAGAGAGGTTGTTAATAGTCAACTCAATGCCACTGCTTTGCATATGATTCAACAAGGATTGGGAACAAAGGATTATCCACACATTGAGCACTTTAGCATTGCCAAGGAAGCTTGGGATGCTCTCACTGTGTTGTTTGTTGGTAATGAGAGTATGAGGAGGAACAGATATGATGCTCTAAGCAATGAAGCTAAAGGTTTATACATGAAAGAAGGTGAAGACCACGAAGACATGTATCGAAGGCTCAAGACCACCGCCACCGCTTTTAGAAATGTGGGTGCCTCACATGTGGATGATGCATGGATAAAAAGAAAATATGTGAGTGCACTCATGTCGTTTGAGCCCACCGACTTGAAGAGCTTACAGGGAAGACACAACTATCATCTCATGACCTCAAATGAAGTTATGCAAGAGATGGACGCTTTCAAGGTCGCCGCCAAGAATGCCAAAGATGCCCGTGCTCGTGCTCTCGGTATGAGCAATGTGGTCAATGTTGCTTTGAAGGCCAAAGTTGTGGACCTTGAAGATGAAGATGATTGTGATGAAGGCCTCTCCTTGGACCATCCTGATGACGTCAAGATTGCTCATAGTCAATATATGGCTTTCTATGCAAAGAACTTTTGGAAGAACCCCTCCAAGGCCAAGATGGAAATGCAACAAAGAAGCAATCCAAATGGGAAAAGAGAGAACACCACTAGGTTGAGAACTTGCTTCAATTGTGGTGACCGCTATCACTTTGTGGCAAGCTGCCCCTATGAGAAGAGAGAAGATAATGGTGGTAAGCTTGTGTTGAAGAAGACTCTCAAGGCACCTTACAAGAAACCCTTCATCAAAAGGAATCCCATCAACAAGAAGCCGGGAGAAATTGTCTTGATCACTCATGAAGAGTACTCCTCCGACAATGAAGATGATGAAGAGGAAACTTCTCATGGTGTGGCTGCTCTTGCCACCACATCTACTCCGACATTCTCACTCTTCGATTCTCCAAATGAGAACTCCTCCACCAAGAACGCCACTTGCCTTATGGCAAGAGGAACGGAGGTATCTTCATCATCCCGCTCTACTCACTTAGATAATGATGAAATTGATGATGAGATGTCACTTGATTTTAAAAAGGAATTAATTGCCTTTGATGAGTTTATGACTAACCTAGAAGGTGATGCTAAGCTACATTTTGGAAACATCTTAGATCAACTATCACATACTCAAGAGCTTCTAGATGTAAGATGTAAACTTGGGCATGAACATATGATTGAGCTAGAGGCCCTAAACAATGCTCTAGAAGAAGAACAAGAAACTAGGTTGTCACTTGAATTAAAACTTGAAGGGCTTGATGAGGCCAATGACATTATTGTTAACAAACTCATCAAAGAGCGTGATCATGCTATTGCTAAATACAAAAGAGCTAAAAAGGACAAGGTTGAGTTTGGTGTGGTTCATGAAAAACTTGCCGAGGACTTTAGCTTGCTTAACAAGGCCCACAAAGCCTTGGAGAGTGAACTCTTGTCTCTCACAAAGTCCCATGAAACGATTCAAACTCAATTGGCCAATATTCCTTCACCGAGTAATTTCATTCCATCTAGTAGCACAACTATTCTTGAAGAGAATGATAGGTTGAAGGGAGTACTTGCTAAGGCCACATTTCCACAAGGAAACAAGTCTATTGATGATCTTTTGAGCAAGCAAAGGTGTAGTGGTGATAAAGGGGGCATTGGTTTTGTCTCCAAAAAAAAAGAAGAACAAGAAGAAGAAGGACAAGCCCGCACAAGAGACCAACAAGATCATTGTGGAGAGTAAGACCACAAATGGTAAAACTATGTCACATGATGATTTTGCGGGTAGTGCTAACCCTCACTATGTTCTAATGCGTGATTACTATGGTGATGTGTATGCACAATATGTTGGTCCTTATGATGGTTATATTTCTTGGTCCATTTGGGTTCCCAAGGCCCTTGTTGCTAACAAAAGAGGACCCATTGAGAAATGGGTACCTAAAAACTAGCTTGATCTTTTGTAGACTTATGCTTCCGGAGGGTCAAAATGGGTGATCGATAGTGGTTGCACAAGTCATATGACCGAAAGCTCGTCTATTGTCAAGGACTTGGTGTCAAATGAAGATCAAATCACCGTCACATATGCCGACAAGTCAAAATCTACGGTAATGGGTTTTGGCAAGGTAGTGGTGGCTCACGACATTACCCTCGTGAACGTCATGCTTGTTGAAACCCTTGGATACAATTTACTTTCTGTCCGTGCTCTTGGAAAGATGGGCTTTGCCGTCTTTATTGATAATGATATTGTGGTCCTCATGTGGAGCAAGTCTCTCAAGGTCGCTTTCGTTGGGTACGTCGAAAATGACTTGTATGTGGTGGACTTTTCGGGGCAAGCCACTACGGGTCCGATGTGCTTATACAGGAAGGCCGATGTGGGTTGGCTATGGCACCGCCGACTAGCCCATGTCAATATGAGAACTTTGCAAAGTCTCCATAAAGAGGGCCATATTGTTGGACTAAAAGAAAATGTTTCCTATGCCAAAGATCGTGTTTGCAGGGCATGCGTTCTAGGGAAGATGCATGACGCTCCTCATAAGCCCACGAACCAAATCAAGTCTAACAAGATCTTGGAACTCCTTCATGTGGACCTATTTGGTCCTCCATCTCATGCAAGTCTTGGTGGGAAGAAATATTGTTTGGTGATTGTTGACGACTTTTCAAGATAATCTTGGGTTTATTTCTTCAAGTTGAAGAGTGAAACTCAAAGGAATTTTATCGACTTCATCAACTTGGTTCAACGGCAACACAATGTTCCCGTGTTGATTATAAGAAGTGACAACGGCACCGAGTTCAACAACTACACCTTGAATGATTTTCTTAGTGATGAGGGGATTAAACATCAATATTCCGCTGCATACACCCCTCAACAAAATGGTGTGGCCGAAAGGAAGAACCGGACTCTTATTGAGATGGCTAGGACCATGTTGTCGGAGTTTAAATCTCCATACAATTTCTGGGCCGAAGCCGTCTCCACCGCTTGCCATGCTTCAAACCGGCTCTACCTCCGCAAGAAAATCAACAAGACTCCATATGAGATACTTACCGGTAACAAGCCCAACATATCTTATTTCCGAGTGTTCGGTTGTAAGTGTTTCTATCTCATCAAAGGTGTTCGTTTGTCTAAGTTCGAGTCTAAAGCATTAGAGGGTATCTTTGTTGGCTATGGTCTCGAATCTCACACATATAGAATCTATGACAAGCTCTCCAGAGCCGTCATAGAATCTTGTAGTGTGACCTTCGAAGAATATGATGGTCCCCAAGGGGGGCGTGTTGACACTTGTGATGAAGATGATGAAAAGCCTCAGGATGCCATAGGAAGAATGGGTGTGGGTTATATCCGCCCCGTTGAGGAACCCCTTATGGCGGATCGAGAAGAACAATGCTCCACTCGAGTGGAGCCCTCATCTTCACAACCTCAACATGCTCCATCTACCGAAGAGGACATTGACTCAAGCCAAAGACAAGATGTGGACCCTCAACATAGTGATCAATGTTTGAACTCTAGTCAAAGGGAGCTTGGTCCATTCGATGGGGTGTCAAGTGGTGCCAAGTCAGTTTGCCAAGGAAGATCCATCCAAGATGTTTTGAGACGTGCTCAAATTGAGGCTAGAAGAGCACTTGATCAAGACCAAGGTCAATCCTTGCCTCCCAGTGTAGAGGATGAATCCAATGATGATCAAGGCCAAGTTGATGGTCAAGACGAGGATCAAAATGATGAAGAGGGTCCTCCAAGAAACAATGAGGAGATCCACGCTCGTCGCAAAGCTAGAAAGGAAAGAATGCTGGAAATAAAAGACCACACCCTCCAAAATGTTGTTGGAGATCTAAGGAAAGGAATTTCCACAAGAGCACAATTGAAGAGGTTCAGTGAACATCAAGCTCACATTTCCATGATTGAACCAAAGAAAGTGTGGGAAGCTCTTGAAGATTCGGATTGGTTAGAAGCTATGCACAAAGAGCTCAACAACATTGAGAGAAACAAAGTGTGGAAGTTAGTTGAGAAGCCAAAGGATTGTCGCAATGTTATTGGAACAAAGTGGATATTCAAGAACAAGCAAGATGAGCATGGAATTATAGTAAGGAACAAGGCAAGATTGGTTGCACAAGGGTATTCTCAAATTGAAGGCATTGATTATGGAGATACTTATGCACCCGTGGCTCGCCTTGAGTCCATCCGTATCCTTCTTGCTTATGCGGCACATCATAACTTTAAGTTGCAACAAATGGATGTAGAAAGTGCATTCCTTTATGGTCCTTTAAATTAATTGGTATATGTTAAGCAACCCCCGGGATTTGAGGACCCCAACTTCCCAAACCATGTCTACAAGCTTGATAAGGCGCTCTATGGGCTCAAGCAAGCCCCACGCACGTGGTATGAGCACCTTAGAGAGTTATTGTTTGACCGTGGTTTTGAGGTTGGGAAAATCGATCCCACTCTTTTTACTAAGAGGGTCAATGGGGAGCTTTTTGTATGCCAAATATATGTTGATGATATTATCTTTGGCTCATCTAACAAAGCTTTTAATGATGAATTCTCAAATCTTATGACTAGTAGGTTCCGGATGTCATTGATGGGGGAGTTGAAGGTATTCCTTGGTTTTGAGATCAAGCAAGTTAGAGGAGGAACATTCTTCAATCAAGCCAAGTATACTCAAGATATGCTCAAGAGATTCAAAATGCAAGATTTGAATGGAGCCCCAACTCCCATGGCAACAAAGACTCATCTAGAACAAAATCCAAATGGTAAAGATGTGGATCAAAAGGTATACCGGTCTATGATTGGTTCTTTGCTTTACCTTTGTGCATCTAAACCCGATATTGTGTTGAGTGTAGGTGTGTGTGCAAGATATCAAGCGGCTCCTAAGGAAAGCCATTTAATGGCGGTCAAGAGAATCTTTCGATATTTAGTTCATACCCCATTTTATGGTCTTTGGTACACTCAAGGCTCAACATTCGCTCTTTGTGGATACACGGACTCGGATTGGGCGGGAGACAAGGATGATAGAAAATCAACATCCGGGGCTTGCCAATTCCTTGGTAGGTCCTTGGTATGTTGGTCTTCTAAGAAGCAAAATTGTATATCTCTCTCCACCGCCGAAGCCGAGTATGTTGCTGCTGCTAGTGCTTGCACCCAATTGCTATGGATGAGGCAAACTTTAAAGGAATACGGTGTCCTTTGTGACAAAGTGCCTCTTCTATGTGACAATGAAAGTGCCATCAAGATTGCATACAACCCGGTGGATCACACAAGGACAAAGCATATTGAGATTCGACATCACTTCATTAGAGATCATGTTGCTAGAGGTGATATTGATCTATCCTATGTATCAACCAAAGATCAACTTGCCGATATCTTCACGAAGCCACTTGATGAAGCAAGATTTTGCTACTTGAGGAATGAACTAAATATCGTGGATTCAAGGAGCTTGACTTGATGTTATTGCACTCTCACCTATGTTTCATCTCATATTTGGTCTAGGTGTAGGCATGGATATAGGGGGAGTGTGGTCCTAATTGATTGGACCATCCCTCCCCCCATTATGCCCAAAGCAATCAAAATCATTCCTCTTAATATCATTTAGTGATATGTGAGCTTAATGATGAGTGTTGGTAATGGACCAAGATATATCTTCGTGGTGCCAAGCCAAGTATACTCAAATATGGTGGCCAAGGCCACCGCCCTCTCTCATTTGAGAGGTTGGCACTTACTCATGTTCGTCATTTGATTGTTTTTCGTCTCTTGGAGCTTTTCTGATTATTTTCGAACTTCCATGGCTCTTATTGGTTCTTCACAGTTTGATGTCTCAACCCAAACCCTTTTCCTATCTTAAAAACCATCTATCTCCCATATATGTCCCCAAACACCTTTCCTGGAATTTTTGGTCGAGGAGGGCCGGAGTCTCTGGTGTACAAACACGGAGTCTCGGTGTAGACCGAGTCTCCTGCAGGCGGTTTCTGTCACTTAAAGAAGGGGCACGGGGTGAACTGGAACAGCAGTTCCTCTTTCTTCACCCCGTCCCCTACCTCCAAACTCGTCGCCTCCTCCTCCAAAAATCCTCCCCGGAGGTCAAGAAGCCCCCGGGATCCGCCGTGCAGCCGGCCAACCTCCTCCTCTCCTCCATTGGGTCATTACCACCGAAGGAATCGATCCCATGGACAGATCTAGTGATGGTTCTAGTCGCCCTCGTCGTACCAAGGCCAAGTCCCAAAGGGGCAATCCTCGCTATGATGAAGCTCAGGGTCAGTTTATCGTGCCCCCATCCAACCGAAAACAGCAGGCACGTGATGTAGCTTGCATGAAGAGGGATCAAGAAAGGGCTGAACGGGAGGAACGTGCAAAGAGAGCCAAGTATGACAACCTCCAGTCCCTAGCCAAGATGTCTAAAGAGGAGTTCCGTGAGCTGAGGAAGACAGATTTCTATGCACTACCTCGTACCAGTGATGACCCTCGTTTCTGGAGGAAAGAGCAGAGTGTGTTCGTGAAGGATGTGTATGGTGTACTCACCAAATCACCTGTTTGCCCTCAGAAGTTCATGAACATTGAGAAAATGCACCAGAGCCCGTATTTCAGTGATGCCCTGTGGATCTGTGAGAAGCTGGGTCTCTACAACTTGATGGAGCTGCATGAAGACTACAGTGTGCACCTCGTTCAGCAGTTCTATGCCACTGTGGTGTTTGGGACTGATCTTGATAGGACTATGGTGTGGATGAGTGGCTCTACTTGCTGCACAGCTACTTTCCATGACTTTGCCAATGTCATCTTTGAGACTTTCCACGGCGTATCTACTCCTGTGGGGCAGCGCATGCACTCAACAGCCTTGGGTGAGAACAAGCGAAAACTGGCACCTCTGTATGATGATGGTGTTGTGGGGGCCTCCAAGGGACTCAAGCCCCTCTACAACCTTATGCTGAGGATTTTCCGTCACACTATTGCTCCAAGTGCTGGAAATGATGATGCTCTCAGGGGAGGACTTGTCAACCTCCTGTACCATACTCAACGGACCTTCAATGCTAGACCAGAGGCTGAGGCTGCACCCATTGATGTGATGGACTTCATTTTCGAAGAGATGTTCCATGCAATTCTATTCAAGAAATCTCCTCCATATGCACCCTTGATTATGAGACTCGTCAACTCGCAGCCGCATGATTCTCCACAAGCCATTCCACCACACCTCACGATGCACACTCTGGTGTCTCTGCAGCAGAAGGGGCACATGGGGCCAGCTCCAAGGCGCCGATATGGAAATGATGATGAGGAGACTGAGACGGGGAGGGCTCCCTCTCCACCCAGAGTTCGGAGGAAGAATGCCTCAAATGTCCCTATGCCTACCATGACTAGAGACTATGTGCATGAGAAGGTCAAGAAGGCCAGTTTCTGGGAGAGGACTCTTTGCTGCATGAACGTTGACATTCGCAAGCAGCAGCATGCATCTTACCAAAGCAACAGCCGCATGGAGAAGCTCCTCAAAGAGATCAAGGACCAGAGTGCTGCTGATACTGAGGAAGGTGAAGATGAATACAATGATGATCATGGGGCCCAGCAGTCCACAGAGTCTGATCACACTCTCTCATTTGGGGCATGGAATGCCCAGAGGAGAGTCGGTGGTGGAAGACCTTCTTGATGTCACCTCTGGGTTTGGATACCAGGGTACTTCCTCTTCTCTCCCTCACGACAAAGGGCCTGTTATCCCGGATGATGATGATGATGATGACTATGACCAGGATGAGGGTGACCAGGACGAGGATGACCAGGATGAGGATGAGGATGCCGAGGACGACGAGGATGACGATGACTACTGAGTCATTGGGGCGCTAGTATAGGTCTTTTCCCTTTTAGGTGTTTCGATGCCAAAGGGGGAGAAGACATTCTCATCGCTTTGCATGGGACTTGGGATTTGCGACTATCTGCCGTTATTTGCCTTTCTATTTGTTATTTGATATTCGAACTTGAACTTTATGTGTGTTATCTGCTGTTCTTATGAGTGTCTTTGACTATGTGCTTGTGTGCAACGCCTATTGTAACTCATGTGAGATTTATGTGTGCTATCAGTGATATTATCTTCCTTACATGATTTACTTCATTATCTTGCTGTACATAGTCAGGGGGAGCCACATTTATATGTTATTCCATGCAAATCACTTGTTGTCACCGAACACCAAAAAGGGGGAGATTGAAAGGGCATTTATTGTCATAATCACTTTTGGTGTTCGGTAACAACAAGTTGATAATTTTACAGTTTGTTATTATCCACAGGTTGGTATGACCACAGATAAACATCACACACTCTCTTGGGAAAAGACCACACACATTTGCCACTGTTCTGGAAACTCCAGACCGGAATCTCCGGTCTTCCAAGACCGGAGTCTCGGTGGCCGGAGTTTCAGTCTTGACTCCGGTGGTGCCTCCCAGGACTTGGCTGGGTCAGTCAGATGGCCTGTCCGGATACTGGTCCGGAGATTTGCCGGAGTCTCCGGACTTTGGTCAGACCGGAATCTCCGGTGTTGAAAGTCCGGAGTCTCCGGTGTGGCTGGTGAAGAAATGGGCTGGGTCAGTCAGATGGTCAGTCCGGAGACTGGTCCGGAGACTTTGGTTGGACCGGAGTCTCCGGTGTTGTAAGTCCGGAGTCTCCGGTGTTACTGGTGAAGAAATGGGCTGGGTCAGTCAGATGGCCAGTCCGGAGACTGGTCCGGAGATTGGCCGGAGTCTCCGGTGTAGACCGGAGTCTCGGTCTCTGACCGAGTCTCCGGTCTGACTTTTCTACAACGGTCAGAAAACGGTTCGTGGAGGGGGCTGTCTATAAATAGGGACCCTTATCTTCTTCCTCCAGTTGCTCGAGCTGCTCAAGAACACCAACACCATTAGAGCCACCAAATCCACAAGATCTCTTCATCCAACCATCCAAAGTCATTGATCTTTGGAGAATCGAAGGAGGAGGCCTTGATTCACATCTTCACCAAGAGAGATCTTCATTTCCCCCTCATTCACTTGAGGGCCCCCTAGCTCTAGTGTTTCTTTGGAAACCCTAACTTTGATTTGGTTCTTACAAGCTTGTCTTTGATTTGTCTTGACAGCTTGCTTGTATTTGGGAGCCTCCAATTCAGTTGTGTATGTGTGCCCCGAACTTGTTGTAAAGGTGACGGCTTCCACCTCGAAGGTTGCCGATATAGTGGAAGGTGAATCGAGCCCTTTGGGTGAGGTTCATCGAAGAACAAGGGAGGCCTCTCGTGGCGTTGGTGGTTTGAAACCACCCCCTCTCCAAACGTAGACGTACTTCCCCTCCAAAAGAAGGAACTACGGGAAACAAATCATTGTGTCTCCGCGTCCACTCCCTTGGTTACTTCTATCCTTTACCGCACTTTACTTACTTGTTCTTGCTTAGTGTTGTGTTAGTTTGTGCTTGTTTGACATATAGGTAAATTCACTATAGTTGCATATTCTAGAGAATTTACCTTTATTGTCAAACCCTAATTTGAAAAAGAGTAAAATTTGAATTAGCACCTATTCACCCCCCCCCCTCTAGGTGCCCATACGATCCTTTCACATTGTAATGGAAATTATGAGATTGATAGTAATAGTCTTATAATGTCGCCAATTGGAGATGAGATCTACTATTACAAGTGGTGAAATATGGATATGGTGGAGGAGAAGGGTTTAGAAATTAGATCTAAATCTATCCCTCCGATGTTGTGGTTTCTGATGGCTTGGTGTAATCTGGTGGAGTCGGGGCAGCTTTTCTCGTCACTCGAGGACTCTTTATATAGGGGTCCCTCACGAAAGTTGTTCTGTTTGACCTATAGGTGTTGGTGGCAACTATATGGACAAAACTATACGTCCGGAATTTTATTCCCGTCGTATTGTTGGTCATTAAAGCTTCCGTCTCCACCTAACGACCCCTAGTTTCTTTGGGTTGTTGGAAATCTCGTATCTTTGACTTTCATGTTGTGATTCCCATCATCACACGTCATTATCTACACAGGAGAAAATAGAAAGAAATGACTGCATACCCCTTTGATCATTAGGCATTAGTGGCAGGGTTTAGAGAGATATTTCATAAAAAAGTATGAATAATATTCAGTTTAAATATGGATGTGGATGGCTATATTTCATAGCCATCAAGCCCATATGTGCTTATTTAAAAGAGGTTAGAGTTGGAAGGTTTTACCAGACACTGATTATAGAAACGTTTAATTGAAGCAACCAAGTGGCTTATGCGAGTGTTTGCACGGTTGGCACTACCGTACACGTCGCCACACAAGTTTCAAGTCCCTGCAAAAATAACACAAAAATAAATGCATCGGTTTGGTGTACAAACAAAGTTTGTTCACCCAACCGACAAAAAGAAAGTAAAAAGAAAACATAAACTTCTATAGAGAATTACAGTCTAGGAAATTTTCGAGGTAGAACTTTATTGCTTACATATGCTCGGCTTATCTAGAACATGGGAGAAGCTCCTAAGTGGTCTTTTGAGGTTTTGGAGGAAGAATAAATAAAAATAGAAGAATTTCTGACCTTTTGTTACCTTGCCCAAACCTTGTAATCGTGATTGAAGCAACTATACGGCCGAGATTTTTATTTCCACCATACAGTTGGTCGTTAAACGTGCAATAACCTGGAAAAAAATTAGACAAAGGCAACGATATCTATATGGCCGCAACTATATGACAGGACCAAATCGGTCCCGTCTTCGTATGGTTGGTCGTTAAACTTATAGTGATGTTGCAAACCGAAGGGGAGATGGAGAAACAACTATATGACCAGAACTATACAGCCGGAATTTTTATTTCCGCTGTATAGTTGGTTGTTAAACCTTCTGAAATCGCTAGACTTCATCTGTTTCTTAGAGAATTGTTTATCAACCTGAAACTTAATAAAACACCATGTTTTGACAGTAAAATAATAACTTTAATTTTAGACCAATATTAGCATGTATAAAACGGCATTTCAGTACAACCGAATTATGCAACACATAGTAACAATAAATTCTACCTTTTGAAAACTACAACAAGATAAATCTAATAGCAAGATATGCAAAGAATAGAAGTGCCAATGCAACATGAATGCAACTATACTCAAGACAAAAAACTAAGAAAGACGCCTAATGACTTCCGGGTTGCCTCCCAAGAAGTGCTTTCTTATAACCAAGTAGCCAGGCTTTTATACTCCATAATTATTCAACAATGGAGGCAGCTATAGGAGTAGTTTTGCTTACCTCCAACGAGTGTTTTAAGGATTTATATCATAGTTTGCTCTAAGATGTACCCTCTTGCGGTGCATCGGTATATTGTAAGTGTTCTCGTTGCCACGTGAGGATGTATGCACCAAGCGCGGTAAATATGTATTCTTTCCTTCCTGTATAGAGGGTGTTAAAGATTTATTATCAAACTTTGAGTCTTTACCTTGATTACTATTTTGAGGGTATAGCTCATAATGTCCTTTTGGATCCAGTAGCTTGGGATTTTCCACCGGACTTTCCTGCACCTCATTAGTAAAACAAAAGTCATAGCAAACAGATATGGGGGGCATATAGGGTCCCGTCTTTGGCTCATCATAATTGATTTCCCCAAAAATAGTATTTAAAAAAACACTACTAGAATCATTAAAAACTTCTTCAGGGCAATTATCAGGGATTATAGAATAATTTAAGTCCTCATCATCACTAGAGTCAGAAGAATAATAAAGATCAGGAATAGGTGGGGGATAAGGTTTAGGAGCGGCTTTCAATTTATTCCATTCCTTGATTTCTTTTTCTTCTTTCTTCTTGATGCGTCTTTCATTTCTCTGATAATCTTCATAAAGCCGTTTCACTTCATCTGCAGATGTCAGATGTGTGGTATATTCAACACGAGGCTTCTTATTTTTAATTTTCCTGGTTTTAGGCTTCATGGATTTACCCTTCTTTTCTGCTTCAATGATGCAACAAGTGGAAGATGTGGGAGTAACAATAGAGGGTTGTTCTCCATTGTTAGTAGCAGCAGTTCTAATATGATTAAAATAATCAGCTATGAAAGGCATTGATTTAGAAAGAACATCTCTAACTAAGCTATCATTATAAGGAATTTTTCCTCTTCTATTTTTATCTTTAAGAAACTCATTGATCAAGTTCTCTAGATCAGTAGGGAGAGGTTTTTCTTCATGCACAATTTCACATTGCCATTTATGAAAATTATTATGTATATCTCTTAAGAGTTGCCAAGCTTATTTCAAAGTTTTTCCAAGGAATGCACCATCACACATCATGTCTATCTTATCCTTAGAAGAGTGATTTCAGCATCCATAAAAGTGATTCAACAATAACCAATCAGGTAAATTATGATGTGGACAATCATGCATCAATTTTGAGAACCTACTATAAGCTTGTATTAAATCCTCATTGTTGCTCTGCTTGAAATTTAGGACATGAAGCCTATGCTCATAAGTTTGCTTTTGTGAGAAATACTTACCGAGAAAAGCTTTAGAGATACCTTTCCATGAATTAAAGTGTCCCGCGGGATGCGATCTTAGCCAATCTTTAGCTTTTCCTTTCCGCGAGAACCGGAACACATATAACTTCAACTTATCATTTGTCCATCCATTTGCCTTCATCATAGAACACAATGAAGTAAATTTGTCAATATTCTCCTATGGATCATTGTCTGGATCTCCTGTAAATGCTATTTCTATGATCATATTTATCCACATAGGATTAATCTCATATCCATCCACATCAATAGCGGGCTAAACAATTGGAGCATGTAAATGATCAACACTCGGAGCACTATACTCCGCAAGACTTTTACTTTCCATAGTTACTATGTTTTTGAATTTCCTATAACTAAAATAAATAACAAGACTACTAATAAAAGGTAAAATAATTTTTTTGTTCTTTTCAAATAATCAAAAGCAGTAACATAAATAGCAACAAATAGAAATAAAATATGTGCGAGTAGGAAGGTAATAACCTGACACTTAGCTCCCCGACAATGACGCCAATTTGATGACTAGATTCCCGCACCAACAACCGGGTTATTGCAGTACTTCTAGCAGCAAATATTTAAGAGTTTGTCCTAATGGGAGATCGACAAATGAAAACAACACGACCCCGCGGCCACGTTGTCAATGCAGCCATGTTTCGCACCCAAACTGTGGTTTGGAAATAGCCTATTCTATAAGTTACTAGAACAGCGATAATTGAGAGAGTTTTAAAGTATCTAATAACAAAAAAAATTTAACAAGAACAAGATAAACTAAGACGAAAAGTAAACATGAATATGAACTGAATTAAAGAGATTTTAGTTGTAGGATTGAATGGAATGAGAGAGGGCTTCTAGGCTTCGGTCTCACTAGTACTAGATGGGAAAATATACGGGTGATCTATAAAATATTCCTCAGACAAATAAATGTTTCCCATTTGATTACCGGACTGTCACTCTGTGTGCAGTATGCATGATTCTCGCGCTTCACCACAAGGCAAAAAGGAACTTCCAGACCAAAGGATCACATAAACTCATCTTATATCACAATAAATTCTAACTTAGCGCACTAGATCATACCTCAACCTAGAATGAAATTAATCACTCACACATGGATGAACATCAAAACATATATAAATATATAATGATGTCACAACTGTGTTCAATCTTACAATTACTAAACACGAGAGAGAGAGAGAGAGAGAGAGAGAGAGAGATGGAGATGGAGATGGAGATGATGATGGATATGGAGATCGATGCGTGGTGGTGGTGATGTCTTCCTTCTCCTCCTCTTCTTCTTGGTTGGATGCCTTGATGGTGATGGTTTTCAGGGAAATCTAGATCTCGGAGGTGTGGTTGAGGCAGAGCTCCGCCGCCGTGGAGATCGGATGGGTGGCGGCGGCAGGGCTCCGCCCCTAAAGGGCTATGGTGTTCTTCCCTTGTTTCTTAACTCCCCCCACCTTTATATAGGCCTTAGAAGTGCCCTAGATCGCCCCCAATGTCGTCATATGGCTTAAGAAAGGTTCTGCAGCAGTCCAGTGTCGAAAACAAGTCCCTAACTATATGGCCGGAAAAATGGCTCCGGTCGTATAGTTGGTCGTTAAACTTTCGGGTGTCATAGTGTTTTGGCTGACGTTTCTTCATACGAACTCCAATTTGGGTGTTTTTCGACTCGTTGGATTCGTATCAGTGAGGGCTACAACCCAGTGGTCTTGGATATTTATTTTGAGAAGTTGGGAATATTCACTTTTTCCAACACCTCAAATCGCTAAGTCTTATCCCTGCAGCTCCTCCATAATATGCTCTCTTTGATTCTTTTTCCTTTTTTATTCATGATCATCATCAACACCTGCACACATGTCAAAGACAAGGAAGAGGGATAAAATTCTACCTAAATTGCTAAATGTGCAAAGCTCATATGAAAATGAATGAAAACAAAAACCATGCATATTTAGCATAACTGCAGCTAGATAAAGCATGAGATGGGTGGTTGATATGCATAAATTACTTCTATAAAAGTGTACATAAATTCCACTTATCAGCTGCCTATCCCTCCAACGTCAGCTTGGCTCCGAAGCCCTGCTGGACGGCCTCGCTCGGGTTCAGCCTCGTCTGCGAGCGCGCTTCCGCGGTCGTCATGGACGAGGGGTACACGTGCATCTTGGCGAGCCGCTGGTCGAAGCCGAGGATGATGGCCTGCCGCCCGTGGTAGCGGGCGTCGAGGTTGGCCTCCATGTCCCTGGCCACCTCTTGCTCCCTGGCCTCCTCTTGCGTCTCCAATTCAGCATGTTGCATGGCCTCCGCGGCCTCCATCTCCCTCGCCGCCCCGTTGGCGGACTAGCGTAGCCGCTCCTCGGTTATGTGCTGGTGGCATTTGGCCTCCCGTGCCACCGAGGCCCGTGACAGCGCATAATGACGTATTGACGTGGTGTTCGACGATGTAGCTCGTAGAGGCGATGGCATCCCGTGCCGCCTCACCGCGCGCCATCTCGATGGAGGTGAGGACGGCCTCCTGCTAGTCTGGCCCTCCCTCCATAACAACATCGTCCCAATCGACGTCGTCCTCTTCCTCCTGGTCCAGTCCGCTAGTGCCTTGTCGAGCGCGGCGTCGATCAGGTGGGTACCGAAGCGGGACGGCCTCGTCGACCTGAGCCTAGGTGGTAGGGAGGCGCCTAGGCATGCTGGAGTTGTGGTAATGGCCTAGTGGATGTGCCTCCCAAACCCCGCCCGCATGCCATTTTTATAGACCGGTTGGTGCCCATCGGAGGAAAACAGCAAGGTCTCACCAGGAAAGGGCTAGGACGGCGGGAAACTATACGCAGCCCCGTAGACGAGGGTGTTCCAACTGAGCGACGGAACAGGCCCCCGAAAAAATGAGGCCCCAAATCCATCGATCTAGCATTAGTAAATTCTTAATCGGAGAGAGGAAGTCCGGTCCAGACTGATGCATGCCTGGCCATGTCGATTCACCTGCTTGCACGACCTCGATGCGATTCATCCGTGGGGCTGCGGCGCAGCACCTCTACATGTCGGCGTCGATACCTTATCTAATCATCAGGTAACCCATCTCGTTGTCCCTTCTCGTCGAAATTAGTTGTTAGACATAGTAGGAAAATTGGAGGAGATTCATTGCCGAAATATGGGCTTCACTACGCTTGATTATGAGATATGATCCGATTTCGCTTTCTCCTCTGCCGCTCATCAAGCCGATGAGGCTGTTGAAAGTAGCCATGGTGTATGTATCGTTGCCACTCATCATCACTCCCGCTACATCAGTGACCAGATTCTATTTAGGCTGGAACTTGGCCATTTATTAAGGATCCAAATGTCCAATGGCTGGAGGTTGTTGCTGCTTGCGACTATTGGCTAACTAGAAAAAAATGCATGTCTGGCTTATTTCTCAATGGAAAAGACGACATATATGGTTTATGGACCATCAGCTATTTCAGATTTCCAGTCTATAATCGGAATTTATAAAAACGTTATTAATGACTTTGATTTAGGGCCTTATTTTGCAATTCGCAATTCGCACCGGAGGCCCAAATTTCTGTAGACGGCTCTGAATGTACGTCCCACGCGGGAAATAGATGAGGCCACGCGCAGGAAAACGGACGCACGCGGGAATCTCCGATGGGAGCTTGAGCCGCTGTCAAGAGAGCTCGTGGACAGCGGGACCCACTTATGTGGGGGGCTGTTGTGTGCACAACCACGGGTAAACGGGCTGGTCTTGCTCGCACGGTCCTGCCCGACCCGCAAATGGACCTTTAGACTGATTTACAGTCCGTTTTGCAGGGGTCATTGAAGTTGCCCTAAGGACTTTGGGGCATGACAGACCGGTGGCCTCATCAGTAAGGGGAGGAATTCTAATGGGTTTTAGCCGCCGCCTTGGCAGCGCCTTTCTCTCTCATGCTTCGTACTGGTTCGGTGCAGCGGTGTATCCGCTTGTTCTTTCAGTTTAACATACTTTGGTGTTTGGCTACCCTAAAATATCACGCTTTTGGAACCATGGTTTTCTAAAGTCCGAGTTATTTTCACAATATCAATGAAAGAGCTTAGGACTTCTTTTTTCCAAAAATCATGTTTTCAAAAAACTGAAATATCTATTGCCTAGCCAGTGCATGACCATGGTTTTGGAATACTTCAGTTTGACTAAAATCGAGCAGCTAAACTTAGTCGTAGTCACAATACGGAGAGAAACATGTGGGCTCCGATACATCTCCACGTGCGAACATTAGGAAAGCCACTGAGATCCGTGACGATGTGCTCCTTGTAGCTAATTTTTTTTAAATAATACATTTTTTTATTTATTTTCACAAATAATACGCAAAACAGAAAATTTTCAAATCTGTCTGTCCGTCGTCCGTTGGGCGGACGAAACAGCCCCGTCGTCTGTTCACCAGACGACCAACATGTCTTCTTTTCTTGCAAAGACGACCAGGTTGTCTTCTTTTGTTCAAAAGACGACCAGTTTGTCGGCTGCCAGTCGGTCGTTGGTTGAGCAGACGGCGCTGTCGGTGCGAAAGTCAGCCGCGTCGTCTGTTGAACAGACGACAGCCGCTTCGTCCCTTGAACGGACGACGAGCCCCGGCTATATTAGCTCGCCCGTCCGTGCCCATCGTCCCTCGCTCTCATTTCCAGCTCGCCCGTCTGCTAGATCTTCTTCCTCTCTCGCTTGCTCTCATTTTCTCAGCCGTTGCACCGATTTCTAGCCTAGATTTCTATCTAAACTCGCTGCTCTAACACATTAGCAAGCTAGTAGAGTCCCGATCTACTAATGGGATAGCCTGGTGTGGTGATTTGAGGCGTTTTGGTGGAGGGATCTGGTGGTGTTCTTAGCTTCTTGTTGAGCAATGGCCATGGTGGAGGCTGGTGCTGGGACTTGAGAAAGGTGCATGGTGGAGGTGCTGATCCGTTGACCTGAGGCAGCTGCACGGCAGGACTTCGCACGCTTCAAGGGTAAACCCTAATTTCTTGCTTATTGCAGTCATGTGTGTATGTTCATAGGTAGCGTTTGATGGGGTCTGTTAGATGCAAGATATTTGTAGAGTATTATGTGTCAATGTACCTGTTTTTGACTATTTTGGTATTTTTAGGTCGAAATCATGTCAAATAATGTAGTGTTTAGGTTCTTGTATGGTCTGGTTCGTCGAATGAACCAAAGACGGAGTTGATTTGAGCGAGTTTAGATTTATGGATGAAGTGCTTGAATCTTGAAAGCGATGCCCGTTACTCAGTTGAAGGATTGGTTATGTGTTCGTTTAGGGCTCCCTCCTACCCATACTGTCGGTGTGCATGCTTTATGGACTAAGTCAAGGCAAACCCCTAATTTTTATTTAAGGCCAATAGAAGCGCAACAGAAATGGGTCAAATTTGTGCAAGCTTGCCAGAAAAGAGAAGTTAACCCCAGTCTCTTAGTGTTACCTGTGGTGAAAGAGGCTGGGTATGATCATGACCATAGTAGTCAGACCGGTCATGCTGGAGGTAGTTATGATCATGGCCAGAGTAGTCAGACCGGTCATGCTGGAGGTAGTTATGATCATGGCCAGAGTAGTCGGACCGGTCATGCTGGAGGTAGTTATGATCATAGCCAGAGTAGTCAGGGACAAGAGGGTGGCGGCGGATATGAATCAGGTCACGGAGCTATGCACACGGGGTGATGGTTATGTATCGAGGAGGGCGGTGGTGAAGGATTAGGGAAGACATATTCGAAGCGATGATGAGGATGAGATTTATGATGGTTTGTTGCAGCATCAAATGGAAGCCGAAGACTCAGAAGGCAACAGTGATACGGCTGATGATTCTGGCGAGTCTGATCAAGAAGAGATCGTCCAACCTATTCCGGCATCATGGAATAATGACAACACAGCAGCAATGATTGTGAACGATGGGCATGATTCGGCGTGGCATTATCACGCGAACAACATCTCTCTGGGTGCATTATATCCTAGCAAGAGACATCTGCAGGAAGCAATTGTTGAGTGGTCAATGTCCATGCAACGGGTCATGAAAACGAAGGTGTCATCTCAACAATATTTGACATTGGTTTGCGAGGAAGCTGGATGTCCTGCAAGGGTGCATGCCCATGTCCCTAGGTATGACACAAACTGGAAGGTCACCGATGTTGTGATGCACACATGCACACTTGAAAGTGTCCTTCAGGACCATCGTAACCTCACGTCAACCCTCTGGCTAGCTGTTGTACACAGAGATAGTGGAGGGCAAAGCCATGGGGTGACTGCTATCATTAACAAAGTTTCTGTCAGATTCCGCTACAATATTTCATATGGGAAGGCTTGGAGGACTAAGCAAAGGGCACTGGAGGCAAGGTTTGGTTCGTTTCGAGACGGGTATGACTGTGTTGTTAGGATGCTCCAGACACTGCAGGCTAGGAATCCAGGCACCTACGTGGACATCCAACACTTTACATTGCCACAGGAACCTAATTTGAGGGTACTTCATCGAGTGTTCTTCTCATTTGCTATATGCATAGAAGCTTTCACTCACTGTCGACCAGTCATCTGTGTGGATGGTACATTTATCACTGGCAAGTATAGGGGTCAGATATTGACTGCCATAGGCCAAGATGGAAACAATCAAGTGGTTCCACTTGCTTTTGCTTTCGTGGAGAGCGAGAACACAGAGAGTTGGGTATGGTTTTTCAGGCAGCTGAAGATAGCAATTGTGAGATACACGAATGTATGCGTGCTTCATGATAGACATCCAGGTATACTAAGCGCGATAAAGAAGCTCACACCTGACCCACTCGATGAAGTAACTCCATGGCTGGACATGCAGTCGTTGGTGCATGCGGCATCTAGGGGCCAATTTTTTCTCACAGTTCAGGAACAAGGCTCTTATGAACCTATTCAAGAAGCTTTGCAAGCAGAACCAAGAGTGGAAGTATATCAAGTGTCGTGGCTATATTGATGACTTCACTAAAAACATGTGACTCGGGAGAGCAGCTAGAGCAGCAGCGGTCGCGGCTCATGCAGCGGCGTTAGCTGCACAGGCAACAACAGGAGCAGCACCACAGGAGGAAGAACCCATTGCCCTTTGTGACTTGCCAGGATTTGACCAACCCGGTACTAGGAGAAGGCCTGGCAGAAGGCTTATAATTTTCAGAATGGATACAACACGAGCCAGAGAGAGGTGGTCTCTGCATGACACTCATGGTGCTAGGTTTGGCGTCATGACTACAAATCTGGCTGAAACTTACAACTTTGTCTTGAGAGGAAGTAGGGCTCTACCATTAACAGCAATTGTGGAGTGTATTTTCACGGGAACTCTGAAGTATTTCAGAGACAGACTCCAGATGGCTCAGATGCATATCATGAACAACCCAAACACGAGGTATTGTTCAAAGATCATGCATTACATGGATGCCAAGATGGAGAAGGCTCGGTCCATGCATGTCATCGCCATCGGTAATCAGGAAAGAAGGTTCGAGGTACGCCTCCCTTCCAACCGGATTGGAACAGGAGATGAGGTAAAGACACAGGAGGTGAGGATAGGCAACGAAGCCTGGCCAACGTGTGAGTGCACGTGCAATAAACCCAAGCTGTTGCATCTGCCTTGCTCTCATGTACTAGCTGCATGCGGGCTGATGGGTATGGATGCGATCTCGTTTGTGTCTCCTTATTTCCTCAAGGACGCGGTGGTCAATACGTGGACAGGCGAGATGATGGGATATAGGGCATGGGGAAATTTCAATAAAGTAAATCCAGGTGAAAGGGTTTACATCCCAGATCCTGTACTGATGAGGACAGGAAGAGGAAGGCGACAATGTGTCCGCATCCGTAATGATATGGATGAATCTGAAGCCGGAGGCCCTACTAGGCAATGTTTTCTGTGTAATCAATTTGGTCATATAGACACCAGTTGCCACATCTTCGGGACTGGTGGAGCTGCTCCTCGTGGACGTGGCAGCCGAGGAAGAAGAGGCAGAGGAAGAAGAGGCAGAGGCAGAGGAAGAAACTAGATGTGTGAAACTATGTCTTAAATTTGTAATATGTGTGAAACTATGTCTTAAATTTGTAATATGTGTGAAACTATGTCTTAAATTTGTAATATGTGTGGAACTATGTCTTAAATTTGTAACATGTGTGGAACTATGTCTTAAATTTGTAATATGTGTGGAACTATGTCTTAAATTTGTAATATGTGTGGAACTATGTCTTAAATTTGTAATATGTGTGGAACTAATGTGCAGATGGCGGGATCTTTGTTGAATGCTGACATAGATAGAAAGCACCGATCAACGGTACTGGATGCTAACCCGGGGTCCTTGAAGCACCTAGTGACTCGCACTCCCATTTCGAACTGGTGCATACATCCTGATTGGCTTCAGAGGCATGTGACATTTATTTCTCTTGTTGTTGGGATATTTATGGGCCAATGTGACTAAACTGTTCTGCTTTCTTCTTATGTAGATTGAAGTGGGCTGGGCTCTTACCATTCGTTCGTTTGGTTGAGGCCACTCATATGGAGGTGATAGAAGGGCGACTACTTGGGTTCCAGACTAGTCGCTTACAGTACGACTCGTCTTTACTCACGTGCTTGGTGGATCGATGGAGGCCCGAGACTCACACTTTCCATTTTCGATGGGGAGAGATGGCTCCTACCCTTCAGGACGTCTCGTACTTGCTGGGACTTCCGTTGGCTGGCGTGCCCATAGGCCCAGTGGATCCACCGGCAAATTGGGCCCAAGAGATGGCCCAACGATTCTTTGGCATCCGCGATGGAGCTCTGGCCTTTGGCCATGACAATCATGGGCCAAAATTTGGATGGTTGGAGCAGTATCAGGTGTGTTTCATTTATTTGTTCTATTTTGTTGGAGAAGTATCATGTACTGAAAATTGTTCTATTTGCCAATGCAGTCTGAGAGGTTTGGGTTCCGCCACTCCGATGACTGCCCAGCAGATTACACGCAGCACGGAGGCATACCTTATGTGGCTGCTCGGGAAGGTGATGTTCATCGAGAACCACGTGTCGACCATTAGTGCGCGATACATCCATTTTGCTAGAGGGATCGCGGAGGCGACGTGCGGGAAGAATGCACACAGTGGAGTTGGGGTTCAGCTGTCTTAGCAGCTACGCATCGAGGTATGTGCAATGCTTGCCGATTAACCAAGGACAGTTCGCCTTGCTAGGATGCCCATTGTTGCTGCGCTGTGGTGGGAGAGGTTCCCTATCGGCCGTCAGATGTAAGTGTCAACCAAATAGTCGGCAACCAGGAACATGAAACAATTGTCTACCAATCTGACACTATTCGACGAAGAGCAAATTGATTTGCCTACATTTGGCACTCCTTTGGACCCGTCGCAAGGTCGGTGTAATGTCTTAATAAATTGCACTTCGGTACTACAATATGAAAGTTACTAACAACTATTTTGTCATGCGGTGTCGTTTGGCGGAGAGCAAGTCGTTAGATGCTATCCATCGTTCAATGACGATTCGACACTGAAAGAGGATGTCGTGATTTGGGAGCCGTACACCCTGCAGACACGACACGCACGATATCCTGGAGGCATATCTATTATGTGCACTAGAGATCGAGAGTACTGGCTGACTACATCCAAGATCATCTTTGATTGCCAAGTTGAGGAGATGTCTCAAAAGAGGGTCATCTGACAGTTTGGTCTTTGCGGATGGTAGATCCCCCGCGTCCGGATGTTCCCCTTCCAGATGTCGTGCATGCGTAAGTAAATATATGTACATAAGGAACGCATCTTATACTTCATCTATGTTCTTTAATGATGGTCTAACAATTTCTAATGACAGTACTCTCGAGAAGTAGCAAGACGCCACTCAATGGCTCCAACGGGTGGGGATTTACGTCAACGAGTGGCGAATGCACCAACACAAGTGTGTACGCTGGCCCGTTTGATATGGAGCTATTCCACGGATACCTACAGAGGTACATGTCGATGACACGCCACGTCCCATTCCACACGCACATGACGATGAGATATACCCTAGCTACCAACACCGGAGTCGAACGGTCGTGATAAGTACTTTATTTAGAGCACAATAAACATGAGTGCCTATGTAGTGCATACTTAACTATGAGAAAAATGCAGGCCGACATGACGTGGGAGCTACAAACGAGGTGGCTCGAGACGGACGATCGCTTTCGTCCGTTCCTCTTGTGCCCGTCGCGAGCTCGATCCTTTGCCCGACGGGTCGAGGAGAAGCTGCGGCGTATCACGCGCCATTACGTGCACCAGCGTCTCGGGCGTCGTTCAACACCGAGAAGCACAACGCCCACGCGTCACTCGGTGGAGGCGCGCCACGTTGATCCACAGCAGCGCCCACGCGTCACTCGGTGGAGGAGCGCGCCACGTCGATCCATGGAGCAGCCACCTTCTCCGAGACCATCTTTGGAGGATCGGGGCGCACGAGGAGCATATTTCTCCACCACTCCGCGCGGGCCTCGTCCACGACTCTCACAGGCGCCGCCGAGCACCACCTCCGACCAGGTGAGGCTCGGGTGGCAGCAATCACGTTACTTCGACCGATTCGTGAGAACAGATTACTTTGAACAATGGCAGCATCGGCCGATCCCCTACATGGACTTTGCTTATCGACCACAATCTCATCCTCGTGGTAAACGTGTCCCTTCCTACTATTATTAGATGCGTATGTCATTGTTCAAGACTTAATTTCTTGTACACTAGCAGGAGACTCCGTTACATGGGACAATCTCGACGACCGTCATCGCAGACACAAGACGCAGCGGTAGACTGGTTTAGTCAGTATCAACAAGGTACTCCACTACCTATCCCCACACAGAATACACAGGATCAAGGTGAAGGGTCAACTGCACCTCGCCGTGATGTGATTCCACCCCACAGATATGGATGGAGTACACCGAGGCCTCCGCCACCTCGTAAATCGACACCAGTGATATCTACTTATGTATCAGTCATTTACCTATCTATGTATGAGACATCGTTCTATTATTTCATGATTTTATTCGACAAACTACTCAACATAACTTGCAACATAGTTCAACATAACTTGTGGTACATAAATAAGAGTCCTATCTATCCCTAGCATGATGCCTTTCCCTTTCCCTTCGATGATGCCTCGCCCTTTCCTTGGGCGATCCTCGCACTTGCTCTTCTTGGCTGCGATTTCTTCTTCTCCGCCTCTTGTCCCACTCAGCTCTTGCCTTGCTTCCAACGGGTGGCGGCATGAAGATATCATCCTCATCTTCGCTCTCTTCTATCCAGGCCCTACGTGCCACAACCTGCTCCATCATGTCAGCTTGACTCTTCTTGGCCTGCTCTTTCTTCTTCTCCTGTCTCTTGTCCCACTCAGCTCTTGCCTTGCTTCCAACCGGTGGCGGCATGAAGATATCATCCTCATCTTCGCTTTCTTCTATCCAGGACCAAGGTGTATTAGCCACCTCCATCATGCGAGCTTCACTCTTGAAGGTGAGCTTGTCCCACCTTGCCTTGATCCTGAGAAGCTCTGCTCGTACCTGATTTGGGGTCTTCAGTTTCCACCCTCTTAGATAAAGTGACTTACCAAGTGTAACGAGAGCATCATGGTTCGATACCAACATATCCCAGTCGGCTGGTTTATGGCCCATCTCAACAGTTCTGGCTATGAAGAAAAGCCCAATGGACATATCTACAGGCCAGGGAGAC
Source organism: Avena longiglumis (assembly GCA_030063025.1). Lineage (NCBI taxonomy): Eukaryota > Viridiplantae > Streptophyta > Magnoliopsida > Poales > Poaceae > Avena > Avena longiglumis. The sequence continues at coordinate 423,225,840 of CP125976.1, read as the reverse complement.
GCGTCGGTCATAGTGGAGAGGAGTGGAGGAAAATTCGAGAGCAAAAGGAGAGAGGGAAATGAGAGAGTAAGAGGAGGAAGAGATGAACTGGGTTAAAGGATACATCCCGTTGCCCGGATTTATAGAGGCACCGAACCGAATAGGCGGGAAAAAAGGGCGGGAAGTCATGGCGAGAAAAAGAGGGCGGGAAGTCGTGGCGGGAACAAAGGGCGGGGATTACTGGCGTGAAAAATTTGCCGAGAGTAACGGCGGGAAAAAATGGCGGGGAGTACCGGCGGAAAAAATCGGCGCGAAGGATTGCCGAGCGGACGATTATTTAGCGAAGATTATGTAGCGGCGGGAGCACTGGGTAGTCGTCTTGTCAAAGGACGACACGCCATGTCGTCTGTTCAAGGGACGACCCACTCTGTCGTCCGTTCAAGCAACGACTCACTCTGTCGTCCGTTCAACGGACGACGGACAGACAGATTTGGAATTTTTCAGTTTTGCGTATTATTTGTGAAAATGAATAAAAAAATGTATTATTTAAAAAAAATTAGCCTCCTTGTAGCCACTTGAATATATTTTTTCCTTGAAACTTTGTGTGGAACATAAAATGTAAGATTGTAGACGCAAATTATTTTTTATTTTTTTGCCATATTAATATGTTCTTAGAAAATACGTGCATATATGCACCTTAAAAAGCTAAGGTGGATTTCCTCGTACACTATGGCTATTTTCTACAAACTGTGTGGGTCCGAGTTTAGGGCATTTTCACCGGTTCGACCCCGGCCGTCCTAAACGGTCTGTTTTTTTCCGTTTAGGCCGGATAGTAGACGATTTGGGAAGGGTTCGGCATGTCCGGTCAACCGCGCACAGCGGCGTTACCCATTTGTCCGCGCAGGCGGGTGTTGGGGCCATCGCTGGATAAGGAATATAAATCAGCTGAAAATGATGCCATCGCTGGCCAAAGACACACAGATTTACTGGCAAATAACATGGCAGATGTGCGCCATCGTCCTTCGGGCATCGCCAACAAGTGGCCACTTGTTCTGAAATTTACAAAAGGAGGCATTTTCATACACAGATGTTCTTAAAATGGCAACTTCACTGCCCCAAAAGTTGCATCCACCGTTGCCATTTCCCTTCAGGCATCGCGAGCCCTGATGGTCGGATGCCTCTTCGCAACCCAAGCCCTGCGATCGGGGTCGGCGATGCTATCCTGGTCGTTGAGCATGATGACGTTCCCCTCAGCCATGATCTTGGCTTCGGCCTCTTTGGCCTTCGCTTCTGCCTCCAACACCCTAGACCTAGCATCGGTCTCCTTGGCATTGGCTTCGGCCTCCATCGACTTCTCCTTGGCCTCGATCTTCATTACCTTGGCCTTGGCGTTGGCCTATTCCTCCTCGATGGATCTCGTCTGCAGCTCGACAAAGGTCTTGGCGGTGTCCTATTTCTCTTTGCGCCGCATCTCCTCCCTCTCGGCGATGGCATCTTCCTTCTTCTCCAGGATCTGCTTCAAGGTCTTCTGGAACGCCAAGGAACCAGTCTGGCGAGCAAGGTCGGCCTTCGTGGCCTTGTGGCCACCAGGGCGGCGGGCACGGCCGGCAGTCCCATCACTTGTAGAGGTAACAAATCCTTCATCATTGTCGGCGTCTAGGTTGACGACACCGCCCATCGAAGCACTGGACTTGCCCCTCTTCTTGTTGTTCTTTTCTCTCCAAAGGGCATAGCTAGTCTCCCATTTTTTTGTGCCTTGAGCAACGTCCAATAATGGCTCAATGAGAAGGCCTTGTTATCGTTCACCGTCTTGAAGTGCTCCATTTCTTTCATGATCTACACACATGGATGCCAACAATGGCTCAACGCAAATGCAAGATATCGACAAATAGAGGAAGAGGTTTTACCATGTCAACCGGCTGCATGCCGCTTTTTTCCCTTTTCGTCACCATCTCGTAGGAGACTTGGAACTTGCTACACTCGGCATGGATGGTGCCCCAACGCTTGGAGAGGGAGAGATTGTTTCGATCGCTAAGAAAGGCGTCCTTTCCAAATTTCCTATGCTCATGGAAGAACCTGCCCACCTTCTTCCAATAGGAAAAGCCCTTTTGCTCGGCGCCGCATAGTGGATCTTGTGAAATCTCTATTCATGCCTTGCATAGGAGCTTGTCCTCAGTGGGGGTGTAGCCCCTGGTTTGTTGGCTCACCTTCTTGCCGTCTACAATTGAGGCCACAAGTGAAGCGGCCAACGACGCGGCCGTGATGCCCTCGCCCATGGAAGTGCCATCGTTCCCAAACAATGCATCGTCCGCAATGTTGCATGCATATTGTTGGGTCTCTTGTTGTGTCTCTGTCTCGGCCTCGCCATCGTCGACATAGCCATGGCCACACTCGTTGATCATGTCGTGCATGACGTCATCGCCGTCATTTCCCACGAAATCCTACACCCCAATTGGCCATCATAAAGCGACGCGAGCAGTGCACTGGCAATGGCGAAGAAATGTGGAAATCATACTGTGTCGTCGGCGGCCGGCGGCTCGGCTCGCATTTCACCGAACAGGTTGACTAGCATTGGAATGTTCATGGCAGAGATGGTCTGCCGCTTTTTCGATGCCTCCGGGGTTGCATCCGCATTGTATAGAGTGCGGTTCAGGTCGATGGAGGGCTCTCCCGCCTCCGACGATGCCGCACGGGGTTGGTTGAACCGGGACAGCTGGTGGCCTCCAAGCAAGGGCGTGTGCGGCCCTATCATCCTGAGCTGAGATGGTTGTCGGTCGGTAGGCGTGGAAGTGACGGAGCTGGTAGAGGACGTGTCGGCCATGGCCATGCCGGGAAGAGATACGGCGATGCCGAAAACGGCGCCGAGCGCCTCCTACTTGATCAAGTTGATGGCGTGCTTGGCGGCATTCACTGCCATCTCGTTGGCGTCGATCATGTTCTGGGTGGCGATGAGGCGCTCCTTCTCCTCCCGGCGTTCCGTCTCGAGCCTAGAATCAACACGTCGATTTCTCGCCGCTACCCGCCGACTAGCGCGCTTGTCCGACTCGATCTTATGCTCCTCCGGCGTCTGGTCCTTTGCGGGCCTCTTAGGTCGGCCGTGCTTCTTGGCGGCGGGAATGGCGGAGGGCGTAGCATCAACCATGGTGGCAGGATCCATCGCCTTCCCTTACGCTCCCTCCAGTGGAAATTAGGGAGAGGTTTTTGGAGAGAGAAGTGGTGTGGTTTATGTGCCACTGGCGGGAGGGACCGCCAAAGATAAAGGGAGGATGCGCTCGGACAAGCGCGTTGTCCGGTCCGACGCAACCGTTGCCCAGATTAGGTGCACGAATGGGTCGAGTCAGACGTGTGTCCAGATGGGTCGGGCCGCTGGGTGACGCACATGCCCGGCGTGTCTGCACGGACGAGTTCGGACACGCTCGTACAGGATGGGTCGGCCCGATGAAGATGCCCTTATGGCACATGATTGTTGTTGAGATGAACACTGCGACACTAGTCCTTTTTTTAAAACTAGACAAGAGGCTTGCCATTCATGATAAAATAGAAGAGAGATGACCAGTTTATGAGGAAAACTAGCCGAAGACCAAAACAACACAATACTATACACCGGCCCTGAGGCCACGCACCACACGAGTCGATGGCCTAAACATCCAAGTGTCCAAGGCCAACATCCAGAACACCTCAAACGCCACAAGACGAAGGCAAACATGAAGCCCCGCTCCAACATCCACGCCGACCCCCGGGGCCGTGCACCACCTAGCCGAAGACGAAGATCGCCGCCGCCAACCACCAAACTCACTCTACTGATCCCTCCAGCCGACAGAACATCCAATACGAGGCCTCAAGAGTCAAAACGACACAACAGCGCCGCCCTTGTCCGATCCCACGAGGGATCAAGGATTTTCTCCGAAGAACCCGGGTGGAGAAGCGAGACCACCGCCACAACGAAACCTTCAAGAAGAAAACAGCACCCGAGGGCATCGCCGACATTGGTCCCGGCAGACAACCAAGACAAGGCATTCGCCCGATGATGAGTCGCAAACCATAACACCTGCCACCAAAGACCGGCCAGACCAGCGACACCAACACCGTGCCACCAAGGACTAGGCCTTTTGGATGATCAGTCTTCAGACACATCCATAGCGCTCGTACACCAGCACAGGACACATATATGTGTCTTGATACAATGAGCAAACTTGCGCGAGCTTATACGAGTGGTGTCGTGTCGGGGTCCTTCGTGTAGACGTGATCTAAGATGGATGAACCTAAATAGTATTTAATAGGCATATAGAAAGTATTTCCAAAAGAGGGTCCATAGCTCGGTGGTAGAGCAATTGACTGCAGATCAATAGGTCACCGGTTCGAACCTGGTTGGGCCCTGTTATCCTTTTTTTTCTTTCTAAATATAGCTTTTGCTCTGCATTTTCTAGTAATAAATAAACTTAAAAATACAGAGAGGTAAATAGAAAAATGGTAAGTACAAATGTACAATAGCCTTCTTTTTTTTGCGTAGGAATGTACAATAGCCTGGGAACACCAAGAGGCCTAAAAGCATTTTAGTGTCTTTTCTAAGTGTCAGATTCTTCTTTTCCAAGACTATTATACGTCCTAGATGCTTATTTCTATTCGAACAATGTTTGCTTACTCGAATCAAGTTCCTCATTTGAGCATGTGAAGTGTAGCCGATAGAATTATGCAACGGATGTCGGCATAACTTACTCTCTCACGACTAAAATAAATTGCAAAATAAACACCACAATTAGAGCAAATAATCAACGCTTCAGTAAAAAACCACCACCCATTGGGCATTTTGTGAGTCTTTGCCCGAATTGTGATTTTTTTTTGCAATTTACTATACTTGCTCAACGACAATCATGTTGTATGTCAAATTGGTGAGCGTATTTTGTACCCGCCATGTAGGGCTACTAAGGTATGGCACTCCGTTGTCCGACCCATGGACATGGTTGTAGGGTGCTTCTTTCTAAAGATGTTCTTGGGCTGAAAAAATCCTCTATGGATGATCCCTGGTAGTATTAGGCGTAGGAATTGCATTAGGAATGTATTTGGAACTTCATGTTCATGTGTCATTTCTAAATATCAAGTTTTTGTGGTTTTCTATTCTATCTTGCAAACTTTGCAATAATTACGACCGCGTGGTCATGAGGTCGTTTTTCACCTGAACATGTGAAACAGCCTTTACTTAAGATATTTTTTATGTGTGGGTTTGGATGCACCACGGTATGTTTCCTACTTTATGTTTGAACGAATAAATTACAAACTACTCCAGGTGCTCTAGTAGGATGTAAGATGTAGGCACTCTCAAATGCATCGCCCACTCCTCACTCATCTAGAGAAAAAGTGAACTAGAAATGTCCATGCATGATATCCTCTTTTCTTACCGGTGCGTAAGTTATGAAAAAAAAATATTATAGCAGAATCTTGAATTGGTGCATTTTCCATATAAATTATTTATATCATACAAATAGACCATCAGTATCAAAAAGCTACTTGAAAATTTCGCGAATTGAAAATTCAACAAAGGGTCCATAGCTCAGTGGTAGAGCAATTGACTGCAGATCAATAGGTCACCGGTTCGAACCCGGTTGGGCCCTAATTAGTTTAACTTTTTTATTAGGCGACAGAGTTATTATAGTTCTTTATCCAGTTGCTGTCCTCGTGATTGTAATTGGTTTGGCCCTGATTAGTTTAACTTTTTTATTAGGCGACAGAGTTATTATAGTTCTTTATCCAGTTGCTGTCCTCGTGATTGTAATTGGTTTGGCCCTGATTAGTTTAACTTTTTTATTAGGCGACAGAGTTATTATAGTTCTTTATCCAGTTACTGTCCTCGTGATTGTAATTGGTTTGAATAAGGGTGATAGGTGCTTGTGGCTTGAATCACTACCAAATCTGGTTAGTGGCCAGCAGATCTGCTGAGCCGGTTATTTAACGGAATAAAGCTATTCCATCTTTTTAAAAAAAACTCAACACTAAAGTCTTATTTGGCATGTTGACGAATCAACAAACAATGATACAATATGCAATTTCTTTTTATAATTTGTAAATAATGGAAATGTGAAATCTTAAATAAAGCCGACGATTTAACCCCACAATTTTGGTACGATTCTCAGAACTTCTGAACATAGCTGGACATGCTTCCGATGAAAGTTTGCCCAAACTCAATGGTGCAACACAAGGCATTCATAGCATTGCATGTCAACCTATTGTCCAAATGACAATACTAGACATTCCCTTCTGTTTTGTTACAATCTATAAACACGTACGACCAAAGAATAAACAATGGTACAATACAAGAAAGGCACGGATCCAACTATTTCTCTGCCCTTTCCAAGGACATAATCATTTCCGCACTACCGCTTCTCGCTCAGTGAAAAGAGCGCCGCATTGCTGCTGAAAAGTTATTTGTATCTGATCTTTGGATGCAAGGTCTGATCAGCCATCATGGACGTGTAGGCCATCACCTACCGATGAATCCAAGCCGCTGGAGGATGAAGGCCACAATCAGCATGACAATAGCAATGATCAAACCTTTCCTGCCTATGAGCAAGTTCTTTGTCTTCTTTGCGACTTCTACTCCTCGCTGTGCTCTGTCCATCCATTTCATCTGAATGCAAAATAAGCAGAGGTTAACAATTCTAGTTTGACATCGGATAATACTGTGGCCTGGTCTGGTAGAAGCTAAACAAGGTCTGGTAGAAGCTAAACAAAGAAGCGTTGCTATTAGGTGAACTCTGACAGCTAATCCAAGAGCACAATATATGCCAAAAATAATACTATAATTGTTTTGCACAAAGCTCAAAGAAGAGATGGGAAAATTGAGAGAGGGATCTTTTATGTTCCCTCAGTCCCAAATTAATTGACACATATTTGTCTAGATACACTAGACGCGTTTTAATACATGTGAATCTAAACAAACCTGCGTCAATTAATTTGGGACGGAGGGAGTAGTTAGTTTCTCACCATTCTGTCTAAATCTTCAGGAGATAATGAAGACATAGCTTGTTGGGCTTTGACAGCATCCTCCTTCGACAGCTTCATACCAAACTGCTCACTCATGTTTGCCATCATATCAGGACTCATGTTTTTCATCATGGATGCAAACATCTGTTAATTTGGAAAAAAAAAATTAGAGATGTTAAAACCAAAACCTTACCAATTTTTCCTGGTAACAAGACAAAAACTTCATGAAAACTAATTTCCTTGGGATAAAGATTTTTTACCTGCCGCATTGCAGGGTCTTTCATGGAATTTTTCATGATGTCTTGCATATCAGCTGGAGAACTGGGTGATGGCTGGTCCATCCTTTGGTTATTTACTATTTCATCAGGTTTCTCTGTGACATTTAGCGGAGATGAGGTCTGGAAGTTATTCTCACTAGTTGTGGCTCTTGTTGTTGGACGCAAATTACTCCCTGGTCTCAGAGGGGCACTACTAGTACTAGGTCCACCAATGTTAGAAGCCAATTTCATCATATTTTGCAGTTCATCTGGAGACATCTTGCCCATCATGTTAGATGCCATGTTAATCATGTCAGGTGATATTTCTGGCATATTAGATCCGAAATTTGAAGGATTTGTGCCATTTAATGAAGAAGCAGCCTGAAACATCTTTTGTAGTTCTTCTGGTTTCATTGTGCTGATCATATTGCTGGCAGTTTGAACTAGCTCAGGTGACATTCCTTGCATTCCCAAATTCGATAACTCGCCAACATCGTTATTTGACACATAATTTTGAAATGACCTGATACATTATTGACCAGGACAACAAGAACGTTATGCATCATATGTAAAAACACAATGCACTATGAATAAATTAAAGACACTTAGTAATGCTAATGAAGAAAGCAAACACCAGATCCAAGAAAACGTCTATAAACCTAGAAGCTTTGGCAATCAGACATATGTTCTGTGTAGTGTGAACTGACATGATAATCCAGATAGCACACATGCACAACCAGATATAAAAAATATTATATGGATGATCACCAATTGTTAATATTTGCATCATGTAAAGGGAATTAGAAAAACAATTGCAGCTAACAATAATTTATTGCTATTGGCTCATTTTCTTTAAGACATGATATTTGATACAGTATGTAAGACCAGTGCATTTTAAATTGCTAATACCTGCAAAATACTGTTTGGTTACTGAAAGAGTAAAAGGTGATTGTATCTGAAGTAGCAAAAACTGAAACCTATAAAATCGTAAAGAGCTGAGGCTCTGAATATGCAGTCAAACAAAAATAAAAATAAACATAGACTAGAAGCAAAGGGCTATGTTACCTGACAGCAGCAGGATCATTTATTAAGCTTTCCGAGGAGTCAACTTGTCTTGAGTTTCCTGCTCTTTCATGTGGTTGTGAAACAGTATACTCAGTAGATGAACTCCTTTGAGTGCTTGCTGGCTCTGAACTATCTTCTACAATTTCTTCAATAACAACTCCTTCAAAACAAAGCAACATGAGTTTGATCATCCAAACTGAAGTAACACTAAATAGTACCGAAATATCATAGCATCCAACCAATGTCAAAATATATATTTCACTATACAACCTCAGTCCTATACCAATATCATAGTTCGCCTGGATCAAGTTACTTATTTTTAAAATATGTTTCTACCATTAAGCTATCCACCCCCCCCCCCCCCCCCACACACACACACACCAACAAAAAAATTCATAGATACTCTTAGAATGGAGTCATTTAACCACAAGGATTTAATTCAAAGGCACTTGCTGTAGAGTAATGCAGGCTTGGTGTAAGAAAGTACTTCCTCCATTCGGAAATATATCGCAGATTTGTCTAGATACACATGTACCTACACATTAAAACACGTCTAGATACATACGTATCTAGATAAATCTGCGACACTTATTTCCATACGGAGGGAGTATCATGGAATGAAAAAGATCAGCATAATAAACTTCTATAAAGAGAAATATCAGTGAAGATACCTTTTGGAAGGTTTGCTCCTCCCCCCGCAGTGGCAAGTTTTTCTTCCGTGTCTCTGCATCATGAATGTAGTCTATCAGTACGAAGTGAAGAAAAGCAGAGAACCAAAATTACTAACCACTTTTGTCAGCGTCAGCAGCAAGATCAGTAGAATTTATATTTTTGGCGCAGAAAAAAAAACATACCTCAGAATCTCAGCAATAGTTTCATCCTCTGGAGAGATTTCATGGGCTTTACTCAAGTCAGCAACAGCAGCCTGAATGCATTTTCAAGTCAACTATAGTTGGGGAAATGAAGAAAAAATATTTGCAGTAAACCAAGAGATATATACACTTAAAAAAACATAGCAAGGCTTACTTCCAGGTTTCCTAGTTCTTTATATGCCTGACCCCTTCGGTAGTATGCTTTCACATTGTTCGAGTCGTAAGTTAGAACCTGGGGCACATTTGATTGTTGGGTTAGCACTGGGCCGCTCAACTAAAAATAGAGTTTCCGTAATATTTAACTTGAAGAGAATTACACGCTTTCATTACATAATAGATAAATAGCAAAACAGAAAGTGAAAGTAGATTGCATTTAAGATAATTGTAGCACTTTCATGTGTTAGTGTGGTGTAACCACACCTGCATATACTACTGGTAAATAAGTACAATCCCTCAAACATACCTCTGAACCTTCCGTTACGCATTCCTCAAACTTTGCTGATTTCAGGTAACAAGACATTAAATTAAGGGCACACTGCAACTGCAGAGTTTGTCCAGCTGCTGATGGTATGTTCTTCACGTTATCCTTGGCCTGGTCAACAACACAGCATTTAAAATAAACTAGCAATACTGGCAACCATGTCACCTTTACAAGAAAGGAGTGAGATCTAAACTCACCAGCTTGTACTTGGCGGCAGCATCAGTATACTGCCCACGGCTGTGAAGTTCATTTCCCTAGAACAAGAGAAACAAGAACAAATAAGGTGATATTATGGAAACTCATAACATGGATAGAACCGTGGAAAGTAGAGGTATGGTAATTTCATAGTCAAAAGATTGATAAACAGACAGATGCAAGAATGAAATTATGTATCCAAATCATCAAAACCAGAGCATTTTGAAGTTTTTAATTGATTCATTTAGAGTGATGCAGAAGTTGTGATAGTGTGAGCCTATTATTATTATCCTGTTTTATACAAATAGATTCTGAGCTTAAAAAAATGATCAAGCTTGTTTGTGCAAATCTCCACCAAAAGGAGCCAGACAATGTCCTTACCTGCTAAAAGAAAAGGTCATACTGGACTCTGTAGTGTGTACATACCTGCTGCTTTAACATCTTGGCACCAGACAACACATATGACATTTGCTCATCAGCTTGGGCCTTCATAGCAGCAAATTCCTCGGGCTTAGTGTTGGCAATTTTTTCAGTCATATTAAGCATTTCCTCTGGCCTTGTCTGATTGAGCTGCTGAGCTGCTCGTTTGAAGTCCTCGGGTCTCATATTTTTCATACTCTCGGATGCTAACTTTATAAGGTCAGGATTGGCCATCATCTGCAGTTATCAATATTCACTTGGTCAGTGGCATGTCACTTGTGCTTCCTTCGGAGATAACAAATAACATTAAGCAACGAAAAGCTAATGCTGCCGGACACCATAAATAACAAGCACAGGAAACGGTGCTGATATCCACCAGCAGAAGAAAATAAACGAGTTTATCCAACAACAATGATCATGTTGCATATAGTTTAGACACTTAATAAACATATAAAGAATTGAGGCAACGAAGCAGCAAACAACGTTCCTATTGCACATAGTTTAAACACAAGCATCCAGTTGCCATCACCGGTGAAGCAAGCAAACAGTACCGATTCAAACATAGCCCGACCTGGAGGCTGGAGACCACCCACGGGCTACAATTTTATTTCCCAAATGAAGCGATACCACCAATTGGCTTAAGGAGTATATAATCCTAGTACCAATTGACTCGAGTAGTGATACCGGTTGACTCGAGGTGTAATCCTAGTAGCGATTCAACTCGTATGAAACCTAGAGTATGCCAACAACGGCAGCGATTCGCTCTAAACAAAAAACAGGAAGGCCAAACTGAGCGTGATCTCCCCCTCGATCTACCGCTGGCGCCACCAGACCCGGGCGGAATGCTCCCTAGAGTCAGTTTAGATCGAAAAACAACATGAGCGGACGCAGGAAACAAAACCGTAGGATGGATCCAGTGGGGAGACCTGCTGCTGCATCCTGGCGAGGTCGTCGGGGGACATGCGGCGCATCTGCTCCTGCGCCAGCCGCATCATCTCCGGATCCATCATGGCGACGCCGCCGCGCGAGGGATCGCGATAGGGGGGGATCGAGGCGAATCGAAGACCTCCGATGGATCGAGGCAGCGACCGGGAGCTCGCGGATTTGGGAATTAGCTCTCGTGTGTGTAGGGGTCTCGCTTTCTTTTTTCCTTTCCTTTTGATTTGATACCGTCTCTTTCTTCTTTTATTTTGGTGGTTTTGATTCGTAAACCTCGCGCAGTGGTATTTATTGACGTGCAGAAAACCGACACGGACCTCCACTCCGAAATCGGATGCTTCCTTGAGGTGGCCGCTATTTTGGATGGGTTGGGCTCGGAGTCGGATCGGATGGAGACCAAACGGCCGAAGACAGGCTCGCGGGTAGGAGAACCACTCGAAAAAAAACGAGCAGATCGCGTGTGGCGTCACTTCGTGGACCGAGGGTCCACGGTCAGTCGTCCAAGACGGCTGGACGTTGAGCTGCTCAGCCGCTCCACCGGCCTCCACGCGCTGCATTTGGGTCTTGTTTCTGTCCGGTTTCGATTTTTAGGTAAAGTGCGATACCATATGAATCAAGTGAGTACAACAATCTGATTAAAGAACTAGTCCTACATCCGAGCTAGACAGTAGAGGGACATATAATTTACCATTTTGTGCGACAAAACATAGGATTCGACCATATCGATGTTGCATTTCTAGTGAAATTTACCTCATATTTTATTGGCCAAGACGTTTGGCAAAGCTAGACCCAAAATGACGCGCACTTTATAACAAGTAGAGTTTGTTTAAAATATTCAACTAGTAGATTGAGTTGAAACCAAATCTTAAACTCGAATCCCTCAAATCAGCACCCCCACCTTACCGACTCCAATTGTCATGCGTCAAAATTGTATTTCCATACTCAGATGTGGCAATACATTGGTCAACACCGGGATCTCGCTTATACGAGCACAGAAAGGAGCGGCAACAAAGAAGATGGTCACCACGATGTGTGATGCTACTCCATGTGCACACTTCGGTTGGCCCGCTATCAAGATGAAATGGCATTTTTCTTCCTAAATGGTTTTGGTGTTTAATGACAACATGTTATAGGACTAATCTTGTGCTTGAGTATTGTAGGCTTACTCGTTGAATGCCAGAAGATGGTAGAAGCCCAGCAAAAGTGAAAGAACAATGCAGTTTACTTGTGTTTTTCATTTCTTTGGGTCATATGAACACAAATAATCAGGTTCTTTAACTATGAAAGGAATGGATGGAACCAACTCATTATGCTGTAAGAGAGGCCCTTCAAAATCCAACATGTGGGGGCATTTTGTTGTTCTAGGCCAGAACTACCGGTGTCAGTACAATAGAACATCTAACCAGCCTCCGGTCCGAATATCCGCACCTATATTTCAAGCTGTCTCAAATGCTACAACTCTCTATATAGGGCCATAAGTTGGATCAGAACTTATAGAGACCAAAAGTTTGACCACTTACTCTGGATCATCTTGATTTCTCCCTAAGGTTGGAGGCCACCTATAAAATATCGACTTCTTTCCCAAGAGCATACAACCCATCATAGTCTCTCACTTCCATTAATACAAAGCTTCAAAACTCTACATCTCTAACTATAGCCGGTCAAACTTGACGCTCTCTTGGTTTTGGGTGAGAAGACTCGGGTCTACCTTTTCACCAAAGAAACACCGATCATCCTTTTGTTCCACAGTGAACCTTGTTACTCTTGGATGTTCAGGCATCCTAGATGGAAGAGTTTGCCACAGTTGAATATGATTGGCAAACCCTTCTTCTCCCTAGGCTACAATAATTCTAGGTATTTTCCTTGTAGGGATGGCAATGGGTAAAGTCCCTATTAGTGCAAGGTTTTGGGACAAAAAATACCCATGGTTATGGAAATTTTTATGCCCATCGAGTAGAGCGAGTACGGATATGGAAACATATAACCCCTACATGTAACAATATTTGACATGTGAGTTCTAATTTATCCTAACATATCTACATATATGAAAGTTAAGCACTTCAGCTATCATTTACATGCGCCAGATCAGCCTCCGTTACTGTAGATCGCATCTATAGTAACCGGTACTCACAGTGTGATTTTTTTCTGTTATTATCCGTGTCTTCCAGGTGGTTCGGTGACAATCCAGATCCTCTTCTTCCTCACTCTCAAATCTCCGGCTACTCTCCTCCTATCCAATCCCCATCGTGGCTCACAAAAAAGGCTCCATCCTTCTCGCTCAGGTGCTCCACCCGGGGGTCGGCTCCCTCTTGGCTCCTTCTTCTTCCTCCCTGGACATCATTCGTCGCCTCCTCCTGGTCTAGACCATGGCCTCAACTTGGTGCTGCGCGGCGAAGGGGCGGCGGCGGCGGGTGGTGACGGAGGTGGCACACGCGCACCAGTCAACAACGAGGGGGGCTTTCCCCGGTCACGGAAGTACCGCCGGAACCATCGGTCACTACCCAAGAATCTCTTTTTCGACGGTACGTGTACTGCCTCCTCCTCTGATTTGCCTTGCTAGGTTCTCTGCCCGCATCAACCGTCGGTTTTGCAAGGCAGTATTGAACGCCTCTAGGAATCATCTAGAAGACGATGTGTCACTGATGCGTGACTTATTTTTAAAATATTAAGGAGATTCAATCATAGTTCTGCAGGTGATTGCAACATCTTGTGTCTTTGATCGAACATTGATCTTTCTTATTATTCTTTGATACACAGGTTAACTAAGGATAGTTCATATCGTACGACATGATGATCCAGGTCAATTTACACACTTCGTGATTTGCTTCAGACCTTGCAGACCTGCATATACTTTTGTAGAGTGTTTTTCCTCTGGTTTTAGTAAAGCATGAAGAGAAAATCCACTATTACATATCTCCAAAGGGAATGTACCTATCTGCATAGTACTTTTTTTTCTCATCAAATCTATACACAAATTAATACTACCATTAAGAGATTTCTTTTTGTTGTTATTACCTCACATAGTAGAACTTAATGTCCCCAATTTCTGAACTGTTTTGCAGCACCACCGTGCAGGGCCGACTCTATATTTTGCGAAGCCCTTGTGCGAAGTTAACGCAATGGGTCCTAAGGCTAATATATATGTAGACATATATAGAAATATAGACAATTATATATAAAATCCGGGAGCTATTTAGTTACTTATCCACATAGAAGGACTGTTCATTGACCTCATGCTCGACATTTGAATTATGATCATCATCTTGCGAGGGTTCAGATTCTTGAGTTTGATTATTTTCATTGAAATCATCAACACTAGTTACCGGAAAATACTGTCCTAAGCATATTTTTGTGATTCAGTAAGTTCAATCTCCCGTTTCCTTTTATTTCTTTTCGCAACACTGGATGTATGTTTCAGCGGTGCTTCACCTAAAACTGTGAGGGGATTGACTATTTATTTACACAAAGAACTAATGATTAGAACCCTAATACAATCTTGTAAGCAAGCGAGGCCGGGATTGAATATTACCAAGGGGTCAGCAACGCTGGAACGGGCACACGCGAGCAGACCAAGGCTCTGGGCATCGATCTGTTGACCAAGGGGCACACGCGAGCAAACCAAGGGGGCAGCAGCGCTAGAACAGGTCGATATGTCGATCTGGCGATCAATCGTTGAGCTTGTTCGCTGGAGCCTGGAGGAGATCGATTGGGAGCCAGTCTGTCCAGGGCTGGGTCTGTCAAATACAAATTGGAGAGACAGAGAATCAGGAGCAGATTGATATCGCGGATCGCATACGCTCGGTGCGTGGGAGCGTGGGTCGTGCTTTTTTTCTCAAAGTAGGAAGGCTACTGGACGGCTGCCGACTAGGCTAGGCCTTCCATTCTTTTTTCAGACAAATGTGTAGGCTACAGATTATATAGAAGTATGTAATATGGGCCCCTCCTTACACGGGCCCTTGGCCGCCGCACATGGTTGCCATGGGCCAGAGCCGGGCCTGCCACCGTGTTTGCTTGGTCCACACACCCATCTGACCTTGGCCAAGGTCCACAAAGATGCCAATTGGAGGTCTTTTCAGTTTTGTGGCCAACATTGCTGAGCAGAATTGATACAACCGTCATTTCGCATACATTGGCGAGCAAGCCTAGCGGCAACAACTATGTAGAACCTCGGTTTGATGAGTGTTAATTTGGGTGCAAATATGGAATAGTGGTATTCATGGGTTGATGTTTCCGGCACACTTAAAGAAGTTCTTTAGCTAAGGGCTAACGTAAGAGAAGTTACTTTAATCTCCCATTTATAGATTTTCTATTGTCATTACTAACTGAATGAAGGTGCATTACCTTTGGACATTGCATTTCTCTTATGTTCTTCTGGACCGGTGAAATAAATAGTTGCATGAAACATCAAAGTTCATTATTTATGTGACCTTACGATAGCTATAGTGTAGGGGTAAGTTGCTACTTGCATGTTTACTCAGGGTAGCATGTATTAATTCAATGATTGTGAGCACGGTAAATTTGTTCTTTGTTCAGTATGAGGAAGCGTCCTGTTTGCTATTGTGATTTCAGTACCACTTATGAGTTATGAGATGCCAACCAAGCAGTGCAGGATTATATTTACTAGATTTTCCTGCTGCCATTCTTTATATGTGTGTATTATTTTCCTCTGTTTCTGAGTATACTTCACATACTACATGCTTCATGTTATATGAGTACATGAAAAGCTATATTCCTTTCGCTTTCTGCTCGCAGTTCTTGGATCTGTCTAATATGAAAATGTAACTACCTCGGTGAATTACGCTCCTAGTTACAAGCCTGGATGAACGGAAATGGTTGAAATAGTACGGTGGGGCCCAAATGCCACTCACAGGTAGACCTTTCGGCCGTCCCAACCATTTCCAAACATCGGGACGAGCAGGCGTAATCGGCAGGCGAAGGGATCAACTACATACACAAATGAGTATGTATGCAAGCCACCATACAACAGTACATCAGAGCCATACCATCTAAAAAGAAAGGAAATATAGCAACGCCATACGGCAAGATTCAAACGTCCTAGATAGATATAATTGTTTAGGATATCTCCTCATACATCACACATCAGAGTATCAGGCGGAAGCGGCAAACAAGATCCGAGTACGGATAATAAGCAAATCGGCATAAGATGCCCCATAAATAAGCACATCCCGCCCACAGATCTCACGGATCCCCGTTCCCGGAATCTCTACACCGAATGATCGTTGCCCACATCGTCTGTCTCCTCCACCCAGTATCCATCTCGTGAGTGTACCTGTTCATCTGAATCAAACAATTTATCGTGTGAGACCCTAGGGGTACTCAGCAAGTCTTTATGCCTCTAAAGGGGACACAACCTGGGGTGACGCAATTGCAGCAAAAGATAAACCCTAACAATTCTATAGATACTGCTAACCATCCGCCTAACCAAAGATAGACGGATGTTCGTGAATTAATGACAACGATTATAACAGTAATATCATCGATCCATCCTCCTCCTTGCTTACCAACGAGGAAGAATTTAACAACCCCCATCCGTTGGCAATTTTATTAACCATTCCATGAGTGTTGCACTATTTACTAGTCGATTACTTAGTCAAATTAAAAGTGGTACTTTAGTTATGCTTGTCTATGATCGAGAAACCGTGCTCCAAGTCGTCCATAACCGCGGACACGGCTTTGAAAGTTTTACCTGCAGGGTGCACAAATAGCAACACACACTCGATCAACCTCGGAAAAACCAAATCAAAACCCAACGAGGCCTTCACGACAAAGCAATCACGATTCAAATATTTAGGGCCCATTGAGTACACCAAACGAAGTTAATGACCCGAGACGGACTCAAGGTTTGGGTGGACGGTGTAAATATCGGGAACCCAAAGTGTGACTTGGCTTGTCGATACCGAAATCGTGTCCCGATCCTAACAAGACAGTGCTCCTCGCACAATCGTAAATAAAGCAGTAAAGCATGGCATAAGTACAGGATAGTAAATAAAACCTCAAACTATTTTGTGGCCCTAAGAAATAAGAATGAATCAAGCTCTGGCTCAGGGGGGTCCCATAAGCCTCCCGGATGTGGATAGCGCGAATATTCAAGGAACAGGAATCAAGTACTCGGGGTCCTACGGGACACAAGTGAGCAGGAAAAACCAAATAGCAGATATTGCCCACCGGTGCCACTTTCATTAGTTATCCCATTACTACTCAGGTTAAGTTGTTTGGGTACCTCGTTATCCATCAGACACTCACATACCCTACACATGCTGTTCTACGACTCGCATGGCTCAAACAACTCCTGTAGTAATGGCTCATAGGATGGAGGAACAAGCTGCGGTGGGGTTTAAAAGTAAAGGCTATGCAATACTTAGGGTTCAGTTTAATGCAATCGCGACTCAATGATGCAAGAATAAGATAGAGGCAATAGGTACTATATGTATGCAAGCATGTGGTAGTGCTTGCATGGCAGCTCAGTTGAAGCGAGAGAAGGATCTGGGTAGTGCTCCTGGGTTTCTTGATATATCCCTTGCTCAATAAAATGCGACAAGCAAACAATCATGCCATGATGAATGATGCACAAGTTGCAGGGCAATAGAGTAGCATGGCATGGGTGAGGTGTAGAATACCAGAAATAAACATTTTATTGAGTTTTAATCATGTTTTATACTCAATTAAGTTGATGTATACTTTATATTTATATGATACATGCTGCAAAACAGAACATGGAATGCATAATCAGAAAGGTCTCGTCAAGCTGATCATTTTAGACATATCATTTGTTAAATTTGGAGTTATAAATCAAAAGTTATTAATTAATTAAGGTGAAGGGCATTTTATTGTAATTTTGAACAACTTGAAATTTAAAATATGCAAAATATATTTTGGGTGGCATATTTGAAATCCTCACATTTTTCTGATTCAAAAACATATATTATTTGTATTATTTGGAATTATGAATTTAAATTTATTTTAAAGTCAAAATAATTAAAAGGGGGGTCAAAGTCAAAGGTTTGACTAGATAGAGTCAAATCTGGTCAAATTCAAAAACATGGTTGAATTCATATTTGGAAAACATTTACTTTTCATTTTGAAAGTTTTTACAAATTCGAATTATTTCATAATATATGAATTTAGTTAGATTTAAACATTTCCTGAAATTTTATTTGTATTAAAGGTTTGACAAACTTTTGTTACTCAGGTGAAAGTTACCCACGGTCACTGACGGGTGGGGACAGAGGCAGAAGGGCCACAGAGCGCGCAGCCAACTAGAAAGCGCCAAGTGGCACAGGCGGGGCGCGGGTTGAGCCGAGGAAAACTCCAGGGGCCTATGTGCAAACTACCCGGAGCTTATCGATTGGAGCTTGACGAACTGAAGAACTGACCGCGAATTAGGCTAGCTGAATCGAATCTTGTGACGAATATGCCGACCAAACCATTGAGAATTTTGCTTCGACGTAAAGACCAAAGTTGTAGTGGAGAGAAAGATTTACAAGTTTCATTCAGGGTGGTTCTACAGAGGAGGCCTGCATAGACCGGCAGTCGGAGAAGAACAGAGATAAAACTCATGCAGAAATCTGACGAAACTGAAGAATAGGATCGACCGAACTGCTAGCTGACTCGATCTTCGGAAGACGATGGCGACGATTCCATCGAGAATTCCGGCGTCCCACAAAAACAAAAGACGGAGAGGGTTGATAGGGCTACAACTTTGGTGTTTGGGGATTTTGCGAAGGAGGACTGCAGCGGACGGGGCAAGGCGAAAACAGAGGGTGTTCTTGGGTCAGCATATCGCCGGTGTTGTGGCAGTCTTGCACTGCGTCTGCAGCGTGCATCGTCTTGGCGAGGTGATGCAGCCGGTGATAAAGCGATGGAGGTGAGGCGGAGAGATGGGGAGAAGAGAGGGGGTCCTTACCTCGCTCGATTCCCATGGAAACAGGGAAGGGGACGCGCGAAGTGGTGGCGTTGCGTACGCGCCGAGGTGGCGAGGCGGCTGTCGGTTCTGTGCTCGGCCAGGAAGAAGAGGAAGCAGAGGCGCCACGTCCAGCTCCTCCTAGAGCTCACGAGGTGGTCGACGAAGACCGCCTGCACGCCCTTCGGCTCCAGAAGGTGATCAAGGCGACGGCGCGGTGACGCTCTCCTTGCTGTTGCTCTCGGGCAGGGTGAAAAAATAGATGGGAGCAGAGGTAGGGGATGGCGGCGGAGAGGAGGGGAAGAGGGAGGCTAGGGTTCGAATAGGCCTCCGCGGCTTGGGGGATAAGAAGAGGAGGGAGATGGCCGGTACGGTGGGATGGCCACCGCCTCCTCCGTTGTCTGCTGCAGAGAGGAGGAAGGCGACGAAAAGAAGAGGAACAGGAGACGGCGTCGGGTGGAGGGGTACCAGGCCGCTGGTGGCATGCTACGGGCCGGCCCAAGAGGGAGGGAGAGGGATCGGGCCAGGGCTGCTGCTCTCTCTCTTAATTCTTTTAATGTTTTATTATTTGTTTGTTTGTTTTTATTCTATTACAATTTCAAACCAGCTTCTAATTTCAAATTCTTTTGAACTTTTTCCCAGGGGTTTTGAACAGAGGGTTTGACCATGAGGAGAGGCAAGAGAGAACAAGAGGCATAAGGAGAGAGAATGCCCACATACATATTCATTTTGGGCATTTTACTAGAATTGGGATTTAGGGTTTAGAAAATGGAACAAAAACATTTGAAAAAATAATGGACCCTAGCAAGTGGATCCCATCTTGTAGGAACAAAAATAGTGAGAGATAAAAAGAGAGAAGAAGGTAATGGTGATAGCATTATACAATCAAGACAAAGCAAATGCAAGCTAGATATGATGCTCAAATGCAAGGTGGCATGATGACATGAGCATGATATAATTATGATGCAACAATTATATATGTAAGTAGCCATTATATTACTAGACCAAGTAGCATTACAATTGTTAGACAAATGGGATGCTACAACTCTCCCCCACTAAACAGGAATCTCGCCCCGAGATTCTAGGAAGAATAAGAAGACTCAAAGAGGGTAGGATAGTTGGCACGGAGTTCATCTTCACGCTCCCAAGTGGCTTCATCAACATAATGGTGCGACCACTGCACCTTGCAGAACTTGATGGAATTGTTGCGAGTCCTTCTTTCTGCGGTCTCAAGGATTTTTGTGGGGTGTTCTTGATAAGACAGGTCTTCTTGGAGATTGATTAGATCATGATCCATGGTCCTGCCGGGATCCTTGAAGCACTTCTTGAGTCGAGAGATGTGGAAAACATCATGGACTTTGAGTCTTTCCGGGAGCTCAAGAGCATACGCAACTTCTCCTCTTCTTCCACGAATTTTGAAAGGACCGATGTATCTAGGAGCCAGCTTTCCTTTGATACCAAAACGGTGTGTGCCTTTCATGGGAGTGACACGAAGGTAAACGAGATCACCAGGGACATACACCATGTCCGTGTGCTTTCTGTCATAATTGCTCTTCTGGCGACTTTGAGCAATCTTCAGATTTTCAAGAATGATGTGCACCTTCTCCTCCGCTTGAGTTACAATGTCAGGGCCAAACCATATTCTTTCTCCTGCACCTGACCAACCAATTGGAGTTCTGCATTTGCGGCCATAGAGAGCCTCAAATGGTGCCATCTTCAGACTTTTCTCGAAGCTGTTGTTGTAAGAGAATTCAGCATAAGGAAGACATTCTTCCCACTTCATGCCAAAGAGATGACGCAAGAACGAAGCATATCCTCCGAATCGATTGATCCTTTCAACTTGTCCTGCGGTGAGGGTGGTAAGTTGTCTTGAAGTTCAATTTTGTTCCCAAAGCATTTTGGAAACTTTCCCGAACTTGGAAGTGAAGATGCTCCCACGGTGCGAACTGATCTCAAGTGGAACCCCATACAGAGAGACAATTCATTGATATAGAGCTCACCAACTGAATTCCGAAATTGTTTCCTTGATGGGGAAGAAGTGAGCCACTTTAGAAAGCCTCAATGACAACAAAGATTGCATTGTTGCCCTTCCATGACCTTGGAAAACCAGTGATGAAATCCATCTCTACTTTCTCCCATTTCCATTCGGGGTTTCAATGGTCAGAAGACCGAAAGGTTTCGATGGACAGCTTTCACCTGGCGTACATCACACTCCGAGACATACTTGGCACAATATCTCAATCCACCACCAATATTGTGTTTTCAAGTCCATGTACATCTTTGTGCCGCTGTGGTGGATAGAAAGAATAGAATCATACGCCTCCTTGAGAACTTGCTCTCTCAAACCCAGGTAGTTCGGAACAAACATCCGGTGTTCAAAGAAAAGCGTGCCTTGATCATCGACGTGGAAGGACTCATACTTCGGAAGCTGAAGTTTGGAGATGATCTTTTTGGTGTGCGGATCACCAAGCTGACGAGAGCGAACCTTTTCTTCCAAGAGAGGAGTAGCCAGAAGGTTCAGGAGATGCCCTTGTTCCACAATTTCAAGGTTGAGCTGACGGAATTCCTCGCACAAGAGAGGCTGTTGTTCTTCCATCATGAGGTTATTGACATAAGCTTTGCGGCTGAGAGCATCGGCCATGACATTAGCTTTGCCCGGAGTGTAGTTGATGGTCAAATCAAAATCATTGATTGCTTCAATCCACCTCCTCTGCCGAAGGTTGAGATCAGGCTGAGTGAAGATATACTTTAGACTCTTGTGATCAGAAAAGATTTCGCAACGGTTGCCAAGCAAGTAGTGCCTCCATAGCTTCAAAGCGAAGACAACTGCTGCGAGCTCGAGGTCATGTGTAGGATAGTTGATCTCATGCATCTTAAACTGTCGAGAGGCATAAGCAACAACTTGTTTTTCTTGCATAAGGACCGCACCCAATCCTTGCAAAGAGGCGTCACAGAATATCTGGAAAGGCTTAGAGGTGTCCGGAGGAACCAAGACTGGTGTGGAAGTGAGCTTCTCTTTGAGTGTCTCAAAACTTGCTTGACATGCAGGAGTCCAAAGGTATTTCTTGCCTTTCTTGAGGAGATCGGTAAGAGGCTTCGCTGTCTTCGAAAAGTTACGAGCAGCGGCAGCAATAACTAGCCAAACCAAGGAAACTCCGCACTTCTTTGACATTAACAGGAGGAAGCCATTCAACAATTGTCTTCACAGTTTCCGGGTTGACTGCAATGCCCTTGGCAGAGATGACATGACCAAGATAGGTTACTTGAGGCAGCCAAAACTCACACTTGGAGAACTTTGCATACAAGCGGTTCTCACGAAGCTTGTTTAGGACACACCGAAGGTGTTCTTCATGTTCTTCCTTTGACTTCTAATAGACTAGGATGTCATCCAGATAGACCACAACTAACTTATCAAGATACTCCATGAAAACCGAGTTCATAAGCCTCGAGAAGGTAGCAGGTGCGTTGGTGAGACCGAAAGACATGACCGTGTACTCATACAGGCCATAGCGGGTGGTGAAAGCTGTTTTAGGCACATCTTCCTTGCGAATCTTGATTTGGTGATAACCACTTCTCAAGTCCAGCTTAGAGAATACCACAGCTCGACATTTAGTCGATCGAAGAGATCATTAATCCATGGAAGGGATATTTGTTCTTGATGGTTTTAGCATTGAGAGCCCGATAGTCAACACAAAGTCTATCGATCTGTCGCTTCTTCACAAAGATTGTTGGGCTACCCCAAGAAGAGGTCTTGTTGAATGAAACCCAACTTCTCTTGTTCATCAAGTCGACGTTTGAGTTCACCAACTCAACCAGGACCCATTTTATAAGGCCGCTTGGAGATAGGAGCCGTTCGTGTTCAAGCTCAATTACAAACTCAACCTCACGATCCGGAGGCATACCCGGCAACTCTTGGGAAAGACATCCGGGAACTCACAGACCACGGTACACTCGAATAGCTTCCATAGCATCATCATTCGAGCCGCCAAAGAGAAAAGCTGGATAGCAGAGTCGACTTGGAGAAAAGACTATATGGCCTTGAGGATCTTGAGAAACCGAGCGGCTCAAAGACAATCAATCACAAATGCATTTGTCAACCAATCCATGCCCAAGATGACATCAATGTCGAATTGCCTGAACAATTAAGGACGCCGAGCGAAGAGCCACCAATCTCAATTTGATTGCCATGGCTGATATGAACAGCCCTCATGTTTGCTCCGGAGAAAGGACCATTAACCGCTTGAGGAGAGGAACCATAGCTAACTCATTTTCATTTGCAAACTTGTGAGAAACAAATGAATGCGATGCACCGAATCAAACAAAACTCGTGCGACTGAGTTAACGGAAGCATACCCATCACAACTCGGTGCATGCTCGGCTGAGGCGTTGACACGCTTGGCACGAGCAATGAGACCGGGCTTGGTGTTGATGTTGAGAGCCCGAGGTGGTGGTGCACGAACTGCAGGAGAGCTTGCCGCAGATCTTGGAGGGGTGGAGGAAGAGCTTTGTTTTCATCTGGACGGTTCCACTTTTGATGCCCAGTGTCTCCACACGTGAAACAAGCACCAGGTGGACATGGAGCAACGTAGCCAGGGACTCCGCCAGGCGCTCCAGGGTAGTGGTGGTTGTAGCCCCTGGGAGCAGCAGTGAGGAAGTTTGGTGGCCTTGCCGCGTAGCTTGCGTGTCTTGGTGGAGCGGGAGCGGTGGGGTGTTAGGAACCCGACACGGCTTAGAGGGAGCCGACATAGTCGAAGAGCTTGTCGCATCACGGTTGTGTTTCTTTGACTCCTCAAACACTTGCCTACTTGCTTCCTCTGCAGAGTATGTCTGAAGTTCCAGAAAAGACGCCGGCCTTGCATGTGTGATTGCATATTTAATCGATGCATTGAGCCCTTGCCGGAACCTCTTTTGCTTCTTATTGTCATCAGAGATCTCATCGCCACCATAACGAGAAAGGTTCATGAAGTTCCTGATGTAGGTATTGACATTGTCATTTCCCTGCTTGAGGTTGAGAAACACTTCCTTCATTCTCTCCATGACAATTTCTGACAGATACTGCTCTTTGAACGCTCCAGTGAACTGTTCCCAAGTAGTCTGAAAACCAGTGCAGTTTGCCTTCAGGTAATTCTCCCACCAGAGAGCTGCATCTCCCTTCAGAAGGTGAGTAGCACACTTTACCCATTCTTGCTCAGGAACATCAGCAGTCTCCAGTAGCCTTGACATCTCACGCAACCAATCATCAGCATCAAGTGGTTGATCAGAAACATCAAATTGGCGTGGGTTGAACTTCAAGAAGCTTTTGATGTCTCCTCGCTTGGGAGGTGGAGGTAGCGGAGCAAACTCATTCCTCCTGACACTTTCCTCAAAACGCTGCTGGTTCTGCTGCATTGCTGCCAAGGCATTGACGATGTTTGACAACGCGGACCCCAGTTCAGGTGGTATGTCTTCATCAGAACGGCGTGGTGGAGCCATCCTGTGATTGATATAAAACACAAGTCAGTACTATAATGGAGAATAATAATAATCCAAAATAGTACCAAGATGGAATTAACCAAGATTAAAGGATACAATTTACTAAGATGATATTAAAATATCAACAAAGTACAAAGCACCTAGAAGATATTAAGCATATCGCACACGACTGAAAAGGAGTGTGGTACACAAATATATCAAAGAAAATTTTTCCACAAATTTCGGCATTAAAATACCAATAGATGCGCAAAATCACTTAACGAATCAAGATTAGTGACTCTACCAATTCAATATACAAAAGCGAATGATAAGAGTAGTGGTATGGTCGCGACTCCATCCCGCACTAAAATCATTACTCCGCAAATGAATAAGTGGAACACATATCCTAACCCCTTCTTCTCACGATGAACCTAAGATTAGCAACTATGGAAACGAACACCCCAAACAAGATAACGTCGGATAACAAAGAGTAAGATAGATCGGGGCGGTATACAACGAAACAGATAGATCGCGTCGGTTTGCAAAAGCCTGTCGGTATGGAATGTACCAACAGTTGATATCCAAAAGGCCGATTGTGATAACAACTTGGATGCAACAGATAGACAAGGAATTACACACACACACACAACCTATGGTACTACGGAAACCCAGAACACGTGAATCCTAGTTTGAACTTTTTAAGAAGAGGATTGAAAACGTTACACTTCCTTACCAGAAAAAGGGTGGGTGGGTGGGTAAGAAGAAAAGTGGAAGCAGTCCTACTCACGCGTTTTGTTTTTCCCTAGTATACATAACTAGCAAAATATTTGCTAGACTGACAACGACCATTTGGCTGAGACCCTGAAGGGTGGGATGGCTCTGATACCAATTGTAACTACCTCGGTGAATTACGCTCCTAGTTACAAGCCTGGATGAACGGAAATGGTTGAAATAGTACGGTGGGGCCCAAATGCCACTCACAGGTAGACCTTTCGGCCGTCCCAACCATTTCCAAACATCGGGACCAATCGGGCGTGAATCGGCGAAGGGATCAACTACATACATAAATGAGTATGTATGCAAGCCACCATACAACAGTACATCAGAGCCATACCATCTAAAAAGAAAGGAAATATAGCAACGCCATACGGCAAGATTCAAACGTCCTAGATAGATATAATAGTTTAGGATATCTCCTCATACATCACACATCAGAGTATCAGGCGGAAGCGGCAACAAGATCCGAGTACGAATAAGAAGCAAATCGGCATAAGATGCCCCATAAATAAGCACATCCCGCCCACAGATCTCACGGATCCCCATTCCAGGAATCTCTACACCGAATGATCGTTGCCCACATCGTCCGTCTCCTCCACCCAGTATCCATCTCGTGAGTGTACTTGTTCATCTGAATCCAACAATTTATTGTGTGAGACCCTAGGGGTACTCAGCAAGTCTTTATGCCTCTAAAGGGGACACAACCTGGGGTGACGCAATTGCAACAAAAGATAAACCCTAACAATTCTATAGATACTCGCTAACCATCCGCCTAACCAAAGATAGACGGATGTCCGTGAATTAATGACAACATTTATAACAGTAATATCATCAGATCCATCCTCCTCCTCGCTTACCAACGAGGAAGCGGACGAACAACCCCCATCCGTTGGTAGTTTTATTATCCATTCCATGAGTGTTGCACTATTTACTAGTCAGTTACTTAGTCAAATTAAAAGTGGTACTTTAGTTATGCTTGTCTATGATCGAGAAACTGTGCTCCAAGTCGTCCATAACCGCGGACACGGCTTTCAGAAAGTTTTACCCTGCAGGGGTGCACAAATAGCAACACACACTCGATCAACCTCGGAAAACCCAAATCAAAACCCAACGAGGCCTTCACGACAAAGCAATCACAAGATTCAGAAATATTTGGGGCCACCCCATTGAGTACACCATAGCGAAGTTAATGACCGAGACGGACTCAAGGTTTGGGTGGACTAACAGAACGACTGGGAACCCGAAAGTGTGACTGGGCTTGTCGATACCGCGAAATCGTGTCCCGATCCTAAACAGTACAGGTGCTCCTCGCACAATCGTAAATAAAGCAGTAAAGCATGGCATAAGTACAGGATAGTAAATAAAACCTCAAACTAGTTTGCGGCCCCAAGAAATAAGAATGAATCAAGCTCTGGCTCAGGGGGGTCCCATAAGCCTCCCGGATGTGGATAGCGCGAATATTCAAGGAACAGGAATCAAGTACTCGGGGTCCTACGGGACACAAGTGAGCAGGAAAAACCAAATAGCAGATATTGCTCACCGGTGCCACTTTTATTAGTTATCCCATTACTACTCAGGTTAAGTTGTTTGGGTACCTCGTTATCCATCAGACACTCACATACCCTACACATGTTGTTCTACGACTCGCATGGCTCAAACAACTCCTGTAGTAATGGCTCATAGGATGGAGGAACAAGCTGCGGTGGGGTTTAAAAGTAAAGGCTATGCAATACTTGGGGTTCAGTTTAATGCAATCGCGACTCAATGATGCAAGAATAAGATAGAGGCAATAGGTACTATATGTATGCAAGCATGTGGTAGTGCTTGCCTGGCAGCTCAGTTGAAGCGAGAGAAGGATCTGGGTAGTGCTCACGGTTTCTTGATATATCCCCGCCAAATCTATTCGAAGAAGAACCAAACAAACAAAGTCCAACATAAATATAGTGCACAAGCATATGAATAAAATGCGACAAGCAAACAATCATGCCATGATGAATGATGCACAAGTTGCAGGGCAATAGAGTAGCATGGCATGGGTGAGGTGTAGAATACCAGAAATAAACATTTTATTGAGTTTTAATCATGTTTTATACTCAATTAAGTTGCTGTATACTTTATATTTATATGATTCATGCTGCAAAACAGAACATGGAATGCATAATCATAAAGGTCTCGTCGAGCTGATCATTTTAGACATATCATTTGTTAAATTTGGAGTTATAAATCAAAATTTATTAATTAATTAAGGTGAAGGGCATTTTATTGTAATTTCGAACAACTTGAAATTTAAAATATGCAAAATATATTTTGGGTGGCATATTTGAAATCCTCACATTTTTCTGATTGAAAAACATATATTATTTGTATTATTTGGAATTATGAATTTAAATTTATTTTAAAGTCAAAATAATTAAAAGGGGGGTCAAAGTCAAAGGTTTGACTAGATAGAGTCAAATCTGGTCAAATTCGAAAACATGGTTGAATTCATATTTGGAAAACATTTACTTTTCATTTTGAAAGTTTTTACAAATTCGAATTATTTCATAATATATGAATTTAGTTAGATTTAAACATTTCCTGAAATTTTATTTGTATTAAAGGTTTGGCAAACTTTTGTTACTCAGGTGAAAGTTACCCACGGTCACTGACGGGTGGGGACAGAGGCAGAAGGGCCACAGAGCGCGCAGCCAACTAGGAAGCGCCAAGTGGCACAGGCGGGGCGCGGGTTGAGCCGAGGAAAACTCCAGGGGCCTATGTGCAAACTGCCCGGAGCTGATCGATTGGAGCCTGACGAACTGAAGAACTGACTGCGAATTAGGCTAGCTGAATCGAATCTTGTGACGAATATGCCGACCAAACCATTGAGAATTTTGCTTCGACGTAAAGACCAAAGTTGTAGAGGAGAGAAAGATTTACAAGTTTCATTCAGGGTGGTTCTACAGAGGAGGCCTGCATAGACCGGCAGTCGGAGAAGAACAGAGACAAAACTCATGCAGAAATCTGACGAAACTGAAGAATAGGATCGACCGAACTGCTAGCTGACTCGATCTTCGGAAGACGATGGCGACGATTCCATCGAGAATTCCGGCGTCCCACAAAAACAAAAGACGGAGAGGGTTGATAGGGCTACAACTTTGGTGTTTGGGGATTTTGCGAAGGAGGACTGCAGCGGACGGGGCAAGGCGAAAACAGAGGGTGTTCTCGGGGATGTTCTTTGTCGGTACGCTTGGCGAAAGCTGCGTGCACATGGCGTGCATCGTATAGCGGCGGTGCTGCAGCGGTGATAAAGCGATGGAGGTGGCGGAGATGGGGAGAAGAGAGGGTCCTTACCTCGCTCGATTCCGTGGAAACAGGAAGGGACGCGCGAATTGGTGGCGTACAGACGCGGCGAGGCGGCTGTCGGTTCTGTGCTCGGCCAGGAAGAAGAGGAAGCAGAGGCGCCACGTCCATCTCCTCCTAGAGCTCACGAGGTGGTCGACGAAGACCGCCTGCACGCCCTTCGGCTCCAGAAGGTGATCAAGGCGACGGCGCGGTGACGCTCTCCTTGCTGTTGCTCCCGGGCAGGGTGAAAAAATAGATGGGAGCAGAGGTAGGGGATGGCGGCGGAGACGAGGGGAAGAGGGAGGCTAGGGTTCGAGGAGGCCTCCGCGGCTTGGGGGATAAGAAGAGGAGGGAGATGACGCGGCTGACGGTGGGAGACGGTCACCTGCCTCCTCCGTTGTCTGCTGCAGAGAGGAGGAAGGCGACGGAAAGAAGAGGAACAGGAGACGGCGTCGGGTGGAGGGGTACCAGGCCGCTGGTGGCATGCTATGGGCTGGCCCAAGAGGGAGGGAGAGGGATCGGGCCAGGGCTGCTGCTCTCTCTCTTAATTCTTTTAATGTTTTATCATTTGTTTGTTTGTTTTTATTCTATTACAATTTCAAACCAGCTTCTAATTTCAAATTCTTTTGAACTTTTTCCCAGGGGTTTTGAACAGAGGGTTTGACCATGAGGAGAGGCAAGAGAGAACAAGAGGCATAAGGAGAGAGAATGCCCACATACATATTCATTTTGGGCATTTTACTAGAATTGGGATTTAGGGTTTAGAAAATGGAACAAAAACATTTGAAAAAATAATGGACCCTAGCAAGTGGATCCCATCTTGTAGGAACAAAAATAGTGAGAGATAAAAAGAGAGAAGAAGGTAATGGTGATAGCATTATACAATCAAGACAAAGCAAATGCAAGCTAGATATGATGCTCAAATGCAAGGTGGCATGATGACATGAGCATGATATAATTATGATGCAACAATTATATATGGAAGTAGCCAATATATTACTAGACCAAGTAGCATTATAATTGTTAGACAAATGGGATGCTACAGAAAACAAGGTAAATCATTCCTTCTTCGTCTGATTTTATCCTCTTATAATTGCCTGAAATGCAAATCTGTAGGACGTCCTTCCTTCGTATCCATGAAGTGGGATTATATCTCAACTCCCATATGCTTAATTCTGTAGCTAGGAGACTATTCTGGTGAGGTGACATTAGCAGAGTTCATGCATCTCCTTATCTCTTGCAACTCTTTTATCTAGATGTGAATATAAACAACATTTGATTTGATGATTTTTAAAACGATTCTTTTACAGATTTCACAGATGGATGAAGCTTCTTGCGTCTATGGAATGCTGACTATACATTTTTTAGTATTTGCTATGAATTGTTTCTCTGCATGTGAAGTGTAAATTTTTCCAGGTATGTATTTCACCTTCTGATCTTTCTTTAGAGATTATATGTGACATGCATGGGCATCTCCTATCTTACAGATAGTTCGTCCTTTATAAGTAAATCTGATGACTGATAGTTTAATCGGCGAAATACACTTGGGCTTAGATGGTCCAAGACTCCTATTCGATTGCCAAAGACACCTGAGTACTCATATGATGACTGATAATTGTATGTCATTGTCTTGCTGGAGAAATTTAGAGAGAATGGCATCCACAAAGATGAGTACCAACTGTTTACATGCATCCATCAAATAAAAAGGGCACAAAAGGGTTGATAACTAGAATCCGGAGCTTAAACTCGCTCTCATAACCCTACTGACTTTATATTCTCGATGGCTTTGAATTCTACATACTGATTTAAGCTCTATGTGAAGAATAGCTACTTTTTATTCACAACTTTTAGCTGTCTGTAACAACCTATCCTATGATCCTTAATATTTGGTTGTTCCAAGTTCATCATACATAGTACTTGAACAACAGAATGTTTAGTTTTGCTTTAGTGCTTCTCTTCAGCACTATGCATTATTACTGGTTCGGCTTTTGTTTGCAGAAATCAACCTGCAATATTGGATTTTCTCCACTAATTGATGCAATTTTGCATGAAGATGATACATTATTGTGCTGCACTGAAGTTCAGAGTGGGAGAAGTATGTGAGCTGAATTACATGATGCATACTGGCATGATTTTGGGCAAGATGGATTCATGTAGGTCTGTTAGGTTCAGACTAATAGACATGTCAAAGAGTAGTCTTTTAGGCATGAATTGAGATCTTGCAATAATATCTTAAATAAGTTGATGCAAAGCCTTGAACCAACTAATGAAGATTGTTCATTAAGGGTATTGGTGTCTTAGAATCTCTCGACGATAGAGTGGCAAGTGTTGAACCGTAGATGATGAGAGTGGCGGACTAGAAGTTAATAACATCATGTCATTTCCATGTCGGCATTAACCTCGGCTGTATGTTTCAAGATATTAGTGAACCAGAGGTTTGTTGCCATTTTAGTGTGTCATACAATAATAGTTACTTATTCTTCTCTTCAGGCTATAAGGCAAGTTCTATGTGTATATGTGCAAGAAAATTCAAATTTAGGTACTCCCTCCGATCCAAAAAATTTCGACTTGGTTTTGTCCATCCGAATCTAGACAAATCCGAGTCAACTAATTTGGATCGGAGGGAGTATAGGAAGTTGGAATATTTGCCTTTTTCAAGTCACATTCATGCCATTGCATCTAGCACAATACTACCAAATATGCTCTGAATTAGCTTTTCAAATAGACATCATTTTTTGAGAGAAACATGCAAGCATCTCTTCTCTCTGACAGCTAAGATCAGCTAAGATTACAAGTAAAATTCTATTTGCACCAGAGTTAGGTTCTATAAAAAATTCTATTAGCAGTAGACTTAGGTTCTCTAAAAATGACAACACGGATGCGGCGTATCGCCGCGCCATATTTCCTAGTAACCATGTTATTCTTTTGCATAATCATGAAGATACGAACATCCGACCCCACGAAGGGCCATGGCCGTGATAATCTCTTAACCATCTTTCCCTTTAAACTGTGGCCCGCAAGTCATGTGTAACAGCCCAGGCTTGCAAGCTTGTAATATATGTAATTAGTACCTAAGTGATGGGGGAATACCAATCGGGGTATACCCACGAAGCGGATTCACCAGCTGGATCGAGCCGACTGAAGCCAAGCCCGGAGCGGGTCAACTCGCCCAATACGGCGAGTGGCGCACCCAGATCGGCGCCGATCGAGGCCCAAGGCGACTCCAATAGAAAGCCCACTAAAGCACTTAGAACCCTAATCGCTGCATATATAAAGCCGCCAAGGGCACCCCCAAGGGGTACGTCATATTAGATCTAGTCTCCCCCACCGCCTTCGGCGGCTCCATTGTAAACCAATCTATGATCATATACTGGATTGATAGCAGGACATAGCGATCCTCCACCGAGGGGACGTGAACCTGGGTACATCGTGTGCCAATCTCGCTCCCGGATTCTCCTACGTCGCCTTGCTCCCTCTACGTAAGCTACCCCCAGTAGCATCTGCCGTGCAATACCACGACACTAAGCATTGCATGCATCTGTTTAATTCAATAAAATGTTTGCAAGTGATCAAGTGTGTAAATTAAAATACAATTACAAAACCCTAAACCCTAGATTTCTTCCCTCTCTTGGAAACACATTCAAATAGTTTGAATATTTTGGAAAAGTGCCAAAATGTGGAGCCCAAAAGGATTAATAGGGCCCCTATAATATTTCAAATATCTCTAGAAAGTCTTGTATTTTTGAAATTATTCAAAACATATTCCAAATGAAATTACAAAAGAGAAAAACTGAAAACAGAAAAAGAATTGGAAAAAAACCATTTTTACAGAAAAAATGAGCCAGAGCCCAACCAGGCTGCAGCCCAGGCCGGCCCAGCTCCTCTCTCTCCTTTCCCTGCCTCCTACGCAGCAGACCGTGGCCCAGCTAGGCAAAGCAGCCCATCCGCCCATGCACCGGGCGACGCCTTGTCTTCCTCGCAGCAAGCTGCTGCGTGCTCAGGCTGGCCGATCCCCGCCGCCTACTCCCAGTCGTCCATCGCTTCCTGGGGGAGGATAAGGTCCTCGCGGCGTCGCCCTGGCCATCCTCATCCATTCCCCCTCTTTCCCCAGACCTCTCTCTTCCTCTCTACAGCGAGCCCGAAACCCTAGCTCCGGCTTGTCGCCATTCCCGACCACCCCAGACCAAGCCGTGGCCACTGCTAAGATCGCCGTGGTGGACTCTATCACCTACCCGAAGGAATCGACCCCGTGTGCCTCCAATCGTCGCCAAGGTCGTCGTCTTCCCCGAGCCCGACGTGCACCGCAGTCCGCCTCACCGTCGCTCCGAGCTCCGCCTCGCCTCACCGTCTCCACCAACAGCCTCGTGGTGAGCTCGTGGTGCTCAGGAACCGTCTGGTTGCCTTGCTCGCTCGCTGTATCCGCCACCCATCGTCGATCTGCGAACTTCGCCGCCGTGTAGCCCGCTCCGGTGACCAAATCGTAGCGGCGCCACCCTCTTTAGGTTCGTGACAGCTGCATACAGTGGCTAGCTGACGTGGCCCTGGGGCCCCATCGTCAGTGACTTGGGCTAGATCTGCATCGGTGAGAAAAGTATTAGGGTTAGGATAAGATGACGTCAGCCTGATGTAATAAAGGTTTAAGTATTTCAGAAAACGATATAAACTTGAAAATTCAATAACTAATTATTTATAAGTCATAAAAATATGTATAATATATCAAAATGTTCAAAAAAATGAGAACTATCTAATTACACTATAATCATACATTGTTAACCAACTTTCATGACAAGTTTAATTAGAATAATTAATTGAACCCCACGGGTGATTCAGAGGATCTTCCTATTCTAGGGTTTGGACCTCTCGGACCCCGTTTAAAATAACCAAGCATGTTCTAGGGTTCATTTAAACACTATTAAACTTGTCATATTATCCATACTGTTTGAGCATTGCACATGCCATGTGTTCAATGTTGGTTTCTCTTTTTCTGGTATTTGGTTCTTCGCAAAGAGGAACCGAACCAGAAGCTGAAGTCAACAACATCGAAGATCCATACTTGTCTACTGACGGACAAGGCAAGCGTAGCCTCTCATTCTGAACCTACTTTTACAAAGTATATTACTTTCTCGCTACAATGCACACGATTCCAATGTGGTCTTTTGTCAGTAGTTAGTGTTACCTATCTGTTGCATAGTTTCCCTCTTGTAGCCTTATACTTCTGATCCACCGCTCCTAGCATACCTAGATTTGGCATTTGAGCGTTGCTAGAGCTTATGTGACTGACAGCTTAACCATGCATAGTAATAACGTCTGATTTGTCCGAATGATGAATCAGAGACATCGGAGAATCTAGAAAGGTAGGAGATGGTGACATCATAGAAGGAGTTAACTGAACATGCTAAGGCTTGTATGGGAGGCCACGTTGGGTGTGGTTTTTTGTAGTCCCATGCTCGCCACCACTAGGAACTGAGTTCTTGCCTTGAACGAGACAGCGTCTGACCACACGGGGCCTGGACAACCCCTCGACTAACTAACTTGCCTAGTAGATTCCATGAGTCGCATAGTCCAGGCTTTCCATTTGGCATACGCATTGAAAACGATTTCGAAAGAGGAGGTGAAGGAGGTGCATCATAACAGGTAGGGAAGCGTGGCCGCGGTTGCTTGGGGTCGATGGAGCCCCTGGTGAACCAACCTCATCTCACATCTTTGAGTACCGGCTTCGGGATTTGACCCGTTACGGCGGAACCATACTTATTGCGTGACTCATGGTCTCGGCGAAAGCAAGGTAAAGGTCGTGGTCAACCACCCTCTGCCGGCCTTCCAAGAAAGAGGGCTAATAATGTTTGGCATTAAGAGTCGATTGGTACGTGTGGGTAAAGTTGTACACCCCTGCAGGGTATTAATCTTTTCGAAAAGCCGTGTTCACGGTTATGAATGCTTGGTGACTAGATTCTAAGATCATAGATAACATTAACCACTATAAAACTTGTTGATCCACGTGTGCTTAAGGATGCTTCCTCTGGGTCAAGGGGGTGATCCTATATAGGAGGTTCTGAAGAAGCTGGTGGTTATCAAGATGTGAAGAACAAGATGAAGAAGTCGCTATATTATCCCTTTTAAAAGATTCTGAGTAGCCGAGCCTCTTCTCCTCTCTTGTTTACAAATAAAGATTGCTTTTCGCAAAAGTAAATCCAGAGAAAGCCTTTCTAGCCAGAGCATGTAGATACTAGGTTATCTAAGTCTTGTGGAGTACATTCTCGTACTCAGCCTTGCGCCATTGTTGTTTTTCTTATAGATGATCTAGTTGCGACTGAAGGTGGCTTCTACGTTGACATCGACGAGTAGTTGGGGTCCCAGGTAGCAGCCTAAGGACTATGGGATGGACGTCACTTTTGTTTATGGCCTCTTAGGACTTTTTCTAAGTTGTTGTGTAGAACAACATAATTTGCTTTCGTTGTGTGATGTAATGTTGGGTCTATGACCTCTGGTTTGTAATAACTCTAATATCTTACTCTATTAAGAGTTTAAAATTATGTTGTTGAATCGCTGTGTTCTGTAATGTTACCGAATCATACTGTGATCTTTCGTGTTTGGAGTTGAACTTATCTTAGATGGTGATCTGAGGTTAATTTAACCCTAATCTCGAGGGTGCTACAGGTTTTGGTATCAGAGCAGGACTGCCTGTAGGAAATCCTTTTATTGGTCGATGTTGAGTCTAGAAGCTAACAAAACTATTTGAAAGTTAAAAATTATTTGCAGAAACTCTGACTAGGATTCTTTTTACTCCTTCTCTAGTGTGTTTCTTATGCTGGAGTTCTTCTTATCCAATTTGGTTTGAAAAGGTTTTCATTCCTTATCTCATATCTCAAAACTCTTAGGATCGTGGTTTTGGGGTTGTTTTTCTAAAAGTACTCCGTACTTGGTTGTTATTCTCAGAGTTCCAAGATATCTCGGTTTTGCTTGGTGTGTAACATCTTAGCATTCCATTGTCATGGTTTGTAAGTCAGCTGGTTAGTGTATACATTAGTATGCTTTGATACTACCATGCTTGATAAGATGATACGTTTATATCAAGTACTCTTTTATCATCTTTCCGTCTTGTTTCTTTGAATTCCTTGTCTAACCCTTTTTCTTTGTTCTTCCAGATGGGTGACACCTCTCGTGCCCGTACCCGTGCTCACGCACGTGGTGCTGCAAATGTGGGTGAATCTTCCAACCTTCCTCCACCACCGTCCATGGTTCAACTCATGGCCATGTACGAAACCAACCGTGCTGACAACATGAGGCTCCTTGAAAGGATTGAGCGCAATACCGCTCAATGCCAGAACAATCAAGTTGGAATCAAGGACTCCACACGTCTCACTCCGCCAGTTTTCAGCTATTCCACTGATCCACTTGATGCGGGTTACTGGCTTCGCACCATGGAGCGCAAACTTCAGGTTGGTCGTGTTGCTCAAGCTGATTGGGTGACTTTTGCTGCCTATCATCTGGAGGGAGCAGCTAACTCCTGGTGGGAAAATTTCTTGGCTATGCAAGAAGCTCAACATGTTGTTACTAGCAAGAGTTTACTGAAGCCTTCCGAGATTACCATATTCCGGAGGGTCTGATGGATCAAAAGAGGGAGGATTTCCTCAAGCTGAAGCAGGGCACTGGTCCCGTGTGTGATTACCAGCGCAATTTCAATCGTCTTGCCTGCTATGCCACTGAACAGGTCTCCACTGATGCTAAGAAGAAAGCTCTATTCCGCAAGGGAATGGATCCTGGGGTTCGTCGTGATATCCACCTCATGGACTTTGGTAACTTCCAAGGTCTTATCAACAAGGCTATGAAGGCCGAGAGTGGAAAAGTGGAGTATGAAGAAACCCGTAAGCGTCCTCAGGAGGGGTACAACAAGGCTAGTTCAAGCAATAAGAAGCGTCGTGTCTCTATGCCTTACAGTGCTATGCCATGTGCTCCTTATACTCCAAGGTCTTCTGGATATGCCCCTTGTCTGAATGCTACCTCAAACAATGCTGGTGGATCAAGATACCCTCCTACTGGCAATGCATCAGGTTTTATTTGTTTCAACTATTGCCAGCCTGGCCACTATGCAAAGGAGTGTCCTCAAAAGAATGCTGCTGAGAAGGCACCACCACCGAAGAAGAATGATAAGTACCAAGGTGCTGGAAGAGGTCGCCTGGACCATATCTCTGCTGAGGAGGCTCAGTAAGATCCAAGCGTCATCATGGGTACGCTTCGTATCAATCAAATTCCAGCTAAAGTTTTGTTTGATTCTGGAGCATCACATTCATTCCTGTCACAAGATTTCACTCAAATGCATGGGATAAGTTTTGAGGGGTTGTTTGTTCCTCTGTTAGTTCAGTCTCCTGGTTCTAGTTGGCGTTCCACCATGGTTAGTCATGGGAATCTAATCGAAGTTGCATTTCAATTATCCCTACTTCTTTGATCGCCCTCAAGTCAACTGACATTGACATCATTTTGGGCATGGACTGGTTGACCCGCTATCAAGCCATACTCGATTGTACAACCAAGTCTGTGACTCTGACTAGTCATGCTGGCATAACCGTCAAGTATTGGACTGTAAGGTCCCTATCTCCTTCAACTGTTTCTATTCCTGAAGAAGAGTTGTATGCTCTTGAAGTTCTACCTCTGCTAGAGATCCAAGATGTTTCAACGGTCTGTGAATTCCCAGATGTCTTTCCCGAGGAGTTGCCTGGTATGCCACCTGATCGAAGTGTGGAGTTTGTCATAGAGTTAGTTCCTGTAACTTCTCCTGTTTCTAAAAGACCCTATCATATGCCTCCTCATGAGCTTGTGGAGTTGAAGAAGCAATTAGAGGAGTTAGAAGGAAAAGAATACATTTAGCCCAGCACATCTTCTTGGGGATGTCCTACCATCTTTGTTATGAAGCGGGATACCAATATACCGCGTCTGGTTGTGGACTATCGCCCACTCAATGATGTGACTATCAAGAAAAAGTATCCTCTCCCTAGGATCAACGATCTATTTGATCAGTTAAGTGGTGCCACTATCTTTTCCAAAATGGATTTAAGGTCAGGGTATCACCAGATAAAGATCTGTAAGGAAGATATTCCAAAGACTGCTTTCACCACTCGTTATGGTCTTTACGAGTACACCGTCATGTCCATTGGTATTACCAATTATCCAGCTACTTTCATGCGGCTTATGAACTCCATCTTCATGGAGTATCTTGACAAGTTCGTCGTGGTCTACATCAATGATATCCTGGTATATTCCAAGACTGAAGAAGAGCACGATTAACATCTTCGTTTGGTGTTGACAAAACTTCGAGAACATCGTCTCTATGCCAAGTTTTCCAAATGTGAGTTCTGGTTACAAGAGATCGTATTCCTTGGTCATGTTGTTTCCGCTCAAGGGGTTGCTGTTATCCCTGATAAGTTCCAAACTATCCTTGACTGGGAGTCTCCTAAATCCGTAAAGGATGTCCGAAGTTTTCTCGGGATGGCTGGTTATTACTGTCGATTCATCGAGAACTTCTCCAGGATTGCAAAGCCAATGACTGATCTTCTTAAGAAGGATAAGAAGTTTGAATGGTCTGATAAGGCTTAGGAAAGCTTCCAGATGTTGAAAACCAAGTTAACAACTGCTCTGGTGTTGGTTCTCCCAGACACTAGCAAAGACTTTGTCATCTTCTGCAATGCTTCTCACCAAGGTCTCGGATGTGTGTTAATGCAAGATGGGCATGTGGTGGCTTATGCCTCCCGTCAGCTAAAACCACATGAGAACAACTGCCCAACTCATGATCTTGAACTTGCAGCCGTTGTTCATGATCTTAAGCAATGGCGACATTACCTTCTCGGTAGTCATTCCGAGTTATACTAGGATCATCAGAGTCTGAAGTATCTTTTCACACAACCTGATCTGAATCTCAGGCAAAGAAGATGGTTGTAACTCATCAAGGACTATGATTTGGGTCTCAACTATCAACCTGGCAAAGCCAATGTCGTTGCTGATGCGTTGAGCCGTAAATCTTATTGCAATACCCTAATGATCAAACAAGCACAACCCTTCATAAGGAATTTGCTCGATTGAATCTTGGAGTAGTTCCTCGTGGATTTATTTCTACCCTTGACGTGAAGTCTTCTATAGAGGATGAAATCAAGCTTGCTCAGAAATATGATTCTGAAATTGCTGAGATCAAAGGGAACATTGCTAGCGGAGTTGCTAAGTGTTTCTCTGTTGATAGTCAAGGTACTGTCTACTTTGGTAACTGTCTGGTTGTGCCGAAAAGAACAAAATTGAGGGATTTAATTCTCCAAGAGGCTCATGAATCACCCCTTTCTATCCACCCCGGAGGTACCAAGATGTATCGGGATCTTCGTCAAAGATTCTGGTGGTCTGGTATGAAAAAGGATATCGCTCGTTTCGTTGCTGAATGTGACGTTTGTCGTCGCGTCAAGGCTGAGCACCAAAGACCCGCTGGTCTCCTGCAACCACATAAAATCCCTGAGTAGAAATGGGATGAAGTTGGTATGGATTTCATTACTGGTCTTCCTAAGACTCAAAAAGGAAATGATGCCATCTGGGTAATCGTTGACTATCTGTCCAAGGTTGCTCATTTCCTGCCTGTTCGTGAGAGCATTACTGCTAATCAATTGGCTGATCTGTATATATTTTGAATAGTTGTCCTTCATGGGGTACCAAAGAAAATCGTCTCTGATTGAGGGAGTTTGTTCACCTCAAGGTTTTGGGCAAGTTTCCAACAAGCTATGGGAACTCGTCTGTCCTTCAGTACAGCTTATCATCCTAGTACTGGTGGTTAGACCGAAAGAGTGAATCAAATCCTCAAAGACATGCTAAGAGCATGTGTCATATCTTTTGGCAAGGACTGGGAGAAATGCCTTACTTTTGCTGAATTCTCCTACAATAACAGCTATCAGTCCAATATAGAAATGGAACCTTTCCAATTCTTATATGGAAGAACCTGTCGTACTCCTTTGAACTGGTCAGAAACCGACGAAAGAAAGTTCTTTGGACCGGATATGATCCAGGAAGCAGAAGATCAAGTTCGTATCATTCGAGATCGTTTGAAAATTGCTCAGTCTCGCCAGAAAAGCTATCATGATTGTCACCATCAACATGTTGAATATGAAGTTGGTGATCAAGCTTATCTTCAGGTCACTCCTTTGAAGGGTGTCCATCATTTCGGCATCAAAGGAAAACTAGCTCCTTGCTATGTTGGTCCTTTTCTCGTTCTTTCCAAGCAAGGTAAACTTGCATATCAATTGGAGTTACCTGCCAACTTTCCTGAGGTGCATGACGTCTTTCATGTGTCTCAACTCAAACGTTGCTTCAAAGACCCTGTCCGTGGTGTTGATCACCAAACTCTTGATCTCCAGAAGGATCTAACTTATCGTGATTATCTGGTTCGTATCCTTGATGAAACTTAGCGCAAAACTCGCCGTCAAAACATCAAGTTCCTGAAAGTTCAGTGGTCTCATCACTCTGAGAATGAAGCAACCTAGGAACAAGAAGATCGTCTTCGATCTGAGTACCCTGCCTTCTTTTCTAAAACCTAGGAATCTCGGGTCGAGATTCTTGTAAGGGGGGTAGAGCTGTAACATCCCAAGCTTGTAATATATGTAATTAGTACTTAAGCATTGCATGCATTTGTTTAAATTAATAAAATGTTTGCAAGTGATCAAGTGTGTGAATTAAAATACAATTACAAAACCCTAAACCCTAGGTTTCTTCCCTCTCTTGGAAACACATTCAAATAGTTTGAATATTTTGGATAAGTGCCAAAATGTGGAGCCCAAAAGGATTAATAGGGCCCCTATAATATTTCAAATATCTCTACAAAGTCTTGTATTTTTTAAATTATTCAAAATAGATTCCAAATGAAATTACAAAAGAGAAAAAATGAAAACAGAAAAAGAATTGGAAAAAACCATTTTTATAGAAAAAATGAGCCAGAGCCCAACCAGGCCACAGCCCAGGCCGGCCTAGCTCCTCTCCCTCCTTTCCATGCCGCCTACGCAGCAGACCGCGACCCAGATAGGCCCAGGCACAGCCCATACGGGCCCAGTACCGCTTTGGCGACGCCCCTGTCATCTTCCTCGCGCGCGACAAGCTGCTGCGTGCTCGCGCCGCCGCCGTCGATCCCCGCCGCCTACTCCCCACCATCCATCACTCCCTGGGGGAGGATAAGGTCCTCGTGACGTCGCCCTGGCCATCCTCATCTATTCCCCCTCTTTCCCCAGACCTCTCTCTTCCTCTCTACAGCGAGCCGAAACCCTAGCTCCGGCTCGTCGCCGTTCCCGACCGCCCCAGACCAAGCCGTGGCCACCGCTGAGATCGCCGTGGTGGACTCTATCACCTACCCGAAGGAATCGACCCCGCGTGCCTCCAATCATCGCCAAGGTCATCGTCTTCGCCGAGCCCGACGTGCACCGCCGTCTGCCTCACCGTCGCTCCGAGCTCCGCCTCACCTCACCGTCTCCACCAACAGCCTCGTGGTGAGATCCTGGTGCTCAGGCACCCTCTGGTTTCCTCGCTCGCTGTATCCGCCACCCGTCGTCGATCTGCGAGCTTTTTCGCCGTGTAGCCCGCTCCGGTGACCAAATCGTAGCGGTTCTGCCCTCTTTAGGTTCGCCCTGTAGCGCTCGTTCGAACCCGCCCCTCCGCGCGTCCCCGCTTGCCCTCTAGCGCCACCAACCACTGTCGGCCGACGTGGTTCCCATGAGCTTATGTGGCACCTCGTGGCATGTAGGTGGCGCTATGGCGCCGATAAGCATAAGCCGAGCCAGGGTATAGACGTGGCCCTGGGGCCCCATCGTTAGTGACTTGGGCTAGATCTGCCTCGGTGAGAAAAGTATTAGGGTTAGGATAAGATGACGTCAGCCTGATGTAATAAAGGTTTAAATATTTCAGAAAACGATATAAACTTAGAAATTCAATAACTAATTATTTATAAGTCAAAAAAATATGTATAATATATCAAAATGTTCAGAAAAATGAGAACTATCTAATTATACTATAATCATACATTGTTAACCAACTTTCATGACAAGTTTAATTATAAGAATTAATTGAACCCCATAGGTGATTCCGAGGATCCCCCTGTTCTAGGGTTTGGACCTCTCGGACCCCGTTTAAAATAACCAAGCATGTTCTAGGGTTCATTTCAACACTATTAAACTTGTCATATCATCCATACTGTTTGAGCATTGCACATGCCATGTGTTGAATGTTGGTTTCCCTTTTTGAGGTATTTGGTTCTTCGGGAACAGGAACCGAACCCGAAGCTGAAGTCAACAACACCGAAGATCCATACTTGTCTACTGACGGACAAGGCAAGCATAGACTCTCATTCTGAACCTACTTTTACAAAGTATATTACTTTCTCGCTACAATGCACACGATTCCAATGTGGTCTTTTGTCAGTAGTTAGTGTTACCTATCTGCTGCATAGTTTCCCTCTTGTAGCCTTATACTCCTGATCCACCGCTCCTAGCATACCTAGATCTGGCATTTGAGTGTTGCTAGAGCTTATGTGACCGACAGCTTAGCCATGCATAGTAACAACGTCTGATTTTTCCGAATGATGAATCAGAGACGTCAGAGAATCTAGAAAGGTAGGAGATGGTGACATCATAGAAGGAGTTAACTGAACATGCTAAGGCTTGTATGGGAGGCCACGTTGGGTGTGGTTTTTGTAGTCCCGTGATCGCCACCACTAGGAACTGAGTTCTTGCCTTTGGAACCGAGACGAGCGTACAACCACACGGGTCCTGGACAACCCCTTGACTAACTAACTTGCCTAGTAGATTCCATGAGTCGCAGAGTCCGGGCTTTCCATTTGGCATACGCATTGAAAACGATTTCGAAAAAGGGAACTCGCTCCTCTCCTTGTGTGACTTCGATACACTCTTGGATGGCCTGCTACTTCATACGCATACCTTGTGCATCATCAGGTACGAAGAGAAGGACCCACAGGACGGAGGAGCACCTACGGAAGAGACCAAATGCTCTCTGCCGCCAATACTCGGACTGGCGACCGGTACTACCGCCCGATCACCGCTACCGCCACCAACAGACGACACCAGCGCAAGCCAAATGCTCTCTCACATCAAGCAGATTACCGCCAGACCAGGTACTACGGACCCAAGACTCACCGCTACCGCCACCAATGTAAGGCTCCAGCGCAAGTCCCAGACGAATCGGTACTCTGGGAAGCGGTACTACCGCATGACCGGTACTACCGGTCGAGCTGGACCGGTACTACCGGACGACACACAACCTGATCATGTTAAGTCGGCCCAGCGCCTTGTAACCCTCTCCATATTTCACTATTTGTTCCCAAAATACCCCTGTTTATGTGGTTGGCCTATATATAGCCCCCACCCTCCATTGTAAACCCTAGACTTGGATAATAATAGATTAAGGAAACCCTTTGAGGAACTTATATCTATTGGTCTCATGCTCCTACCAAGGAGCACCGAATTATCCACCCCCTCTTGGATCTTGCCTAGTGCGTTCAAGTTGTACAAGACCTTGGGTTCTCGGTTTCTCGCCCCCAAGTCGTCAAGATCTCACCAAGCAGCTCGTCCCCCGTTGTTGGCGTGGAGAGCGAGCTTCTCCCAACACCGATCCTAGAGATTATGTTGGACCGGTTTCCACCGGCGTGAGTTATCGGCGTGTATCGTGTTTTGTGTGCGTGAGTTCGTCGGGTTCTTCGTGGCGTGTGTTCGTGGATTCCATCCCCTTTCCCCCTTCCACCGCTTTTCCCTCGATTCCCGCGGAGATTCGTGAAAGATCGGGCCACCCCAAGGGGTTACCCCATAACATCTTGGTATCAAGAGCAAGGTTGATCACGAATTTCCCCCTAATTTTTCTTTATCCCCCTTAAAATCGAAAATCCCACCAAAAAGAGCCCCAATTTGCCTTCGGATCGATCTCTGGATTTGGTGAGTTTTTCGTGGTTTTGGTCCATAGATCTGTTGCTTTTGGAGTCGATCTATAGCCCCTGTTGTTCCTAGCCTAGCCTTTCGGTCAGATTTCCCATGAATTTGAGGTTTGTGTCAAGTGGATCTCGTTTTCGTTCTTGTTCTGTGACCAGCGGTACTAACGGTCGAGAAGGCGGTACTACCGCCGTCCGGTACTACCGGCCCTGACAGGCGGTACTACCGCCAGCCACAGAAACTTTTTCTTTCTCTTGACGCCTCATTTTTGTTTGCTGACTTTCCCCCTTTAGCTTGTTCGTGTTTCGCGTGTTTGTCGCCATCTTAACACAAGATTACGCATCAAAGTCACCCGCGCTCATCGACACCGCGACACTCGAACATCATCCCCACCAACGGTTACAAGTCGTCAACAATACCAAAGGTATAACTTGCACCACTTTGACAACACCATATCTTCCTTTGTGTGTATCTATCCTATGAGAGCAACTCATTTTGTGTTTGTCTAAGCATTGTGCACTTGTCTTCGGAAAGTGAGAGTGTGAGGCCAAATACAAAAGCTAACATAGTAGCATAGAAAGGAAAAAAAGGAAAAGAATCAAAAAAAAGAGGAGAAAAAGAAAAAAAAAGATACATAGTCTCCCAATACAAAGAGAATACCAAGCTTGTAAGCCAAGAAAGAGAGAAGAAAGAGCGCACCAAGGCAAGTGCACAAATCTATTGCTTATCCTCTTTTGGCAAACGAGTTGTGGTCTCTCCTTGCGTTGGCACGACAACCGAGCATAGTCTTCGTTAGGACCTTTTGTGCTCATTTTCATAGTCGTGCTAACCCCGTTTTTCTCCACG
Organism: Avena longiglumis; assembly: GCA_030063025.1. Lineage (NCBI taxonomy): Eukaryota > Viridiplantae > Streptophyta > Magnoliopsida > Poales > Poaceae > Avena > Avena longiglumis. Next base: position 423,181,396 of record CP125976.1, on the reverse strand, counting down.
TGTGTGTTTTCCGTGTTTTTGTAGATCGTATCCTTTTGCTTTTGATCTTTGGTTCTTCACCACGTAGAACAATAACCTTTTGCTTTGATTGTTTCGTTTGGTTTTCCATAATCCTAACCTTCCACCAAAAGCTTTTGAGAGTTGTAACATATTTGTGTGTGAGTTTCTTGCCCATTTCACTTTGCACGCTTTTCGCTCATTTGTGTGACAATTGGTTTGATATAATCTCCAAGGTGAGGTAAAAGGTAACTCTCCGCACCCTTATTCTCCATATACAACCCTTGTTGGCTTTTCATCATGGACATGCATGGAGAGCCATCCCAACCACCACAACCTCCGGAGGACGACACACAATTCATGACAAGATGGGACCATTGGAAGGTCTGAGGAGAATTTAACTACTGTTGTGAAGCTCTTGAGCGGCGCCAAGATGAACAATTTAGCGAGGCCCGTGTGGAATTCAAGAACATCGACAACTGCTTCGAAGAAGTCCGTGGCCAAATGCATGCCATGCAACATAACCTCGGTCATCAAAATGAAGCTCTTGGTCATGCACTCGCCTCAACGGATGAGAAGCTTCAACGCCTCATTGATGGACTAGCAAGGCCACGCTCGCGTGAATCAAGCTCATCTCGGCACTCCTCAAGTGAATTAAGTGCACCTCGCCGTCACGCTTCAAGGCACCGGGATGGACCCGTTCTTCAATCCATGAGCTCTTCACAAGCGGTATCATCTCCGCATCACGCCGCAACGTCAAGCTATGATGGTGACCTCTTTGCAAGACCTCCACGACGTGAAGCGAACCGGCCACAACCAAGGGCACTTGTGATTCAACAAGAGCAACCTCACATGGACCACCAAGGCCATCGCCGTCGACATGTCCCTTCAACAAGAAGTGAAGCATCTGAAGAGGACGAACAAGATCACCGTCGACGTGAAGCACTCGAAGATCCTCCAAGGCGTCATCATCGACATGATCGTCCACGTCGGCAGCATGATGGTCATGACGAACCTCCTCCACATCAAGAAGAAGAAGAGCAGCCCATTGCGCATGCGGCTCGACGTCCTCCTCGCCAAAGGGCGCAAGACAACGCTCCTCGGCACCACCCACGACAAGAACAAGAGCAAGCTTCCCAAGCTCGTTGTGAGGACCATCAACCTCCTCCTCGTCCTCAACCGCGCCAACAAAACGAGCAAGCTCCCCAAGCTCGTCGTAAAAACCAAGTTCCACCACCAAACGCGGCACCTCCACAACTGCAAGAGCAACGCAACAATCACCAAGCAAGACATGAGAGCTCGGATGATGATGATGACCGCCCAAATCATGGCAACCGACGCAACTGGAACCGCAATGGAGAAGAAACTTTTGGCAAGCTCAAATTCACCATGCCAAAGTTCACCGGTTCCAATGAGCCCGAGGAATATCTCTCGTGGGAACTCAAGGTCGACAAGATCTTCCGCATGCACAACTATAGCAATGAGAAGATGATGGCCATGGCATCCCTCGAGTTTGATGAGTATGCCAACCTTTGGTGGGAACAAGTCCAACTCGCTGGCGAAGCAAAAGAAGAGCCTCCAATATCAACTTGGCAAGATATGAAGGCTCATATGAGATCCCGCTTAGTTCCTTCACACTACACGCGTGACCTCTTCAACAAGCTTCAAACGCTTAGTCAAGGGACAAAGACCGTGGAAGAGTACTTCAAGCAAATGGAGCTCAACATGATCCGTGCCAACATTGAAGAGCGAGATGAACAAACAATGGCACGCTTCCTCAATGGCTTGAACCATCCCATCAAGCGCATCACCGAGTTCCAAAAGTACAACAACATGGTTGAGCTTGTGCACATCGCATCAAAGGCCGGCCAAGTGCAAGAGGACATCAAGTACAACAAGCCAAAGACGTACTTCACCTACAAGCAAGCACCAACCACTACTCCAACAACACCAAGTGGAAGCTCCTCAAGTACCACCAAGCTTCCCTTCAAGCCAACACTCCCTCAAGGAAAACAACCCCCAAGTGGCAAAAACACAAGGGATGATCAACCATTCAATGGTGAATGATACAAGTGTGGAGGCAAAGGGCACAAGTCGAACGCATGTGGGAACAAGAAAGTTTTTTTCATTCATGACAACGGCGATGAAGAATACTTGAGTGAGGAAGAGTTTGATGCAAGGGTCAAGGAAGCCATGGCATGGCAACATTTGGAAGAGGACCAATAACTTCTTGTGTGTGAGCATGACGCAAGTCCATCGCTTGTAGTCACAAGGGTCTTGACTACCCAAGTCAATGAGAATGAAGACCAATGCTCGAACATCTTCCTAACTCGTGACGGCATCAATGGGAAGTCCATCAAAGTTGTCATCGATGGAGGGAGTTGCCACAACCTTGCAAGTATGGAATTGTGTGAGAAACTCAATCTCACCCTCCATCCGCATAAACACCCCTACCATATCCAATGGCTAAGTGACCAAGGATCCGTCAAGATCAAGCACACCGTCTCGGTGACGTTCTCAATTGGGCACTACAAAGACACGGTGGAATGTGACGTGGTCCCAATGACGGTTTGCCATATGTTGCTCGGAAGGCCGTGGCAATATGACAAGCGTGCTTTGCATAATGGTCACTCAAACACTTACACCTTAAAATGGCTTGATAAAACTTGTGTGTTGCAACCAATGACTCCTAGCCAAATAATTGCGGACAATGCAAAGGCTTTAGCGAGGGCGCAATACACAAAAACTCCTTGTGAGAAGAGTGGTGAGCGAGAGAACCACACCATAGTGAGTGAGAGCTACAAGCCAAAATCGAGTGGAAAAAATAAGAGTGTTCTTCTTGCCACCAAAAGTGAGATGAGAGAAGTGCGGAACAACCCATCCATCTTGCACTATGTCCTTGTATGCAAGGGACTAGTGCAAGGAGCTAACGACTTGACAAATGTTCCTCCTTCTTTGATGGCTATTTTGCAGGAATTCCAAGATGTATTTCCCGAAGAGCTTCCTCATGGCCTTCCTCCTCTTCGTGGAATCGAGCACCGCATCGACCTCATACCCGGCGCCCCACTCCCAAACCGCGCCGCGTATCGCACGAACCCGGAGGAGACAAAGGAGATCGAACATCAAATCAACCAACTCGTCTCCAAAGGTTTCATCCAAGTAAGCACTATCCCAAGCGCGGTCCCCGTGATCCTAGTTCCAAAAACGGATGATACGTTGCGGTTATGCATGGACTGCCGTCCAATCAATGCTATCACCGTGCGTTATCGACATCCTATACCGCGTCTTGATGACATGCTTGATGAGTTATGTGGAGCCACTATATTTTCGAAAATTGATCTTCGTAGTGGTTACCATCAAATTCGCATGGCCGAAGGTGATGAGTGGAAAACCGCCTTCAAGACCAAGCTTGGTCTCTATGAATGGTTGGTTATGACTTTTGGCTTATCTAATGCCCCATCTACCTTCATGCTCCTCATGAACCACATTTTGAGATCTCTCATTGGGAAGAGTGTAGTTGTTTACTTTGATGACATCCTTGTCTATAGCAAGTCACTAGAGGAGCATGTTACTCATGTTAAGGAGGTCCTTCAAATCCTTCGTCATGAAAAGCTCTATGCTAATCTCCCAAAGTGCACTTTTGCAAGAGACAAGCTGATTTTCCTTGGTTTTGTCGTGTCTTCTAATGGCATTGAAGTTGATGTCTCCAAAGTAAAGGACATACGAGATTGGCCCATCCCTACAAATGTTAGTGAACTTCGTAGTTTTCATGGGTTGGCTGACTTTTACCGTCGCTTTGTGAAAGATTTTTCTACCATTGCTTGCCCCCTCAACGAATTGACCAAGAAAAATGTCACGTTCGTTTGGGGAAAAGCACAACAAAAGGCTTTTGATGAGCTCGAAAAGAGACTCACCGAAGCACCACTTCTTGCATTACCGGATTTCACAAAAACCTTTGAGATTGAATGTGACGCTAGTGGTATTGGCATTGGTGGCGTCCTTATGCAAAATGGGCGTCCTATTGCGTACCATAGTGAGAAACTTGAAGACACACGAGCTACTATTGAGCAACAAGTCCTTCGCCAAGCATCAAGGCTAAACAAGAACAAGAAAGAGATAATCTTCGAAGAGGGCGACCTTGTGTGGATACACTTGAGTAAAGACCGCTTCCCCAAGGAACGCGACTCCAAGCTAAAGCCAAGAGGTGATGGACCATTCAAGGTGCTAAAGAGGATCAACAACAACGCCTATATCATCGATATCCCAACATCGAAGTATCTTGTGAGCTCGACATTCAATGTCAAGGACCTCTCACCCTACCATGGAGACGATGAAGTTGAGAAGGTTGAAGAGTCGAGGACGACTCTTTCCCAAGGGGGGGGGGAGCTGATGCAGCCCGTCCTACGACCGCTACTACATCTACTCCCACGAGCTCCCCAAGTGGACCCATGACTCGCGCCCGAGCCAAACTCCTTCAAGCTAAGTTGAACTCGCTCCTCTCCTTGTGTGACTTTGATACACTCTTGGATGGCCTGCTACTTCATACGCATACCTTGTGCATCATCAGGTACGAAGAGAAGGACCCACAGGACGGAGGAGCACCTGCGGAAGAGACCAAATGCTCTGTCACATGCGTACTACCGGACTGCGACTGCATTACGCCCGGCGGCACTACCGCCCTCTGCTACCGCCACCAACAGACGACACCATCGCAAGCCAAATGCTCTCTGCCACTGGCGGTACTACCGGCCCAGGACCCGGTACTATCGGACCCCGGCACTACCGCCCACTGCTATGGCCACCAAAAGAAGGCTCCAGCGCAAGTCCTAGGACGACAAGCGGTACTACCAGGCCAGGAAGCGGTACTACCGCATGACCGGTACTACTGATGGGGATATGCCTAATGGGGTATCCTCAGCGGGACGTTTCCGACTGGCCCAAAGGTTGGCGAGTGGGCCTGCAGAACGGCGAATGGATCAAGGCCCATCAGGGTACCAAAGCATCGGAGGTCAAGGCCCAAGTAGTAGATAGGCCCCGGTCCGAAAGTTAAATGATTAACAAAGTTGTAACCTAATCGGTTGAGATATGTAAACCCTAGGGAGGTAAGCCTATATAAACCTCCCTAGGGTGAGTAGAGATACGTTCCTCTACGCCCAAGCAACTCGCCGCCTAGCCGAGTTCGCCCATTGTAAACACCTCCATAATACAATCTAGCAGAGTAGGTCTTTACCTCCGGGGGCCGAACCTGGTAAAACCCGAGTCTCCGCCTCATCTCGCACCGCAGATGGCTGGCCGCCTTGCCCTTCGTTTCTACTACTCGCCGATTGCAGCATCCCGTGGTCATTCCCTCGGTGGCGCCCACCGGGCCCGCCGATCTGGCGGTGTTCGCGGCGAGATCCAATCTGCCCATCAACGACGTCGCCACCGCCGCATGATAGCAATCGGCGAGATGCTCCAGATCTTGCCGAGCAGCTACGTCCCCGGCGCGACCGTCACGCCTGGCGTGATCCCGCCATCGGCACGATCAGCCTCTTCGTCGGCTTCACCGACGTTATCACCTCGGAGGACTCGCAGATCCGCGAGTCGCCACCACGCCGATCGGCTTTCCGAGAGCCAGATCCGCACGATCCACCGCCGCCTGAAGTACGACTCGCCCACAAAGAACGCCGAATTCAGCGCCGCTGAAGACGCGACCCTCACCGACGACGCCGACTGGCGACCCGGCGTCACTCGCCGGATCCATCACCGCCTCATCCGGGCTCCATCGCCAGGTCTCCAACGGGAGATTTCGAGGACCCTCCATCCTCGGGATCTTCGACCGACTCCGGTCGGAGAACTCCGCCGACCTCCACGACGGTGCGGCCGCCACGCGGCCTACATGGCTACCGGCACCGATCCGCCGGAGGACCCTTTCTCCACCCCGATCCCTCCTAACGCCAAAGCGACGGAGGTCGAGGAACTCCGCCTGAAACTGGCGGAGGCAGTACGCAAGGAGCAGGCCGAGCGCGAAAAATTTCGCCTCGAGGTGACAGCAGAACTGCCGCGCTACCACCACCGGATCAGGTCACGCTGAACCCCACCGCTCAGGGCGCCACCGAACTTCGACGACGAACGACCCGCTCAGATAGCCGAGCGCGATCTGCGAACGCGCCACCGAGGAAGCAACCGCCCGCCAGATCAACGGCGGGTGCCCCACCACCACCCAACCGCACCCTCCTGTGACCAGCCGCGATAGTCGTCCTCTCACGGAGCGCGACGCGAACGGCCTTCCACCGTTCCACCCCGATGGACAACCTCGCAGGCGAGCCGCCGACAAAGATCACGGCGACCGCGACGGTGCCTACAGATCCAAGACGTCCGGGCCCTACTCGCGAAGGCCGTGGAACAGAGAAAGCGGCGCCGACTCACGGGCGAGTACTCGCTCCTCCGAAGCGGGCGGCCTCAAGCGGCCGCCCAGCGGTGGCAAACACCTCAATTGCCCGCCGAGCCACTGCAGCTCCAACGACGACCCGCGAATGCGGCACTCTCCACAAACGATCCCAGGCCGGCGACCAACCTCGTCGCCGCCAATGGAGAGCCAATCGACGCTCGCACTCATATCATCGCCAACCAGAACTGGCGCGCACGCCAGCCCGACGACTTGCGGCACACCCTAACCACTCGCCGCGATGGCGAGCCTATGGGGTCGCTCAGTCGACTAGGGCCCAAGTGCTTCGGACCAATGATCCGAGGCGAAAAGTACCCACCCAACTTCAAGGCGCCGAAGGAGATCGAAAATACGACTCGTGACGACCCAGCCGGCTTGACACATACCTCATGGCAATGGGGATCGCGGGTCACACCGACCTACCGCCTGCTACCTCCCATCGATGATGGAGGGACGCGGCAATGGATCAACACGCCCCCGTGATGATCGACTCACGGGAGGAAATGCGACGCCTTCGCAGCACTTCGAGTGCTCCTACACCCGCCACCACCATCGAGGACCGAACGATGTCCAGGGACCCCGCGAGTCGACCCGCAATGGGTCCAACGGTGGCAAGAGCTCTGCAGCGCGTCGGCATCCACCCGGACACCGCCATCCATTGCTTCAAGACCTCGCCGCCACGAGCCCCTAGTCGCCAAGCTCAGCGACACGCCCGTACACTCGACAACATCCCGACCTCCTCGAGATCGCCAAACGACACGCCGAGGAAGATCCCAATCAAGACGTCGACGACGAGTCCGGCGGACAACGACGCGGCAACGACGGCGGCCGCCGAAAGCAGACCACATAGCGCACTCGCCTCACGGTGCAAGCGCCGCAACGATGGGCGAGTCGACTGTCGCCAATGCCGGGCACGCAACGCGACCCCAAGAGCTACCGCCGCGACGGAGGGCAACGACGCGACGGCGGAACTACAAGAACAAGCCAAGGTTCGATCCCACGGCCTCCTTAACCAACCATGTGCGTTCACAGGAAGGAAAGCCCGCCACGCACACCACCGCCGACGCCACACCCTCGTGGAGATCGAGAAGGCACGGCACGCGGAGGACACCGACAACGACCCGCAAAATGGCGGAAAATTCGCAAAGTGGCGGCTCGCCCACACCTTCACCGCTTCAACACGAAGCGAGAAGAAGGTCATCGCCCGCGCCGCCGCCAACGCGTGGCCCAGACAGACGCCCCCGCCTGAACTGGTCGGAGCAGCCTATCACCGGAGCCGGCAAGACCACTCGCCGCATCGAGTACCAGTGACGAGTCGCCTGGTGGTCAAGCCCAAGGTCGGCGATCATCGGCTCCCAAGACTCGATGGACGGCGGCAGCTCCATCAACATCCTCTACCTCGACACCTTCAGCGACGGCTCCCGCAATGATGATCGAGACAACCCACACCACGTTCCACGGCATCGTTCCCGGAAGGCGTACCCGATCGGCAAGGTCACGCTACCCGTCACCTTCGCACTCCGCGAACTTCCGACCGAGCGGATCGTCTTCGAGCTGCCCTTCGACAGCCCTACCATTGCGTCTGGGCGCCAGCGTTCGCCAAATTCATGGCGGCACCACTACGCTGCATAACGCGATGAAGCTCCCCGGCCGCGTCATCACCATCAACGGCGACCCTGACATGGCCGCCGAATGCGAGGCCAAAGGAGCCGAACTCGCCGACGCCGTGATCGCGGCGGAAGCTAGTCACGCCGATGAGCTCGCCAAATACGCGAGCGGGGTCAACAACGACGACCCCACAATACTCAAGAAGCCCAACTCAGAGGGCCCAAGCACCTCAACCTTTGAGGCCACGACGACACCCGCACTGGCCGAGCTGGTCCCAGGCGACCCCAGCCAGACGGTGACGATCGGGACAGGCATGAGCCCAGCATAGGAAGGCGCGCTCATCGAGTTCCTCCGTGAGAACAGGGACATCTTCGCATGGAAACCCTCCGACATGCCTGGTGTCCCTAGGGAGCTCGCGAGCACAAATTAAACGCCGACCCCAAAGTGCGACCGTCAAGCGTCGCTCGCCATTCAACGAAGAACGCCCGGGGCAATCGCCGAGGAAGTGCAGCGTCTACCGCTGCCGCTTCATTCGCCAATCAAATACTCCAAGTGGTGGCAAACCCAGTCCTGGTCGAAAAGAAAAACGGACTGGAGAATGTGTATCGACTACACAAACCTGAACACCGCCCAAAGGAGCAGTTCTCCCCGAATCGATCAGATCATCGACTCCACCGCGGGCTCGAGTCGCCGTGTTTCTCGACGCCTACTCGGGTATAACCAGATCAAAATGGCTGTCGAGACGAGGAGAAGACGGCGTTCATCACGCCATTCGAGCCTTCGCTACACCGCCATGACCTTCGCCTCAAGAACGCCGGAGCAACGTACAACGGTGCATGCAAGAATGCCTCGCGAGCCAAATTGGCCGCAACATCCACGTCTACATCGACGACGTGGTCGAAATCCGCCGCCAAGGCGACCTACTGCCGACCTCGCAGAGACCTTCGCCAACCCGGAGGTACAAGATAAAGCTCAACCCAGCAAGTGCACCTTCGTGTACCCGGGCAATTACTAGGTACGTCGTCTCCAAACGTGGGATCGAGGCAAACCCAACGAAGATCGACACGATCGCCTGCTCGGCAAACCCGAGTGCTGCGACGCCCAGCTGGCAGGCGGTAGCGGCTCTCCGCTTCATCCCCGCGGGCGAAAGGCGATGCCCCTATACCGCCTGACGCAAGAATCCCACCTTCCGGGGACAAGGAGGCGGACGACGCGCTCCGCGACCTCAAAAGGTGCTATCGCCGCACCACTACTCGCCGCACCACGACAAGGAGCCCATGCTGGTTTACGTCGCGCGTCCGAGCGTCGTCAGCTGTAATGGTCGAACCACCGAGGAAGGAAAAGAGCGCAGTCCAAATGCCGGTATACTACATCAGCGAGGTCTTAACCGAGTCGCGCCACGATACCCACATACCAAAAGCTGGTATATGCGGTCTTCAGAGCTCAGCCGCACTACTTTCAGAGCACCCATCACGGTCGTCTCCTCCGCTCCACTACAAGACATCATCCGCGAATCGCGAGGCGACCGGCGCCAAGTGGGCCGTCGAGATCGGCCCACAACATTAAGTACGAGCCACGCAGCGATTAAGTCACGTGCACCGCCGACTTCTCGCCGACCGGGAGGCCCAGCAGCAGAGAAGCCGTACCTCCATTACGGAGCCTGTACTTTGACGGGTCCAAGAACGCGGACGGCGCAGAGCGGATAGTGCCGACCTCTCCAAAGGCGACAAGCTCCGCATACTCCGCCTCAATTCACGCCCGCACCAACAACATGGCTGAATACGAGGCCCTACTCTGACATGCGAGCGAGCCGCAGCGAGATGAGCGTCAATCGCCTTGATGCTACGGAGACTCCGACCTGCAGGGTCAAGTCGCCGCACCGCGACGCCGCCTCCCCTACCATGGCGGCGCATCGCCAAGAGGTGGACAAGGTGGGCCACTTCACGCTACTCGGTCGAGTGGATCGACAGAGGAAAACGAGGAGGCCGACGCCCTCTCGCATCGGTCGGCACGATCCGCACCACCCGCCGGCGTGTTCGACACCATCTTCACACCATCGCCTCCTCCGAAGGAGATCGACATTGAGTCCCGCCCAACCAGAGGCAACCTTGGTCGACTCGCCACACCGACGATCGACCAAGCCCTACATCGCCACGGAGACGGGCAACCTGCCCAGATGAGACAAGCGCCCGAATAATTGTTCGCCGATGCAAGTCCTACACCATCGCCGACGGCGAGCTACACAAGCGTCACCGGGCGTGTTCCAACGCGGCCCAACCAGTGAAGGACGCAAAATCCTACACGACATCCACTCAGCGATCGGCCACCACGCCGCCGCGCTCGGTCGCCAAAGCCATGCGACACGGCTTCTCTGGCCCATCAGACACGCCGACGCCGATATCGTCCAGCGATGCGCCGGGTGCCGGCACGCCAACCGCACGCACGCCAAGTTCGGCGCTCAAAACAATACCCATCACCGCCATTCGCCGTGGGGCATGGACATGGTCGGTCCCTTCAAGAAGGCCCCTCTGGCTACACCCACCGCTGGTCGCCACGACAAATTCACAAAGTGGATAGAGGCCAAGCCGGTCCGGAAATGCGACGGAAGATCGCCACTAAGTTCCTACGCGAGCTCATATACCGCCACGGCTTCCCCAACAGCATCATCACGGACAACGGCACAAACCGCCAAGGGAGCAATGGCCGAGTTGCGAGGAGCACCACATCCGCTCGACCTCGCGTCGCACACCGAATCCAACGGCCAGCGGAACGAGCCAACCAAAGCATCCTCCACGGCAAGCCGCGACTCCAAGTACCACTCGAGCGCACCGCCGCTGCCGGTCAAGAGCTTCCCTCCGTCATCCGGGAATCGCACCGGTCAACAGTCGACAGGATTTACCCCCTTCTTCATGGTCTACGGCGCGGAAGCCGTCATGCCAACCGACCTCGAACACGACTCGCCGCGGATCGTCCACTATACGGAGGCCGCAAACGAATTGGCCCGCCAAGATGGGCTCGACCAACTCGACGGCGGCGACCGCCCGATCGCGCACCGCTATCTATCGGCAAGGGCTCGTCGCTACCACACCGACGGTGAAAACCCGCACCTTCCAGAAGGCGACTTGGTGCTACGCCTCATCCAGACAAGAAGGGCATGCACAAGCTCTCCTCCATGGGAATGCCGTTCGCTATCGAGCGCTCGGCAATGACGCCTACTACCTCGTCGACGTCTGGGACGGTGAACTCGGCGTCAAAAGGCCGTGGAATGTAAATCTCTACGGAAGTTCTATACCTAGAACCCCACATGTGTACTCTCCATCGCTATGAATAAAAGAAACGCATTCGTCTACTCTCCATTCCTTGTGCCACTGACTTTTCGTAATTAGCGTCATGCTAAAATACGAAGTCAACCCTTGGTACAGACCGCACGCTAAGTAGTGCGATGTAAGAGCACCGAGTCATTTCAGGTCTTGCATCGCCCTAAAAACGCCAATCCGAGCCCCATCGAGTCGCTTAGCTCGACTGGTTTTACGAACCAAGACATCCTCGCTTCCCACGACCTGGTCCTCCGCATCCTTGGCAGAAGCGACCGAACGGCTAAGTACCACGCCGGGGACTGGATACTTCGTCTCGATCGACAGGAAAACGCCAAGTAAGAGAGCGTGCCAGACTCGCCACGCGATCGACCCACCGGCCGGCAGGAGCGACGCTAACACAAACGCTCGATCCTCAACCACCCTCGAGTCGCGCCGAACTACCAAGTACCACGCCGGGACTCGGCCACCCGCCGTTCACAGACGGAAAACGGTAAAGCAGAGCACTCGAGGGAGTCGCCTTGCGATCGGCTCTCCGAGCTCGGGTAGTCGACTCAACCAACAACACACATGATAAACAACAAAACATCATATTTAAGGTGAAACCCGCAAAGGGCGGACGCGCGGGACTCACCCAAAATCAATCCAAAACACGCAAAACAAATAGCAAAATGAACACAACGTTCCATTCAAATCGCATATCGCCTTGTCTTACATTACAAAATATGCCTACTCGGCAGAATTGTTACTAACACTACTCCGCAGTTTCGACGATGATGCAGCGTCCGCGCTCCGGACGAATACTGATACGGGTTCGATGGATAAGTCGTCGCTGGCCCGCCATCGCCGCCGGAAGGGCTGCTCGACCTTGAAGTCGCGATGCGGCTCGGCGTCGTTCGGCGCGACGACCGTTTCCTGGTACGGAAGAAGGTCGCCCATCGCCCAAACACGCTCCGAGTACGCGGCAGCACGCTCCTGCAGCTTAAGAACCTCAGACAGATCCACAGTGCCAGACGATGAAGGATAACCACTGCCACGTCGCCGAGGTCGAAATCTTCGGGAAGTGGGCGAGTCCACTCGAGCCGCCGACGCTCACGCCGAAAAGCCGACCGCGTCATGAACTCCACGACAGGCGCCTCCAAGTACTCCACACCTCAATGAGGTCATTGGGAATAACCTCCGTGGCATCTCTTGAAGGTAGGCGCGATGCAAGTCGCCCGACAGCGTCGCCGAAGTCGACGAGCATGCTCACGCACTCCCTCGCATCAAGAGAACTCGCTTCTTCATGGCTATCAATCATACGGCCTGCGAAGGAGACAACTATGAGTACAATGGAACCCACAAACAAGACAATCGCAAAGGCAAGGAAGACGACTCACCAATCAAAGGGGCGGCGAGCCCGTGATGAAACCTGAAGCGATGTATGGTCGCTCAAGCCCAACAATGATGGCTTCAGACGCTTTCGATCGCCCTCCGCGGCCACAACGGCAGCCTTCGCCGCGTCACGAACTCGCTTCTTCTTCGCCTCCTTAAGCTCGGCCGAGGTCGGCGATCTTTGTTCGGCGGTGCCCAATGCAGACCGCCCAGCTTCCAGTAGGACAAGCCCTTGGCGAGCCGCCTCCGCAAGCCCACAACCTGAAGTTCCTTGTTCGCTTCGGAGAGCAGCCGGTTCCTTTCAAGACGCTGTCAAGCCGATAATCGCTTCGCCGACTCCACTGCAGACCTGTACATCCTAAAATTTAGCGAAAAGCACTTTCGGGACTGGCGGTTGAAAAAATTCTAAAGTGCCCACCCGCTAAAATTTAGCAAGTGCGCGCACTGGGACCGGTTGAAAAATTCTAAAGTGCCCACCCGCTAAAATTTAGTGCGCACTGGGACCGGGCGGTTGAAAAATTCCTAAGTGCCCACCCGCTAAATTTAGCGAGCGCACTTCGGGACCGGACTCAACGCAAATCAGAATTAAAGAATCGGCCGTTGCAAAACAACGACCGATCCTCGGGACCGGAGGTACCGGATGGCCGCGCCAAGCATGTTGTGCGATGGCGCGCCGTCACGACGCAAGCAACGCCGTGTGTCCGCGACGTTGGTCAATCTCCCGGGCGATCTTCGGGTAGGGGCTCGCGCAGCATGACTTCGCTGCGTGGCCGCCTTTGGTCATGAAGCGGGGAAGGTAGCGATGACGCGCCGCTCAAGGGAGCTCGCCTCCTCCGGCAACGAAATGCCCCTTCAGGATGCGGTCGCTTCCACAATGGCCCAGCCGCGGTTGTGTCATCGAAGAGACGACGACAATGTCGCCGCCTTGGCCTTCTTGCTGCCCTCGGCGGCGACTTCGTCCGCCTTCCTCTTACGAAGGGTCCTCCTCGCTAGCGGCGGAGGCACCTTGGCCACCGTCGGGTGACCCATCTTCTTCACTCCGGTCCTATGTATCGAGACAACTCAGAAACAAACAATCTAAATGCTAAGAGAGGAAGATGAAGGCCGAGTGCACTTACTTGGCAAGCTGGAATGAAGCGCAGCCCGACGGAGGCCGGCGGTTTCTCCAGCTCGAGGCCCGATCGGCGTGACTAAGCCCTGTCCAGGACGCCAGGGCCCAAGATACGGAGGGCTTCTTTGACGTTGAGGTAGCGGTTGGTGCCTCCGGAACACCTTCGACGGAGGCCCCTCGTGAGTGGAGCTGCAGCCGGAGCCTCCTGCAGGCGAGGCCACGCCAGGACCTCCTCGCGAGGCGCGCCGGGCCGCCAGCCCTAGCCGGAGACCCAAGGGCGGAGGTAGTGAAGCCAGCGGCGCCTCCATGGATGGCGCATCCAGCGCGGCTGCTGCCGGAGCCGCCCCGTCGTCGGCCGAGCTATGGGCATCGGAGCCGCTTGCCGAGCGCGGCGGTGAGACCATCCTCGGCGGCTTCGTCCTCCTCCTCAGGGGGGCCCTCGCCTCTTTCTCCTTCTTCTTCTTTGCGGGAGTAGCTTGACGGAGCGAGGTGGTCTCCGGGAGTTCTTCGTCATCATCATGACGTTCGAGGCTTTTGCTCGCCTCGAGCTCGCGTTGACGTTGCCCACGGGTCTTTCGGATCAGTGGGGCGATCTCTTCTTCGGATTCGTCTTCGTCGTCCTCGTTGCCTTCGGCGGGAGGCGACTTCGCTGTCCCGGGCGGATGGCCTGAACTCGTCATCGGCGGTGGGAGCCACCTTCCACCACTTGAAATAACTGCGTTAAACATGAAAGAAAGTTAGAACTACCGCGATCGCATGCTGCGATCATAATGGGATCAGATTATTACCGTTGGAGCCGGACGCCTGTGGTGTATGGAGGAGCCCGCCTGGCATCCGTGTATGCCGCTGGGTGATCCTCTTCAACGCCAGAGATAGTCCTCCGCTTCCACTGGCGAGGCAGGCCTTCGCCGAGTCTTCGCCCGATGTCTTGGTACATATAATGCTCGGCTGGGCAGTGGAACAAGACGCCGCCAAGCCAGGCTGTAAAGTTCACCGTCTGAGCCCTTCTTCTTCGACCGCGAATGGTCGAGCATCTCGACGACCATCCGCTGGTCGCCGGGTAGCTTGGCGACCGGAGATTGCGCGCTCGGGCGGTCGGCCGAGTATCGTGGGATCGCCTCATCTTCTGGGTCGCCGGTCACGTAAAACCAAGACTTTTCAAGTCGCCGCTGCTTTGGCCGGCAGCATAAGGTCAAGAAGGAGGCTTTGGATTTCATTGAAGGTTAAGCCGCGGCTAGCATTGGGTCGCCCGCCTCGCGGTGATCCGTCCATGGAACAGATCTTGCCACAAGGGAAAATAGGGCCGGCAAGTAGCATTCGCAACGCCACAAAGATGGCGAGCTGCTCGATACTATGGGGACCCAGATCCGAGGGCTGGATCCGTAGTAGGCGCAGGTTACCGGAAGAACAGAGGTGGGAAACCTAAACCCCGCCGAGGTGACTAGTGAAGCAGATGAACTCTCGCTGGGTTCGGGATCGCTTTCCGGCGGGATTCGCCACAGCCGCCCAGATTCCGCCTCCTCAAGGAGGCTGGCCCCTGGTGCACTTGGATCTGCCCAAGGTTCGGTGGAAAAGGCCATGGCGAGGATTTGCTTGGAGGTCGGAGGATTGCGTCGCGAGATCGTGGCGAAAGATGCGTACTCGGAAGAAATGGTGGGCGGTTGGCTTCCGATGGCCAACCATTCCCTTATATAGCGAGAGCTGCCCGCCAAATTAGGGGCCGTATCGCCGATGATTACGCCGAAGTTACCGTTAAGTTACCTTAACGCTAGTTTGACCACACCCGACGGTCCGCCTCGCACTCGGCTCGCTAAGTTATCACGAGGTTGCGACCGTTGGTTCGTGTCGCCCGAGACGCGACTCGTTCGCCGGATTTTTTCCTTTGTACAGAGCCCGCCGACGATTCGACGATGCCAACTTGAAGCCAGATACTCGATCGCCGCAGCCACCCGCGCCTAATCAACGACGGCCTCGGGACTATCGATGGGGATATGCCTACTGGGTATCCTCGGGACGCTTCACCGCCCCAAAGGTTGGCGAGTGGGCCCGCAGACGGCGAATGGATCAAGGCCCATCAGGTACCAACCGGAGGTCGAAGGCCGCGCAGTAGATAGGCCCAGTCGATGCAAGTTAAATGATTAACAAAGTTGTAACCGAATCGGTTGAGATATGTAAACCCTAGGGAGGTAAGCCTATATAAACCTCCTAAGGGGTGAGAGACACGTTCCTCTTACGCCCAAGCAACTCGCCGCAGCCGCCGAAGTTCGCCCATTGTAAACACCTCCATAATACAATCTAGCAGAGTAGGTCTTTACCCGGGCCGAACACAGGTAAACCTGAGTCTCCGCCCTCATCTCGCACCGCAGATGGCTGGCCGCCCTTGCCCTTCGTTCTACTACTCGCTGACGATTGCAGCATCTGCCGTGGTCATTCCCTCGACAACTACCGCATGACCGGTACTACCGGTCGAGCTGGACCGATACTACCGGATGACACACAACCTGATCGTGTTAAGTCGGCCCAGCGCCTTGTAACCCTCTCCATATTTCGCTATTTGTTCCCAAAATACCCATGTTTATGTGGTTGGCCTATATATAGCCCCCACCCTCCATTGTAAACCCTTGTAACTACCTCGGTGAACTACGCTCCTAGATACAAGCCTGGATGAGAGATAGCGGTTGAAATAGTACGGCGGGGCCCCAAAAGCCACTCACTGGTAGTCCTTTCAGACGTCCCAACCGCTAACCTCTCAACGGGACTCAGACGGCGTGGTCGAAAGCGAAGGGATCAACTACGACACAAGTGGGTATGTACGCAAGCCACCATACAAGAGTACATCGAGCCACACCATCTAGAAAGAAAGGAATATACCAACGCCATACGGCAAGATTCAAATGACCTAGATACATCTATAATTCAGGATAACCTCATACAAAGACACATCGTAGTATCATGCGGAAGCGGCAAACAAGATCCGAGTACGGATAAGAAGTAAATAGGCATAAGATGCCGAGAAAATAAGCACATCCCAACTAGTCTCTCACGGATCCCGATCCCTAATCTCTACACCATACGATCGTTGCCCACTTCATCGACTTCTTCCACCCAAAGATCCGTCCCGAGAAGGTACTGCTCATCTGAATCAAGAATTTATCGTGTGAGACCCTAAGGGTACTCAAGAAGTCTTAATGCCTCTAAAGGGGACACAACTGGGTGACGAATTGCAAAAGGTAAACCCTAGCAATTCTACAGATAAACGCTAACCATCCGCCTAACCAGTGATAGACGGATGTCCGTGAATTTAAGTACAACAGTTATAATGGTAATCTCATCCGATCCATCCTCCTCCCTGCTTACCAACAAGGAAGCGGACGAACAACCCCCCTCCCGTTGGCAATTTTATTAACCATTCCATGAGTATTGCACTATTTACTAGTCAAATTACTTAGTCAAATTAAGGCGGTACTTTAGTTATGCTTGTCTATGATCAAGAAACTGTGCTCCAAGTCGTCCATATCCGTGGACACGGCTTTCAGAAAGTTTTACCCGGCCAGGGTGCACCATTAGCAACACACACTCGATCAACCTCGGAAAAACCAAATCAAAACCCAACGAGGCTTTCACGGTGAACAATTACGATTCAGAAATATTTTGGGGCCACCCTTAAGTAGAACCCGAACGAGTAGGCAAGCTCCGAGACGGCCTCAAGGTCTGTGGGGACGGTCAGAACGATCGGGAACCCCAAACGGGCTTGTCGACACCGCGGAATCGTGCCACTATCCTAAAGACATGCAGTGACTCGCACAATCGTAAATAAAGCAATAATCATGGCATAAGTACAGATCGTAAATAAAACCTCAAACTAGTTTGTGGCCCCAAGAAATAAGACGGAATCAAGCTCGTCCAGGGGGTCCCATATACCTCCGGATGTGGATAGCGCGATAAATCAAGGAACAGGAATCAAGTACTCGGGGTCTTACGGACACAAGTGAGCAGGAAAACCAAATAGCAGATATTGCTCACCGGTGCCACTTTCTTTAGTTATCCCGAACTACTCAAAGTTAAGTTGTTTAAGTACCTCGTTATCCATCAGACTCTCACAAACCCTACACATGCTGTTCTACGACTCGCATGGCTCAAACAACTCCTATAGTAGTGGCTCATGGGATGGAGGATACAAGCTTGGTGGGGTTTAAAAGTAAAGGCTATGCATACTTGGGATTCATTTTAATGCAATCGCGACTCGATGATGCAAGAATAAGATAGAGGCAATAGGTACTGTATGTATGCAAGCATGTGGTAGTGCTTGCCTGGTGTCTCTGTTGAAGCAAAGGACGTTCGGTAGTGCTCTGGTTCTCTTGATACAGCCGCTCAAAGGTCTACCCGAGAAAAACCAAACAAACAAGGCCAACATGAATATAGAGCACAAGCATATGAATAAGATGCGTCAAGCAAACAATCATGCCATGATGAATGATGCACATTTTACATGGCAAGTAAAGGAGCATGGCATGGTTGAGGTGTGGGGAACAAGAATATAACATTTAGTGGGTTTTAGAACCACATTTGTTGCCATAACAGTTGTTATTCATGATATAGTTATATGATGCATGCTTCAATTGAAGTCATGGATAGCATAAACAGAAAGGTCTCGTCGAGCTGATCAATTTAGACTATTTACTTGCTAGATTTGGATTTACAAAACAAAAGTTATGGTTTATTAAAAATTCAGTGGCATTTGTTGTAATTACACTAAACCTGGAATTTACTTGAGCAAAACACAAAACAGATGGCATATTTGAATTCCTCTCATTTTTCTGAATCAAAAACATATATCATTTGTCTAATTTGGATAAAGTATGACAAAGTTATTAAAAACTGAATTTGAATTTGAATTTTGCAAAATATTTGACAGAATTTGAATTTAACCACCTCTGAAACGTTTTCTACCGAACTACTCAGCCCTGAGTCGACAGTGGGGCTAGGGGTGTCCTGCGGCCCACGCGACAGTGACTGAGGCTCAGGGGACCGCGGGTTTATAAAGGAAAAACACCAGAACCTTTTTGCAAAACAACCACAAATATTGACCGCGGGTTCGACGAACCAAAACGCCAGGGGCTAACGAGCCGTGACATGTGGCAGCGAGGAGGGCGGGTTTGATTAAACCAAACCCGTGAACCTTCGCAAGATTCCTGGACACCGCGGTGGGGCCGGATGCGGGCGTGAGGCGGAAAAACTGGGGGTTCTGCTGTAAACGTGCACGCGACGCTGTCCGCTGAACGCGACGCTGACGGCGGAGCTGGCCGGATCTTCGCCGACGTTGGCGAACCAGTAGCGTCTCGACGCCGCCCAAAACAAAAGCTGGAGAAGACATCTTGGCCTACAACTTTGATGCAGGGTGACAGCACGGAGGCGGCCTGTGGCGTGCGGGGCGGTACTCTGAATGTGCCCAGATCTACTGCCGCTTGTTGCTGTTGCACACATGACGCATGCGCGCAGATTGCTACGGCGGCTGGCTCACGAGAGGAAGAGTAAGAGGTTATGCAGGGGAGGAGGACTCACCGCGGCTCGACGGTGTGGTCGATTCGGCCGGCGGGGAAGGTGATCGCTGGCGAGGTCGGGCGGAAGGCCCCGCACGCGTGGGCACGCGGCGGCAGGGTTCTCCGCGGGTTTCAGCGAGCTCCTCGCTCCACGACGAAGTGGAGGTAGACGTACTTGTCTTTGTTAGAAGGCCTCGGGGATCTGCGGAGCGAAGGGGGGCGCCGGGTGCTGTCGATCTAGGGTTTTGGGCGGCCTGGCGATCTAGGGAGGAAGAAGGAAGATAGGGGGGGGAAAGCAGAGAGGTCTGGGGGCGTCCTGGGGATCTAGGAGAGGCAGGGGCGAGGCTGGGTGGATAGGAACGAGGGAGGAGGCAGGATGTGGCGTGGGGGAGGGGTAGATGGTAGGTGGGCGGTGCACCTCCACGTGAGCAGTGCAGCCGGGCGTGGGGGAGCTGGGCGGCTGTGGGGCAGTGGGTGGGCGCGGGCAGGTAGGCTAGGGGCTGCAGGTCGAGTTGGAGGAAGGGGGCTGGTAGAGAGAGAGAGGGAAAGAGGAAGAGGGAGGCTCGGGTCTAGGCTAGGGAAGAGGGGCATGGTCGGTCACGTGTGGGGTAGATAGAGAGGGGTGGCGGTGGGGTAGCTAGGATCTGGGGTAGGCGCATGGTAGGGTGGAGAGGTGAGAGGGACATGGGGCAAGCTAGATAGGAGAGAGGGGTACTTAGGGTTTATGTGTAAGGGAGAGGTAGATTAGGGGTTGTAGTTTAGAATAGATGTAAAAGTAGGTTTTTTGTTTGAGGGTAGAAAAGAGAGAGAGGGAGCACTTTGTTTTGTGTAGACTAGATGGGGTTTTGGGTTTAACTAGTAGGGGGTTTGGGTTAGAAGAGGTGAAGATGGTACTAAACTTATAAAGCAAGCTTCATCCGCACTAGCAAGATTAAGCAAGAAAAGAGGGAGAGGAGGAGAGATGGTCAAGGTTGGTGATGGGGTTTTTGGGTTCATGCATGATCCAACATAGGTCAAGCAAGAACAAAGAAAGAGGGTGGTTTAAGGTTTATCATTGCTCATTAGCAAAAGTGGGTGCAAGATGCAAGGGGTTTTGATGTAGCCAAAGGAGAAGGAGAGAGAGGTTTTAGCACTACCAACACAAGATCAAACAAGAAAGAAGGGATCCATTTAGAATTCCAACAAAACCAAAAGCTAGGAAAAAGGATACTTGCATGGCCCATGCAAGACAATTAAAGCCCAAAGGTCATATTGTGAAAACAACATTATTCATGTGGCTTTTAATCCTTGCATTCCCAAAAAGGTGGGCAAAGGCCAAGCAATAGATTAGGAGTGGATCCAACCAACAACATGGGCTAGGGAAACTCAATAAAAGGCCAAGCCCATATTATTGGATGGTGGAATTATAAGGTGGTGAAAGAAAAGGTGGTGGAGGCAAAAGAGAGATGCCCCCAACTCAACTTGGGCATTTAACAATTTAGTAAGAACCAAATACAATATCAAGAGGCAACTACAATTAATCATGCACATGAGATAAGAAGCAAACAAGAAAAAGGTTTTATATGATGCTCAAATGCAAGGGGACATGATGACATGAGCATGATATGATGATGATGCAACAATTATATGTTGGAAGTGGCCCATTTTATTATTAAGACATGTAGCATTACAGGGGTTAGACAACTGGGATGCTACAACCCTAGACTTGGATAATAATAGATTAAGGAAACCCTTTGAGGAACTTATATCTATTGGTCTCATGCTCCTACCAAGGAGCACCGGATTATCCACCCCCCTCTTGGATCTTGCCTAGTGCGTTCAAGTTATACAAGGCCTTGGGTTCTCGGTTTCTCGCCCCCAAGTCGTCAAGATCTCACCAAGCACCTCGTCCCCCGTTGTTGGCGTGGAGAGCGAGCTTCGCCCAACACCGATCCTAGAGATTATGTTGGACCGGTTGCCACCGGCGTGAGTTATCGACGTGTATCGTGTTTTGTGTGCGTGAGTTCGTCGGGTTCTTCGTGGCGTGTGTTCGTGGATTCCATCCCCTTCCCCCTTCCACCGCTTTACCCTCGATTCCCGCGGAGATTCGTGAAATATCGGGCCACCCCAAGGGGTTACCCCATAACATCTTAGATGGTGATCTGAGATTAGTTTAACCCTAATCCCGGGGGTGCTACATCATGTTACCGACACATTAGGAGGATCACACAAACTTCATGCGCACGTCGCTAGCATAGCTTAATGACCACATCCCTCATGGCTAGTTGTATCTCCCCATATAAGTTGGTATCACCTAGTTGCATACCTCACTAGTAGAGAAAAACTTAGTGACAGTGACGAGGGTTAAACTCATGAATGCCCATTGTTATGGACTTGGATTTTGAGGAAGAGGGATGCACTAGAGATCGCGTTCGGCTAACAGACAAGCAATGCAGGACATGATATTTACCCAGGTTCAAGCCCCCGGAGGGAAAACCCTACTCCTTGTCTACTCTGATTATCGGTGAAACTGAAGGTTACAGGGGGTGTGCGGATGAGATATGGCAGGTGTGTATGCTAGGGTCCAGATTGTCCTCCTCGCCATCTCCTAATGGATTTTATTAGGTAGGCCAGGTCCCAAGATAAGTTCGAGTCGATTACAGGTTAGGGTTTACCATTTAAACTTTCTATTTAAAGCTAGTTGTATCCTCCAAGGAATCGCATCTTTCATGGGACTTGGTCACCCGAATCCTTCCTGGGCTTCATCATCAGGTGCGGATCATCACGTCGGAACCCAGATTTTGGATGATAATGTTTAGTTCATATGGATATTTGATATGCGTGCCAGACTCACCCGATTGATTGGGGTCAGTTAACTGTCTTTAGGCAAAACAACGTTATCTACTCACACCTGAGTCCCTGGACTCGAATCTGGAAAAATGTTGGTGTAATTTGACTCAGGCAGCAGAGGTCTTATAGAATTCGAATTCCAGTGACATTAGATATACACCCAACGCGTCTGTCGGGATTTTTCTTTGCACCTGCAGGTACGGCATATTCCTGGTAGAGCGCAGCAGGTGCGTTACTAGGCCATTAGACTGTGTCTGTAGGTCTTACCTTTGTGTAGTAGACACAACATCTGAATGTTTGTCGTCGCAGAATGATTAGGGTGGCCAAGGAGACGTCGTCTCTTAGCATTTTTAGTGATAGGCGGAGTCGCTGTGTTGCTCGATTGTGTATCAGGTCTCATGACATAGACACTATAGAGGATCCGAAGGATCATGGCTGATTTATTCATAGGGTGCACGGCCAGCGCTCCGTAGCCCTCGAGTGTTTGTTCGAGTCATAGAATCGAGCAGAGACTTTAGTCATGCTTATCTTGCAAATGCCGTTAACGGACGAAATTTATCGGATGACGACCAGCCCTCCCTATGGGAGTATCCCCCGAGTTCGTAATAGAGTCGTTGACTCGAAGGAGTTGAGGTATACAACCTTAACATGTGAAATTATCAGGCTAATAGTGGACATGGAAGTACCTCGGGTGCACGTCCAGCGCTCCTATTAGGAGTAGCCCCCGAATATCTGGTCAAGTCATAGACTCAAGCAAAAACTCAGTGAATCAAGAAAGGGGTCGAAAAAATGACCTTGGCAGTTGTCATCTTGACCTGGAAAATGCTTCGGATGCGCGGCCAGCGCTCCTATTAGGAGTAGTCCCGAGTATTTGGTCGAGTCGTAGACTTGAGAAAAGACTGGTTTAATCACTCGAGCAATATAGATCCGTTGTTGTGTTCCGCCTTTTGCTAAAGATGTGACCAATGATGACGCCATTAATGACGATCGGTGCGCTCATCCGTCAGCGAGGGCAGCGTCTATGGGACGGGACGACCGTGGGTCTCACAATCTGACCATAATTTGACTAGTCACGCATAAATTACGTTGTTTTAACTACGCCTCCTCGATTGCACGTAGTGGAGAGCATGGTGGCAACGGTTCGGGCGACCACTGCCACGTGTGTGTGGCAAGGTGCGCCATGCATAATGCTCTGTAGATCAACGGCCCCCCTTCATATTCTTCCTCCGTTTAATACGCCGGTGACCACTGGTAATTTTCCCCTTCTGTGCATTGTGATCTTGGCCTGAAGGCCGAGTTCTACCAGCTCCATGGTGAGTGCCTTACTACGAATGCTCTTTAATTACTTTTGTTTTTGTTTGAAGATCTTCGACTGACAACCATGATTTGGTTCGTAGAGGAGAACAATGTCGTGCTCCATCGGCTTGACTCAGTGGAGAAGAGTTGTAACAAGGCGGAGACCAAGGTGAAAAGCATCGTTGAGGCCCTCAAGAACTTCAAGCTAGAAGATAAGGAACGCGAGGAGAAGCTTACAGTCGATGCGGCTGGGCGGGAGAAGGTGATGGCGGAATAGCCGATGGAGCCATTCATGCGCTGTCAGGTAGGTGACTCATGTCGTACGAGTTTTTAGTCTTCTTGTACCGTACCTTTGGTTGTTGTGGGTTTAACAAGCTCCTAGGTGTTGCAGAGGCAACTGGCGTTGGCTTCGACCGCCAGGTCTTGGATCATGGGTACCTCCTTGCGGATGCAGTTGCCACGGTCGAAGACCGCTGCAGCTCCACACTTGACACATTGGCCAAGGCCAAGGAGGTTCTTGGCCGCTTTCATCGGAAGATTTTCCCGAAGAACGCGACCATTGATGATGTCGACTCCCTGGTGAAGGCCCTGGAAGGGGATGCACCTGTCGAGTGATACGTCGGAAACGTATCTATAATTTTTGATGCTCCATGCTTGTTTAATATCTACTTTGCTTTGCTTTGTCTACACTTTGAGGTGCTTTTTACATGTTTTCTGGTACTGACCTATTAACAAGTTGCCATAGTGCCAGTTGCCTGTTTTCTGTTGTTTTTGGTTCCAGAAAATTTAGTAAAGAAATATTCTCGGAATTGGACGGGACAAATGTCAAAGTCAATTACTTTCCATGGGGAACAAGAAGTCCATAGGGGAGACGGAGAAGCAGGCCAGGGCAGCCAGACCCTCCCTAGGCGCGGGTGGGCCCTGCCCCACACCTAGGAGGGGTGTGGCCCCTCTGGCCGCCTCCTCGGCCTCCCCCTTCACCTATAAGAAGCCCCTGATGCAGAAACCCTAAGCACTCGATCAAATATCCACGAAACCATCTATAGCCGCCGCCACCATCGTCCCTAGATCGGTGGGATCTGAAGTTCTTCCCGGCACCCTGTTGGAGGGGAGATCATCCCGAAGGCCTTCTCTTCGATATGATGCGTGATTAGTTCCACCCTGAACTATGGACCCCGGTCCAATCTTTACCATTGATACATCTTCCACTGTTACTTGTTTACTTGCTGCAACCCATTACCTTCCACACCATACGTTTAATCCTTTGTTACAGCAAACCGGTGAGCTTGACAACCTCACTGATTCGTTGGGACAAAGTCTTGAGTTTGTGTTGTGCAGGTCACCGTGTTGCTTGCAACACCTGTGTGACATTTCCTTCCTCCTTCTGGTTCGATAACCTCGGTCTCTACTGAGGGAAAACTTGCTGCTGTGCTCATCATACCTTGCTCTTCGGGTTTCCAACGAAGTCCTCTCTGACAGGCAACAAGCTTTCCAGCGCCGTTGCCGGGGAGGCTAAGGACGTCTTCACATTTCTCTTTACTTTGTTTTTAGTTTGCTTTCTTTCTTTTGCTTGGTTTTTTTGCCTCTTTCCAAAAAACCCAAAAAAATTAGTCTAGTTTGGTTTGCTTTCCTTATTCAAAAACACAAAAAATTAGTTCCTACCCTAGTTGCTACCATGTCTGGTTTTGGACCAATCTTTATTTCACCTATGGAAGAGATCTCCACTTTTAAGCAAAAAAGTGAAGAAAGTTTTAAAGAAGCTTGGTCTAGAATTTCGCTTTACAGAGGGAAACTGAGCCTAAGATGAATCTTATCTTAGTTATTGATAGTTTCTACCACGGTATTGCTCTTCTTTATAGATATGCTTTGGATACTATGGCTGAGAAAGATTTTTTGCTATGTGCTGAGGATGAAGCTTTTGATGCCATAAAAAAATTAATCATGATTTATGTGTTGGGAATATGCCCTAGAGGCAATCATGTATGATGGGATTTCCCATTGTATTCATAAATATATTAAGTTTTCCTTGTATAAACATCTGATGTGTATCATTGAATATGTGATTCGGTTGTGGAACTATACATTCATGTTGTTTGTACTAAATATCCTTGGTCATTGAGGTTATGCTGGACACACAACTTAGACCAATGTGAAAGTTGGCTTGATGACTCGGTTCCACTTTTCATGGGCATGGAGATGCTATTCCAACTTACACAGATTCGGCTAAAGAGTTTAGCGAGTCGGATTGACCCATATTGAGGTACAACGAACAAGTTGTCATTTGTATATCTCAATCAATGTAATCCTTAGACCTGAGGTTATTGCATAATCCGAGTTGAGGATCACCGACTTAGGTTCTGTCAAACGCTGATCCATAACTGGGTAGTTATAAAGGCAAAGTTCGGGTCGACTGAGAATCAAGCTTTGTGATGTGAATAACCAAGATGGGATTTTTCCCCTCCACTTGGAGAGATATTCTCTAGTCCCTCTCGTGAGATATGATTCAGAAAGCATGGCCATGCACGACTCGGTTAAGTGTTAACCGAGGCGATCGACTAAGAGTTAGTCGGGTGAATCACTTATCTCGGATCGAGAAGAGAGTCAGACTATTTAAGGGATGACAATTATTCGCCAATAGTCTGACAAGGTATATCGTGAGGCAAAAGGGACTCAGACGTAAGTCGCATTGGAAAGGCAATTCGTCATGACTCTTTGGTACTTGGGAATCGGCACGTTCTGCTAGGAGCCGCTACCGACTGATCGATTGAGAGTCGGACTCCAATCGTGTCCAAGTAGCCATGATCCTGTGGGGTCACACACTTAAGAGCGGGAGCAAGTTAGGATTGGATCTGAACCTGTAATCTAGTTGGGTTGGACCTAAACCAGATTAGGACTGAGTTAGTGAGTTGGACTCACGGTGACTAGTGTTATATGGGCTTTAGTGAATGGGCTGCGCGAGCAGAGCCCACGTTCACTTCCTATATATAGTGGAGCACAGTAACCCAGAAGGGTTAATCGTTGATCAGGTCATTCCATGTGTTGGAAACCCTAGCTCCACAACAGTCATGCCTGTTGGAGATATGCCCTAGAGGCAATAATAAATGTAGTTATTATTATATCTTTGTGTTTATGATAAATGTTTACATTCATGCTATAATAGTATTAACAAGGAAACATTAATACTTGTGTGATTTGTAAACTTAATTTGAAGTCCCTAGTAAAGCCTCTATATAATACTAGCTTGTTGGTTAATAGATGATTGTGGTTTCCCTATCATGAACATTGAGATGTTATTAACAACAAGATCATATCGTTAGGAGAATGATATGGTGGACATACTCCTATAGATAAGCGTAGCATAAAGATCAAGTCATTTTAATAGTTCAATTGCTATATGCTTTCTGATACATAGTAATCTAATTCCTTCAACCATGAGATCATGCATATCACCTTTATCGAATGGATGCTTTGATGACATCAAACACCACACCGTGGCGGGTGTATAAAGGTGGCATTGAGTGTTGGAAAGTATTGGTTGAAACACATGGATCAAGAGTGGGATTTGTCCATCCATATGACGGATAGATATACTGGGCCCTCTCGGTGAAATGTCATCCAATTAGCTTGCAAGCATGTGACTGGCTCACAAGGGATCACATATCACGGAACGAGAAAAGAGTACTTATCGGTAACGAGGTTGAACTAGGTATGCAGATACAAGCGATCATAACCTCGGATAAGTAAACTATTGTGAGACAAAGGGAAATTGATATCGTATGTAAGTGGTTCATTCGATCGCAGTAATCGTAGAAATATGTGGAGCCATATGAATTTCCAGATTCCTCTATTGGTTATTGTTCGGAGAAGTGTCTCGATCATGTCTGCATAATTCACGAACCGTAGGGAGACACACTTAAGGATTCGACGTTGTTTGAGTAGTTATGGAATGATGAGAAAGAGACCGAATGTTGTTCGGAGTCTCGAATGGGATTCAGGATATCACGAGGAGATCCGGAATGGTCCGGAGAATAAGATTCATATAAGGAAAGTTCCGTTTCGGAGTTGGAGAATGGTTCCGGTGTTTTCATCGGGAATGTTCTAGAAGGTTCCGGAATGTCCGGCACTCCGGGGGGGAAGGGTACATGAATGTGTCATTACAAGTTGGAATGATTGCATCATGTACTAAGTGTCATCGCTGTCCAAAATAAAGGGTTTATTCAAATCCTAGTTTGAAAAGTCAAACGGCTAGTTTGAAAAGTCAAACGGCAGTTTTTGGAAAGAGGAGGAGAGGTGGAAACCGAGTTGGGGAGGAGTTCCCTCCTCCAACCGGCGGCCCACCTCCAAGCCGAGTTGGGGAGGGACTCCCCTCCCCTTGGCCGCACCTCCCACCTATAAAGGGAGGGGCAGGGCTGTCCCTCCTAGCACATAAGTTCCCTGCCCCAAACCCTAGCTTGGCGCCACCACCTCCTGCAGCTGCCGCCGCCTCCTAGGGTTGCCCTAGCCGCCGACTTGGGATGCCCCAAGCCCTAGCCGCCGGCTCTAGCACCTCCTCCTTGGTGTGTCTAAACCCTAGATCGCCGAGGAGCTCTCTCATAATCCACCATACTCGCTCCGGCTTAAGGCGAAGCCTTGCGAGATCTTCCCTCTACTTCCGGTACCACGCCGTTGTGCTGCCGGAATCGCGAGGAGAGTGCTACAACCTCCGCTGCCTGCTGGAACAAGGGAGAGGAAGGTCTTCGCCGAAATCGAACGTGTGACCGATTGCGGACCTCTGCCGGAATGCAGCAGGAAGGATCGTCTACGCGATCTTGAGATCGGGAAAATCGACTACATCACCCACGAGAATCCGCTCGTTAAACACTTTGGAATCTTCGAGGGTGAGTTATTCTATCGACTCGTTGCTACAATCTAGTAGATAGATCTTGGCTTGTTTGTTTGTCGGTAGAAATTTTTGTTTTCCATGCTACGAAACCCTAAAGTGGTATCGAGCCGTGTCTATATGTAGATCTCATTGCACGAGTAGAACACAATGGTCATTGTGGGCGTTGATGCTTTATTGTCGATTGCTTCTTGTGTACTTTGCATCTTGCGGTATGTTGGGATGAAGCGGCCGGGCTAACCTTACATGACATCATTCATGAGACTTGCTCCACGCTTGACATGCAACTTGTATTGCATAAGTGGCTTTATGGGTGCTGTTTCTCCTAGCATAGTTAAGATCCAATTTACAACGTGATTAACAATACTAGTATCAATGTTGTGGTTCTTGTTCGTAAGTTAGAACGACACTTATTGAAAGCCCCAAACCACGTAAAATATGCAAAGAAAGTAGAGGCGTCTAACTTTGTTTTGCGGGGGTCTTGTGATGTGATATGGCCATGATTGTGATTATATTTGATGTATGCAATGTTCCTTATTGTAAGTTGGCAACCGGCAGAGCCATATGGTTGTCTTTAATTTATATTAAGACCCGTGTCTATTCAAAGTAGTTGTAATAGTTGAAGCGGTGGGCGACAACCATGGAGAAGCGTCATTGACCTTGATGCAATGCGGTGATGATGGAGATCATGTTCGGTAGAAGATGGAGATCGGAAGCACAAAGAAGAAAGGCCATATCATATCACATATTATGAATTGCATGTGATGTTAATCCTTTATGTATCTTGTATTGCTTAGTAGACGGTAGCATTATAAGATGATCCCTCATGCACATGAATTTCAAGTCATAAAGTGTTCACCCTTAGTTAGCACCGTTGCTAAAGCTTGTTGTTTCAAGCACCACGTGATGATGGTGTGTTAGATTCCGCAAGTGTATACAACGTGAGCAAGCCAGATTTGCTCATGCGGAAACTAAGGTTTGATCTTGACGAGCCTAGCATGTACAGACATGGTCTCGGAACACGGATCACCGAAAGGTAAAGCATGAATCATATAGTAGATATGATGAACATGTTGATTGTTCGCCATTGAAACTATATCAACTCTCGTGATGATCGGTGTTGATGTGGTGGATTTGGTTCGTGTGATCACTAAAACAATGTGAGGGATATTGTTTTGAGTGGGAGTTCACCTAGATTAATTTTATTATTAATTTGAACTCAATTTGTCATAAACTTAGTCTAAACTATCGCAAATATATTGTAGATCAATGGCAGCCCCTACCATCAATTTTAATGCGTTCCTAGAGAAAGAAAAGTTAAAAAACAATGGAAGCAACTTGGCGGATTGGTTCCGCAATTTGAGGATTGTCCTCACAGTGGTAATTTGACCTATGTCTTTGGATGCATTGGGTGACCCACCTGCAGCTGATTCTACCGATGAAGTAAAGAATGTTTACCTCGCTCGGAAGAATCAGTACTCCATAGTTCAGTGTGCTATCTTGTATGGTTTAGAATTAGAGCTTCAGAAAAGGTTTGAGAATTCAGATCCATATGATATTGTCGAGGATCTCAAATTGATTTTTGAGACTCATGCGGCAATTGAAAGCTATGAGGCTTCTGAAAAGTTCTTTAACTGCAAGATGGAAGAGGGCAGCTCCGTCAATGAGCATGTGCTTAAGATGTTTGGGAACGCAAACAAACTTCAAAGCTTGGGTATAGTGATTCATAATGCTTTGGGGATTTACCGTGTCCTCCAATCACTACCACCAAGTTACAAGAACTTTGTGATGAACTACAACATGCAGAACATGAACAAGCAGTTGCGACTGCTGCCATGTTGAAGTCTGCAGAAGTGGAGATCAAGAAAGAGCACCAAGTGTTGTTGGTCAATAAGACCACCAAATTCAAGAAAGGCAAGTCTAAGCAGAAGGGACACTTCAAGAAGGGTGGTAAGAAAGTTACCGCGCCGATGAAGAAGACCAAGGCTGGACCTAAGCACGATCTCGAGTTCTTTACCGCAAGGGAGAAGGTCACCGAAGCGGAATTTCCCAAAGTACTTGGCGGATTTGAAGAACGGCAACATCAAGAAGAAAGGTATATCCGATATACATGTTATTGTGTATCTCACTAGTACTAAGTAGTGCACGGTATTTGATCTTTGGTTGTTGCTCATATTTGTAACTCAGCAGGTCTTTGCAGAATAAACGGAAGCTAGCGAATAACGAGGTGACGATGCGCGTGGGAAACGGATCAAATGTTGATGTGATCGCGGTCGGCACGCTACCCCTTCATCTACCATCGGGATTAGTTTTATACTTAAATAATTGTTATTTGGTGCCTGCGTTGAGCATGAACATTATATCTGGATCTTGTTTATTGCGAGACGGTTACTTGTTTAAGTCCGAGAATAATGGTTGTTCGATTTATATGAGTAATATGTTTTATGCACATGCACCTTTGATAGATGGTCTATTCTTGTTGAATCTCGATAGTGGAAATACACATATTAATAACATTGAGGCTAAACGTTTGAAATCGAGCGATAACTCGACCTATATGTGGCACTGTCGTCTTGGTCACATTGGAGTGAAGCGTACGAAGAAACTCCATTCCGATGGACTTCTTGAATCACTTGATTTCGAATCACTTGATAGATGCGAAGCATGTCTGATGGGTATAATGACTAAGACTCCATTTTCTGGTATGATGGAGCGAGCTACGGACTTATTGGAAATCATACATACCGATGTGTGTGGTCCAATGAGTGTAGCATCGCGCGGTGGTTATCGTTATGTTCTTACCTTCACAGATGACTTGAGTAGATATGGGTATATCTATTTCATGAAACATAAGTCCGAAACTTTCGAGAAGTTTAAGGAATTTCAAAGTGAGGTAGAGAATCAACGTAACAAGAAGATTAAATTTCGTTACGATCGTGGAGGTGAATATCTAAGTTACGAGTTTGGCGAGCATTTGAAGAAATGCGGAATACTTTCGCAGTTGACACCGCCGGGAACACCACATCGTAATGGTGTGTCTGAACGTCGTAATCGAACTCTCTTAGATATGGTTCGTTCTATGATGTCACTTATAGATTTACCGCTATCATTTTGGGGTTATGCATTAGAAACAGCTGCATTCACTTTAAATAGGGCACCGTCTAAATCCGTTGAAACGACACCGTATGAATTATGGTTTGGGAAGAAACCTAGATTGTCGTTCCTTAAAGTTTGGGGATGCAAAGCCTATGTAAAGAATTTACAGCCGGACAAGCTTGAACCCAAAGAGGAAAAATGCGTCTTCATAGGATACCCGAAGGAAACTATTGGGTATACCTTATATCATAGATCCGAAGGCAAAATCCTCGTTGCCAAGAATGGATCCTTTCTAGAGAAGGAATTTCTCTCGAAAGAAGTGACTGGAAGGAAAGTAGACCTTGACGAGGTTGTCGAACCTTCTCTCGAAATTGCGAGTAGCGCAACACCGGAAGAAGTTCCTGTGGTGCCTGCACCAATAAGAGAGGAAGCTAATGATGATGATCATGAAACTTCGGTTGAAGTTGCTACAGAGCCTCGCAGGTCAACGAGAACTCGTACCACTCCAGATTGGTATGATCCCGTTATGAGTGTCATGTTGGTGGACAACACCGATGACCCTGAGACATATGAGGACGCGATGATGAGCCCAGATTCCAATAAATGGCAAGAAGCCATGAAATCCGAGATTGGATCCATGTACGAAAACCAAGTATGGACTTTGGTGGACTTACCAGATGGTAGGAAGGTCATCGAGAACAAATGGATTTTCAAGAAGAAAGCAGATCTTGATGGTAATGTTACTATCTATAAAGCTCGACTTGTCGCAAAGGATTTCGACAAATTCAAGGAGTTGACTACGATGAGACTTTCTCACGATGCGAGCTGAAGTCTGTGAGGATTATGTTAGCAATCGCTGCATATTATGATTATGAGATATGGCAGATGGATGTTAAAACAACATTCCTCAATGGAGACATTGATGAAGAGTTGTATATGATGCAACCCAAAGGTTTTGTCGATCCTAAAGATGCTAACAAGTTATGCAAACTTCAACGGTCCATCTATGGATTGAAGCAAGCATCCCGAAGTTGGAATCAACGTTTTGATAAGGTGATAAAAAGTTTTGGTTTTATACAAACTTATGGAGAAGCTTGTATTTACAAGAAAGTGAGTGGGAGCTCTGTAGCATTCTTAATACTATATGTGGATGACATATTGTTGATTGGGAATGATGTAGACCTTCTTAATAGTGTCAAGGAATATTTGAATAATAGTTTTTCAATGAAGGATCTTGGCGAAGCAGCTTACATATTAGGCATAAAGATTTATAGAGATAGATCAAAACGCCAAATATCATTGTCACAAAGTACATATTTGGACAAAGTTCTAAAGAGGTTTGGAATGGAAGATAGCAAGAAAGGGTTCTTGCCCATGTTGCCCAATACGACCTTGAGTAAAACTCAAAGTCCGACATCGGCAGAAGATAGAGAAAGGATGAGTATGTTGGAATTATGCCCTAGAGGAAATAATAAAGATGTTATTATTATAATTCTTGTTCATGATAAAGTTTATATTCCATGCTAGAATTGTATTAAGCGGAAACTATAATACTTGTGTGGTTTGTGAACAACACCGTGTCCCTGGTACGCCTCTAAGGACTAGCTCATTGATCAATGATGGTTAAGGTTTCCTAACCATAGACATGAGTTGTCAATTGATAATGAGATCATATCATTGGGAGAATGATATGATGGACATACCCAAACTAAGCGAAGCAATTAGATCGTTTCATCGTGTTCATCTTTGCGAAGCTTTTCCTATGTCAAATATTGTATTCCTTAGACCATGAGATAATGCAACTCCACGTACCGGAAGAAAGCTTTGAGGTCATCAAACGTCATCCTATGAGAGGGTGATCATAAAGGTGTCTCTCGGTGATCGGAAAAATATCTGTTGGGTTGTATGTATCGAGATGGAATTTGTCCCTCCCAGGTCGGAGAGATATACTTCGGGCCCACTCGGTAATTGATATCAACACCGCTTGCAAGCATGTGGTTAAGGAGTTAATCACAAAGTGATATCAGATTATGGAGCAGTAAAGTACTTCTGTGAACGAGATTGAACTAGGTATGACGATGCAACGATCGAATCTCGGGCAAGTAAAATATCGCGAGAGAAGGAATATATATATGGGATTGATTGAATCTGGCATCGTAGTTCATCCGATATG
Organism: Avena longiglumis; assembly: GCA_030063025.1. Lineage (NCBI taxonomy): Eukaryota > Viridiplantae > Streptophyta > Magnoliopsida > Poales > Poaceae > Avena > Avena longiglumis. Next base: position 423,147,752 of record CP125976.1, on the reverse strand, counting down.
ATCATCGATGAATGTGGAGTCAATATGGGTGCCTGGACCCAGTTGATTATTGATAGAAGATTATGTCGCATATTCTCGAACCCGAGGTCACACACTTAACGTATCTTGGCTAGGATAGATTGGATAATTGGTTTATGAATTTTTGTTGAGTCTCGGATGGGATCCGGGATATCACGAGAGGTTCGGAATGGTCGGAGAATAAGATTCATATAAGGCGGTGCAGTTTTGGGAGTTGAATTGTTCCGGTTAATCGGTATTATCTTGGAAGCTTCTAGAACCTTCCGGAAGGGCACCAACGTGGCCCCACCTTCGGGAGGGGCATGGGCCTATGAGGGAGTGTCCTGGCCGCATTGGGCCGGGGCACAAGGCCCCATAGGGCCCAGCCGATCTAGATAAGTTTAAACTCGTTTAAACTAGAGATAGGATTTCTAGATAAGGAGAGTTTAAATCGTTTAAACTAGAGATAGGATTTCTAGATAAGGGAGAGTTTAAATTGTTTAAACTAGAGATTGGCTTGGAGGAGGGGCAGGGCTGGCCGCCTCTATATATAGAGGGTGGTGCGCCCTCACAACTACACACCTTCCTCCAAGCCCTAGCAGCCTTGCTACCTTCCTCTCCCCTCCCATTGTTTGTAGGCGAAGCCTGCAGAAATTCTCCACCATATACACCACCGTCGTGTTGTAGATCCAATCTATCTCTCCACCATACTCGCTGGTCCGAGGAAGGAGGAGACGCCGAGTCTTTGCGTGTGCATCTCACGGAGGCACCGCCACTTGTGGTGCTAGATCGGATCGGATCGCGAGGAGGAGAAGCGAGTACGACTACATCACCCACGTTCAGACGAACGTTCCGCTGTGCGAATCTTCAAGGGTATGAAGATCTAATCCAATCTCTCTCGTTGTTTGCATCTCCTAGATTAGATCTTGGCTTTCCCCTCTTTAGCTCGTAGAAAATTTTGATTTACTATGCGCCGAAACCCTTGATGGTATCGAGCTAGATCTATGCGTAGATGTGTTTCACGAGTAGAGCAACATGGTTGTTGCGGCGTTGATGTTTTCTGCAAACCTCTTGTTTGTGTTCTTCTTATGACGGGGATAGTAAGATTGAAGCGGTCCAGGCCAACCTTACGACGCCGTTCATGAGACCGCTCCGCACTTGACGTGTGGCTTGTTCCACATGCGGCCGGTGGATGTCGGTTTCTCTCACTATAGTTGTCATGGGATTAACACGGAGTTTGGCAACCATAATATCACCGTTGTGGCTTTCCGTAGGTAAGAATCGTTCTTAGCATCTACTCCCATAAGCCACGTAAAACATGCAACAACAAAGTAGGCGTCTAACTTGTTTTTGCAGGAGTGTTTTCTGTGATATGGTATGGCCCAAGATGTGATGTGTATATTGTATGCGATGATCATGTTTTGTAATGTTTCACGACTTGCATGTCGATGAGTACGAACCGGCAGGAGCCATATGGTTGTCTTTATAATTGTGTATGACCTGCGAGTCAACTTCTTATACGCCATGTAATAGCTTTACTTTATCGCTAAGTAGTTAGCAATAGTTGTAGTTGCTATTCGTGGTGGAGGCAATCATGGTGGAGTGATGGAGATCATGCGGAGCACAAGATGGAGATCATTCGCGAGGATTGGCTATACCATGTCACATAAAGTTATATGCATGTGATGTTTATCCTTTATGTATCTTATTATGCTTAGATCATGACGGTAGCATTATAAGATGATTCCTCATAAAGATCAAGATAAAAACGTGTTCTCCCCAAGTATGCACCGTTGCGAAAGTTAAATCGTTTCCAAGCATCACGTGATGATCGGGTACTATAGACTCTACGCTCACATACAACGGGTGCAAGCCAGTTTTACTGCACGCGGAAATACTTGGGTCTAACTTGAAGAGCCTAGCATGCAGACATGGCCTCGGAACACAAGAACCGAAAGGTTAAGCATGAGTCATATGAATGATATGATCGACACTTCGTTGTCCACCATTGAAACCACATCTCTTCTCGTGATGATCGGATTAGGTGTGGTGAATTTGGATCGTGTTCACTAAACAACCCGAGGGATGTTGAATTTAGTGGGAGTTCATCTAGTAATTTGATTAAGTTGAACTATTTATCATGAACATAGTCTAAATTGTACTTGCAATCATAGATCACATGGCCAAGTCCAACTTCAACTTCAACGTTTTTCTGAGAAGGAAAAGCTTAGAAACAATGGGTCTAACTTCACCAATTGGTTCCGCAATCTAAGAATCATTCATCTGGCGGACAAAGGACTATGTCCTTGGTAAAGCGTTAGGTGACCCCCTAAATGCGCGGTGATGAGAAAGTCTCTGATCGCGCAAAGATGATTATGGTGTGATTAAGAGCACCATGTTGTTTGCTATGGAACCGAGCTTCAAAATCGTTTTGAAACCTATCCGGGCCCTTTGAGATTCTCGAGGAGCTGAAACCATGTTTGAGACTCAAGCCCGTTCGAGAGATATGAGATCTCTGAGAAGTTCTTTAGCGCAAGATGGAGGAAGGGAGTTAGTTAGTGAGCACGCCATAAAGATGTCGGGCTACACTCAACGCATTGAGCAAGCTGGAATGCACGATTCGGAGGAGCTCAAGATTGACAGGTTCGCAATCACTCCCTCCCGGCTACAAAAGTTTTGTAGTGACTCATAATCAGATTGGTTCCATCGATCGATCACGAGCTCTTCGAAAGTGAAGGCTGCGGAAGTGGACATCAAGAAGGATAATCATGTGTTGATGGTCAACAAGCCCTCCTTTAAGAAAGGTAAGGAGCAAAGAAGCCCTTCAAGAAGGCGTGAAGCGCAATGACCCCGCCGAGAAGAAGCTCAGTCGGTCCCAAGCCGGACATCGAGTGCTTCTATTGCAAGGACAAGGGTCCTTTGGGCATATGTCAGAAGTACTTAGCGGACAAGAAGGTGGCACCATCAAAGGTATATTTGATATACATGTTATTGATGTTTTCCTTACTAGCCCTCGTTGTAGTGCCCGGGTATTTGATACGGTTCAATTGCTAATATTTGTAACTCAAAGCAGAGCTACGGAATGAGGCTGACTGCGAGGGATGAGGTGACGATGCGCGTTGGCAACGGATCAAGAGTTGATGTGATGGCCGTCGACACGCTCTCATTAGTTTTACCTTCGGGATTAGTTTTAAACCTTAATAAATGTTATTATGTGCCTGCGTTGAGCATGAACATTATTTCCGGATCATGTTTATTGCAAGACGGTTATTCATTTAAATTGGAGAATAATGGTTGTTCTATTTATATGAGTAACATCTTTTATGGTCATGCACCTCTTGTGAATGGTTTATTTCTTCTAAATCTCGAAAGGGATGAAACACACATCCATAACATTGAGGCTAAGAGATGCAAAGTAGATAGTGATAATACTACTTATTTGTGGCAATCGTCTAGGTCATATTGGTGTAAAGCGCATGAAGAAACTCCATTCGATGGACTTTTGGAGTCTCTTGATTTTGAATCATTTGACACATGCGAACCATGCCTCATGGGCAAGATGATCAAAACCCCATTCTCGGTATGATGGAGCGAGCAAGCGGACTTGTTGGAAATCATACATACCGATGTATGCGACCGATGAGTGTTTCGACGCCAAGATGGATATCGCTATTTCCTCACTTTTACCGATGACTTAAGTAGATATGGGTATATCTATTTAATGAAACATAAATCTGAAACATTTGAAAAGTTCAAAGAATTTGAATGAAGTGGAGAACCATCGTAATGTAAAGATTAAGTTTCTATGATCCGATCATGGAGGTGAATATTTGAGTTATGATTTTCTCACGCATCTTAAAGCAAGTGGAATCGTTTCACAACTCACGCCACCCGGAACACCACAGCAATGGTGTGTACGAGCATGTAATCGAACCCTATTAGATATGGTCCGATCAATGATGTCTCTTCTTGATTTCGTTATCATTTTGGGGTTATGCATTAGAAACCGCTGCATTCACTTTAAATAGGGCTCCATCTAAATCCGTTGAGACGACACCGTATGAACTGTGGTTTGGTGCTAAACCTAAGTTGTCGTTTCTTAAAGTTTGGGGATCTGAAGCTTACGTCAAGAAGTTGATCTTGGACAAGCTCGAACCCAAAGCGGAGAAATGCGTCTTCATAGGATACCCTAAGGAAACTATTGGGTATACCTTCTATCACGTAACCGAAGGCAAAGTGTTTATGAAGAACGGTCCCTTTCTTGAGAAGGAGTTTCTCTCGAAAGAAGTGAGTGGGAGGAAAGTAGAGCTTGACGAGGTTATTGAACCTTCTCTTGAATTGGAGAGTAGCGAATCACTTGAACTTGTTCCAGTGCAACATGAACTAACAGTAGAGGAAGCTAATGACAAGGATCATGAAGCTTGGACGATCTTGCTCTTGAACGTCGCAGGTCGACAAGGTCGCGTGCCCCTCCTGAGTGGTACGGCAACCCTATCTTGACTGTCTTGTTGGTAGAAGACAGTGAACCTACGAACTATGAGGAAGCGATGATGAGACCAGACTCTGAGAAATGGCTGGAAGCCATGAAATCCGAATTGGGATCCATGAGCGAAAACCATGTATGGACTTTGGTGGACCCTCCTAGCGACCGAAAGGCCGTTGAGTGCAAATGGATCTTCAAGAAGAAAACGGACGCGGATGGTAATGTTACCATCTATAAAGCACGGCTTGTCGCAAAAGGTTTTCGACAAGTTCAAGGTGTTGACTACGATGAGACTTTCTCTCCCGTAGCAATGTTTAAGTCCATTCGGATTTTGTTAGCAATTGCTGCGTTTCATGATTATGAAATATGGAAGATGGATGTCAAGACTGCATTCCTCAATGGCAACATTGATGAAGAGTTGTATATGATGCAACCCGAAGGTTTTGTCGATCCTAAGGATGCTGATAAAGTATGCAAACTTCAGCGTTCCATTTATGGACTGAAGCAAGCATCTCAGAGTTGGAACCTTCATTTTGATCAAGTGATCAAGAGCTTTGGATTTGTTCCAAATTGCTACGAAGCTTGTATCTACAAGAAAGTGAGTGGGAGCTCGGTGACGTTTCTGGTACTATATGTGGATGACATATTGATTATCGGAAATGACATCAACATGCTTAACGATGTGAAGAGTTATTTGAACAAGTGTTTTTCAATGAAAGACCTAGGTGAAGCTGCTTATATATTGGGCATCAAAATCTATAGAGATAGACAAAGACGCCTGATAGCCTTAAGCCAGAGTACATACCTAGACAAAGTTCTGAAAAGGTTCAGAATGGATAAGGCAAAGAAAGGTTCAATGCCTATGTTGTCAGGTAAGATATTGAGCAAGGCTCAGTGTCCACTCTGATGAAATGATAGGGAATCTATGAGCAAAGTGCCTTATGCCTCGGCCATAGGTTCCATCATGTATGCCATGCTGTGTACTAGACCGGATGTGTCCAATGCTCTTAGTTTTATGAGCAGATATCAAAGTGATCCAGGAGTGGAACACTGGACAGCCGTGAAGAACATCCTAAAGTACCTAAATAGAACTAAAGAAATGTTCTTAGTCTATGGGGGTGATGAACAGCTTGTCGTAAGAGGTTACGTCGACGCTAGTTTCGACACCGACAAGGATGATTCTAAATCTCAGACATGATACGTGTATATTTTGAATGGAGGAGCTGTGATCTGGAGAAGCTGCAAGCAAAGCGTGATCGCGGGATCTACAGTGGAAGCAGAATACATGGCTGCTGCAGAAGCGTCAAGTGAAGGAGTTTGGATCAGAAACTTCATCACTGAGCTTGGCGTGGTTCCAAGCGCATTGGACCCACTGGAGATATTGTGTGACAACACTGGCGCCATAGCACTCGCTAAGGAACCAAGATATCATCCAAAGACCAAGCATATCAACATAAGTTTCATATAATCCGAGATTATATAGCAGATGGAGATCTGAAGATTAGCAAAGTACATACGGATCTGAATGTCGCAGATCCATTGACTAAACCTCTTCCACGTGTAAAACATGATCAACACCTCAGTGCCATGGGTGTGAGATTGTTGCCAAATGTAAACTAGATTATTGACTCTGGTGCAAGTGGGAGACTGTTGGAATTATGCCCTAGAGGAAATAATAAAGATGTTATTATTATAATTCTTGTTCATGATAAAGTTTATATTCCATGCTAGAATTGTATTAAGCGGAAACTTTAATACTTGTGTGGTTTGTGAACAACACCGTGTCCCTGGTACGCCTCTAAGGACTAGCTCATTGATCAATGATGGTTAAGGTTTCCTAACCATAGACATGAGTTGTCAATTGATAATGAGACCATATCATTGGGAGAATGATATGATGGACAGACCCAAACTAAGCGAAGCAATTAGATCGTTTCATCGTGTTCATCTTTGCGAAGCTTTTCCTATGTCAAATATTGTATTCCTTAGACCATGAGATAATGCAACTCCCGGTACGGAAGAAAGCTTTGAGGTCATCAAACGTCATCCTATGAGAGGGTGATCATAAAGGTGTCTCTCGGTGATCGGAAAGTATCTGTTGGGTTGTATGTATCGAGATGGAATTTGTCCCTCCCAAGTCGGAGAGATATACTGCGGGCCCACTCGGTAATCGATATCAACACCGCTTGCAAGCATGTGGTTAAGGAGTTAATCACAAAGTGATGTCGGATTACGGAGCAGTAAAGTACTTGCTATGAACGAGATTGAACTAGGTATGACTGCAAGCGATCGAATCTCGGGCAAGTAAAATATCGCGAGACGAAGGGAATATATATATGGGATTGATTGAATCCTGGCATCGTGGTTCATCCGATATGATCATCGATGAATGTGTGAGTCAATATGGGTGCCCAGACCCTTGTTGATTATTGATAGAAGATCATGTCTGCATATTCTCGAACCCGCAGGGTCACACACTTAACGTATCTCGACGCTAGGATAGATTGGATAATTGGTTTATGAATTTTTGTTCGGAGTCTCGGATGGGATCCGGGATATCACGAGAGGTTCCGGAATGGTGAATAAGGTTCATATAAGGCAGTGCAGTTTTTGGAGTTCGGAATTGTTCGGTTAATCGGTATTGTCGGAAGCTTCTAGAACCTTCGGAAGGGGACCAACGTGGCCCCACCTTCGGGAGGGGCATGGGCCTATGAGGGAGTGTCCTGGCGCATTGGGCCGGGGCACAAGGCCCCATAGGGCCCAGCCGATCCTAGATAAGTTTAAATTCGTTTAAACTAGAGATAGGATTTCTAGATAAGGGAGAGTTTAAATCGTTTAAACTAGAGATAGGATTTCTAGATAAGGGAGAGTTTAAATTGTTTAAACTAGAGATAGGCTTGGAGGAGGGCAAGGGCTGGCCGCCCCTCTATATATAGAGGGTGGTCGCCCCTCCCTACACTACACACCTTCCTCCAAGCCCTAGCAGCCTTGCTACCTTCCTCTCCCCTCCCATCGCTTGTAGGCGAAGCCTGCAGCAGAAATTCTCCACCATATACACCACACCGTCGTGTTGTAGATCCAATCTATCTCTCCACCATACTCTCTGGTCCGAGGAAGGAGGAGACGCCGAGTCTTTGCGTGTGCATCTCACGGAGGCACCGCCACTTGTGGTGCTAGATCGGATCGGATCGCGAGGAGAAGCGAGTACGACTACATCACCCACGTTCCGACGAACGTTTCGCTGTGTGAATCTTCAAGGGTATGAAGATCTAATCCAATCTCTCTCGTTGTTTGCATCTCCTATATTAGATCTTGGCTTTCCCTCTGTTCGCTCGTAGAAAATTTTGATTTACTATGCCGTGAAACCCTTCATGGTATCGAGCTAGATCTATGCGTAGATGTGTTTCACGAGTAGAACGCAACATGGTTGTTGCGCGTTGATGTTTTCTGTTGCAAACCTCTTGTTTGTGTTCTTCTTATGACGGGATAGTGAGATTGAAGCGGTCCAGCCAACCTTACGCGACGCCGTCATGAGACCGCTCGCACTTGACGTGTGGCTTGTTCCACACATGCGGTGGTGGATGTCGGTTCTCTCACTATAGTTGTCATGGGATTAACACGAGTTTGGCAACCATAATATCACCTTGTGGCTTTCCGTAGGTAAGAATCGCCTTAGCATCTACTCCCATAAGCCACGTAAACATGCAACAACAAAGTAGAGGCGTCTAACTTGTTTTTGCAGGAGTTTTCTGTGATATGGTATGGCCCAAGATGTGATGTGTATATTGTATGCGATGATCATGTTTTGTAATGTTTCACGACTTGCATGTCGATGAGTACACAACCGGCAGGAGCCATATGGTTGTCTTTATAATTGTGTATGACATGCGAGTCAACTTATTATACGCCATGTAATAGCTTTACTTTATCGCTAAGTAGTTAGCAATAGTTGTAGTTGCTATTCGTGGTGGAGGCAATCATGGTGGAGTGATGGAGATCATGCCGGAACGCACATGCTATGTACTAAACCCTTCAGAGTAAGACTCCCTATGCCTCAGCCATAGGATCTCTAATGTATGCCATGCTATGTACTAGACCCGACATTGCATATGCTGTTAGTTTAACTAGCAGATATCAAAGTGATCCAGGAGTGGATCATTGGACAACGGTCAAAAACATCCTTAAGTACTTGAGAAGAACTAAGGATATGGTTCTTTCTTATGGAGGTGATGAACAACTCGTTGTTAATGGTTACACCGATCCGGATGATTCTAAATCACAATCTGGATACGTATTTATTTTGAATGGTGCAGCAGTTAGCTGGAGGAGTGCAAAGCAAAGCGTTGTGGCGAGATCTTCAACTGAATCGGAATACATGGCTACTTCGGAGGCTTCACAAGAAGCGATATGGATGAAAGAGTTCATTACAGAGCTGGGTGTGGTTCCTAGTGCGCTGGACCCAATGTCTATCTACTGTGATAACATGGGCGCCATAGCCAATGCGCAAGAACCAAGGTCACACAAGAAGTCAAGCACATCGTTACGTTTTCCACGCTATTCGAGTACATATCCAAGATGGTGACATAAAGATTTGCAAAGTACACAGATCTGAATGTGGCGGATCCGTTGACTAAACCTCTCCCGAGGGCAAAACATGACCAGCACCAAACTGCCATGGGTGTTCGGTATATTACCATGTAATCTAGATTAGATGACTCTAGTGCAAGTGGGAGACTGTTGGAGATATGCCCTAGAGGCAATAATAAATGTAGTTATTATTATATCTTTGTGTTTATGATAAATGTTTACATTCATGCTATAATAGTATTAACAAGGAAACATTAATACTTGTGTGATTTGTAAACTTAATTTGAAGTCCCTAGTAAAGCCTCTATATAATACTAGCTTGTTGGTTAATAGATGATTGTGGTTTCCCTATCATGAATATTGAGATGTTATTAACAACAAGATCATATCGTTAGGAGAATGATATGGTGGACATACTCCTATAGATAAGCGTAGCATAAAGATCAAGTCATTTTAATAGTTCAATTGCTATATGCTTTCTGATACATAGTAATCTAATTCCTTCGACCATGAGATCATGCATATCACCTTTACCGGATGGATGCTTTGATGACATCAAACACCACACCGTAACTGGGTGGCTATAAAGGTGGCATTGAGTGTTCGGAAAGTATTGGTTGAAACACAAGGATCAAGAGTGGGATTTGTCCATCCATATGACGGATAGATATACTCTGGGCCCTCTCGGTGAAATGTCATCCAATTAGCTTGCAAGCATGTGACTGGCTCACAAGGGATCACATATCACGGGAACGAGAAAAGAGTACTTATCGGTAACGAGGTTGAACTAGGTATCCAGATATACCGACGATCATAACCTCGGATAAGTAAACTATCGTGAGACAAAGGGAAATTGATATCGTATGTAAGTGGTTCATTCGATCGCAAAGTAATCGTAGAAATATGTGGGAGCCATATGAATTTCCAGATTCCTCTATTGGTTATTGTTCGGAGAAGTGTCTCGATCATGTCTGCATAATTCACGAACCGTAGGGAGACACACTTAAGGATTCGACGTTGTTTGAGTAGTTATGGAATGATGAGAAAGAGACCGAATGTTGTTCGGAGTCTCGAATGGGATTCAGGATATCACGAGGAGATCCGGAATGGTCCGGAGAATAAGATTCATATAAGGAAAGTTCCGTTTCGGAGTTGGAGAATGGTTCCGGTGTTTTCATCGGGAATGTTCTAGAAGGTTCCGGAATGTCCGGCACTCCGGGGGGGGGGGGGGAAGGGTACATGAATGTGTCATTACAAGTTGGAATGATTGCATCATGTACTAAGTGTCAACGCTGTCCAAAATAAAGGGTTTATTCAAATCCTAGTTTGAAAAGTCAAACGGCTAGTTTGAAAAGTCAAACGGCAGTTTTTGGAAAGAGGAGGAGAGGTGGAAACCGAGTTGGGGAGGAGTTCCCTCCTCCAACCGGCGGCCCACCTCCAAGCCGTGTTGGGGAGGGACTCCCATCCCCTTGGCCGCACCTCCCACCTATAAAGGGAGGGGCAGGGCTGCCCCTCCTAGCACATAAGTCCCCTGTCCCAAACCCTAGCTTGGCGCCACCACCTCCTGCAGCTGCCGCCGCCTCCTAGGGTTGCCCTAGCCGCCGAATCGGGCTGCCCCAAGCCCTAGCCGCCGGCTCTAGCACCTCCTCCTTGGTGTGTCTAAACCCTAGATCGCCGAGGAGCTCTCTCATAATCCACCATACTCGCTCCGGCTTAAGGCGAAGCCTTGCGCGATCTTACCTCTACTTCCGGTACCACGCCGTTATGCTGCCGGAATCGCGAGGAGAGTGCTACAACCTCTGCTGCCTGCTGGAACAAGGGAGAGGAAGGTCTTTGTCGAGTACCGAACGTGTGACCGACTGCGGGAGCGTTGCCGGAACGCAGCACCGGAAGGATCATCTACGCGATCTTGAGATCGGGAAGAGTACGACTACATCACCCACGAGAATGCGCTCTCGTTAAACACTATGGAATCTTTGAGGGTGAGTTATTCTATCGACTCGTTGCTACAATCTAGTAGATAGATCTTGGCTTGTTTGTTTGTATGCGGTAGAAATTTTTTGTTTTCCATGCTACGAAACCCTACACTGCCGGCGTACCGAACCTAGCAGTTCGCCTCCGGTGCTCCTCCTTGCACGTGTGGATACCAGCAAAGGTGCTGTGCGATCAGCACCGGGACGATCGGATCGCAAAGGACTGCATCAGATCAATCGGCCGCTTCATCGAATCTGCAATCGCTGCGTCTAGTGGTAAACCTCGTGGCCTTCTACCTCAGCTAGATCTTGGGATCACCACGTTAGAGGGGAAATTTTTGTTTTATCTCTATGTGGCCCAACATTATGGTACACCTGGCAAGTATGATTCCTCTTTCACAAATATTTTTGCTAGGTTGAACACTCTTGAGACCGGTATTGCTGCTATGAATAGTTGCTATCACACGCTTAGGGCTTACCATGATTATGTTCCCATAAATTCTGAGCCTTCAAAGTGGTTTCCCACAATCAAAGTCTCAATAAACACTACACTTTTTGATGCTCGCTGTGATATCATGTATGAATTTTGCCTCATTCCTAAAGATATTTATGATTCCTTGAGTCTTCGGGGGCTTACTAAAGGGGGAGAGGAAATCTCTCTTACCAACAATGCCACTATATTGCCCATTGGAATAGCTGAAGGTGTGTTTAAAAAAATCTCAGGGAAAATGGTGCCTCTGATTATCTTGTTATTGAATGTGTAGGCAAGGGACAAATTACACTTGGAAGATCCCTACTGAAATACCTTGGAGCGGTAATAGATGTGGGAAAAGGCATTATGCTCTTTGCTCCTCCGATAAGCAATCATATCTTCCCTAAAGAGAAGAAGGAAGGTAAGAAAGGAAAGAACAAGAGGGGCAATTCCTCATTTGAAAATACTTGATTCTTCTTGCTTCTTGTGCCTAACTTAAAGGCATTAAAGAAAAGTACTTGTTTGGAGATAACCCAAGAGTTTCCTTGAGTCTTAGAAGTTATTACTTCAGTAACGACCTCTCCTTATCCTTTTTGTTTGCTTTTGGTGCCAAGAATGACCTCTAATGAGAGGGAAGTAAGATTTGGGGAGTTGCTGTCCCGAAATAGATTTCTGTCCTCCACCAAAAAATTTTGTGAGGAGTCTTTGTAACTCGGATTGAGCTAAACATTTACGAATAAATTCCCCAGTATGTTAGCTAACTTTCGTTAGTTCAACACTCTTTTATTTGAGCAAAAGAAGATGTTCGAAAAAATCGGTTTCTACCTGCTGGTCTGTTTTGACAGATTTCTGCCATTATTTGCATTTGCTTCTTATTGATTCCTTTTTAAGTTCTCTTTAGGTGTATTGAGCTTTTTGAAGGATTTACTACAGTAGCTTGTGTTTTTAGTGAAAAGCCTTGCTGTTTCAAAGCTTTGCCAGAGGTCTAATATCTTTTGAATAAGCTAATGTTGCTAATGAAGATTGTGTGAAGTTTTGTATGAAGGAAAAAAATTCCAGGTGTAAAGAGAGAATGATGCAATGAGGTGAATAATGGACAAAATCTCAAGCTTGGGGATGCCACCATGGTGTCACCCCAAGAAATATCCAAGAGGTACAAACGTCAAAGCTTGGGGATGCCCAAGGCATCCCCTTCTTCATCAATAAAAAGCTCACGTCTGTCTAGACATTTCGTTTTTATTGTTTCATGCACATTTGTGTTGTTCTTGGAGAGTCTTAGTTTTCGTTTGATTTGCTTAGTTTTTTTAGTTTTCTTAAGTAGTTTGGACCCCCTTTCTCGCTGTGTTGTTTTGCAAATAAGTTTGCTTGGTGTTTGGAAAGGAGTAGTAAGTTTTTGCTTGAAGTGCAAGAGGATCTTACATTGACTGTGACTTAGACTTTAGCATGATATGCTAGGTGTTGTTTTGACATTATGCTTAGTGATTATTGCTGTAGCATGTCTTGTTCCAAATAATTGGGATTGCTTATTGTGCCTTGAAGAAATTATGCGTTGTTTTAGCATGCAAAAGCATAGTATTGTGGTATTCTCCTTTGATGCTTTGCTTGGGTTGACTTGGCACATGATCACACCATGTTATGACTATGACAAGTCACCATTAGCCTCTATGATCATTTAGTCCTTGACTTGTAGTACCACTCTTTGCTTTGATTAGTAATGCTTTGTTGCACTGCATGATTATGGCCATTATTGCTCTCTTAGTTGGTTGCTCCCAGTATTTTGCTAGCCTCCACTTGTGTGAGTAAGCTCTACTCATGCTTCCAACTCCGAAGAAACCAAGTTATTCCAAAGTGTCAACTATAAATTCCTATGCATGGTGTGTTACACCATTGCAAGTGTATTCTTGTTTTCAGCTATCTTCCAATTAAAAACTATTTTGTTATGTGAAAACTTAGTGATTAAAGCCCTCACAAACTTGATGGCACACTTTATATTCTTTGCCCCTAATAAAATTGAACCATTGTGTCATCTATGTTGTATATTCTTGCACTTATACGTTGGAATTAGTAGAACCGTGCTATCACGGGGAACGTTTTCAACATTTGCACTTGTACTTTGTACTCAGTTGATATCATGCTCTTTTTTCTATCTATGTCACCGGTGTGAAATAAAGAGGGAACTTGTAAGTCCATGGAGTTTGTATCCTGTGTTAGAGAAACGCCTGGGCCGCTTGCCTAAGCCATGCCTAATCATGGTGGAAACTTGCAGCATCACCATAGTGACATCTATGAAGAATTCTTCTTATAAAAAAGAGACACATTGAGAAATGAGGAAAGAGGAAAAAAGCACCATATTCCCATGGTAAATAAGAAGATTGCTGAGATGATCATTGTCTGCTTGCCTTGTCATTTTGGTTATGGGAAAGCTCATGTACCATGTGCAAGGGGTACCCCATTGACGGTTCTCAATGATATGCAAATACTTACAATGACAAGAATTTACAGGTGAATAAAGTTGAGTAGCATGAGGTGTGGCCCTCATATTCAAGGTACTTGAGATTGCCAACTTATACTTCGTCAAGAATATACTCCATCTTTGTCACTTTAACCTTAATCACTTCGAGATGCTTATGATAGGGGCAATGAGGGCTGAAAGCTAACAAGTACCATAATTTTTGGAAGCTCCTTTTGAAACTTGAAATCCCTGCTTCCTTTATAAAAGGCCTTTCTTCCACCATTATTTGAGTCTCCGCCTTCTACCTTTAGTCACCATTAAGAGAGCATAGTTGTCATTTTGTGTGTAGTGTTCCAAAGCTTATTGATTGATGCATATTGTGATATTACTTGTTCTTGTGCTATTTGTTTCTAGTCACCCTTGTGAATTTTGAAGGTGTCCTATGCATCTATTTGCTACTCTATGAGGGACAAGCTGATTGCCACTATGCTATGTTTTCTGTATGTGAAACAAACAAACGTTTTTCAATGCATGTTATTCATGATCTTTGTTTGTAACTTTTCATGTTGCATGCATAGTTAATTTATCCTATTGTTAGAACTCCACCTTTCATGCACATGTTTAGAGTTCTTTGATCCCAAATTTCAATGCTTGCAAATGGTTAGATCTTTATTGTGAGTGTGCATGTCGCCTCAAAAATTATTCTTTTTATCACTTACCTACTCGAGGACGAGCAGGAGTTAAGCTTGGGGATGCTTGATACGTCAGAAACGTATCTATAATTTTTGATGCTCCATGCTTGTTTAGTATCTACTTTGATTTGCTTTGTCTACACTTTGAGGTGCTTTTTACATGTTTTCCGGTACTAACCTATTAACAAGTTGCCACAGTGCCAGTTGCCTGTTTTCTGCTGTTTTTTGTTCCAGAAAAGTTAGTAAAGAAATATTCTCAGAATTGGACGGGGCAAACGTCAAAGTAAATTACTTTCCATGGGGAACAAGAAGTCCAGAGGGGAGACGGAGAAGCGGGCCAGGGCAGCCAGACCCCCCTAGGCGTGGGTGGGCCCTGCCCTGTGCCTAGGAGTGGTGTGGCCCCTCTGGCCGCCTCCTCGGCCTCCCCCTTCGCCTATAAGAAGCCCCCGATGCAGAAACCCTAAGCACCCAATCAAATATCCACGAAACCGTTTGTAGCCGCCGCCACCATCATCCCTAGATCGGGAGGGGGGATCTGAAGTTCTTCCCGGCACCATGCCGGAGGGGAGATCATCCCGGAGGCCTTCTCTCCGGTATGATGCGTGAGTAGTTCCACCTTGAACTATGGACCCTGGTCCAATCTTTACCATTGATACATCTTCCACTGCTACTTGTTTACTTGCTGAAAACCATTACCTTCCACACCATACGTTTAATCCTTTGTTACAGAAAACGGGTGAGCTTGACAACCTCACTGATTCGTTGGGGCAAAGTCTTGAGTTTGTGTTGTGCAGGTCTCCGCATTGATTGCAACACCGGTGTGACGTTTCCTTCCTCCTTCTGGTTCGATAGCCTCGGTCTCTACCGAGGGAAAACTTGTTGTTGTGCTCATCATACCTTGCTCTTGGGGTTTCCAACGAAGTCCTCTCTGACAGGCAACATCGAGTACAAGAAAGTGCAAAAGGGCACAGGTGCTTCCCTTGGGCTAGTGATGTCCTTGGCGTGTGGCGCATAGCTGGACCTCAATAGAGCCACTTCCAAGATGCCAGTGGCGGCGGACGACACCGAGGTAGCGTGTGCTTCCTTCGCCTCGTGTTGCAAAAATTATGGTCCTTGAATCATCGAGCTGCTTGCGATCTACGCAATTGAGACAAGAAGCGACTGGCCGCAGCGCATGCCACAAAGACAAGGGCTGCCTCGGGTGCTGTGAATCCCTAGGGTCCCTCTGCTTAGCTGCTCGCCTAGTTTCTGTATCTGTTTTGTAGTAGTGACATGTAATGCCTTGTACCCAATGATATTTTGAGCTTGTACATAGTATCTTCTCATGTGAATATATGTTATGCCTCCTCTTGCTTGTGCAATTTATCGTGTCCTTATTTCTTGGTGCTTTGCGCCTCATAGGGCCCTTCGAGTGTTGTTCCTGTGACCTCGCATGTTCCCCTAGTTGTTGCTCAACCGAGGCCGAGCGAGGCATTGCAGCTGCCGCTACCGCGCAACCGCATCTAGAGCTTGGAGAAGGATGTCTCCATTATCTGTGGCCACGCTGATGTGTGGAAGTCGAAGACTAAACGTGTTGCCGAAAGGGAGAAGTATATCCTTGAAGAATTTTGACAGATTGGCGAGCAACTACAATGTGAGTAGCATTCAAATATCTGCCTGATGCACTAGTTGCTTGGCTAACGAGCTGCTACTCTTGGTAGTTGTCAATCTTCTTCTGTAGGGAGAGAAAGAGTGTGTTTATATTCGACTAAACTGCCTCACCCAGTAGGATCTAGAGGCTGGGGGGTTCTTCTGGGTGGACCGTGACCGGACGATCGTGGTGGCAACAGTGCAGGACCGCATCCATGAAGTGCTTGGGGTATTGAAGCATGCAAGATCAGCTTTCGCGTCCATCTTTGCTACCATTTTCCCCTTGGACGAAGCTCCATCCAGCTTCCTAGGGCTGCTGCAGAAGTTCCGGAGCGTGGGTGCCATGAAGTAGCTTGTACGGCAGCAACTCATTGCGGGTGCTAAGGCAGTGGTGGCCCTCGTTCTACTGCACCGTCAGAATGTAGATCTGGCGGAGATAGCGATGGGGCCTCCTGTTCCTCCTAGTGGTATGGCATGGGATATGCGCACGCATTACCGGGTGGTTGCCCAGCATGCCGAAGACATTGTTCACTTATTTGATGAGTAAACCAACTTGTTGTTTCAGCATTAATGGTGATGGTTCGTTTCCTGCAGGTGTCATGTAAAACAATGTAAAATCTGTATAGTTTCCGTCAGGGGGACATTGTTACATGGGCTTCCGCTGGGCTGAACCGGATAGGCTAATGTTAGGTACCCGTAGGGCATACCAATGTCAGTTGGTGACTGGTGTAGCTTCGATCCACTTGGTGAACTTGTCGATGATGACGAGGAGGAAGATGTAGCCCCCAGGTGACGACCTTTGTAGCTTGCCTACCATGTCGAGTCCCTATTGTACAAAGGGACAGGACAACGGTATTGGCCGCAACTCCGAGCCTGGTGCAGGTGGCTTGTCGGCCATCGTTTGCAGGTTTTGCACTTCTCGACTATGCTCTTGGCATCGCACATCATTGTTGGCCAGTAGAAGCCAGCCTAGAGGGCTTTTGCGACTAGGGCATGACTGCATGCATGATGGCCGCATATGCCTTCGTGGATGTCGAGGAGGATGCTCCTTCCGTCACTGTTGGTGACACATCACTGGAGGACTCCGATGATGCTCCATTGGTAGAGTTCGCCGTTGATTATGGTGAAAGCCTTTGAACGACGAGTGATGTGTCGCGCATCCGTTGGGTTGTCCGATAGATTTTTGCTCAGCTGGTACGTGATGTACGACTGAGTCTAGGAGGGATCTATGAGCATGACCTCCATGGGCCTTCGAGTGGAGGGTCTGGCCCTTCTTCTGCGGGTGCCCCGGATTCTTTGGGTGGCGTACACTACAAGAAAAATGTCCTTTTATAACGGACGATTTTCATGGTTGAAGGCCCATTTTTCGTGGTTGAAAAGACTTCTATGACAGATTCCCTTCTTGGTAGAAGCCCCGTAACAAATGAATCTACCACAGTTTTTTTTCGACCGTAGCGGATCGAACCCTTCAGCCACGAAAAGTCATTTTGTCGTAGATTTGTTCATCGACCGTGTTGACTGCTGACGTCATGCTAACTACCATGTGGCGAACACCGTTAACGGCCAGTTAGTGCCATTAACTATCAATGAAAGCATGATAGAAGCCAGGCCTAGCCAAGACCTGATAATAATTAAGTGGGCCAGCCCATTATGAGAGCCAAAGAGAAAGTCGGATCGTTACTGTTTCGTTCTGCACTATTTTAATTGGGCCTATTTGTGCTGCCCGTCATGGCCCATAAACGTTTAGGCCCATTATAGTTTTGGCCTAGTGAAGGCCCGCTGGACTCACTACTGTATGGCCCAGTACTGTTAAGGCCCGTGGTAGGCCTGACACTGTTCTTATAGCCCATAATGGGCTACCCTCTAACGGCCCATTTGTAGGAAGGCCCGTTACTGTTATGGACCATAAAGCGGCCTGCTCAGGTTCTGGTCTGTTACTATTCTGGCCAGGTAGGCTTTTTAGCCTGCTACTATTCTGGCCTACTATTGTTCTAGCCTGTTACAGTTTTGGCATGTTACTGTTTTGGCCTGTTGTTGTTTTGGCATGTTATTATTTTGGCATGTTACTGTTTTAGCCTGTTACTGTTTGGACTAGTTACTGTTTTAGCATGTTACTGTTTTTCTATGGGCTCGTTATTGTTTTGGCAGGTACATTTTAAGGCCTATAACCACTTATATGGCTTGCCGTGATTCATGCCTTTACTTGTATATTGATCCTGTTTGTTGGTCGGCATATCGTATTCTATAATTATGGAGCAATTCTTCTTTAAAACGGTCTGTTCATATTTCGGCTCATTAATGGCTGCATGGGAATCAGCATATTACATCAACATGAAAATACTGAAATTTATTACAGACCAAAATTTTAGCAGAAACAAAATGATGCATTACATATACATCGCCACTCATGGGTTGGAATAGGGTTTCTGCTAGAGATTACATCGCCATATAAGTAACAACAGGCTTACCATGATAGCTGCAGAAGAGATTATCAAGTAGACAGTCAGTCCAATCTTGTCGATCTTTCAGTTCTTGCATCTCTTCGCGTGTAATCGTGATTATTGCATCTGTTTCCTCTGTTTCTTGTTCAATTAAATCAATTGTTTCGAGTGCAGATGTAATACTTCTTTGTGCTAGAAAAACTGGAATAGTGGGCCGATGCAAGCAATAACCACTTCCACTGCTGCTTTGTGAAATAACCTCAATACTTAACGTAGGAGTCCTCACTTCTACCTCCATAGCTTCATGTGCAGCCTGAAACAAAGAAAACAAGTCAGCACAGCATACCAGAAAACTGGCAGCCAACTTATATGTAAAATAATTATAATTTATCATTGGCCAGGAACAATCAATGATGTGCCTCGTACATCTCTTTTCGGAATAACAGGAACAATCGACATCCTAGACTGATGCGAGCATGTTCCTGTATCACAACTGCTCTGTGGAACAAACAATATAGATTATTTGTAGGCTAAAATTAAAACATATTAAGTTAGTGTAGCAAAGCCGGCGAAGAAACACTATGTTGTTGTCAAAGATTTTCAAAATTAGCATTGTCCTAATATAATAAATCAAGCAATCAACATGTGTCTCATGCAGACTAACTAAACTAGTTTGGCAGTGAATGTAGTGAACCAAGCAGCTACTCTTTCCCTCATAAACAAATCATATCTCTGCCTAATGAAAACATAGAAAATATAACAAAAAGAGGTGTCTGGGATCCCTTGAGCTGCTTATAATTGGTCAAGACAACAAACATTAACCTATAATATAAAAATAGCATTTATAAATGGTGTATAGTATGAACTAGCCAGATCTGTGTGAAGTTCGAGAAATTATGGTTGGACCTCCAACCACAGAAGGTGGCATTATTTTAATCATCAACGAACTATGATAGTACCTTAGAAAAACAAGTAATAGATCAAGTGTATGTCTTAAATAGACAACCAGCATCATTTCAAAGAAACAAGATATCAACCACTACTTTTCAGTAGCCAGATCATTTAAATATTTTGATCATCGGACCAGTATATAAAAAAGAAGAGAAATAAAGAGATGAGTCATTTGCTGCCAAAAACAATAGTTGGATGCAACCAAAAAGTAACAAAAACCTTCTTTGTAATGCCTACAACTATTGTATTTCCAACTGCTGATAGTATCATTGTGAATATAACCAGGCAACTAAGAAAATCGAGTAGACAAACAAGAAACTGATACATTGTGCACCTTGCAAGATCAGTGAAGTATTTAAACAATGTATGGCTGGTATGAAGTGGAAGATCAAATTAAGCAGAACATGACATTCTTTTGACAGAAGCACTTTATTCACCATATAGAGTTGGTAGCTAGGAAATATAGCAATGTCGTGTGCATCATATAATATGCTATTTTAAAAAAGATATCCATTATATATAATGTCAAGTAAAGGTGTACGAGCTTTGTTATCCATAGGAACCATGACAGAATATTGCATTATTGCAATCACAAGTCAACTAAAAATGCAAAGGACTCATAACCAATTGAACCATCTGGTGGCTAATATTAAACTAGCAAGATCATCTGATCATATATAGATTAAATCGAGCAGACATGAGTCGGAACATCATGTTTCTTGGTAATCAACAATTGTATTTCTCAAAGAAATTGCCATCATTTAAGTTAATAAAATCATGACATTGCTTTAAACATGAAGAAACTAAAGAATCAAATTGGCAATAGAATCTATATGTGCATCATGTAGAGCAGCTAGTGAGGTAATGAATTAAGCAATCAAACACCATGTGCACTATAGACTTCCAGATCATAGTAAGATGGTTATAGTACATATATATAGTAACTAAGTATCATACAAGCTTAATTATTCTTTTTATATCCAGGGAGAACATTGCTGCTTGTCTTAATCAAAAATTACACTCTACACATATTATTATATTTTACTAGGTTAGTCATTTCGAGAGTATCATCGTTTGTATGACGCAACCATGCTGACAACATATATTACATGATACTAGCTATAAAACTCTCACTATGAGTAGTCTATCTAGAACTCCCTCCGTTTCAAAATATAAGATGTTATAGCTTTTGTGAAACGAATATATCTAGACCCCCCTTTAGTGCTGGTAGAGTAACTTGGACTAGTATTGTATGCATTTTTACTAGTCTAAGTTACTTCCCACCAAGACCAAGTAACTTAGACAAGTCTCATACATATAACAATAGACTATGTTACTACCTCGAGAGTGCATATAAGCTCTAATATTATAATAGAATATAAATTAGCATAAAAGTGGATATACTTCAATCACCACCACCTAATCATGGTCTAGTTAATGTATATATATATAGATGATAATTAGTCAAATATAGCAAAAACATATCGCCACCATGATTAAGTGAGCAAATTGAATTATAAATCAAGGGATCTAGGTTTGGTATTTGTGCCGTACTGTTAAAGGTCATCTTGTTCTCATCATTGTCCAACTCATGTGGTGCCAACACTATACAATGTGACTACCTCCAGGGTTCATACAAACTCTTAAATATAGTTGAAAAATACTACAATAGATTATAAATTATCATAAAAATGGATATACTTAAATTACCACCACCTAATCATAGTCTAGTTAACACATAGATAGATAGATTTGATGGTGAGTCAAATATATCAAATAACGGATCATCCCTATGATTAAGTGAGATAATTGAATTATAAATCGAGATATTTATATTTGGTATTTGTTACATAGCAGAAAAATATAGCATAAAGTGGATATATTTAAATCACCACCACTAAATCATGGTCTAGTTAACATATATATATTATAGATAGATAGGTAGCTAGATGAACATAAGTAAAATATAGAAAGAATAGATCATCACCATGATCGAGTGAGCACATTGAATTATAATCGAGGGATTTATGTTTGTTTTTTGTGTAGTCTTGTTTAAGGTCAATCTTGTTCTAATCATTAGACGACTCATGTGGTTACTCGTACGAACAAGCATCTGAAACTAAGAACATCTCGGTAGAAACAAGGGACTTACTATTTCTCTTTGTGCAGTCCCGTTGGAGGACATCTTATTGTCAGTTCATTCGTTGAAGACATCCACAACATCTAGTACTTGGATAGACGATGCATATAATTTATTGTTGCTCCTCTGCATATAGGTTCCGGCCACTCATTAACATAAAATAGGTTTGCATCCAGCAACAGAAAGCAACAAGTACTTACAAGATTGTAGGGGCGATTCACTCTATGATTCTGTGTGTTCCCTGTGGGAGGAAATAATATCAGATAGTGGGTGGAGTTATTTACAAAGATGTAGATAGACATTATAGTATAATCACTTGTGAATAAGTAGAGCAGGGAATGGCGGAATATAAAAATATATTTTAATGACATAAAGTTTGCCATGGCGACAAAATAGAATGCAGATATAGTCACCCCTTAGCACAAACATGAGAGAAATTTCAATGGAAAATGGTTTAACTTGTGAAATGGGATTGCAAACAAATATGTGAAGTGCCATAAAATTTGCCATGATCTACAGAGTAGGCATATACTATATTAACATTAGGACAAACAAGATATACATTACAATGGTATACCTCGTGAACTTATAGAGCAGGGAATGCAAACACATGTGAAGTGACTTAAAATGCCATGAAAAACATAATAGAAGGTAGATACTGCTGATACAGAAATTATAATTGAGAAACTTGAATTTATAGAGTAGGGCATGTAGATAACCATATTAAGTGCCTTAAAACTTCCCATCTAATACTACATCTAATCCAAAAACTAAGACATATAATTTTTTCACAAGTCAGTCGATGCAAAATTTGACCAAGTTTGTAGAACATACCAGGAACATCTACCATGCGAAACCAATACCATTCGATACATCGGGGCATGTATTTTGCTAGTCACAAATGCCACAAATTAACCGTTAATATATTTTATATCTGCTTGGTCAAAGTTATCATTGTTTTAATTTAAAAAGTATAGGCCTCCTTTTACAGAACGAATGTAGTATATAATAGGAGGCATATACTATAGGAGTTTAATTGAAATGAGATAGAAATAATAATTGCATACCTTGCAGAGGGAATGCAAAACCAACAAGTTCAATAACATAAAATTTGTGATGAATTACATAAAAGAAGGCAGTTACTGTGGTTGCTTAGTACAAACTATATTGAAATTAAAATAGCAAAAATTCTGAACTTGTAGAGTAGGAAATGTTAACCTACATGCTTAGTGGCTTAAAACTACCAATAAACTCCAAAATTACATGTAGTCAGCGTTGTACTAATGGACAAAGCAAATGCACATTATGATGACATAACTTGCGAACTTATAGAACGGGTAGGAAGCTTTAGATGTTCAATGAATTAACATTTTCCATGAACTGCATAACAATAATGAGCTCCAATGATGCTAGTTTTGTACTACCAAAATTGTTTATATATTAAGAGTAATTGTTGGTCAAAGAAAAAAACACGGAAAACAAGGATGCCTTATTCCTTGAAACAGAGGAAGTAGTTTAACGCCTGGATTTAACATAGACTGCACCAGATTTATTAAGGGAGAGTCGGATATTAATTAAGCCAGTATTGAGGTAGGAATTTACTACCAATATAGAAATGCAGTTCACTATCACGGGCTTATACCTACTATGTTGAAACAAACAAGCAGATATGGTTTACCAAGGTCATGGCATCGTCTATAGAACAAGCATGAAAGATCACACAGCCTGTCACGTATAGCAGCAAAATACTCAAGATGCAATCTACCAATCACAAATCTAATTGGACAAGTGAAGGAGGCACATACCAAAGAGAAATCCCTCCAAAAATCAGCAGAAAAGATGGGCTGAGCAAGGAGATAAAAAATCGCGAGCAAGAACAACAAGAACTCGAGCTTGAGAGAGTTTTCTGGTGTTTTTCAGGAGAGAGAAAGAAGATGGCTGTGAGGGGGCACTTTGGAGGGCCCCAGGTGGGCCAGACCCCCCTAGGCGCCATAGAACGACAGGCCGCGCCTACCTGGGGTGTGGGCGCCTGGGGTGGCCCCCTGGGTCACTCCAGGTGTCCCTCTGCCCCTTTTTTTGAGGAAAAAATTATTTTGAGTTTTCTGGGATTTTTCGGAAAACTTTATTTTTGGCCAATTTTCAGGGTATGAAAATTAATTTTCTCGCAGAAACAATTTTTTTAGAAGAAGCAAAAAGAAACAAAAGCCAAACTATAGAAGTTCTGAGACACTCTAACAAGCAACAACTAGCTAACAAGAGCAAAAGCAAAGACTAGGAAGGAGAAAAATAAAAGAAAGCAAGAATAACCATAGTGGAAACATTATTTTGTTCATTAAAATCCTTTTGTTTACAAGGTTGATCAAGTCTTGTTACCAAAACAATCTTATATGAAACAAAACTTTGTAATCCACAAGGTGATTATGTTACCTCATACTTGATAGCAATGATACCAATCATAATAGTTTTAAAATTTTCTTGTGGAATGGGACAATATATTTATCCAACCTTGATGCTCTCAGTATTTTCAATGGAATTCATGCAATAGACCTTAGCAACCTTATTGGGGAAATAAACAATATGCTCTTTGTCATTAATATTGAATATTACTTTTCCTTGATTACAAATAACAACACCTGCAGCATTAAGAAAAGGTCTCCCAAGAATAATAGACATATTATCATCTTCAGGCATTTCAAGCACAACAAAATCAGTTAAAACCAAGCAATTATGAGCTACTTGAATAGGAACATCCTCACATATACCAACAGGAATAGGAGTTGACTTATCAGCCATTTGCAAATATATATTAGTTGGTATCAACTTTTCTAGCTGGAGTCTCTTGTAGAGAGAAAAAGGCATAACACTAACTCCAGCTCCCAAATCATATATAGTAGTTCTAACATAATTATTTTTAATAGAGTAAGGAATAGTTGGTATACCTGGATCACCAAGTTTCTTTGGAACCTTACCATTGAAGGAGTAATTAGCAAGCAAAGTAGAAATCTCTTCATTAGGAATCTTCCTTTTATTAGAGACAATGTCCTTCATATACTTTGAATAAGGAGGCAACTTAATAGCATAAGTCAAAGGAATTTGCAAAAATAAAGGTTTCATCCACTCACAAAACTTGTTGTAGTGTTCTTCCTCCTTTTCCTTGTGTTTCTTACCTGGAAAAGGCATAGGTTTCTACACCCAAGGTTCTCTCTCTTTACCATGTTTATTAGCAATAAAATCTTCCTTTGTGTACCTAGTGTTCTTAGTGTGCTTCTCAGGGTCTTCCTCACCTTCCTCCTTATCAGGAGCATCATTTTTATAATTACCACTCTCAGTTTCAGCATCAGAGACACATATATTATTAGGATCTACAACAGGTTCAAGTGGTTCCTCAACTATCTTATGTTTCTTTTTCTTTCTCTTACAAGGACTACCACTACTTTCACCTTGTTGAGAATTCTGCTCAATTCTTTTAGGGTGTCCTTCAGGATATAAAGGATCTTGAATAGCTATACCACTCCTAGTTCTAATTCCATAAGCATGTTTATCTCCTGAAGCATTAACTAGCATATCCTTTTGTACCTTAGCAAGTTGATCAAGTTAGGTTTGAACCATTTGAAAGTGTTTACAAAGCATTTTAATATCATTAGAAGTTCTTTCCACAATATATTTCAACTCATTAATAGCTCTAGAGTTTTCCAATAAATGATTCCGAACTTGCTTATTAAAATTACCTTGTTTAACAATAAATTGTCGAGTTCCTCTAAGAATTGATCAAGAGGCTTACCATAGGGAATATCACCTTCATTAAAGTGGAGAGAGTGTACCTCAATAGTAGATGAGTGGGGAATTGGCTTACATAATTCTTCTATAGGAGGTAGATTCTTCACATATTCAGCTCTAATACCTTTCTCCTTTAGACATTTCTTAGCTTCCTTCATCACTTCATCATTTAATGCAATAACTCCCCTATTCTTTGGTGTTGGTGTTGGAACTGGTTCAGGAATATCTGGTTCAAGAATAATAGTCTCAGAAGTATTTAGCTCAGTTGAAGCCCAATCATCATAATTCTTGCTTATCTTAGCCATTAATTCTTCAGCATCTCTAGGTGTTCTTTTCCTGAAAACACAATCAGCAAATCTATCTAGGTAGGTCCTAGAATCATCAGTTAGTCCATTATAATAAATATCAAGAAGCTCATTCTTAGGTAATGGACATCCAGGATGTGGATGAATCAAGGCACGGAACCTTGTCCATGACTCAGGCAATTTCTCTTCTTCTCCCTGTTTAAAATCAAAAAGTCTCTGCAAAGCAGCATGTCTACCACTGGGAGGAAAATATTTCTGGAAGAAAGAAGCAATCAAGCAATCAGGGCTATCAATGGAACCAGGAGGTAATCTATTAAGCTAAGCTCTAGCTTCTCCTTTTAGTGAAAAAGGGAAGATCTTAGCCTTAACAACTGAGTTGTGAATTTAGCTGCACCTGGAAATAGTTCTTGCTCACAGAAGTTTATCAGTAGCAACAGTTTGGAGTAGCAATAGCAAAGCAACAGCAACAGTAAAACAAGAGCAATAGTAACAGTAACAGTAATAGTAGGATACGAGCGCAGTAGGCATAGGTATGGATGGACAGGCGTTGCATGGATGAGTCTAAACATGTAACTTCAATATCTAGGGCATTGCAGATAAATAATAACAAGCATCCAAGTACTAAACAATCCTAGGCATGTGCTCCATATATAGTTATACGTGCTCGCAATGAGAACTTGCACAACATCTTCTGTCCATTCAAATTGGCAATGGGCCTCTAGGGAACTACTGGAAATTAATGTGCTCCTTTTAATAGAGCATCGGAGCGAAGCATTAACACTCCATGAACACATGTAATCCTCACACCACATCCATCCCCTCCGGTTGTCCCAATTATTGTCACTTCGGGGCCTTTGGATCCGGACAATGATATGTGTACACAACTTGCAGATAAGATCACAAACAATACTATCATAATGATTCAATAATAAGTTCAGATCTAAGATCATGGCACTCGGGCCCTAGTGACAAGCATTAAGCACAACAAGTTGCAACAAAGTCAAATAGCACTAATAGAGATACTAGGCACTATGCCCTAACAATCTTATTTGATTACATGATAGAACTCATCCAATCCCTACCATCCCCGTAGCCTACAACGAGGGATTACTCACTCATGGATGAGGTAAACATCGATGGTTGATGGAGAGGCATTGGTGATGACGATGGCGATGATCCTCCCCAAATTCCCCGTCCCGGCAGGGTGCCAGAACGGAGTTTCGGGATCCGAATCTTGGTTTCTCATGGTGGCGGCGGAGCGGAACTCTTTCTGGAAAACGATGAACCCCCCTTGGTTTTTAGGTCAAGGGGCAACTTATAGGTGCAGAGGGAGCCCGAGGGGGTGCCTGGGGTAGTCGCACCCCCTAGGCGCGGGCAGGGCCCACCCGCTACCGTGGTGTGGCCCCTGTGCCTCCACTCGTGTCGCCTTCGCCCGTGGATCTTCTGGTGAAATATAACTTTTGGCATATTTTCCGGGATTTTTCTGGATAGTTGATTTTCTGCACAAAAACTAGACACCAAGGTAATTCTGCTAAAAACAGCATCAGTCCGTGTTAGTTGTATCCAAATCACACAAGTTTAGAGGAGAAACAATAACAAAAGTGTTCGAGAAAGTAGATACGTTTTAGACGTATCATCGACTGGGACCAGCTCGACGATGCGGGTGTGCGGGGTGGCCTCGAACGCGGTCGACCGGCCCGGCGTTTTCCATGTTGGGATTCTTCGGTATTGTAGGGTCGTCTTTGTCGACCCCACTTGTGTATCTGGCGAGCTCTTCTACGTGGTTGGCCTCCACGGTGATGACGGCGTCTGCGAGCTGTGCGCCTTTTTTCCTTGCACTCAATGGCTATGTAGGAGCTTCATCGCGTTGTACTCGTAATGCGGTGCTGCCATGAACTTGGCGAATGCTTGTCGCCCCAAGACGAAGTGGTAGGGGTTGTTGAAGTTTACCAGCTCGAAGACGATCTGCTCGGTGCGGAAGTTGGCTGGTGTGCCGAAGGTGACTAGCAGCGTCACCTTGCCGATCGGGTACGCCTTCTGGCTGGGGACGATGCCTTGGAAGGTGGTGAGTGTCTTCTCATTCATCGACTACGGGAGCCGCAGTCGCCTAAACGTGTCGAGGTAGAGGATATTGATGGAGCTCCCGCCGTCCATCAACGTCTTGGGGAGCTAGTAGTTGACCACTTTGGGTTTGACTACAAGGGAGATTCGCCCAGGATATTCGATCCATGGAGAGTGGTCCTCGCGGCTCCACATGATGCGCTGCTCAGACCAGTTGAGGAAGCGGGGGACGTCGACCCGGGACACCGTGTTGACGGTGACGGAGTGGGCAAGGACCTTCTTCTTGCGCTTGGTGCCGAGCCCAGTGAAGGTGTGGAGCGAGTCGGCCTCGTTGCCGAATGCCCTGCCGTTTGGCGGGTTGTTGTTGGGGTCTTCCTTTGTGCGCCGTTCCTTCTCGATTTCCTTCAGGGAGTGGAAGTTGGCGGTTGTGTGCATGGAGGGCTTCCCCTCCCTGCTGTGGAACACATAGGGTTGGTTGAGGAGAGCCACGGGGTCGAATTTCGGCCTCGCTCGGTAGTTTCCGCCATCGCGGTGCTAGCCTCCATAATGGCGGAAGCTCTTGGGGTCGCGTGGCACGTAGCCGATGTTGGCGACGAAGTCGAGTCTCCCATCACCGCGGTGCTTGGCGGTGAGGTGAGTGTTGCTGTAGCGCAGCTCGCGCTGCCTGCCGTTGTCGTGGTCACTTGGGCGGCGATTCCCACCCGACTCGTCGTCGGTTTCCTAGTTTGAATCTTCCTCCGCGTATTGTTTGGCGATATCGAGGAGGTCGGGGATGTTGTCGAGTGTCTTGTACACCCGCTTGATCTTGGCGACCATGGGCTCGTATCGACACTAGTTCTTGAAGTAGTGGATCTCCGTGTCTGGGTGGATGCCGACAGCGTTGATCCACAGGTCTTGCCACCGTTGGACCCAGTTGTGGGTCGACTTGCGGGGTCCCTGGACGCATCGCTCCAGGTCCTCGATGGTGGTGGCACGGGTGTAGGAGCCCTCAAATTTCCCGACGAAGGCCTCGCGCATGTCCTCCTAGGAATCGATGCTATCCGCGGGGAGGGTGTTGATCCATTGTCGACTTGCTCCCTCCATCATTAGGGGGAGGTGGCGAGCGGCGAGGAGGTCGGTGTGGCTGGCGATTCCCATCGCCATGAGGTATGTGTCCAGCCGTAGTTGGGATCGTATTTTTCAATCTCCTTCGACGCTTTAAAGTTTGCTGGGTACTTTTCGCCTCGGATCATCGGTCCGAAGCACTAGGGGCCGACTCGACTGAGTGAGCCCCTTGGCTCGCCGTCATTGCGGTTGGTGAGGGTGTGCCTCAGGTCGTTGGGATGGCATGCACGCCAGCTCAGGTTGTTGATGATGTGGGTTCGCGCGTCAACCGTCTTCCCGTTGGTGGTGACCGTGTTGTTTAGTATTCGCGGGTCTTTTGTGGAGAGCGCTGGATGCGCGACCCATGGCTGGTGCAGCAGTGGCTCGGGAGGCGGACAGTTGAGGGTGTTGCCATCGATGGGCGGCGGCTCGAGGCCGCCCTGATTCCGGAGGAGCGGGAGTACCTGCGCCCCGCAAGTCGGCTTCTATGACTTGCTGCTCGACGACCTTGGCAAGTAGGGCCTTGGCGTATTGGATTTTCAACGCGCCCTCCCCTGTGACGTTGAGGTTGGCGACCGCTGCTCGGCCCGCTGCTAGTGGTAGAGCGATAGCTCCTGCGCCGTCGATTGCTCGAGGCAAAATTTTTCGCGCTTGGCTTTCTCCTTGCGCACTGCCTCCTCCAGGTGTAGACTCATCTCCTCAACCGCCCCCGCCGTCGTGGACGACGGATCAGCGTGGAGAAGGGGTCTGGCGGGGCGCTCGCGCCGCTCGCCATGTAGGTCGTGACGAAGTGACCGGATTTGGCGTGGAGGTCACCAGAGTTCTCCGACCCAGAGTCGGAACCGAAGATCCCAAGGATGGATCCACAAATTCCCCACAGTTGGAGACTCGTGTGATGGAGCCTTCCGGAGATGCGACGATGATGGATTCGACGACTGAGGCTGGGGTCGCCGAGTCGGCATCGTCGTGGAGGGCCTTGTCGTCCGCGTCCATGTTGGTTTTGGCCACGTCGCTATTGGCTGAGTCATACTCGGAGGCGAGGCAGTGGATCGTGCGGACCTGGATCTCAGAGAGCCGATCGCATGGCGGTGACTCGCCGATGAGCGCCGAGTCCTCCGAGACGATGACATTCGTGAAGCCGACGAAGAGGTTGATCGTGTCGACTGGCATGATGATGCTGTGCGTGACCGGGTGCGACGCCGGGACATAGCTGCTGGGCAAGATCTGGAGGATCTCGCCGATGGCGATCTTGCGGCCGGTGGCGATCGACCGGTTGATTGGCAAGTAGGGTCTCGCCGCAGAACTCAGGCCTAACCGACCAGGCCCCACGGTGGGAACCACTGTCGTGGGAATGGCCATGGCAGATGCTGCGAGTGGCAGCGAGTAGTAGAACGAGGGGCAAGGGCGGCCAACCATCTGCGGTGCGAGATGAGGGCAGAGACACAAGGTTTTACCCAGGTTTAGCCCTCTGGAGGGTAAAGACCTACTCTTGCTAGATTGTATTATCGAAAGATGACAGTGGGCGAGCTCGGCGGCTAGGCGGAGAGTCGATGGGGTACATGATGGAACGTACGTGCTATGCGTGCCCTAGGGAGGTTTATATAGGGGTACCTCACTAGGGTTTATAGATCTACAACCGAGTTGGA
Organism: Avena longiglumis; assembly: GCA_030063025.1. Classification (NCBI taxonomy): domain Eukaryota; kingdom Viridiplantae; phylum Streptophyta; class Magnoliopsida; order Poales; family Poaceae; genus Avena; species Avena longiglumis. Next base: position 423,117,063 of record CP125976.1, on the reverse strand, counting down.
TAAGGACTCGGAGGGGTTTTGACCTAATCCGACTAGGCCTAGCTACGCTTCTAGGCCTTCAGCTTCCAGTCGCCTGGCTCCTTCTTGGGTCGTAATATAGTCGCCGTCCTGCAGGCCCACTCGCTGGGAGTTAGATCCAGTAGGGAACGTCCTGATGGGTATACCCCACTCGGCATATCTCCATCAATGATGAGCTGGAGGTTGACGCTGAGGGTTAGGTGGAAGTGTAACATGTCGACACACACACGCCTCATGCCAGAGCCGGTGCAAAATGTCGTAAGGCATGATGATGTCCCACTCCTCCACCGTGAGTTGCAAGTTCTTCAGCAGGCATACACGGGCAAGAACCTTCCTCATAGTTCCCACGACCTTGCTCGCTCTTCGTAGCTTGCTGGGAGGTAGGCTGAGATTCAACAACTCCTATTTGTAGGGTGTGGCCACGACATCGTCCTCCTCCAGTGGGGCTGGGAGGGAGCCAGGCATCCTCCTAAGCTCATACGTCCTCGAGAAGAAGATCTTTAGTGTCATTGTGTATGACATCGCCTCGTCAACTAACTGCGGCTCGACGACGGAGAAGTCGGTTGTGGCTGCGGAGACATGGCAGGCATGGAAGACATGGGGGCTAGACTCGATGATGCGCTCATGTGAGGAGTGCTCGAGTTCTGGCGGCGCTTCCATTTGGTGATTTTTTGGTGGGGGTGGGGGGAGGGGTGGGGTGGGGTGGGTGGGTAGATGGCTAGTCGATGGTGAGGAGTTGGTCTTTTTTAATTTTGGGTTCTCTGGCGCTGGACTGGATGAGGGGGTAAGAGGCCAGGGGAAATGGGTCAGAGGGGAGAGCTCGAACGCGAGGCCGCGGTAGCTCGTCACTCCCCAACGTCGGCCCTGGCTCGTCCTCTCTCCATGGTTCTACTATATTACTTTTAATTATTTTTTGTGGGGGCTCCATGGTTCTATTTTTTTAATTATTTTTTGCGGGGCTCCATGGTTCTATTTATAGGGGGAAAGTACAAAATAAACATTGAATCTCTAGGGGGGAATGTAACTTCGAACCCCAAAACCAAATCCTTGAATTGGCACTCCAAACTTATCAATCGTAACTTCAATTCGAACCCCAAAACCAAATCCCCTTATTATTGGTAAAAGATAGAAACTATGCCGATGCGATGATGATTCAATTTATTTATAACATAACTTGTATAGGTACTCCAAACCACGGCATAAACTAAATACCATACTCTAGACGGAATCAGCACACACATGGACAACCACATATCATATGGTTCTTTTTCCGTCAAGAACCTATGCCGCCCTCTGCCGCGTGCGGACACGCCCTCGCGTGTTCGACATACTCAAATAATCTGCCCCTCATGGCACACCCTTTGTTCCTGTAAGTTAACCTCAGTCCCGAGGACAGCCGATCCACAAAAGTGTTTGGTTCGAAGACGCCTCCGTGCTCACATCCCGGGCACTTGCCATCGGATAATTTTCCAACGAACTTTGGACATGCCATGTGCCTATAGCCAGTGCACTGCTCGTGCAAGAAAAATAGATTTAGCCCAAAAATCAGTTGTATCGAACCAGTGTGACATAGAAGGAAAACATGCTAAAGAAAGAAGTACTTAACCATGTACGCAGGACGACGAACAATTTGAGAACAAAGCCTGCAGCTGAAGAACTGAACCGTATGACTCCAGTCAATCGTAACTTTAACCCACTTGTTCTTCATAGAGCTGCCACTTATGTCAATCGTAGCTTCAACTGCGGATCTGAGAGAGATTTTTTAGACCGAGAGAGAGAGGAGAGAGAGAGATAGGGTTGATGAGGGCGAGAGGGAGACACTTGCAAGTTAAATAGTTCTACTACTAGTAGACTCCTCATCTCACTCTAGGGAAGCGAAAGAGAAAAAGACTGGCATAGAGAAAACTAGGGAAGCGTTGTGTTTCCTGAGTAGGAGTAGGTGCGGAGTTACTCTAGTTTTTAATTAATATCAGATCCGATGTATATGACGCTTTGATGACCTAGCGCTATGTGCAAGACTAATACAATAGTACTAGTACATATTACAGTAGTGGAAGGAAACCACTTTGGTCCTTGGCGGCAAGAAAAATGAAGTTCCAGTTTCAAAAAATTTACTTGCTTCCCAAACATCGGGAGGGAAGGTTATTCAAAATATCCGCCATTCATAGTAGTAGTACTTCTTATCTTATATTTATCTTGTCTTATCTACTCTTGCAGGGCACCCAAATTCACACTTCTACTCGCTGATACTAGTAGTAGTACTCCTAATTACTACTCCGTCTATTTGTGACCATTCTATTGGTACCAAGAACTGGCCTAGAAAACATGTGAGAAAATCTTGGGAACGTTTGAGCTAGCCTCTTAACTGCACCGTAATTCTCTCCCTTTGTTTTATTTTTCCCACGCTTGTAGCTCATGCACATGTCTTTTTTTAGGGGAAGCTTGGTGCCCTGGTTAAAGAAAGAAAACAGAAAATGAGGTCCCGTTATTTATTCATTATAACGGAGGGAGTAGGAGTATTGGAGTAGTACTCCATACTTATCCTTCACAAAAAGCAGTTCAACTTCTCCTTTGTTCTACTCTCTGGCGAAACTTCTTTATTCCTCGAAAGGCATGTTCCCCTCATAGATACTTGAAGGAATCCCGGTGGATTGGCTGCATCGTCCTTGGAGGTATGCTTCAGCTCGAGGCTAGTCCCAGGAACAGTTCATCCGCCGAGAACATGCCGCTGTTGGAGCCGCCTCTATAGGCGCTTGGACGCTCGCGGTAAATGTGTGATGGCCGTGCCGGCCGACGACACGATTTTGGGCCCCCTCGAGGGTACCGATCCTGCACTGGCCGTGTCATGGAGGTGTCAACACGGCGGCCGAAGAAAATTGGACCTCTACAACAAAGCGCCAGTGTTCTTCCACTTCCACTGCGATGAAGCTGCCTCGGGGGGGGGGGGGGGGGCCAGATGGACATCAACCGTGGACAAGTTAAGCCCGCACGAGACAGCGGGTAATCCTTCCGCCGGGAACTTGCGGCCAACAAGCATGCGACCGGGGCAGACAACTTGGGTGGGCGCCAGGTCGCCCTGGCCGTGGCAGACGACCCACTCATGGGTCCCCTCGAACCTATCGATCCTATGCTGGCCCTTGGCTACGAGCAGGACATGCTCGAGTTCGAGCTCGAGCGTGAGGAACCTACGGCCGACACTTTGTGACAATTGTATGGACTTGGATGTAATTTTCTATTTTTATGTCCTTGATGTAACCTTTAATTCCACTGACCGTGTTGATTGAAGCATGTTGATCTTTCGAGACCTACCTTGGTTAAAAAAAAGAATGCCACCACCACAATTTTCATACTAAGTGTACCATTCCAAATTTTAGGATTGTTCAAGCTTTATAACTAAAACTTTGCACACTTAAATGATTGTATGTCAATAATACGATATTAGGAAAAACTTGAATACATGTGAGCATGATAGACTATTACTCTTGAAAATTTCCAAAATTCTATTAGGAAAAACTTGAATACATGTAACCACTATTAATAACCATAAACAAAAGTTTCAAAAATTCTCAAAAGTAACAATAATTATATATAGGTCCACAAACCACCTTGCGGTGACTAGAGGCCCTAGCGCGATAATTGAAGCATCTCGCTCCTCTAGGACCTATGGTAGCCTGGTTCCAAAAATTAAATAAAGAATGCCGGCACCCTAATTTTTAGACAAAGTTTACCATGCTCTCTTACAAATCCCAAGTTTTAGGATTTTTCAAGCAGTCATAGAAAGGTTTTTCATTTTATTCATGTTTAATCTTCTTACTTTTTGACAAGGTTGTTGCTTCGTGATGCTAGCTATTCTATAGTTTAATCTCTAGGTATTGTATATGCTAGTATAAGGCCGACAATAGACGACGTGTCACTTTGTTATACCTAAGACTCGGTTATACTATTGAACTTCCTCTCACACACTTCTTGTAGATTATTAAATTAGACCTAATTCGACATATCGACATAAAGTCGTCTGAGTGGGTGAAATTAGGTAGAAAATTTAAGCTTGAAAAATATAACATGTAAATTATCCAACGACTTTATGTACTCTAAAATAAATGGCACTAGTGAACTCTAATTTAGCCATATTAACCATACTTCCTTCTTAAAAAAACTTTTAGTCCTTCACCACACTAACTTTTACTTAAGAGGACGACTCTATTTCTTTGGCGTGTTCGACAGCTGCGTTGGTGTGGAGTAGGAGGATTAATACATAGGAAGTAAACCACTTTGGTACTTGGCGGCAAAAAGATTCAAACTTTTTAGGTTTTGAAATTTTCGCTTGCTTCCCAAATATCGGGAGGGAAAGGTTATTCAAAAGACCGACCATGTGCAGTAGTACTTCTTATCTTATCTTTTTCCTCAAAAAACTATATAGTGTACTAATAACTTTGAACATGATCTGTTGGATCAAGACTGGCAAATCCAAACATTGCTAACCATTGGATTTTCTTGTCCGTTCTTAGCATCTAGAAGATTCTATTGATAGTCTTTATCACAATGAAGCTAGTATGTACAAACCTAAAAACACACTTCTATGCATAGTTTCAGGGATCTTATGCTAACTGCATGGACTTGGATGTAATTTTCATTTTTATGAGGTCGTCGATGCAACTCATACTTCCACCAACCATGTGTTAAATTAAGCACCTCGCTCCTACGGGACCTACCACAGTTAGAAGAAAATGCAACCGTCCCAATTATCACACGAAGTGGACCACGGTTTCTTATAGTTCTGTTTTTCAAGATTCCTAGCTAACTTCGCATGCTTCACTGACTTCTTGCCGATTTAACGAAATTATTAAGTAAAACTTGATCTACAAGTAAGCATAGTACATTACACTTGAATTAGATGTTTTTTCTGAGGTAGATGGGTGCATCTTCTTCTGGTAAAACAATGTCGTCCGTGTGAGTTTATAGCTATCTGGAAAAAAGAAAATTCTCAATTTCTCGAGTGATGACGAGATTGTTCTTTTACGTAAAGAAAGAAAAAAGAATATGGATCTAAATTCCACAAGCCAAGCTTCCTTAAATATTAAGTGGACCAACATGTTTCACTTACGATTCCCAGGTTTAATGTTATGAGTTTTTAAACTTCGTCCTAGCAAACTCTGCCCACTTGAATGACTTTATGTTGATTTATCAAAATTAGTTCAAATTTGAACTAAAAGTAAATTGTAGATTGCTTTCAAAGATTTGTGAAATTTTTGGAGGTAACCATCGAGGGGTCATTTAATATATCACATACCACCACCGAGAATTTTGACAACAACTTCATCTTCTTACTAAGATTTTGCATCTTGACAATTTAACAAAATTAGGTAAAACTTGAGCTACAAGTAAGCGCGATGGATTGCTCTCAAATTAAATATCATTTCATGGGTATATGAGTGCATCTCTCGTAGTAAACAACACCGACAATGTGAGTTTCTAACTATCAAGAAATAACATTCTAAATTTCCATATTGATGACAAGATTGTTTATTTTCAAAAATAAAGTCCGAAGAATATGGATCTGAATGCCACAAGCTAATCTTTCAGACATATATAGTGAAGCGGCATGTTGTACTTACAATTACCATGTTTTATAAGTTTTCAAACTTCGTCCAAGCTAACTTTGTCCACTTGAATGACTTTATGTCGATTTATTAAAATTAGGTCAAACTTCAACTGCAAGTAAACTGTAGATTGCGTTTAAAGTTTTACGAATATTATTTGGAGATAACCTTAGGGGGAGGGGTTATTTAATATACGTATCACAAACCACACCATCGAGGGTTTTGACAAGAGTTTCGACTTCTTGCTGACATTTTGCATCTTGATAACTTAACGAAATTAGGTCAAACTTCAGCTACGAGTAAGCACGATAGATTGCGCTTGAATTAATTTGTGTTTTTCAAAGGTAGATGGGTGCATATTTTCCGAACATAGCGGACCATGCATGTTTTATTGTGATTCATATGTTCTATGAGTTTTTAAGGTCCGTAGTTACATTAACCCACTTAAATTACACTACTCCATCCTATTCAAATTAATGTTTTCCAAATTGCAAATAAGGTCAACATTTTTCACAAGATAGGACCCACATAGCTTGGTCATATTGCTCCATGCAATAGATAGGAGAGAGGGGAAATGATTTTTCTATTCTCTATGGGTAACCCACAAGCTTGAGGTATAACTTTATTTTCTCCACAATGTACTACTATGTGACTTAATGTGTACTTTTCTCATTTTTTTACACATTGCCGATGCCCTAAGGAAAAAAGCAAATAATGGGCCCACTTGGCAGTTTAAAACTCCTAAGAAGAAGTTAGCATCTTCATTTTAGTGGGTCCCATGAATCATCTCGTTACAGTGGAGCTTTTTACTCATAGTTGGACATATGCTCACCTCTGTCCATGCGCTGTACATGCAGAGAGAATAAAATGTAGGCAGGGGAAGAGGGAAGCGGCGAAGAGAGAAGAGGAGTTGAAGGCGGTTCGAGGTCAGAGCATTTAAAATGGGTTCCTGAACGAGGTACTCCTCCCTCCTTACAGTGTACTCACTCTACTAGTAGTACAGTAGTGTAGTAAATTTCAGGATCTATGCATACAAGAAAAGAAAAATGTGTTTTCTTAGAAGTGGGATTTTGGTGAGATCCTACTTGACACCCTAGGAGTAATACATAGGAAGGAAACCACTTTGGTCCTTGGCGGCAAAAAGATTCAAAATTTTCAGGTTTCGAAATTTTCACTTGCTTCCCAAACATCGGGAGGGAAAGGTTATTCAATAAGACCGCTCATGCACAGTAGTACTTTTTATCTTATCTTTTTCATCAAAAAAAACTATATAGTGTACTGATAACTTTGAACATGATCCATTGGATCAAAACTAGCAATTCCAAACATTGCTAACCGTTCGATCTTCTTTTCTGTTCTTAGCATCTAGAAGACTCTATTGGTAGTCTTTATCACAATGAACGCTAGTATGCACAAACCTCAAAACACACTTCAGTGCATAGTTTCAGGGATCTTGTGCTCACTGCATGGACTTGGATGTAATTTTCATTTTTATTAGGTCCTCGATGCAACTCATACTTCCACCTACCGTGTGTTAACTGAAGCACCTCGCTCCTACGGGACCTACCACAGTTAGAATAAAATGCAACCCCCTAATTATCACACGAAGTGGACCATAGTTTCTCTGTTTTTCAAGTTTCCTAGCTAAGTTCGCACGCTTCACTGACTTCTTGCGGATTTAACAGACTTATTAGGTCAAACTTGATCTACAAGTAAGCGCGGTACATTGTACTTGAATTAGATGTCTTCTCTGAGGTTGATGGGTGCATCTTCTTGTAGTAAAAAATTTCGTCGGTGTGAGTTTCCAACTATCTGGAAAAAAACATTCTCAATTTCTCGAGTGATGACGAGATTGTTTTTTTACGTAAAGAAAGCACGAAGAATATGGATCTGAATGCCGCAAGTCAAGCTTCTTGAAATATTAAGTGGACTAACATGTTTTACTTACGATTACCATGTTCAATGCTATGAGTTTTCAAACTTCATCCTAACAAACTCTACCCACTTGAATGACTTTATGTCGATTTATCGAAATTAGGTCAAATTTGAACTAAAAGTAAATTGTAGGTTGCTTTGAAAGATTTGTGAATTTTTTGGAGGTAACCATCGAGGGGTCATTTAATATATCACATACCACCATCAATAATTTTGACAACAACTTCAACTTCGTACTAAGATTTTGCATCTTGACAACTTAACGAAATTAGGTCAAACTTGAGCTACGAGTAAGCGTGATAGATTACTCTTGAATTAATTGTATTTTTCGAAGGTAGATGGGTGCATATTTTCAGATATAGCGGGCCATGCATGTTTTATTGTGATTCCTATGTTCTATGAGTTTTCAAGGTCCGTAGTTACATTAACCCACTTAAATTACACTATTCCCTCCTATTCAAATTAATGTTTGCCAAATTGTGAATAAGGTCAATATTTGCCACAAGGTAGGACCCTAGCTTGGTCATATTTCTCCATGCAATAGATAGGAGAGAGGGGAGATGATTTTTCTATTCTCTATGGGCAACCCACAAGTTTGAGGTATAACTTTATTTTCTCCACAATGTACTACTATGTGACTTAATGTGTACTTTTCTTCTTTTTTTACACATTGCCGATGCCCGAAGGAAAAAAGTAAATAATGGGCCCACTTGGAGGTGTAAAACTCATAAGCAGAATTTAGCCTCTTCAGTTTAGTGGGTCCCAAAAATCATCTCCTTACGTTGGAGCTTTTTAATCGTAGTTGGATATATTCTCACCTCTGTCCACACGCTGTACAAGCAGAGAAAATAAAACGTAGGCAAGGACAGAGGGCAACAGTGAAGAGAGAAGAGGAGTTGAAGGAGGTTCGAGGTCAGAGCATTTATGATGGGTTCGTGACACGAGGTACTCCTGCCGCCTTTACAGTGTACTCACTCTAGTACAATAGTACTAGTAGTAGTAAATTTTAGGACCTATGCATGCAAAAAAATAAAAGTGTATTTTCTCCCTCCTTCACTGCCTCTCATCTCTCCCCACCCCTCTCCCCTCGCGCACCGGCCCGGATGATCTCTCCCTCCTCCACAGCGTGGCGCTGCACACATGTACCTTGGTACGGCGGCTTTGTTTTCTTCCTTTTTAGAGGGAATGGCTCTATTTCTCTGGTGTGTTCTGCAACCGCATTGGTGTGGAGTAGGTAGGGTGTCAAGTGGGATCCCACTGAATTAGAAGTGGGATTTTGGTGAGATCCCACTTGACACCCTAGGAGTAATACATAGGAAGGAAACCATTTTGGTCCTTGGCGGCAAAAAGATTCAAAGTTTTCAGGTTTCGAAATTTTCACTTGCGTCCCAAACATCGGAGGGAAAGGTTATTCAATAACCGACCATGCGCAGTAGTATTTCTCATCTTATTTTTTTCATAAAAAAATATACAGTGTACTGATAACTTTGAACATGATTCGTTGGATCAAGACTAGCAAATCCAAACATTGCTAACCGTTAGATCTTATTTTCCATTCTTAGCATCTAGAAGATTCTATTGGCAGTCTTTATCACAATGAACGCTAGTATGCACAAATCTCGAAACACACTTCAGTTGCATAGTTTCAAGTATCTTGTGCTAACTGCATGGACTTGGATGTAATTTTCATTTTTATTAGGTCCTCGATGCAACTCGTACTTCCACCGACCGTGTGTTAACTGAAGCACCTCGCTCCTACGGGACCTACCACAGTTATAAGAAAATGCAATCACCCCAATTATCACACGAAGTGGACCATGGTTCCTCTGTTTTTCAATCTTCCTAGCTAAATTCACACGCTTCACTGACTTCTTGCCGATTTAACGGAATTATTAGGTCAAACTTGATCTACAAGTAAGCGTAGTATATTGCACTTGAATTAGATGTCTTTTCTGAGATAGATGGGTGCATCTTCTTGTAGTAAAACAATGTCGTCGGTGTGAGTTTCCAACTATCAGGATCGAGTGATGACGAGATTGTTCTTTTACATAAATAAAGCCTAAAGAATATGGATCTGAATGCCACAAGCCAAGCTTCCTGAAATATTAAGTGGACCAACATGTTTTACTTACGATTCCCATGTATAATGCTATGAGTTTTGAAACTTCATCCTAGCAAACTCTTCCCACTTGAATGACTTTATGTCGATTTACCGGAATTAGGTCAAATTTGAACTAAAAGTAAATTGTAGGTTGCTTTGAAAGATTTTTGAATTTTTTGGAGGTAACCATCGAGGGATTTAATATATCACATACCACCACCGATAATTTTGACAACATCTTCTACTTCTTACTAAGATTTTGCATCTTGAGAATTTAACGAAATTAGATCAAACTTGATCTACAAGTAAGCGTGATGGCTTGCACTCGAATTAAATGTCATTTCATGGCTAGATGAGTGCATCTTCTCGCAGTAAAAACACCGTCGGTGTGAGTTTCCAACTATCAGGAAATAACATTATAAATTTCCACAGTGATGACGAGATTGTTCCTTTTTGAAAATAAAGTCCGAAGAATATGGATCTGAATGCCACAAGCCAATATTTCAGACATATATAGTTGACCGGCATGTTGTACTTACGATTTCTGTGTTTTATGAGTTTTCAAACTTCGTCCTAGCTAACTCTGTCCACTTGAATGCCTTTATGTCGATTTACGAATTAGGTCAAACTTCAACTTCAAGTAAAGTGTAGATTGCGTTGAAAGTTTTACGAATATTTTTTGGAGGTAATCATGGGGGGGGGGGTCATTTAATATATGTATCACAAACCACACCATCGAGGGTTTTGACAACATGTTCGACTTCTTGCTGAGATTTTACATCTTGTCAACTTAACAAAATTCGGATAAAATTGAGCTACGAGTAAGCACGATAGATTGCTCTTGAATTAATTGTCTTTTTCGAAGGTAGATGGGTGCATATTTTCGGACATAGCGGACCATGCATGTTTTATTGTGATTCCTATGTTCTATGAGTTTTCAAGGTCCATAGTTACATTAACCCACTTAAATTACACTACTCCCTCCTATTCAAATTAATGTTTTCCAAATTGCGGATAAGTTCAACATTTGCCACAAGGTAGGACCCACATAGCTTGGTCATATTGCTCCATGCAATAGATAGGAGAGAGGGGAAATGAATTTTCTATTCTCTATGGGCAACCCACAAGCTTGAGGATAACTTTATTTTCTCCAAATGTACTACTATGTGACTTAATGTGTACTTTTCTCCTTTTTTACACATTGCCGATGCCCTAAGGAAAAAAGCAAATAATGAACCCACTTGGCAGTGTAAAACTCCTATGCAAAAGTTATCCTCTTTAGTTTAGTGGGTCCCATGAATCATCTCGTTACGGTGGAGCTTTTTACTCATAGTTGGACATATGCTCACCTCTGTCCACGCGCTGTACATGAAGAGAGAATAAAACATAGGAAGGGGAAGAGGGCAGCATCGAAGAGAGAAGAGGAGTCAAAGGCGGTTCAAGGTTAGAGCATTTATGATGGGTTCCTGACACGAGGTACTCCTGCCGCCTTACAGTGTACTCAGTGGCGGAGCTAGGATTCGAGCAAGCCCTGGGCTAAAAAAATAACGCAAAGAAACATCTAAAAACTCATTCAATCGCACAGAAAATTTGGCATGATTACAAAACTAGAAGTATGATTCAAATTCTACTACTAACGATACAAGCGCATAAATAAGAGATGGAAAAAAATAGATAGTAGTATGGGTATACTCTTTTTTTTGGAAAGGACCATATATTAATATCGCGATAATACATATGATTTTAAGTTGGTTTGAGTAGTTTTTGCAGTTAGATGATTTGCATTTGTTGATTGGTTTGGAGTTTAAATCAATGGATAAAAATCATCTTATATTCCTAAAACAAGAAATTGATAACAAGCATTGTTAGATAAACAAATCAGTCACGACTCACAACCGAGCCGAAGAGATCAAGAGCAGTTAGATTGAGGAAAAGAGGAAGCAAGAACTGAGTACGCAGTGAGATAGAGCCGTAGAGCAGCAGCAGTCGGGCAACGTCAACAGAGGGTCACGCGGAGAACGACGAGGGCGATCAGGCCGGTGGGGCGGGCCAGCGATGGCATCACAGTCAACAGAAAACCAAGTAGTGGGCGTGTCGTCGCAGCGTAAAGAACGTGACGGGTCCGTGCCTTCAGGAAACTTTGTGGGCCGGACTGTTGATGACGTAGAGAAGCAGAGAGGCAGGGGCGTTGGCGGCGGCCACGTCCTGAGCGAGCAAGGGGAGAGGAGCGAGATGTAAAGGTCTTAATTCGATTTTTTCGCTGGTCGTTCCCCAGTGTCTTATCAACTTACCGGGCGTCATAAGTCAAAGGCTAGGCCTCGTCCGGGGCCAAGTCAATATATCGAGTAGCTAGTAGGCCCGGAAATAAGCTGCGCCCCGGGCTGTAGCCCTGGTTGCCCGGGGTGTAGCTCCGCCCCCGAGTGTACTCAATCTACTAGTAGTACAGTAATGTAGTAAATTTCAGGACCTATGCACGCAAAAAAAGAAAAATGTGTTTTCTCTTTCCTTCCTTGCCTCTCATCTCTCCCCACCCCTCTCCCCTCGCGCACCAGCCCGGCTAATCTCTCCCTCCTCCACGGCATGGCGTTACGCACGTCTGCCTTGGTACATCAACTCTATATTCTTCTTTTTTAGAGGTCGTGGCTCTGTTTCTCGGGTGTGTCCGGTAGCCGAATTGGTGTGGAGTAGGTAGGGTGTCAAGTGGGATCCCACTTCTAGTTCATCTGCCAAAATCTAGTGTAAAATTTTGCTCAAAATTTGAACTAATTTTTGACAAATAAATTAGAAGTGGGATTTTGGTGAGATCCCACTTGACACCCTAGGAGTAGTACATAGGAAGGAAACCATTTTGGTCCTTGGCGGCAAAAATATTCAAACTTTTCAGGTTTCAAAATTTTCACTTGCGTCCCAAACATCGGAGGGAAAGGTTATTCAATAAGATCGGCTATGCGCAGTAGTACTTCTCATCTTATTTTTTTCATAAAAAAATATACAGTGTACTAATAACTTTGAACATGATTCGTTGGATCAAGACTAGCAAATCCAAACAATGCTAACCGTTGGATCTTTTTTTTCCGTTATTAGCATCTAGAAGACTCTATTGGTAGTCTGAACGCTAGTATGCACAAACCTCAAAACACACTTCAGTGCATAGTTTCAGGGATCTTGTGATAACTCCATGGACTTGGTTGTAATTGTCATTTTTATGAGGTCCTCGATGCAACTCGTACTTCCAGCGAACGTGTGTTAACTGAAACATCTCGCTCCTACGGGACCTACCACAGTTAAAAGAAAATGCAACCACCCAAATTATTACACGAAGTGGACCATGGTTTCTTATAATTCTATTTTCAAGCTTCCTATGTAACTTCGCATGCTTCACTGACCTCTTACCGATTTAATAGAATTATTAGGTCAAACTTGATCTACAAGTAAGCGCAATACATTGGACTTGAATTAGATATCTTTTCTGAGGTAGATGGGTGCATCTTCCTGTAGTAAAACAATATCGTCGGTGTGAGTTTCTAACTATGTGGAAAAGAACATTCTCAATTTCTCGAGTGATGATGAGATTGTTCTTTTACGTAAAGAAAGCCTAAAGAATATGGATCTGAACGCCACAAGCCAATCTTCATGACATATTAAGTGGACCAACCTGTTTTACTTACGATTCCCATGTTTAATGCTATGAGTTTTCAAACTTCGTCCTAGCAAACTCTGCCCACTTGAATGACTTTATGCCGATTTACCGAAATTAGGTCAAATTTGAACTAAAAGTAAATTGTAGGTTGCTTTGAAAGATTTGTGATTTTTTTGGATCTAGGTAACCATCGAGGGGTCATTTAATATATCACATACCACCACCGAGAATTTTGACAACAGCTTCAACTTCTTACTAAGATTTTGCATCTTGACAATTTAACGAAATTAGGTCAAACTTGATCTACAAGTAACACAATGGATTGCTCTTGAATTAAATGCCATTTCATGGGTAGATGAGTGCATCTTCTCGCAGTAAATAACATCATTGGTGTGAGTTTCCAACTATCAGGAAATCACATTCCAAATTTCCATAGCGATGACGAGATTGTTCCTTTCTGAAATGAAATTCTGAAGAATATGGATCTGAATGACACAAGCCAATCTTTTAGACATATTGTTGGACATATGCCCTAGAGGCAATAATAAATGTAGTTAGTATTATATCTTTGTGTTTATGATAAATGTTTACATTCATGCTATAACAGTATTAACAAGGAAACATTAATACTTGTGTGATTTGTAAACTAAATTAGAGTCCCTAGTAAAGCCTCTTTATAATACTAGCTTGTTGGTTAATAAATGATTGTGGTTTCCCTATCATGAACATTGAGATGTTATTAACAACAAGATCATATCGTTAGGAGAATGGTATGATGGACATACTCCTATAGATAAGCGTAGCATAAAGATCAAGTCATTTTAATAGTTCAATTGCTATATGCTTTCTGATACATAGTAACCTAATTCCTTCGACCATGAGATCATGCATATCACCATCACCAGAAGGATGCTTTGATGACATCAAACACCACACCGTAACTGGGTGGCTATAAAGATGGCATTGAGTGTTCGGAAAATATTGGTTGAGACACATGGATCAAGAGTGGGATTTGTCCATCCATATGACGGATAGATATACTCTGGGCCCTCTTGGTGGAATGTCATCCAATTGGCTTGCAAGCATGTGACTGGCTCACAAGGGATCACATATCACGGGAACGAGAAAAGAGTACTTATCAGTAACGAGGTTGAACTAGGTATGCAGAGATACCGACGATCAAAACCCCGGATAAGTAAACTATCGTGAGACAAAGGGAAATTGGTATCGTATGTAAGTGGTTCATTCGACCGCAAAGTAATTGTAGAAATATGTGGGAGCCATATGAATTTCTAGATTCCTCTATTGGTTATTGTTCGGAGAAATGTCTCGATCATGTCCGCATAGTTCACGAACCGTAGGGAGACACACTTAAGGATTCGACGTTGTTGAGTAGTTATGGAATGATGAGTAAGAGACCGAATGTTGTTCGGAGTCTCGGATGGGATCTGGGATATCACGAGGATATCCGGAATGGTCCGGAGAATAAGATTCATATAAGGAAAGTCCTGTTTCGGGGTTGGAGAATGGTTCCGGTGTTTTCATCGGGAATGTTCTAGAAGGTTCCGGAATGTCCGACACTCCAGAGGGGAAGGGTACATGAATGTGTCATAACAAGTTGGAATGGTTGCATCATGTACTAGGTGTCATCGCTGAGCAAAATAAAGGGATAAATCAAATCCTAGTTTGAAAAGTCAAACGGCTATTTTGCTTGGTGGAGGGAGAGTAGGAAACCTACTTGGGGAGGAAGTCCCTCTCCCTCCACCGCCGGCCTTGGAAGCCGAGTTGGGGAGGGACTCCCCTCCCCTTGGCCGGCCGCCTACACCTATATAAGGAGGGACAGGGCTGCCCCTCCAAACACACAACTTGCACCCTGCAAACCCTAGCCCCAAGCCGTCGGCGCCGCCACCTCCTGCTGCCGCCGCCTAGGGAAAAACCCTAGCCGCCGAGTTGGGGCATCCCCTTGCCCTAGCCGCCGTCCTAGCCTCTCCTCCTTGGTGTGTCTAAACCCTAGATCACCGAGGCCTCTCTCATAGTCCACCATACTCGCTCCGGCTTAAGGCGAAGCCCTGCGAGATCTCCCCTCTACTTCCGGTACCACTGTCAGGCCCGGAATCACGAGGAGAGTGCTACAACCTCCGCCTCGCTGAACAAGGGAGAGGAAGGTCTTCGCCGAGTACAACGTGACGATTGCAGAAGCGCTTGAATGCAATACCGAAGGATCGTCTACACGATCTTGAGATCGGGAAGAGTACGACTACATCACCCACGAGAATCCGCTCTCGTTAAACACTTTGGAATCTTCGAGGGTGAGTAATTATATCGACTCGTTGCTACAATTTAGTAGATAGATCTTGGCTTGTTTGTTTGTATGCGGTAGAATTTTTTTTGTTTTCCATGCTACGAACCCCTACAGTGGTATCAGAGCCGTGTCTAAATGTAGATCTATTGCACGAGTAGAACACAATGGTCATTGTGGGCGGTGGTGCTTTTATTATCAATTGCTTCTTGTGTACTTTGCATCTTGCGGTATGATGGGATGAAGCGGCCCGGGCTAACCTTACATGACATCGTTCATGACTTGCTCCACGCTCAACATGCAACTTGTATTGCATAAGTGGCTTTGCGGGTGTCTGTCTCTCCCATTATAGTATAGATCCAATTTACAACAGGCACTTGATAGTTCAAGCATCAACGTTGTGGTTCTTGTTCGTAAGTTAGATCGACACTTATTGAAAGCCCCGAACCACATAAAACATGCAAAGAAATCAGAGGCGTCTAAATTTGTTTTGCAGGGGTGTGCTGTGATGTGATATGGCCATGATTGTGATTATATTTGATGTATGCAATGTTCCTTATTGTAAGTTGGCAACCGGCAGGAGCCATATGGTTGTTTCTTTAAATTCTGTTAAGACCCGCGTGTCTATTCAAAGTAGTTGTAATAGTTGAAGCTGGTGGACGACAACCATGGAGCAGCGTCATTGACCTTGATGCAATGCCGGTGATGATGGATATCATGTTCGTGCTTGAAGATGGAGATCGGAAGCACAAAGAAGAAAGGCCATATCATATCACATATTATGAATTGCATGTGATGTTAATCCTTTATGCATCTTGTATTGCTTAGTTAACGATGGTAGCATTATAAGATGATCCCTCATGCACATGAATTTCAAGTCATAAAGTGTTCACCCTTAGTTAGCACCGTTGCTAAAGCTTGTTGTTTCGAAGCACCACGTGATGATCGGGTGTGTTAGATTCCGCAAGTGTATACAACGTGAGCAAGCCAGATTTTCTCATGCGGAAACTAAGGTTTGATCTTGACGAGCCTAGCATGTACAGACATGGTATCGGAACACGGATCACCGAAAGGTAAAGCATGAATCATATAGTAGATATGATGAACATGTCGATTGTTCGCCATTGAAGCTACATCAACTCTCGTGATGATCGGTTTTGATGTGGTGGATTTGGTTCATGTGATCACTAAAACAATGTGAGGGATATTGTTTTGAGTGGGAGTTCACCTATATTAATTTAACTATTAATTAGAACTCAATTTGTCATAAACTTAGTCTAAACTATTGCAAATATGTTGTAGATCAATGGCGTCCCCTACCATCAATTTTAATGCGTTCCTAGAGAAAGAAAAGTTGAAAAACAATGGAAGCAACTTCGCGGATTGGTTCCGCAATTTGAGGATTGTCCTCAATGCTGGTAATTTGACCTATGTCTCGGATGCACCATGGTGACCCGCCGGACTGATGCTACCGATGAAGTAAAAAACGTTTACCTCGCTCGGAAGAATCAGTACTCCACAGTTCAATGTGCTATCTTGTATGGTTTGGAATCGGAGCTTCAGAAAAGGTTTGAGAATTCAGACCCACATGATATTGTCCGTGAACTCAAATTGATTTTTGATACTCATGCGGTAGTTGAGAGCTATGAGGCTTCTGAAAAGTTCTTTAACTGCAAGATGGAAGATGGCAGCTCCGTCAGTGAGCATGTGCTTAAGATGTCTGGGCACGCAAACAAACTTCAAAGCTTGGGTATAGTGATTCCTAATGCTTTGGGGATTTACCGTGTCCTCCAATCACTACCACCAAGTTACAAGAACTTTGTGATGAACTACAATATGCAAAGCATGAACAAACAGTTGCCAGAACTCTTCTCCATGTTGAAATCTGCAGAAGTGGAGATCAAGAAAGAGCACCAAGTGTTGATGGTCAATAAGACCACCAACTTCAAGAAAGGCAAGTCTAAGCAAAAGGGACACTTCAAGAAGGGTGGTAAGAAAGTTGCCACACCGACGAAGAAGACCAAGGCTGGACCCAAGCCTGATACTGAGTGCTTTTACTACAAGGGAGAAGGTCACTGGAAGCGCAATTGCCCAAAGTACTTGGCGGATTTGAAGAACGGCAACATCAAGAAGAAAGGTATATCCGATATACATGTTATTGATGTGTATCTCACTAGTACTCGTAGTAGTGCCTGGGTATTTGATACTGGTTCGGTTGCTCATATTTGTAACTCGAAACAGGTGCTGCAGAATAAACGGAAGCTAGCGAAGAACGAGGTGACGATGCGCGTGGGAAATGGATCAAAGGTTGATGTGATCGAGGTCGGCACGCTACCTCTTCATCTACCATCGGGATTAGTTTTATACTTAAATAATTGTTATTTGGTGCCTGCGTTAAGCATGAACATTATATCAGGATCTTGTTTATTGCGAGACGGTTACTTGTTTAAGTCCGAGAATAATGGTTGTTCGATTTATATGAGTAATATGTTTTACGCACATGCACCTTTGATAGATGGTATATTCTTATTGAATCTCGATAGTGGAAATACACATATTAATAACATTGAAGCTAAACGTTTGAAATCGAGCGATAACTCGACCTATATGTGGCACTGTCGTCTTGGTCACATTGGAGTGAAGCGTATGAAGAAACTCCATTCCGATGGACTTCTTGAATCACTTGATTTCGAATCACTTGAAAGATGCGAAGCATGTCTGATGGGTAAAATGACTAAGACTCCATTTTCTGGTATAATGGAGCGAGCTACGGACTTATTGGAAATCATACATACCGATGTGTGTGGTCCAATGAGTTTAGCATCGCGCGGTGGTTATCGTTATGTTCTTACCTTCACGGATGACTTGAGTAGATATGGGTATATCTATTTCATGAAACATAAGTCCGAAACTTTCAAGAAGTTTAAGGAATTTCAAAGTGAGGTTGAGAATCAACGTAACAAGAATATTAAATTTCTACGTTTTGATCATGGAGGTGAATATCTAAGTTACGAGTTTGGCGAGCATTTGAAGAAATGCGGAATACTTTCACAATTGACACCGCCGGGAACACCACAGCGTAATGGTGTGTCCCAACGTCGTAATCGAACTCTCTTAGATATGGTTCGTTCTATGATGTCACTTACAGATTTACCGCTATAATTTTGGGGTTATGCATTAGAAACAGCCGCATTCACTTTAAATAGGGCACCATATAAATCCGTTGAAACGACACCGTATGAATTATGGTTTGGGAAGAAACCTAAATTGTTGTTCCTTAAAATTTGGGGTTGCGAAGCCTATGTAAAGAAGTTACAGCCGGACAAGCTTGAACCCAAAGCGGAAAAATGCGTCTTCATAGGATACCCAAAGGAAACTATTGGGTATACCTTCTATCATAGATCCGAAGGCAAAATATTCGTTGCCAAGAATGGATCCTTTCTAGAGAAGGAATTTCTCTCGAAAGAAGTGCCTGGAAGGAAAGTAGAACTCGACGAGGTTGTCGAACCTTCTCTCGAACTGGCGAGTAGCGCAACAACGGAAGAAGTTCCTGTGGTGCCTGCACCAATAAGAGAGTAAGCTAATGATGATGATCATGAAACTTCAGTTGCAGTTGCTATCGAGCCTCACAGGTCAACGAGAACTCGTACCACTCCTGATTGGTATGATCCCGTTATGAGTGTCATGTTGGTGGATAACACCGATGACCCTGCGACATATGAGGAAGCAATGATGAGCCCAGATTCCAATAAATGGCAAGAAGCCATGAAATCCGAGATTGGATCCATGTACGAAAACCAAGTATGGACTTTGGTAGACTTACCGGATGGCCGGAAGGCTGTCGAGAACAAATGGATTTTCAAGAAGAAAACAGATGCTGATGGTAATGTTACTGTCTATAAAGCTCGACTTGTCGCAAAAGGGTTTCGACAAATTCATGGAGTTGACTACGATGAGACCTTCTCACCTGTAGAGAAGCTAAAGTCTGTGAGGATTATGTTAGCAATCGCTGCATATTATGATTATGAGATATGGCAAATGGATGTCAAAACAACGTTCCTCAATGGAGACATTGATGAAGAGTTGTATATGATGCAACCCAAAGGTTTTGTCGATCCTAAAGATGCTAACAAGGTATGCAAACTTCAACGGTCCATATATGGATTTAAGCAAGCATCCCGAAGTTGGAATCAACGTTTTGATAAGGTAATCAAAAGTTTCGGTTTTATACAAACTTATGGAGAAACTTGTATTTACAAGAAAGTGAGTGGGAGCTCTGTAGAATTCTTAATACTATATGTAGATGACATATTGTTGATTGGGAGTGATGTAGACCTTCTTAATAGTGTCACGGAATAGTTGAATAATAGTTTTTCAATGAAAGATCTTGGCGAAGGAGCTTACATATTAGGCATAAAGATTTATAGAGATAGATCGAGACGCCTAATATCACTGTCACAAAGTACATATTTGGACAAAGTTCTAAAGAGGTTTGGAATGGAAGATAGCAAGAAAGGGTTCTTGCCCATGTTGCCCAATACGACCTTGAGTAAAACTCAAAGTCCAAAAACGGCAGAAGATAGAGAAAGGATGAGTAAAACTCCCTATGCCTCAGCCATAGGATCTCTAATGTATGCCATGCTATGTACTAGACCCGACATTGCATATGCTGTTAGTTTAACTAGCAGATATCAAAGTGATCCAGGAGTGGATCATTGGACAGTGGCCAAAAACATCCTTAAGTACTTGAGAAGAACTAAGGATATGGTTCTTTCTTATGGAGGTGATGAATAGCTCGTTGTTAATGGTTACAACGATGCTAGTTGGAACACTGATCCGGATGATTCTAAATCACAATCTGGATATGTATTTACTTTGAATGGTGCAGCAGTTAGCTGGAGGAGTGCAAAGCAAAGCATTGTGGCGAGATCTTCAACTGAATCGGAATACATGGCTGCTTCAGAGGCTTCACAAGAAGCGATATGGATGAAGGAGTTCATTACAGAGCTTGATGTGGTTCAAAGTGCGCTGGACCCAATGTCTATCTACTGTGATAACATGGGCGCCATAGCCAATGCGCAAGAACCAAGGTCACACAAGAAGCCGAAGCACATCAAGCTATGTTTTCACGCTATTCGAGAACATGTCCAAGATGGTGACATAAAGATTTGCAAAGTACACACAGATCTGAATGTGGCGGATCCGTAGACTAAACCTCTCCCGAGGGAAAAACATGACCAACACCAAACTTCCATGGGTGTTCGGTATATTACCATGTAATCTAGATTAGTTGACTCTAGTGCAAGTGGGAGACTGTTGGAGATATGTCCTAGAGGCAATAATAAATGTAGTTATTATTATATCTTTGTGTTTATGATAGATGTTTACATTCATGCTATAATAGTATTAACAAGGAAACATTAATACTTGTGTGATTTGTAAACTAAATTAGAGTCCCTAGTAAAGCCTCTTTATAATACTAGCTTGTTGGTTAATAAATGATTGTGGTTTCCCTATCATGAACATTGAGATGTTATTAACAACAAGATCATATCGTTAGGAGAATGGTATGATGGACATACTCCTATAGATAAGCGTAGCATAAAGATCAAGTCATTTTAATAGTTCAATTGCTATATGCTTTCTGATACATAGTAACCTAATTCCTTCGACCATGAGATCATGCATATCACCATCACTAGAAGGATGCTTTGATGACATCAAACACCACACCGTAACTGGGTGGCTATAAAGGTGGCATTGAGTGTTCGGAAAGTATTGGTTGAGACACATGGATCAAGAGTGGGATTTGTCCATCCATATGAAGGATAGTGTAACACCCTCAGAATCGGCCCTATGCAAGTTTTAGCGAAACCCGCCAAACCCGCATAGAGACGATTCAAAGGTGCCCACCAGGCACTTTCGTGCGGGTGGAAAACGAAGTAATAACATTACACAACAGTCCTCGATGGGACCCACAGAACAGATATATATATACAACACGACTCCATGAGTCAAGAATACAGATATAATGTGCAAAGATCCAAATCACCTTGAAAATGATACAGCGTCCGACTACGGACAAGATGCAAATGGGGCTAAGAGCCCTGAAGAATAACCAATGGCGTCCATAACCCTGCCCAGGCCAAGCCGGAAGGGTAACCCTGCTAACGATGTCGATCTCAAACCTGCTTAAACAAAGGGGTGCCGACAAAGGGCAAAGGAAAAAGAGGAGCCAAGATCTTGAGGCCATACACGGCGAGGCTAGAATTTGGTCCGCCTACATAGGTATGGTGGATCAAGCGCAGGCAAAGATGCACTAAACAACCTATAGAGACTCGGTGCAACGGCGGCTATCAGAGAGGGGTAAGAAAGACCTATTCGGAACCAACCTGATGCGACCATCAAACAAACCCATCCTGGCGTTTCCCCCTCGAGACCAAACGAGGAAGTCAACCGAGGAACTCACACCGTTGGCAGTTTTATTTATTCAGTTACCGTTGCAACACTTACTAGTCAGGTAGGGGTAATCGTCCTGATAAAATAAGCAGTGGGCACTTTAGTTAACCATTCAGTTGTAGTTGCAACACTTACTAGTCAGATACAATTAGAATGAGATAACCCAAAACCCAGCAGTTGTTGGTACTTTTATTTAGCCATTCCGTTGTAGTTGCCATACTTACTAGTCAGGTACCATGGTCGCAAGCGACACTCCAAACAAGCAATTGTGGGCAGTATTATTTAGCCATTCCATTATAGTGAAGCTGATTACTAGTCATTATATAGTCAAATTTATAGCACTACTTTAGTTATAGTTGTCTATGATCGAGATACTGTGCTCCAAGTCGTCCATAACCGCAGACACGGCTTTCAGAAAGTTTTAACCGCCGGTGCACAAATAGCAACACACACTGATCAACCTCGAAAACCAAATCAAAACCCAACGAGGCCTTCACGACAAAGCAATCACAGGATTCAGAAATATTTCAGGGCCACCCCATTGAGTAGACCAACGAAGCCACCTGACTCGAGACGGACTCAAGGTTTGCGATAATGGTCAGAACGATCGGGAACCCAAAACTGGGCTTGTCGATACCACGAAAACATTCCGCTTACCTAAACAGTATAGTGTGCTCCTCGCACAATCGTAAATAAGGCAGTAGCATGGCATAAGTACAGGATCATAAATAAAACCTCAAACTAGTTTGTGGCCCCAAGAAATAAGACTGAATCAAGCTCTGGCTCAGGGGGGGTCCCATAATCCTCCCGGATGTGGATAGCGCGATAAATCAAGGAACAGGTATCAAGTACTCGGGGTCCTACGGGACACAAGTGGGCGGTTGGAAACCAAATATTATCTATCACCCACCGATGCCTCTGCTTACTTACTTCAATTTTATTTGTTAAACAGGAATTAAAGTGAACGACAAGTAAAGCCATGATCATCTCCAACATCAACTTGCGACAATACACCAACAACTGTGGCACTTGACGACACGCAACAGCACTGGAGCAAGCGACTACGACGCGCAAGTCCAACTATCTACCAAACAACAGGTAATAGGATGTGTCCAAGGCAATATAAGGCTGCAAGGGATATCACGGTACGAAAACTAGAGCATCGCAACACAGATAGCAATAGATCAACAGGAGGGAATAAATACTATAAAAGTAAGATAGGTAGAAAGGGGGAGGTGCTCGCCTGAAAACATTGTTGAAGGTTCAACCGGAGATCGGGTCGACACTCGCATCAACTCAACGGCCTTATCCGCGAAGAACCAAAACACTAAAGGAAGCACCGAATGCACTATTTAATACAACGACAGAAGATTGGGCATGATGCATGAATGAGGTATGACATGGCAAAGATGCGATGCAGTTGGGCAATATTAAGTGGAACCGGGGTCCCGACAATTAAATATACGGTTCTAGTTGTTTATCTACCCCGCAATTTAAATGTTGTTCGAACATGGCAAAATATAACAACGGTTCGATGCACAAATTTAAATGAGGCCAATATAAGGCTAGATTTGCCCGCATATGGGCCCCATATTTAATTATGAGGTGAATCGGCATAAGGCCCCCAAACCAATGATATGCATGCGAGGATGACAATTTAATATGCGACAAGTTTATTATATTATAAAATAGGGTTTCGGGAAGGGGTTCACACATTAGGGGGACTCGACGAACTTGGGGTTCCGGGGGGTTCGGGGTTCGACAGGGGCTCAGGGTTCAGGGTTCGACGGGATCGGTCTTGGACAACGGAGGTAGATCTTGGCATATCCGTGGTCTTTGGGGTCATGTCGACGGTCATGGCGTTCAGGATGAAGAACTTGGCGTATCCGCGTCGAAGTGCTTGTCGTACCGGGATGAAGACCTTGGGCATCCGGGTTCTCGGCGTCGGTAGATCTTGGCGGTCTTCTGGTCCGGGCCTTGGCGTTTCACATCCTCGTGATGGTCTCGGGGCGTCGAATCCCGGTAGGAGGACTTGGCGCGGCGTCGGGTTCAGGATCGGCCTCGGATCTTGGTCGGGTCAGCGGTAGATCTTGTCCATGTCGAAGATCTTGCCGGAGGTTCGTCGAGTGCCATCGGTTGGTACGGTCTTCGGTCTCCAGGAAGGTCTTGGTGTGGCCTTCGAATCACCGGGATCGGCTTCGGGGTTTCCGGCTACGGGAAGACGGTCTTGTGGTTTCACCTTCGAGAAGATCTTGACGGAGTCGTTCTTGGTCACACGGGGTCAAACCCTCAGAACACAAAACACTCTGCTATCTCGCAGCCAAAAACACGGGCACACGCAAAACAAACGGAAGGCGTGCAATGGCGGCCTTGCGCTACTGGAAGGAGGCGGAGGCCGGTCGTTTGAGCAGGACGACGCGGGCGAAGAGAACGTCGAGGCGCCCTTGGTGTCTGGCCGCGGCGCCAGACGAGGCTTGAGGCAGCGCTTGACAGCGAGGGAGGCACAGGTCGACAAGGCATGGCGACGCCGGGTGGAGGGGAGCGGGTGAAGCGGCGAGGTCGGGCCAGGCGGGCCATGCTCGCGAGGCGGTCGTGGGCGGAGACGGGCTGGAGGCGAGTAGAGGTGGCTCCGGAGGTTCATGGATGGAGGCGAGGTCGCCGGAGGAGGAGGGCGAACGGCGAGAGGCTCGGCCGAGCACGCGTGCGGCGCAGAGGCGAGGAGGAGGCGGTGGCGCGAGGCGGCGGAGGTGGGCGGAGCGGAGGTGTCGCAAGGGAGGGAGGAGAAACAGGCACAGGAGGCAGGAGCGTCGGGGTGGGCAGGCGTGGGAGGTGGCCATGGCAGGAGGAGGCGCACGGCGTCAGCCATGGGGGAAGAGGTAGAGGAGGAGGGAGGAAGAGGGAGCGCGAGGAGGCGGAGAGTGGCGCGGCCAAGTGGCGGCTGGGAGGCGGCGGCGGTGGAGAGGAGGGTGGCGGCGGAGTCGGGTGGAGGTGGGGGAGGGAGGAGGAGGGAGAAGGGAGAAGTGAACAGGGGGGAGACGCGGGGCCAGGGTGGGGCTGCGCGTGGGGCCCGCGGGTGGGCCGCGTGGGGAGCGTGGGTGGGGCGCGTGGGGGCGCGGGTAAGAGAGAGAGGGTGAGGGTGAGGCTGAGTGGGTCGGTGTGGGGGTGGGGCCCGGGTGTCGGTGGGGAGAGAGAGAGGGAGGGTAGATGGGGCTGGGGTGAGAGAAAAGAGGGGAAAAGGGATGGATTGGTGAGGTGGCAGGGTGGGTAGGAGTTTGGGGGAGGGGTGAGGTGGCACACTGCGGTTGGTGGGTAGATTAGGATTGGGTGGGGATAGGTTTTAGAGTTTGGGGCTTGTGTTAGTTTGCAAAATGTGTTTGTTTGGTTTTGTTTAATTTTAAAACAAGGCCACTTTGCAATTAGTTTTTAGGGAAATAAAATATCCGATACGCTCGGGGTTTTTCCTTTGAAATAAAGAGGGGTATTTGTACAAAGCAAAACTAGGTTTTTTCGAAATAGTCAGACAAACAATGCATAATGATGGCGATGCAATGCACAAAAACAACGCGATTTTCTAGTAGTGGTTTTGCGGGATGCCACAGATAGATATACTCTGGGCCCTCTTGGTGGAATGTCATCCAATTGGCTTGCAAGCATGTGACTGGCTCACAAGGGATCACATATCACGGGAACGAGAAAAGAGTACTTATCAGTAACGAGGTTGAACTAGGTATGCAGAGATACCGACGATCAAAACCTCGGATAAGTAAACTATCGTGAGACAAAGGGAAATTGGTATCGTATGTAAGTGGTCATTCGATCGCAAAGTAATCGTAGAAATATGTGGGAGCCATATGAATTTACAGATTCCTCTATTGGTTATTGTTCGGAGAAATGTCTCGATCATGTCCGCATAATTCACGAACCGTAGGGAGACACACTTAAGGATTCGACGTTGTTGAGTAGTTATGGAATGATGAGTAAGATACCAAATGTTGTTCAGAGTCTCGGCTGGGATCCGGGATATCACGAGGAGATCCGGAATAGTCCGGATAACAAGATTCATATAAGGAAAGTCCTGTTTTGGGGTTGGAGAATGGTTCCGGTGTTTTCATCGGGAATGTTCTAGAAGGTTCCGGAATGTCCGGCACTCCGGAGGGGAAGGGTACATGAATGTGTCATAACAAGTTGGAATGGTTGCATCATGTACTAGGTGTCATCGTTGAGCAAAATAAAGGGATAAATCAAATCCTAGTTTGAAAAGTCAAACGGCTATTTTGCTTGGTGAAGGGAGAGTAGGAGACCTACTTGGGGAGGAAGTCCCTCTCCCTCCACCGCCGGCCTTGGAAGCCGAGTTGGGAAGGGACTCCCCTCCCCTTGGCCGGCCCCCTCCACCTATATAAGGAGGGCCAGGGCTGCCCCTCCAAACACACAACTTGCACCCTACAAACCTTAGCCCCAAGCCGCCGGCGCCGCCACCTCCTGCTGCCGCCGCCTAGGGAAAAACCCTAGCCGCCGAGTTGGGGCATACCCTTGCCCTAGCCGCCGTCCTAGCCTCTCCTCCTTGGTGTGTCTAAACCCTAGATCACTGAGGCCTCTCTCATAGTCCACCATACTCGCTCCGGCTTAAGGCGAAGCCCTGCGAGATCTCCCCTCTACTTCCGGTACCATGCCGTCGTGCTGTCGGAATCACGAGGAGAGTACTACAACCTCCGCTGCCTGCTAGAACAAGGGAGAGGAAGGTCTTCGCCGAGTACCGAACGTGTGACCGACTGCGGAAGCGCTGCCGAAACGCAGCGCCGGAAGGATCGTCTACACGATCTTGAGATCGGGAAGAGTACGACTACATCACCCACGAGAATCCGCTCTCGTTAAACACTTTGGAATCTTCGAGGGTGAGTTATTCTATCGACTCGTTGCTACAATCTAGTAGATAGATCTTGGCTTGTTTGTTTGTATGCGGTAGAATTTTTTTTGTTTTCCATGCTACGAACCCCTACACATATATAGTGGACCATCATGTTGTACTTACAATTCCCATGTTTTATGAGTTCTAAAACTTTTTCCTTGCTAACTCTGTCCACTTGAATGACTTTATGTTGATTTATCGAAATTATGTCAAACTTCAAATGCAAGTAAACTGTAGATTGCGTTGAAAGTTTTACGAATATTTTTTGGAGGTAACCATGGGGGGGAGTCATTTAATATACGTATCACAAAACACCACCGAGAATTTCGACAACGGGTTCAACTTCTTGCTGAGATTTTGCATCTTGACAACTTAACAAAATTAGGTCAAACTTGAGCTACTAGTAAGCGCGATAGATTGCTATTGAACTATTTGTATTTTTCGAAGGTAGATGGATGCATCTTCTTTTAGTAAGCAATGTCGTCGGTGTGAGTTTCCAACTGTCAGGAAATAACATTATCTATTTTATGAAATTAGGTCAAATTTTAGCTACAAGTAAGCGTGATGGATTGCTCTCGAATTGAATGTGATTTCATGGGTGGTGCATATTCTCGTAGTAAACAACACCATTGTTGTGAGTTTCCAACTATTAGGAAATTACATTCTAAATTTCAAAGTGATGACCAGATTGTTCCTTTCCGAAAAGAAAGTCTAGAGAATATATATGGATCGGAATGCCACAAGCTAAGCTTTCAGACATATATAGTGGACGAACATGTTATACTTACGATTCCCATGTTTTATGAGTTTTCAAACTTCGTCCTAGCTAACTATGTCCATTTGAATGGCTTTATGTCGATTTGTCGAAATTAGGTCAATTTTCAAATACACGTGAATTGTAGATCATTGCGTTAAAAGTTTTACGATTTTTTGGAGGTAACAATCGGGGGTTCATTTAATATATCACAAACAACCACCGAGAATGTTAATAACAGGTTCAACTTCTTGCTAAGATTTTGCATATTGATAACTTAACGAAATTAGGTCAAACTTGAGATACTAGTAAGCGTGATAGATTGCTCTTGAATTAATTGTCTTTTTGGAGTTAGATGGGTGCATCTTCTTTTAGTAAACTATATTGTCATCCGTATATGCGTTTCCAACTATCGGGAAAGAACATTCTCAATTTTCTGAGTGATGACGAGATTGTTCATTTCCGTAAAGAAGGTCCAAAGAATATGGATCTGAATACCACAAGCAGATCTTTTTAGATATATATAGTGGACCGACATGTTGTACTTACAATTCCCATGTTTTATGAGTTTTCAAACTTCGTCCTAGCTAACTCTGTCCACTTAGATGACTTTATGTCGATTTATCGAAATTAGGTCAAATTTCAAATGTAAGTAAATAATAGATTGCATTTAAAGTTTTATATTTTTTGGAGGTAACCATAGGAGGGTCATCTAATATATCACAAACCACCTCCAAAATTTTTGACTACAAGTTCAACTTCTTGCTAAGATTCTTGACAACTTAACGAAATTAGGTCAAACTTGAGCTACGAGTAAGAGCGATATATTACTATTGAATTATTTGTCTTTTCGAAGGTACATTGGTGCATGTTCTTTTAGTAAACAATAATGATGTCGGTGCGAGTTTCCAACTACTAGGAAAGAACATTCTTAATTTTCCGAGTCATGACCAGATTGTTCGTTTCCATAAATAAGGTCTCAAGAATATGGATCTGAATGCCACAAGGAGAGCTTTTCATATGTATATATAGTGGAACGACATGTTGTGTACTACTTATATGATTCCCATGTTTCAAGAGTTTTCAAACTTCGACCTAGATAACTCGGCACACTTGTATGGCTTTATGTTGTTTTATCAAAATTAGGTCAAATTTGAACTACGAGTAAATTGTAGGTTGCTTTGAAATTTTTGCGATTTTTTTGGAGGTAACCATCAAGGGGTCATTTAATATATCACAAACCACCATCAAGAATTTTGGCAACAAGTTCAACTTCTTGCTATGATTCTTGACAACTTAACAAAATTAGGTTAAACTCGAGCTACTGGTAAGCGCGATAGATTGTTCTTGAATTATTTGTCTTTTCGGAGGTGTAGATGGGTGCATCTTCTTTTAGTAAACAATAACGCTATCGCTGCAAGTTTCCAACTATCAGGAAAGAACATTCTCAATTTTCTGAGTCATGCTCAGATTGTTCCTTTCTGTAAAGAAGTTCTCAAGAATATCGATCTGAATGCCACAAACAGAGATTTTCATATATATATATATATATATATATATATTTATGAGACCGACATGTTGTGTACTACTTATATGATTCCCATGTTTCACGAGTTTTCAAACTTTGATCTAGCTAACTCTGCCCACTTGAAAGGATTTATGTCAATTTATCGACAAAATTAGGTCAAATTTGAACTACGAGTAAATTATAGGTTGCTTTGAAAGTATTGTGATTTTTTTGGAGGTAACCATTGGTGTGTCATTTAATATATCGCAAACTACCATCGAGAATTTTAACTAAAGGTTCAACTTCTTGCTATTATTCTTGACAACCTAACGAAATTATTAGGTTAAACTTGAGCTACTAGTAAGCGCGATAGATTGCTCTTAAATTATTTGTCTTTTCGAAGGTAGATGGGTGCATGTTCTTTTAGTAAACAATAATGTCGTCGGTTCGAGTTTCCAACTATAGTAAAGAACATTCTCAATTCTGCGAGTCATGATCAGATTGTTCCTTTCCGTAAAGAAGGCCTCAAGAATATGGATCTGAATGCCATAAGAAGAGCTTTTCAGATCTGAATATGGTGGACCGACATGTTGTGTACTACTTATATGATTCCCATGTTTCACGAGTATTCAAACTTTGACCTACCTAACTGTTCCCACTTGAATGGCTTTATGTCGATTTATCGAAATTAGGTCAAATTTGAACTACGAGTAAATTGTATGTTGCTTTGAAAGTTTTGCGATTTTTTTGGAGGTAACCATTGAGGAGTCATTTAATATATCACAAACACCATCTAGAGTTTTGACTATTCATATCGACAATTTAACGAAATTAGGTCAAACTTGAGCTACTAGTAAGCGTGTTAGATTGCTCTTGAATTAATTGTCTTTTTGTAGGTAGATGGGTTCATCTTCTTTTAGTAAACAATGCCGCTGGTTTGAGTTTTCAACTATCAGGAAAGAACATTCTCAATTTTCCAAGTGATGAAGAGATTGTTCTTTTTTGTAAAGGAAGTCCGAAGAATATGGATCTCAATGCCACAAGGCAAGATTTCAATCATATATAGTGGACCGCCATGTTGTACTTTCGAATCCCATGTCTTATGAGTTTTCAAACTTCCTAGCTAACTCTACCCACTTGAATGACTTTATATTGATTTATCAAAATTTCTTTGAAAGTTTTATGAAAAAGCTTTTGGAGGTAACCATCAGGGATAAATTAGCAGTATATCGGTAACCACCGAGAGTTATCCTCACCTTATTATTAGCAAAAACAAAAGAAAAGAAAAGCACTACCCTCACAACCGTACTAGACTCAACCACCTTTCTTCAGAATCTGCACACGCCACCGTCCAATCGCATTTGATGCTTGTTGCATTACGAGCCTTCCTTTTAATATTTTTATTACTCGGGAGATGATCCAAGCGCGACTCAACACTAAATTTTGGTGTCATATTGGCATGATCTTCTACTAGTTCAAAAATTTAGTGGAATATTGGCGGGATCCTACTAGCTACCTGCATACTGATGGGTCTCTGGCTCGTTCTCTCGCCGATCCCTCCCGCTATCCCCTCATCCTACTATATCATGTCCCTCCTTAGCCGACTTCCACCTTGCCGGAGTCTGCTCAGCGACACCGCCACCTCCCCAGAGTCTGATTTGTCGTATCTGCTTTCCCACTACCACAGCCAAGAGATGCGTAAGCCAATCGGACCCCTCACCAGGGCGACTATTCAACTCCCTACTACCGATACGAAGGTTGATGCACACTTCCTATGCCGGATTTCCTTACATTTTACTTCCGAATGTAGTTCATATCTTCTTCCTTGCAGTGCCTTAATATATTTCTAATAATGCATGCTATTTGATGTACTGCGGGATCGGTTCCAAGAGAAAATAAGGAAACTACGAGTCGTGAAGCCAAAATTGGTTATATCGCAGTAGTACAAGACCTCGCCAACCCAATGATAACCCCCAACAATCCTCCCTAGACAAAGGTTTGCTTCCACTTTGCATATATGTATTTTTGAGAGTAGTTCATAGTTTGCTTGCCATACCTTCTCATGTACTAGTATATTTTTTTAGTTGTATTTTTGCAAGGCATGGAAGATGATGCACTGACCAATGAGAATCGATGCCAACGAAACCTGAGGAGTTTTGGACATTCAGATGTAGCCCCCCTCGGCACATCACAACTGATATAGAAACATGCCTATTTTTTGCATATTGCTTGTGTTATTTGCTGATTGATTTTTCGCACTACAATTTGCAGAAGCAAGTGCATGATCATATCCCTACCAAGGAGGTTCGCATCACAGATATTCAGCAGCGTGCAAGTGATGCAACCATTTCTAGGAACCAAATAGAAGTATGGTGCATGGCCGAAGCTAATATTAGGCTGCTCCAACAGGATTTGGACATGGCCACTCAACGGATCAAAGAATTGAATCGGGGTTGTATTTCTACGATTGAAGATGGCCTTGATGCTGCCCATGATCTTCAGAAGTTAGTGGATGAAAATCGTGTTCCCAATCCGGCTGATGCACATGTCAATGATATCAACTAGACGGTCTTGGAACAAGAGAAAGAACGAGCAGAGATTCTCTGAGCATCCTTGAGGGCAGATGATTTTTGAAGGGTGATCCAAGAGCCGACATGCGAATAGATGTTATTTCCAATAATGAGGATGACTTTCCTTGTCTTCTCAGGATAATATTTTATTTTCTTATATGCTGGCAGTACTTTACGGTAACTACGTATTTGGCATGCTATTATGAAACGTATAGTACTTGCTGCACCTGGACAATATATCTCGGTAGCCATTTGGAAAATAAAAAAAAACATTTTTCCACCAGAATGTTGAAATATTATTATGCACTTTTGTTTAGATTCGTAGACCCGCGTTTTGCAGCAAATTAGCACATTACCATGAATGGTAGTCCATCTTAAAAAAAGAAATAAAAAAGAAAAAAATGGTAGTCCGAGCTCAATGACCATGTCCTTGTTCCCATTATCGTGCATAAATATGTGCAATTACTTGTGTTGCCCCAAGTCAAATTTTAGACTATATATAATAGTAGAGTACACAAAAAATTAGTTGAGGGACAGAACACACGCCGAAACCACAACTTTCACCAAGCAGTCAATAATAATTTTAACTCTGCGCCAGAAACAACCGCCAAAATGTCTCCCGCGTCCAATATTCAAATTCAGTACAAAATTTCCATCTCGCCCTTCGGTCCAGAAACAAGGCGCCAAAGGCCATTGCTCAAAATTGTTTGTCTTGCACAATTCAAAATTTCAAACCCGCGCCCATCAGGCCGAATCTGTGGAGATCACCTCGGACCACCACGGCCGTGTGCCCCTTCCATCTCATCTCCCCTTCAAAACCTCTCCACCAGCACTACATAGCGACTGAATACGTTTTACCAGCTCCCTTGTCTAGCAAGCCGGAGGTTGCTTCCCCGCCCTGACGCCGGCCCGCACCAGATCACCTCCTCCGTACCCGAGGTCCATGGCGCTGGAGCCGGCTCAGCAACGTTGTCACCAGCGACACCGTCACAGCTTCGTTTAATCCACTTCCCTCGACTCCACGTCACCTGATCCGCTTCCCCGACCTTGTCTACGGCGCCGGAGACATGGCGAGCAAAACTCGCTCAGTCGTGAACGGCGATGTTGTAGCTCACCATAAGCCCGTTAAAGGCAAGGACACCGGCGGGAAATCGAGTAATCATGGTCACAAAGGTAGTTCATCGCTTGATTCACAGCCGTCTCCCACTATTTACATTCATATGTATGTCATTGTTCCTTTAGAGCTTTCAACTGCTTGCTAGCACTGTACTAATTTTCTCCTCTACATACACTTCTCTCTTAATTCTCATAAGGTATTTTTTTGCTCATGCATGGAAGCTTCTTTGAGGACGACTGATAAGGGAGGATAGAAGGGTTGGGAAGAGAGATTACTGAAGAATTCAAAACATGAGGTTGCTTGCCTTGCGGAGACTTAGATCTTTCGTACATACCACCACCAGTCATGAAGGCCAGGTTTCTGAAGCAGAATCTGATCCTCGAGATGGACAAAAGGCCGATAGAGTCCTGACTCAGGAAGATGGACCAGTCGAGAACACTCCCCTAGTCCGCCCGCTTGTCCACCCCCAAGGTGCTTGCTCTGTCTTCTCATTGAGATAGTTGTTGCACCTTCCATGTTTTGTACCGCAAACCCACCAAATGTTGTGCAATGCCATCTGCTTAGTTCATGCATCATATATGTTCAGCTTGTCTTGCCTTACTGTTCTTATGTTCTATCTGCGTCTCATTATACATAGGACTTTCATAGATTAATGTATCGTTTATGTGTGTCAGGAATCGGCTGTTTCACCTAAGATCCTTTCAGATACCAGCAGGGAGAAAAACTATATCCGGCAAGTGTCTGATTCTGCATTAGTTTTTGTTGATGAACAATACCTTAAGGGAGACATCACTCAGGAATTTGGACCCGTTGAGGACCTCCCCCACAGTCCGCTCGATTGTCTACGCCCCAAGGTGCTTGCTCTGTTTTTTCATTTTGATATCTATTGCATCTTGCATGTTTGCTATCTCAATCCAACCAAATATTCTGAAATGTCCTCTGCCTAGTTCATGCATCATATATGTTCAACATGTTTTGCTTTATTGTTCTTCTGTTCCATCCGCATCTCATTACATATAGAACTATAATTGATTGAAGTATCGTTTATGTGTGTCAGGAATCATCTGTTTCAGGTACCAAACCTGAAGCGTTGACAAGCAGACCTGATAATTCTACAAGGGGAACACAAACACAAGCCGGGAAATACAATAAACGAAATTCAGGAAACTCACATAAGGCTAAAAAGGCTCGTCTTGGTGGCACACCACAGGTTCTAACATATATAGAAGTAGAAAATACTATTCCACACATTACACAATCAGAAATTTCCAAGCTCTGAACAATTGACAGCCCAACTAGTTTTGACCTCTATTGGCCTAAATCTACTGGCACAACACCAACAAGCTAGCGATGATCACCCACCTGTTGATCAACCGGCCACCAAACAAGGTATGTGTTCCAACGCTTATCGTTGCATGCTCCCTTGTATATACCGTGATGGCCTGATGTAATGGTTGAATTGGCAGCTACACTAAGATTTAAGAAAAGGGGGCCAGCGGTAGGAAAAAAGCTTGAATCTCAAATTTCTGGAACGCAATCTAGATATTGCATCAATTCTATTGTGCCTGGCAAGCGAAGGCCAGAAGATCCAAAAGAATCTGCTTTCCTAGCATCGAAAATAGGCGTTTTTGTCAGGAATGATATTCCTATCTTTGCATTGTTCTAGCTCCACCAACAGACCCCTGACCATTAAAATTGATTACTATAGAAGTTACATGTAAGTCATAGTGCTTTGCCCCATGCCTTCAAACTTTCCATTGGTTCTATAAGTCACATAACACATCAACTGTTCTATTCTTGCCAATAGACAAAATTCAACTTCGATCAGGATAATGAGGATGTAGAGTATGTTCTCATGGACATGTTCTCCTGTTCTTTGCGCCAGCAGCGCCATAGGCTAAAGCATAAATACTTTGATGGTAAGGAAGTAAGGATATTCAAAGAACGTCTCCTATGGAACATTCTATAACTAACCAATAGTGGATAGATATTCTTGACCACTGGCTTGATCCAAAGATTACAGTATGGTTTGTGAAGATCGAGACCAGATCACATTCAAAATACCTATTTGCGCATCTGTATCACTAGTCTCCTTTTGCAGATGAACACTGAGAAAAACAAGAGGAACCGTGCCACAATGCTTAACAAATCGAACTGGATCTCGTGCATTGGTTGGGCACCTGGGCACAATAGTAAGCTTAATTAGTTTTAATCTTGTAGAGACTTTGTGCTTCTTATATTTTGATCATGTGTTATTCCCATGTTGTAGAAATATGCGATAAGTCTGCAACAAAAATTCGAGGCATGCCAGACAAGCAAAAAAAGATGGGATCAATCCCTCCGCTAAGAGTGTTATTGTAAGTCTTCTGTTCTATTGATATTTTGTGATGACACTCCCTCAGTGATTTATATATTACAGTTGGATCTGCAACACTACCTGGACTACTTCCGAGTTTTCTTTTAATTTAATTACAATAGATGATTTTCAACTAGCGTGAGTTTTAGTTTTGAACACTACAAAGAGTTGTCTTGTGATATTAGCATAGTCCTGTTTTTGAGTGTTAGTGATAAACTTATTATTAGTATGATCAGATAGCTAGTATGCTTTTTCTACAGTGTATATGATGCGTAATCAGCCATGCCAACTTGTAATATTTGTTCATAGACATGTTAAATGTGTTGTCTACATGTTCCTCTGTAGTGGCTTCTATTCTCTCACCAATGTCTACCAACTGATAACCTTACAGATTAAATTGAACGAGGATATGGCAAAACCTAGGAAAGACGGTCTGGAACAAAACCAAGAATAATGTCTGGAAACATTTAACATGGTACTATAAGGCGAAGGTCATCGTAAAAGTATGTTCCTGTATAATGTTGGGTTATCGCGGTCCAATTCCAAGTCCAAGTCCAAGTCGGTGTATTTGTCTTATCAGGAAGAAGTTGTAGCAATACGGGCTGAACTGGAAGTGCAAATACGAGCAATCGATGAGATGAGACAGAAACTATTAGCAAGTGATGCGGAGTTAAAGATGTTACGAGATCAGGATAATTCTAGAGAACTCATATATGAACAGACTCTTATAAATTGAAGATGAACCCTGACAATGATAGGTGAGTACAGTGGTCGTGTGATGGTTCCTACTACTGAGTCCGGGCTGTGTTTGCGGCCATGTAATAACAAAAACAAAGGGACTATTTGTTTTGCATCATGCTTTTATCTATTCATGTTGTGCTCCATGCACAAAAATCCTGTGCCCGAACCTCACTCTCTCAAGCCTTCGATTCATGAATCTCACAAATGTTTTCTATTCTTTGGATAAACCGCCAAATTCAAAATCTTAGTCGATCGACAAAACCTACTGTCTACCCTGTTTGAATCAGAGATTTTGTATCCAATTTTTTTGCCAATATGGTAAATGTTTGATGACCATCCTTCAATTCATACAGAAGGAGTACCATTAGTATTATTACCTGGACGCTTCCAAAATTCAAAAAATTTAGTCGAGCAGCAAAACTTGCTGCCAACCCTGTTTGAATCGGAGGTATCCAATTTTTATTATGGATGATGATCAGTTGATGTCAAACTCGACATTCAATTCTTGAAGAGAGAGATACCCCTTTTTTATTATTGCTTGAACGCTAGCCAAATTAAAAATATTAGGGCATGATTGGTTTCTAGCCATAATTTGCTAAGCCAAAGTTTGGTAAAGTATGGCAGCCACAAAGTGTGGCAAAAAATGAAGCCAAACTTTGGAAAAAGTTGGCAAGAAAATTAAATCTATGACAAGTGGACCATATAATTAATGGAGTGTGGAAAACTACAAGTGTGTCAAAAATCAAACACAAGCTAAACAACTTGTGGCTGGCAAACTGTGGCTAGGAACCAAAGGAGCCCTTAGTCTGCACATTAATTGTGGTCATGGATGATTAGTTGATGTGAATCTGGAAATTGAATTCCTGGCCAGATAGCATACGGTATGCTAGATTTTTTCTATTATTACTTGGACGCTAGCAACAAAATTCAAAATCATAATTGAGCGGTGAATTCCTCCCGACTCAGATGCATTTCGCGCGCCTCCATTTCAAACATTTTTAGGCAAAATCTCCCACTATTGGAGTACCATTTTTCTAGTACTATTTTTATTAGATGGATGCTAGCCAATTTTAAAATCTCAATCAAGCGGCAAAACCATCCACCGACCTTCCCGCCCCTTCGTTTCAAAAAAATTGAGCCAAAATCTCCCACTGGGTAGTACCATTTTATTAGAATAGAAGATGGGCGCTAGCCAAATTCAAAATATCAATCAAGCGGCAATATCACACATCGACCTTGAAGCACTTCACGCTCCTCTGTTTCTAAAAATTTTGACCGTAAAATTCCCATTGTACCGTTTTTCGGACGACAAATCGGCAGGCTATAGTCGGTATCTTGGGGGCATGATCATAATTTGTATCATGTTCACCTGTATGGTCCCTATTCGCGCATTTTTCCCGCCAGCCCTCCCAAAAATCCCAAGCTCCTCTGTCCCCTCTACGACCACCGCGCGCACTGGCCGGTGGCAATTCCACGGTGGCCTGAGCCGCTTGAGCTGCGGTCTCGTGGACCACCGCGGAGCCGCTTCACCGACACCCACACCACCAGATCTAGTTCACCGGGCTTCTATGCCATGGCAGTGGAGCTGCGGTCTCATTCATCATGTCGATGGCGTCATCGACCGCCCAAGCTCTGCTTCCCCATTGCCAAATGCTACCCAACCGTACAGGAACCGCCTCACAGTGTCCACCGGATGGGATCTAGTTCAACGAGTTCCATGTCCATCGTTCCAGACCAGCTGCACGGGTGTTGTCGTTCACTGCACCGGATCTGCCTCAGTGACGCTCTCGTCCACAGTGCTGGATCTGCCTTAGCGTCGCTCTCGTCCGCCGCGCTCAAGCTGGCATTGACTGCTCAAGATCTGCTTCCCCGACCGCCCAAGATCTACTTAGCCGCAACCGCAGCACCCTCGGTGACCTGCACGTCGCCCGCACGGTACCGATGATGCTTAGATGCCTCTCCGACCGAGGTAACCTAATCTCCAACTCCTTTTTGTTTTCTCAGCAATATAACAGGTTAAAGCCTATCGTAGTGAGCTTCATTTTTGTAATCGTTCTAGTACATACAAGTCATTGGGCATGCGTGTTATTTGTGCTACATACAAGGTCATTGGACATGTTTGTCTCCATTCGCTTCTCTACAAATTTCAAGTAATGCACATGTTCCTAGCTACTCCCTACAACATTAATTGCCAGCTATTGTATAGTTTTTGCAAAATATAAAGTCAGTGAAAAATATTAGTGTGGATTCCCTGCCCCACAGTTACTGAATCTATATGGTTCCTCCTGAGCTAAGTTCTTGCTATTATTTCCTCCCTGGCATCGTTCTGCTATCCTGTAATACCTGTTTAAACTCATCGTACTATTTTGATAATAAATTTGTTATTGCTATCTGGATCTTTAAAAGATGCAACACTGATTGTTTGTTTTTCTTTGCATAGATCTTAAAAGGGAACACAAAACATGTTGGTTTGCACAGCCTCTTCTACAGGTTCACAAGCGCGATGTCATTGTTTCCTTATCTGGTGTTGGTTCATCCTAAGCAACAACATAACTATCCTCTACTATGTAGTTCGTTCGTGTTTTGCGTTCCTGCTCTGCAATTTCTGGCATGATGCCATTATAATTTCTATCTCGTTCATTCTTAGCTACTCCTACGGAAGTAACTGCATGCCCATTGTGTAGCTCACCGAAAATTCTGAGCCACCCAACGTCTCTTGCATTTCAGGATATATTACTGCTTTCATATATATTTGTTAAAATGACCTGCTAGTTTATATTTACTGAAATTCTAGGAAACACTCTATCTGATTGCTCAATTCATTTGTAGGCACACTTGTGTAATGCTTGCTTGTCCTGTTCTACAGGTTCACAAGCAATGCCATTATAGTTCATGTCTAATGGTTCGTCCTAAGCAGCGACATAGCTATCCTCTACTGTATATATCGTTCATTCGTAGTTTGTATTCTTGTTCTACAAGGTCTCTTATGATGCCTTTATAATTTCTATTTGGTTCCTAGCTACGACAGTAATTGCATGCCCATTGTGTATCTCATCGCGAATTCTGGGTCATCCAACGTCTCTTGCATTCCAGGATAAACGAATTCTTCCATATAAATTTGTTGAAATGGCCTAGCCAGTTTATATTTGCTAAAATTCTAAGAAACACTTTGATTGATTGCTCATTTCATTGTATGCACACTTGTCTAATGCTTGTCTGTCCTCTTCTACAGGTTCGGAAGAGATGCCATTATATTTATAATCTAGTGTTGGTTCATCCTAAGCAACGACATAACTATCCTCTAATGTGTAATTTATTCGTGGTTTGTGTTCCTGCTCTCCAAGTTCTCGCATAATGCCATTATAAATTTTGTCTCGTTCATTCTTAGCAAGAAAGTAACTGCATGCCCATTGTGTAGCTCACCACAAATTCTGAGTCACCCAACGTCTCTTGCATTCTAGGATATACTACTGCTTCCATATTTGTTTTTGAAATGACCTGGCTAGTTTATATTTGCTGAAATTCTAGGAAACAATCTGTTCGATTGCTCAATTCATTTGTAGGCACACCTGTGTAATGCTTGCTTGTCCTATTCTATAGGTTCACAAGCAATGCCATTATATTTCATATCTAATGGTTTGTCCTAAGCAGCGACATAGCTATCCTCTATATTATAGTTCATTCGGGGTTTGAATTCTTACTCTACAAGTTCTCTTATGATGCCATTATTATTTCTTTTCGGTTCCTAGCTACAATAGTAACTGCATGCCCATTGTGTAGCTCACCGCAAATTCTGGGTCACCCAACGTCTCTTGCATTCCAAGATAAACGACTACTTCCATATTCATTTGTTGAAATGACCTGGCTAGTTTATATTTGCTGATATTCTAAGAAACACTTTGATTTACTGCTAATTTCATTGTAGGCACACTTGACACTTGTCTAATGATTGCTTGTCCTCTTCTACAGGTTTGTCAGAGACTCCATTATATTTCTAATCTCGTGTTGGTTCATCCTAAAGCAACATCATAACTATCCTATATTGTATAGCTCATTTGTGGTTTGCGTTCTTGCTCTGCAAGTTCTGGTATGATGCCATTATAATTTCTATCTGGTTCATTCTTAGGTACGACAGTAACTGCATGCCATTGTGTAGCTCACCGCAAATTCTGAGTAAACCAACGTCTCTTGCTTTCAAGGATATACAACTTCTTCCATATATATTTGTTGAAATAACCTGGCTAGTTTATATTTGCAGAAATTCTAAGAAACACTTTGTTTGACTGCTCATTTCATTGTAGGCACACTTATCTAATACTTGCCTATCCTATTCTACAGGTTCACAAGCGACGCCATTATATTTCGTATCTGGTTTTGGTTCGTCCTAAGTAACGACCTAACTATCCTCTACTGTATAGTTCATCTGTGGTTTGCATTCCTGCTCTACAAGTTCTCTCATGATACCGTTATAATTTCTGTTTTGTTCATTCTTAGCTACGACAGTAATTACATGCCATTGTCTGGTTTTTTCTTCTATATATATATTTATTAAAATGACCAGGCTAGTTTATATTTGCTAAAATTCTAAGACACACACATTATTATATTTCTCGTTTCATGGTAGGCACACTTGTTTAATGCTTGCTTGTCCTATTTGTTTGACGTGATGGTCAATATATTTGAACCATTGACCAGTAGTAAACTCCAGTTTATAGCTCATGTCGTACCGGTTAAATGAGTAGTTTGCCTTGTTTGATGTATTAACTTTTTATTACTTAGTTTTATACTGCAATTATTGCTATCGCCACCAAAGAGGAGGCTGCAAGATCATGTCTCGCGTTTGTTTTCCAATGTAGATGTCACACTCAAAAGGGAGATGCAGGTGATGGAGAAAGCAAATTAAGGACTGCTATCAACTCGATTGTCAGCTGAAATGCCGATTTTTCTTTCCCTTGAGTTGACAATATGTAATGATTTTAAGTAGTTTGCATTTGATGTAATATCTAGACTAATTGCAATAGGCCATGTCAACACCCGGATTTTTAATCACAGATGCCTGTTATGCCATACATCGCAATCCCAGGATTACCATTTTTGCGAGACATAACAGATTCGATATCACAGTACATCATCCATTACAAACCATACATAAGGTCTTACACAAATACGGATCTCATGATCCAGTTCTTAATACAATTCAAGCAGCGGAATAACATAATAATAATGATAGTGTAGGTGAAGCTCCATCTTCATGGTCACAGGCAATGCTGACGATGGGAGATGATCCTAGTTGTCATAACCTTCCTGCGGTCCGTCATCCTAATACTCCTCTTCATAGTCTGGCCACGGGAATATCCAGGGACAAAGTCATGAGTACTCTTTAAGTACTCGCAAACTAATACTAACAAGTGAAGTGGTTATGAATAGGATATACTAAGCTCTAGGGTTGTTTTGCAAAAAGCCAGATTTACCTCTACTAAGTTCAGAAGAAAAGAAAACTAGTTGAAAGTTTTATAACACCTAAGTGGGAACTTGAATTCATATCACAACTCTGTTGTGGTCAAGTCAAAGTCA
Organism: Avena longiglumis; assembly: GCA_030063025.1. Lineage (NCBI taxonomy): Eukaryota > Viridiplantae > Streptophyta > Magnoliopsida > Poales > Poaceae > Avena > Avena longiglumis. The sequence continues at coordinate 423,075,486 of CP125976.1, read as the reverse complement.
TAAATCATTTCATAAGTCCTTTTTGAAAACATCTGACAATAGAACAGTATGGCCACTCCAACTGTCCATAACCACGAACGCGGCTATTCAAATAGTTTGACACTCTGTAGAGATTGTACAAATTAACCACAACATTCGATACATCTGTCAGGAACAAATCCTGAATTCACCATACTCAGATGCGGATAATCAATCCTAACCTTTCAGTTACACGCCCTAGTATAGGCACCTCGCCTGTGAGTTTGGCCTCCCAAACATGACCAATTGTCATCTTGGGTTGCATGGTTGTGTCCGGATACAAGTACGGGTCTGCGGCGCAGTCTCCGATGGCGACGGCCGAACAGTTCTTCTACCCTCGATTATATCCGAATCGAGTTTGCATCTGAGTGTTGGCCACTTCTAAGATCCCTATGTTAGAACAAGTCGGAGAAGATCCAGTCAAGACGGACGCGCAGGCGTTGTTGTCAACACCCGGATTTTTCAATCCTAGATGCCTGTTATGCCATACATCGCAATCCCAGGATTGCTATTTTTGCGAGACATAACAGAATTGGATACCATAGTACTTCATCCATTACAAACGATACATAAGTTCTTACACAAATGGGGATCTCATGATCCAGTTCTTAATACAACATCAAGCAGCGGAATACGTAATAATAACGGTAGCGTAGGCGAAGCTCCATCTTCGAGGTCATAGGCAATGCTGACGATGGGAGATGATCCTAGTTGTCGTAACCTTCCTGGGGTCCATCTTCCAGGTACTCCTCTTCATAGTCTGGCCATGGGAATAGCCAGGGACAAAGCCATGAGTACTCTTTAAGTACTCGCAAACTAATACTAATAGGTAAAGGGTTTTTTGGATAATAGGACACTAGGCTCTAGGGTTGTTTTGCAAAAGCCAGGTTTATCTCTACTAAGTTTCAAAGCTAGTCACAATTTTATAACTCCTAAGTGGGATCTTGTAATTCAGGTCACAACTCTATTGTGGTCAAGTCAAAGTCTCAATTCATTTCACAAGTCATTTTGAAAAGTCTGACGGGGGAACAGTATGGCCACTCCAACTGTCCATAACCGCGGACGCGGCTATTCGAATAGTTTGACACTCTGCAGAGATTGTACACTTTCACCACAACATTCGATACATCCGTCAGGAACAAATCCTGAATTCACCATACTCAGTATGCGGATAATCAATCCTAACCTTTCAATTACACGCCCTAGTATAAGCACCTCTCCTGTGAGTTTGGCCTCCCAACCATGACAACTGTCATCTTGGGTACTGCACAGGTGGACAATCTTCACAAGGTAGCCTCTGCTCAGACCTTGGCCGTGAGGGAACTAATACTAAGGTATATAAGTTTCCAGTCAAGCCCTACCCAATCTTCGGGTATTGTGGTTGTACGATAAAATTGGAATGGTATCGCATCCAGGCAGCCATCAGTTTTATAAAGGGCTAAGGCTCATGCCTCAACATTTTCATCACCAAAATCATCAAGTGTTTGGAAACACATGTCCAAAACATTTCAATAGAATGATCCATCATTCCAAGGTTTTCATAACCATTTTTCCACCAAGTATTCCCATCTAAAAGTTGATCAAGTTTTATGCTTAGAACTAGCATCTACAGGTGGGGGTAGTACTAATGAGAGGTGGTAACTAGTGGAGTTTCACTAAGTCCAACCTTATATCTTAGGCTGATATCAAGGTTTCTAGCTTAGGCCAAATTTTATGCTCTTTATGCAACCTTCAGCACAACTGTCTAGTATCTACCAAACTCTTATGTAGACTCTAAGTAAGCTTTGATAAAGAAATAAAGTAAGATGCTTGCACATAAAACTAGGATTTGGTTTATCAAGTGGGTATGATCACATATGCTTAAGGCATATAGTAGTCATATCACAAGTATGGGTTTGTGGCATCAGTAGGGTATCTGGCAAGGGTTAGCTTGCATCAATATCAGTATAAGCTTGCATAGGTATAGTATCTTGCAAGTGTTAGCTTGCACATTCACTAGTAGTATTAGGCTTGCCTTGTGCAGAGCAGTGGTTGAAGTTCTCCTCGGCTTCCTCTTCGTAGTATCCTCCTTCCTCCTCGTATCCTTGGTCGGTACTAGCGTCTATGAATAAATACGAGGTACACAATCACCAAACAATACTTAACTACTTGCAATCATCACACACAAGGGTCCTATAGATGATCTAGCATCATCTCTAACATTACAAGGTTAAGGCTTGGTTTAAATCTTTTTATTTTTATAAAAATAATTTCTACTCATTGAAAAAATACTTAAGATTTAATATTCTCCAAACTAAACATGGGATCATGTTGACACATGTCATCACCACATATTGTAGTCCATGGGAATGTGATTTAAAGTGGTGTCACAATTTAATAAGGTTTTACCCTTTATTTTAATTAATTAAAGTGGCTAGAAATGCTTATGAAGCATTCTTTTATTACTTGAACATTCTTTCTACAAGTAAACATATATATTTTTATATATTCTGAAAGGTATGGTTAAATGTGATTTTTTAGAGTTGGAATCAACTCAAAAGCTTTTAAGGTTTAAATTTGAAAAATGTTTGAATGCAGAAAAGCTTCTGCCTTGTTATTTTTACTAGGGGTGATCTAGAGATCCAAATGACTTGAATCCAACAGGCTTGGATTAAGCATTCACAGACCTTTCCAACAAAATTGGTTTCATCCAATTTGGTGCACTGAATCGGTCTGGGTTGATTTTTGAAGTTGGGTACAGAAGTGTGTTTGAATTTAAAAAGAAAAGGTTTAATTTGAATTGCTGGGCTGCGCGGGAAATTCTAACGGGCCGGCCTGCTAAGCGCAGTGCTCCCGTGGGCTGCTTAAGTGGGTGTCCCCACTCGTCAGTGACACGGGGCTGGGCGAAGAGGTATGGGGCAACGTGGATCGTTTGATCTAGTTCTAATCCAACGGCTGGGGGTCATCGTCGACGCGAGACAACTCCGACGAGAATGAAACCTAGCGCGACCAGTGAGGCGTGCTGGGGGCTCACCGGGGTACGGGCGAGGGTCGGCGAGGCGGGCGAACGACGAAGTCGACAACGGCGAACCTCCTGGTACCGGTGGCTTCTCCTGGGGCGGCTCAAATCGCTGGCTCCCTACTTCTCCAGAGGCGGCGGGCTCCGGTGAAATTCCGGCGAGGTGGTGCTCGCCTTGCTCTGAGGACGGTGGGGCACGGTCAGTGAGGAGAGGGGAGTGAGATGGTGTGAAGAAATCGTGCGGGGGTGGCCTCTATTTATTCGAGCGAGGGGACCGTCGGGGCGCACGGTGATCTCGTCGGGGGCGATGTTACAGGCGACTAATGGCATGGCCAAGGGTAGGGGACGGTGATGTGTCTCCTGGCGATGCTCAACGACATGGTCGCGAGGCATGGGGCGGTGTGGTTTGGTCTGGAACGGTCGGTGCTCTACGCGGCAGAGGCAGCGTCTTCGACGGCGGGCGGTGGCTGTATGGCACGGGGTGGCAAACGGGGATGTCTGGCGGTCTCCTGGGTCGATGGTGATCGTGTGTGCACGCGGTGAGGGCGGTGCGCGGTCTGTGGACGCTGGTCGAGGGTGGCGCTCTGGCGCACGCTCGGCATGGTCTGGGCGCTGCTTGTGCGCATGGTCCAGGGCTTGGCAATGCTCGCGGCTGGGACAGGGAGTGGCGGTGGACGGTGGGCTGCCTCCCAGACAAGGTTGGCACGGCTAGTTCTTCCTCTAGCATGCTGTCCTCAATAGGGTGACATTGGGGTGCTCGGCTGTTCACCATTGATGACAATGGCAAGCTCACAGGGGTGCTAGTGTTGGGCTAATCTTTCTAGATGACCTACTGAGTTGTGTGTGAGCTAACTAGGGAACAAGTTAGCCAAGAATCACTGCACACTATAGTGTTTGATGTTTTGTTTGATTTGTGTCTGCAACCTGTTTGATGAAATGGCCGCATGAAATCAAGTTTTGAATTTTGAAATGAATTTTGGTGGGTTTGCTAGATTGGTGCTGGTGAGTCTGCAGATGCTTGGGTTTTGAAAGTTGAGCTTGTTTGAGTGGGTTTTGGAAAAGTGGGATCTTCCCATATGATAAAGATTCAATTTTGAATTGTCATTTAAACTATGCATTTGAAAGTTTCTGTATGATCACAAAGTGGGCCTTGATACTTTGTTATGAGTACATTCAAGGGGTGCAAAGATCCAGAAAAGTTACTGTTAGGTTTTGAAAGTTTGGGGCAGCCAAAGTAGGCATGAGAGTTAAATTGGTCAAAATGACCATTCACTTAATATATTTGTTTTGATTTACTTGTCTTTAGGAAAAGTGTGGGAAATGTTTTAGATGATGTTCATTTCACCTAAGAAACATTTTACAAGCAATGGATCACACAAACAATGTGGTTTTTAAAGAAATTAAAAATCCATGCATACACATATGCAAGCATTAATGAGTTTATTTAGAAAAGTTTTTGTTAACCCTAATCTTGATGATTAGTGTTTGATGATCTAAGTTTGGTATTTTTGGGATGTTACAGTTGTTCTCAGAGCGCATCGTAGGTCAATGACGTGCTCCATAGAATCATATCAGGCATTGTGATCAGCAGTCTCATCTCATACCTCGAGGTACTATAATGCTCGTCCAGCGGTGTCAACACCCGGATTCTTAATCCCAGATGCCTGTTATGCCATACATTGCAATCCCAGGATTACCATTTTTGCGAGACATAACAGAATTGGATACCATAGTACATCATCCATTACAACTATACATAAGTTCTTACACAAATAAGGATCTCATGATCCAGTTCTTAATACAACTTCAAGCAACGGAATACATAATAATAACGGTAGCGTAGGCGAAGCTCCATCTTCGGGATCACATGCAATGCTGATGATGGGAGATGATCCTAGTTGTCGTAACCTTCCTGGGGTCCATCTTCCAGGTACTCCCCTTCATAGTCTGGCCATGGGAATAGCCAGGGACAAAGCCATGAGTACTCTTTAAGTACTCACAAACTAATACTAACAGGTAAGGGTTTTTTTGGATAATGGGACACTAGGCTCTAGGGTTGTTTTGCAAAAGCCAGATTTATATCTACTAAGTTCCGAAGCTAGTCACAATTTTATAACTCCTAGGTGGGATCTTGTAACTCAGGTCACAACTCTGTTGTGGTCAAGTCAAAGTCTCAATTCATTTCACAAGTCATTTTGAAAAGTCTCGACGGGGAACAAGATGGCCACTCCAATCGTCCATAATCGCGGACGCTATTCGAATAGTTTGACACTCTGCAGAGATTGTACACTTTCACCACAACATTCGATACATCCGTCAGGAACAAATCCTGAATTCACCATACTCAGTATGCGGATAATCAATCCTAACCTTTCAATTACACGCCCTAGTATAAGCACCTCTCCCGTGAGTTTGGCCTCCCAACCATGACCAACTGTCATCTTGGGTACTGCACAGGTGGAAAATCTTCACAAGGTAGCCTCAGCTCAGACCTTGGCCGTGAGGGAGCTAATACTAAGGTATATAAGTTTCCAGTCAAGCCCTACCCATTCTTCGGGTATTGTGGTTGTACGATAAAATTGGAATGGTATCGCATCCAGACAACCATCAGTTTTATAAAGGGCTAAGGATCATGCCTCAACATTTTCATCACCAAAATCATCAAGTGTTTGGAAACACATGTCCAAAACATTTCAATAGAATGATCCATCATTCCAAGGTTTTCATAACCATTTTTCCACCAAGTAACCCATCTAAAGGTGATCAAGTTTTATGCTTAGCACTAGCATCTACAGGTGGGGATAAGCACTAATGAGGGGTGGTAAACTAGTGGGGTTTCAACTAAGCACAAACTTATATCTTAGGATGATATCAAGGTTTCTAACATAGGTCAAATTGTATGCTCTTTATGCAACCTTCAGATAACTTTCTAGTATCTACCAAAATCTTAAGTAAACTCTAAGTAAGCTTTGATAAAGAAATAAAGTAAGAAGCTTGCAAATAAAACTAGGATTGGTTTATCAAGTGGGTATGATCACATATGCTTAAGGCATATAGTAGGCATAGTAACCAGTATTGGCTTGCATAGGTATAGTCTCAGCTTGCTCAATCAACTAGTAGTATTAGGCTTGCTAAATTGCAAGTGTTAGCTTGCAAGGTTAATAGCTTGCATAGGTCAACTTGATTAGTAAGGCTTGCCTTGTGCAGAGCAGTTGTTGAAGTTCTCCTCGGCTTCTTCTTCGTAGTATCCTCCTTCCTCCTCGTATCCTTGGTCGGTACTAGCGTCTATGACTAAATACGAGGTACACAATCACCAAACAATACTTAACTACCTGCAAGCATCACACACAAGGGTCCTATAGATGATCTAGCATCATCTCTAACATTACAAGATTAAGGCTTGGTTTAATTCCTTTTATTTTTAGAAAAGTAATTTCTACTCATTGAAAAACTACTTAAGATTTAATATTCTCCAAACCAAACATGGGATCATGTTGACACATGTCATCACCACATATTGTAGTCCATGGGAATGTGATTTAAAGTGGTGTCACAATTTAATAAGGTTTTACCCTTTTATTTTAATTAATTAAAGTGGCTAGAAATGCCTATGTAGCATTCTTTTATTACTTGAACATTATTTCTGCAAGTAAACCTATATATTTTTATATATTCTGAAAGGTATGGTTAAATGTGATTTTTGAGAGTTGGAATCAACTCAAAAGCTATTATGGTTTAAATTTGAAAAATGTTTGAATGCAGAAAAGCTTCTGCCTTGTTATTTTTACCAAGGATGATCTATAGATCCAAATGACTTGAATCCAACGGGCTTGGATTCAGAATTCACAGACCTTTCCAACAAAATTGGTTTCATTCAAATTGGTGCACCGAATCGATCTGGATTGATTTTTGAAGTTGAGTACAGAAGTGTGTTTGAATTAAAAAGAAAAAGATCTAATTCAAATCACTGGGCTGCGCGGGAAAAGTTACTGGGCCGGTGTAACACCCTCAGAATCGGACCTATGAAAGTTTGAGCGAAAACCCGCCAAAACCGCATAGAAACGATTCAAAGGTGCCCACCAGGCACTTTCGTGCGGGTGGAAAACAAAGTAATAACAGTACACAACAGTCCTCGATGGGACCCACAGAACAGATATATATACAACAGCGACCCAATGAGTCAAGAATACAGATATACAGTACAAAGATCCAAATCACCTTGAAAAGATGGAGCGTCCGACTACGGACAAGAGGCAAAAGGGGCTAAGAGCCCTGAAGAATAACCAATGGCATCCATAACCCTGCCCAGGCCAAGCCGGAAGGGTAACCCTGCTAACGACGTCGATCTCAAAACCTGCTTAAACAAAAGGGGTGCCGACAAAGGGCAAAGGAAAAGAGGAGCGTCAGTACTGAGGCCAGTACACGGCGAGACTAGAATTCGGCGGTCCTCGCCTACAAAGGTATGGTGGACTGAAGCGGCAGCGGCAGCATGCACTAAACAACCTACAGAGACTCGATACAACGGGCGGCTATCAGAGAGGGGTAGGAAAGACCTATTCGGATCCAACCTGATGCTACCATCAAACAAACCCATCCTGGCGTTTCCCCCTCGAGACCAAACGAGGAAGTCAACCGAGGAACTCACACAGTTGGCAGTTTTACTTGTTCGGTTATCGTTGCAGCAATTACTAGTCAGGTTTAGATAATCATCCTGATAAAGTAGGCAGTGGGCACTTTTAGTTAACCATTCCGTTATAGTTACAACACTTACTAATCAGATACAGATAGCATGAGATAACCCAAAACCCAGCAGTTGTTGGTACTTTTATTCAGCCATTCCGTTGTAGTTGCAATACTTACTAGTCAGGTACAAAGGTCGCAAGCGACAACTCCAAACAAGCAATTGTGGGCAGTATTATTTAGCCATTCCATTATAGTGAAGCTGATTACTAGTCATTATAAAGTCAAATTTATAGCAATTAACTTTAGTTATGCTTGTCTATGATCGAGATACTATGCTCCAAGTCGTCCATATCCGCGGACACGGCTTTCAGAAAGTTTTACCCGGCCGGGGTGCACCAATAGCAACACGCTCGATCAACCTCGAAAAAACCAAATCAAAACCCAACGAGGCTTTCACGACAAAGCAATCACAGGATTCAGAAATATTTCAGGGGGCCACCCCATTGAGTAGACCCGCAACGAAGCTAGCTGACTCCGAGACGGACTCAAGGTTTGGGTGGACGATGGCATCGGGAACCCGAAGTGTGACTGGGCTTGTCGATACACAAAACGTGTCCCGATCCTAAAAGACAGGTGCTCCTCGCACAATCGTAAATACATAAGTAGCATGGCATAAGCACAGATCGTAAATAAAACCTCAAACTAGTTTGTGGCCCCAAGAAATAAGAGAATCAAGCTCGCTCGGGGGTCCCATATACCTCCGGATGTGGATAGCGCGATAAATCAAGGAACATGTATCATGTACTCGGGGTCCTACGGGACACAAGTGGGCGTTCGGAAACCAAATATTATCTATCACCCACCGATGCCTCTGCTTACTTCAATTTTTGTTGTTAAACAGGAATTAAAGTGAACGATAAGTAAAACTATGATCATCTCCAACATCAAACATGCGGCAAGGCTCCAACAACTGTGGCAGTGGACGACACGCAACAGCACTTGAGCAAGCGACTACGATGCGCAAGTCCAACTATCTACCAAACAACAGGTAATAGGATGTGTCCAAGGCAATATAAGGCTGCGAGGGATATCACGGGTACGAAAACTAGAGCATCGCGACACAGATAGCAATATATCAACAGGAGGGAATAAATGCTATAAAAGTAAGATAGGTAGAAAGGGAGAGATGCTCGCCTGAAAACATTGTCGAAGGTTCAACCGAAGATCGGGGCGAAGCTCACATCAACTCAACGGCCTTATCCGCGAAGAACCAAAACACTAGATTAAACACCGGATGCACTATTTAATTCAACGGCAGAAGATCGGCATGATGCATGTATGATGCATGGCATGGCAAGGTGCGATGCAATTAGGTCATATTAAGCGGAACCGGGGTCCCGACAATTAATATATGGTTCAAGTTGTTTAGATACCCCGCAATTTAAATGTGGTATTAACATGGCAAAAGTGAACACCGGTTCGAAGCACAGATTTAAATGAGGCCAATATGAGACTAGATTTGCCCGCATATGAGCCCCATATTTAATTATAAGGTGAATCGGCATAAGGCCCCCAAACCACACAAATATGCATGCAAGTATGGCAATTAATATGCAACAAGTTGTTATTACTTTTATAAAATAGGGTTTTCGGGAAGGGGTTCACACATTGAGGGGTCTCGACGGTCTTGGGGTTCCGGGGTTCGGGGTCGGTCTCAGGGTCCAGGGTTCGACGGAAACGGCCTCGGCAGAACATTCTCGATCAAGGGGTGGATCTTGGCGTTCCGGGAAGAAGAACTTGTCGTTTCCGTGTAGGCGTCCTCGAGGTCGATGGCGAACTTGTCCGGTACCGGGGTTTTTCGGAGATCTTGGCGCGGCACCGGGTACGGGATCGGCCTTCGGGTTCGTGTGGGGATCTTGGCATTCGACTCCAATGTCGAGGACGTTCTTGACACGGCGTTGATCTTGTCGTCCCCCAGATTCGGTTAGTTTCTAGGTACATGGATGCGGCACCGATTTTGAAGATCTTGGGGTTTCGGTTCCGTGGTCATCGACGGACTTGTAGCACATGGTCTCGGGCCGACTTGGCTTGCACCTCTCGGATAACGCTAGCTCTTGCACAAACACGCCCCACGGACACACACCATGCCGAAGGCATGCGCCGCGACGACGCCAAGGTGCGAAGGGCTTAGCGCGAACAAAGACACGCGGCTCGCACCGCAGAAGGCCGAGGCCGCGTTGCCTCGCAGGTGGTGAGGGCGCCTCCAGCTTCACACGACGACGTCGGGCGAAGGGGCCCGACACGGGGGTCGACGCGGAGGACCTCGCGGCTCGGGGAGGGCGTGGAGGCCGGGAGGAGGAGCTTCAGGGAGGCGAGGCGGTCTTGGCGGCAGGCGGTGGGCAGCGGAGGAGGGCGCAGAGGCGGTGCAGGAGCGGAGGAGAAGTCCGAGGGGGCTGGTGGGCAGAGGGACTGAGGAGGCGCGGCTCGGCGAGGTTGGCAGCTCGGGAGAGAGGGCTGACGCAGACAGGCAGACGGCGTCAAGGCGTCGCATGGGCACAGAGGGAGAGGCGCTGGCCTTCAGCGCGGCGGAGGCCAGCCAGTGAGGAGGAGGAGGGAGGGATCGCCGGTGAGGAAAGGAGGGAGAGGCCGCGGCTCGGAGGCGGAGGGCCGATGGTGGCGCCGGAGGGAGGGTGAAGGGCGCCATGAGGGGCTCGGTAGGGCGCCAACTGTCGGGGAGGCTAGGAGGGAGTAGGAGCCGGGGAAGGACCCGAGGGAGGTGGGGGTTGGGCGGAGGGAGGCAGCAGAGGAGGGGAGGCGAGGACGGGACTGGGGAGAGGAGGAGAGGTGGGGCCAAGGCGTGGGTCCCAGGTGGGACCCAGCCCGGGGCTGGTGTGGTGTGGGCGGGGTCGGGGTGGGCAGACGGTTGGGCCTGTGTCGGTGGGATGGGTCACCAGGAGTGGTGCGTGTGGTAGGTCGGTCAGGTGGGGACAGGTTGTGTGGGTGGGGATGACGTGTGGGGCCAGGGGTAGAGAGTGGGTAAGAGTGGGCTGGGTAAAAAAAAAGAGAGAGAGGTGGGAAAAGAGGTGGATTCGAGGTGGCGAATGGGTAGGCTTTGGGGAGAGGTGAGGTGGCAAATGAGATTGGTGGGTAGATTAGGATTGGGCGGTTTTAGGATTTAGGGGGGGCTGTTTTAGTTTGTGTGCTTGTTTTGTCCTGTCTAATTTAAAACAAGGCCATTTTACAAACAGTTTTTAGACAAATAAAATCTCCGATGCGATCGGGGTTTTGTGTTTGAAAATAAGAGGGGTATTTGCATAAATCAAAACTAGGCTTTTCAAAATAATACAGACAAACAATGCATGATGATGACGATGCAATGCACAAAACAACGCGATTTTCTTGTAGTGGTTTTGCGGGATTCCACAATTCGACACCACTAACAAAGGATCTCGCCCTCGAGATCCGCCTCATGGTACCGGGAAGAAGGCCGGCGGTCTGATCCTTCGCGCTTCGTGTAGATCCTCGCGACACCACTAACAAGAGGTCGTTGTCCGTGACCGTCGAGAGAACACTCCGGGAACAAAAGGACGAAGGTAGAAGTATCAACAAATAAAGCCACCTCTAGCTTCGATGGAAAGAGGGAACCGATGCATTCTCATCCACTGCAATGTACAAAAGCGAATAGAAGGGGTAGTCGGCATGGGGGCCAATCCATCACGCACCCAAACTATTACTCCGCACAATCAGTGGAAAAGCGTGCAACCATTCTCGGAATTAGACTGAAGATCTCGGCAAGCGAGGTTCAGAACAACGGAGTGATGCAGACTCTGCATCGGATCTGGCGTAGAGGATGTCATCGCGTCGGGAAACACCGGAAGGCACAAACAAGGAAAAAGAATGGTACCACAGATAAAGGACCACTCAGATAGCAAGAGGACCGGATGTAGAAACACCGTTATCAAAAGAGGAAGCGAAACCCTGAAGGTACGACGGAACCCAACCACGAGATATCCTGGACTCGAAGAGAGAGAAGAAAGCGGATTCAAAACACGTAGAGGTGAGAGGAGAATAGCAGAGGGATAAGGAGTAAAATCAGACCTAACCAGATCTATCCAAACGATTTTCCGAAAATAGTTTTGACACTCTACTTCGGCCGTTAGCTAGGTTATCCTACAGGCTGGACTTGTGGGGTATCGCAACTGCTGAGCTCTGATACCACTCTGTAACACCCTCGGAATCGGACCTATGAAAGTTTGAGCGAAAACCCGCCAAACCCGCATAGAAATGATTCAAAGGTGCCCACCAGGCACTTTCGCATGGGTGGAAAGCAAGTAATAATTACACAGGTCCTCGATGGGACCCACAGAACAGATATATATACAACAGCGACCCAATGAGTCAAGAATACAGATATACAGTACAAAGATCCAAATCACCTTGAAAAGATGGAGCGTCCGACTACGGACAAGAGGCAAATGGGGCTAAGAGCCCTAAAGAATAACCAATGGCATCCATAACCCTGCCCAGGCCAAGCCGGAAGGGTAACCCTGCTAACGACGTCGATCTCAAAACCTGCTTAAACAAAAGGGGTGCCGACAAAGGGCAAAGGAAAAAGAGGAGCGTCGATCGAGGCCACACGGCGAGACTAGAATTCGGCGGTCCTCGCCTACAAAGGTATGGTGGACTGAAGCGGCAGCGGCAGCATGCACTAAACAACCTACAGAGACTCGATACAACGGGCGGCTATCAGAGAGGGGTAGGAAAGACCTATTCGGATCCAACCTGATGCTACCATCAAACAAACCCATCCTGGCGTTTCCCCCTCGAGACCAAACGAGGAAGTCAACCGAGGAACTCACACAGTTGGCAGTTTTACTTGTTCGGTTATCGTTGCAGCAATTACTAGTCAGGTTTAGATAATCATCCTGATAAAGTAGGCAGTGGGCACTTTTAGTTAACCATTCCGTTATAGTTACAACACTTACTAATCAGATACAGATAGCATGAGATAACCCAAAACCCAGCAGTTGTTGGTACTTTTATTCAGCCATTCCGTTGTAGTTGCAATACTTACTAGTCAGGTACAAAGGTCGCAAGCGACAACTCCAAACAAGCAATTGTGGGCAGTATTATTTAGCCATTCCATTATAGTGAAGCTGATTACTAGTCATTATAAAGTCAAATTTATAGCAATTAACTTTAGTTATGCTTGTCTATGATCGAGATACTGTGCTCCAAGTCGTCCATATCCGCGGACACGGCTTTCAGAAAGTTTTACCCGGCCGGGGTGCACCAATAGCAACACACGCTCGATCAACCTCGGAAAAACCAAATCAAAACCCAACGAGGCTTTCACGACAAAGCAATCACAGGATTCAGAAATATTTCAGGCCACCCCATTGAGTAGACCATAGCGAAGCTAGCGACTCGAGACGGACTCAAGGTTTGGGTGGACGACGATAAACGACGGGAACCCGAAAGTGTGGGGCTTGTCGATACAGCAAAACGTGTCCCGATCCTAACAAGACAGTGCTCCTCGCACAATCGTAAATACATAAGTAGCATGGCATAAGTACAGGATCGTAAATAAAACCTCAAACTAGTTTGTGGCCCCAAGAAATAAGATGAATCAAGCTCGCTCGGGGTCCCATATACCTCCCGGATGTGGATAGCGCGATAAATCAAGGAACAGGTATCATGTACTCGGGGTCCTACGGGACACAAGTGGGCGTTCGGAAACCAAATATTATCTATCACCCACCGATGCCTCTGCTTACTTCAATTTTTGTTGTTAAACAGGAATTAAAGTGAACGATAAGTAAAACTATGATCATCTCCAACATCAAACATGCGGCAAGGCTCCAACAACTGTGGCAGTGGACGACACGCAACAGCACTTGAGCAAGCGACTACGATGCGCAAGTCCAACTATCTACCAAACAACAGGTAATAGGATGTGTCCAAGGCAATATAAGGCTGCGAGGGATATCACGGGTACGAAAACTAGAGCATCGTGACACAGATAGCAATAGATCAACAGGAGGGAATAAATGCTATAAAAGTAAGATAGGTAGAAAGGGAGAGATGCTCGCCTGAAAACATTGTCGAAGGTTCAACCGAAGATCGGGGCGAAGCTCACATCAACTCAACGGCCTTATCCGCGAAGAACCAAAACACTAGAATAAACACCGGATGCACTATTTAATTCAACGGCAGAAGATCGGCATGATGCATGTATGATGCATGGCATGGCAAGGTGCGATGCAATTAGGTCATATTAAGCGGAACCGGGGTCCCGACAATTAATATATGGTTCAAGTTGTTTAGATACCCCGCAATTTAAATGTGGTATTAACATGGCAAAAGTGAACACCGGTTCGATGCACAGATTTAAATGAGGCCAATATGAGACTAGATTTGCCCGCATATGAGCCCCATATTTAATTATAAGGTGAATCGGCATAAGGCCCCCAAACCACACAAATATGCATGCAAGTATGGCAATTAATATGCAACAAGTTGTTATTACTTTTATAAAATAGGGTTTTCGGGAAGGGGTTCACACATTGAGGGGTCTCGACGGTCTTGGGGTTCCGGGGTTCGGGGTCGGTCTCAGGGTCCAGGGTTCGACGGAAACGGCCTCGGCAGAACATTCTCGATCAAGGGGTGGATCTTGGCGTTCCGGGAAGAAGAACTTGTCGTTTCCGTGTAGGCGTCCTCGAGGTCGATGGCGAACTTGTCCGGTACCGGGGTTTTTCGGAGATCTTGGCGCGGCACCGGGTACGGGATCGGCCTTCGGGTTCGTGTGGGGATCTTGGCATTCGACTCCAATGTCGAGGACGTTCTTGACACGGCGTTGATCTTGTCGTCCCCCAGATTCGGTTAGTTTCTAGGTACATGGATGCGGCACCGATTTTGAAGATCTTGGGGTTTCGGTTCCGTGGTCATCGACGGACTTGTAGCACATAGTCTCGGGCCGACCTTGGCTTGCACCTCTCGGATAACGCTAGCTCTTGCACAAACACGCCCCACGGACACACACCATGCCAGAAGGCATGCGGCTGCGACGACGCCAAGGTGCGGAGGGCTTAGCGCGGAACAGCACACGCGACTCTGGCATTGCAGGAAGGCTGAGGCCGCGCGTTGCCTCGCAGGTGGTGAGGGCGCCCTCGCACAACCGCCACGCGACGGCGTCCAGACGAAGGGCGGCACGGGTTCGACGGAGGACCTCGCGGCTCGAGGGCGTGGAGGCCGGGAGGAGCTCGGCGAGGCGGCGGCCCGGGCGTCGGGCGGGCGGTGGACGACAGGGAGGGAGGCAGAGGCGGCGCGGAGGCGGAGGAGAAATACTGGCGAGGGGGCGGGTGGGCGAAGGGGACCGGAGGAGGAGGCAGCTCCGGCGAGGTTGCGGGCGGCTCGGGAGAGGGCTGGCGTGAGGCAGGCGGCGGGCAGCGTCGGGCGTGGCAGGCGCGAAGGAGAGGCGCGGCTGGCCTTCAGCGGCGACGGGAGCGGCGGACGTGAGGAGGAGGCGGGAGGATCGCGGTGAGGAAAGGAGGAGAGGCCGCGCTCGGAGGCCGATGGTGGCGCCGAGGGAGGTGAAGGCGCCGCGAGGGGCTCAGTAGGGGCGCCGGCTGCGTCGGGGAGGCTAGGAGGAGGAGCCGGGAAGGACCCGAGGAGGTGGGGTTGCGGGAGGCGGGGCCGCAGAGGGCGAGGCGAGGACGGGGACTCGGGAGAGGAGAGGAGAGGTGGGGCCAAGGCGTGGGTCCCTGAGGTGGGACCCAGCCAGGCTGGTGGTGTGGGGTCTGGGGTCGGGGTGGGCAGACGGTTGGGCCAGTGTCGGTGGGATGGGTCACCAGTGGGTGCGTGTGGGCGAGGTAGGTCGGTGGCAAGGTGGGGCGGGTTGTGTGGGTGGGGATGACGTGTGGGGCCAGGGGTAGAGAGTGGGTAAGAGTGGGCTGGGTAAAAAAAAGAGGTGGGAAAAGAGGTGGATTCGAGGTGGCGAATGGGTAGGCTTTGGGGAGAGGGTGAGGTGGCAGCCAGAGATTGGTGGGTAGATTAGGATTGGGCGGTTTTAGGATTTAGGGGGGGGGGCTGTTTTAGTTTGTGTGCTTGTTTTGTCCTGTCTAATTTAAAACAAGGCCATTTTACAAACAGTTTTTAGACAAATAAAATCTCCGATGCGATCGGGGTTTTGTGTTTGAAAATAAGAGGGGTATTTGCATAAATCAAAACTAGGCTGTTCAAAATAATACAGACAAACAATGCATGATGATGACGATGCAATGCACAAAACAACGCGATTTTCTTGTAGTGGTTTTGCGGGATGCCACAGCCGGCCTGCTAAGCGCAGCGCTCCCGCGGGCTGTTTAAGTGGGTGTCCCCACTCGTCAGTGACACGGGGCTGGGCGAAGCGGTATGGGGCAACGTGGGTCGTTAGATCTGATTCTAATCCAACGGCTGGGAGTCATCGTCGACGCGAGACAACGCCGGCGATAACGAAACCTACAGCGGCCAGTGAGGGGTGTTGGGGGCTCACCGGGTCTTGGCGAGGGTCACGAGCAGCGAAGTCGACGGCGAATCTCCTGGTACCGGTGGCTTCTCCTGGGGCGGCTCCAATCGCTGGCTCCCTTCTTCTCCAGAGGCGACAGGCTCCGATGAAATTCCGGCAAGGTGGTGCTCGCCTTGCTCTCAGAACGGTGTGGCACGATCAGTGAGGAGAGGGGAGTGAGATGGTGTGAAGAAATCGAGCGGGGGTGGCCTCTACTTATAGTCGAGCGAGGGGACCGTTGGGGCGCACGGTGAGCTCGTCGGGGGCGATGGTACAGGCGGCTATTGGCATGGGCGAAGGTAGGGGACGGTGTGGTGTCTCCTGGCGATGCTCAACGACATGGTTTTGAGGCGCGGGGCGCTGCGGCTTGGTCTGGAACGGGCGCTGCTCTGCGTGGCAGAGGCGGCGTCTTCGACGGTGAGTGGTGGTTGTGCGTCACGGGACGGCGAACGGGGATGTCTGGCGGTCTCCTGGGTCGGTGGGGATTGTGTATGCGCGTGGCGAGGGCGACGCGCGGTCTCTGGGCTTCGGTCGAGGGTGGTGCTCTGGCGCACGCTCGACATGGTTGGCAGAGGCATGGGCACGGCGTTCTTGGGTGCTCTGGTCAGTGTCTTTGAGGCAGGGCTGGTCGAGAGGGGGCGGTGAGGCATGGGTGATCTCCCAGACATGTTGGCTAGGCTTGCTGCTGCTCCTAGCTTGCTGTCGACTATGGGGTGGCAAGGTTGCACTCGGCTGTTCAACATTGATGGCAATGGCAAGCTCACAGTGGTGCTAGTGCTTGGTTAATCTTTCTAGATGATCTACTGGGCTGGTTGTGAGCTAAATGGGGAACCAGTTAGGCAAGAATCACTGCTCACAATAGTGTTTGATGTTTGTTTGATTTGTGTCTGCAACCTGTTTGATGAAATGGCCGCATGAAATCAAGTTTTGAATTTTGAAATGATTTTTGGTGGGTTTGCTAGATTGGTGATGGTGAGTCTGCAGATGCTTGGGTTTTGAAAGTTGAGCTTGTTTGAGTGGTTTTTGAAAAAGTGGGATCTTCCCATATGATCAAGCTTTAATTTTGAATTGTCATTTAAACTATGCATTTGAAAGTTTCTGGATGATCACAAAGTGGATCTTGATACTTTGTTATGAGTATATTCAAGGGGTGCAAAGATCCAGAAAAGTTTCTGTTAGGTTTTGAAAGTTTGAGACAGCCAAAGTAGGCATGGGAGTTAAATTGGTCAAAATGACCATTCCCTTAATATATTTGTTTTGATTTACTTGTCTTTAGGAAAAGTGTGGGAAATATTTTAGATGATGTTTATTTCACCTAAGAAACATTTTACAAGCAATGAAGCAAACAAACAAGGTGGTTTAAAAGTATTTCAAAATCAATGCATACACATATGCATGCATTCATAATTTTAATTAGAAAAGTTTTTGTTAACCCTAATTTTGAGGATTAGAGTTTGATGATTCAAGTTTAGCATTTTCGGGAAGCGGCCACGCCGCCAGGACGACGCGGTGCAAGAGCTGACCAGTAGTTTGTCGGGTAACTAACGCCCACTGTTGTAAGGCCATGTCGAGCGTCAGGGAGGCCATCAAGCGCGTTGTGTCCGACACACTAGACACCTGACCCGCTGAAATTGCCCTTGATCTGGTGCCAAAGGTGGAGAGGCTTATTGCAAATTATAGAACCAAATCTGAAGAAGACACAATGATGATCGGAGCCGACAGGCCACAATTCCCAGATGATTTTTATGACCCAATTTATGATCTGAAACACAACGCACTGTCGTGCTAGCTAACTTCATAGCACCAAGGATTGTGTCTCTTGACTTTATATGTGTGGATCAGTGTTCCTCTACTGTTTGGGAAAAACGCCTATGATTTGGTGAGTGAACGGCTGGATCGAAACCAAACGGGAGATCACATCAACCAAGAAGAGTCGGACGATGTTTTAAAAATAGTTTAGATACAACTAACAAGGCTGAAGATCTAGATTTGTTCCTAAAATCAGCTTGTATTCTCTTCGACAGATTATTAAGGGTGTGATGATTTTGTTTCTTCCCCTCCCGGTGCAACGTATGGGTACTTTTCCTAGTCCTTCTTTATTACTGTATGTAGCCGGCTGTTTTGATAGTTTTGCCTTGTAATTAATCTCCCGTCATCACATAATTAGCAAGCTTATGCACTAGGTAGTCCAGGTACTCCAGGCGTGTATAAGCTTCCAGACGCAAGGGTTGCATGGTATTCCTTTGGTAAAATTTTCTCTTCATTTTTTACAAACTATATATTTTTCTCTCTTAGTGCATCATACTTAGTAATAATCTATGTATTATCCCAGATTTAGTTACTATGTGTATACAATATTTCAGAAATTAATACACACGAAATCAGTTTGTTGCAAACCAAATATAATATATTTTTTGCCAAAATTTTGTATAGTACCATGGCTACAAACCAAACAACTAGCACCTACCAAAATTTTGGTCATGCCAAAAATTTCTCTGCATGTCATCTCTCTCCTCTACCTATAACTGTTTTCAGGTACCTAAATATGGTTAAGTGGTTGGTGATGCTCCACTGTTCTCTCATAACCTTTTGCGCACATGCACTACAGATAGACCAGATCAACCACAAAGAAATATGGGTATACATATGGGCATGCACAAGAGTACAAGACAAAGACACCAGCTTCTATCCCCGTTCGGATTCAGTTACTACACATTTGCATCCATTATCTCAGTGTGATCGATGGACGTATAACGAGCTTCACTAAATATCTTTATTTTCCTATACATACATATTTTTTGTCACACACTCATTGAACACAACCTTTGGGTGTACCCGACTCCATGCTCACATGTACTTCCCCAAAATCCAGGCAGCTCACTCATCGCTCAAAATGCCAAAACTAGACACATCAATCTACAAGCAGGGTGATCTGAACAAAAAAGGCACAACCATCTAGTATCTCTCTTTGCTAACTCCATCAGAGAATTCCTTCTTTGGTTGACTTCAGAGTTTAGCAATCCTACCCTGCGTTAGTTAGCTGGAGCAAGAATTGTCGAGATCATTGGGGGAAGGTCCTCCGGGCCATGCTATCATTAGCATAGCAAATGACCGGGTCACATGGAGCAAACAATGGACTGTTGAAAGATAAACTGATGAGGAGTAAGGCGCTACATAAACCATCCAACAGAAATGGAAAACACTCAGAAGAGCACAGACCAGTTACCATTAGCGTATCTTCAATGCTTCCCTAAGACCAAAGCTCATCTGCCCTTGTCCCTTTTTTCCCAGTGGGTTATTTCCCTTCTGCATCATTGCTACAAATTCGTTGTAGTCGATCCGGCCATCCTGGAGAGAGAAAAAAAGGGATAAACTTCTTGATTTAAAGTATCTAATAGATCCCATGATGAGGAAGAATCTACTCACATTGTCTTGGTCAATGTCTAGGATAATTTCTTCAAGATGTGCATCTTCTATACCAAACTCTTCACAGGCTTTTTGCAGTTCATCTTGAGTAATGTAACCACTGCCGTCTTTATCGAAGTAAGAGAATGCGGCAAAGAGATTATCTTCTCTA
Source organism: Avena longiglumis (assembly GCA_030063025.1). Lineage (NCBI taxonomy): Eukaryota > Viridiplantae > Streptophyta > Magnoliopsida > Poales > Poaceae > Avena > Avena longiglumis. The sequence continues at coordinate 423,055,665 of CP125976.1, read as the reverse complement.
TCGACCTTGTTCAGATGCAAAGTTGCCGCAAGGAACTCCCCGTAATCAATTGAACCACTGTTATCAATATCCGCCTGGAAATTACACAACTTATATCTCCACTCAAAGAAGGCATAGTATATTTCGGATGTCTAGTGGTAAAGTTAATTCTCCTCACAGCAGTCCTTTGTCACAACATAAAAGAGATGCCCTTACATGCCAGTAAAAAATTCAGAATCACAGAAGACAGAAGTTTAGAAGAAATATAGCTTATTGGTTTTTTAAGAATACTAATATCAGTATCAGGAAATTGTGCAGCAAACAAAAGAAGGATGTCAAATTGCCGCAATATGCAATTATCAAGTTCGAAGTCTCAAGCACGCTAATTCAAGAGAGAGTTTTCTCGAGCTTGTAGCGCTCAGGAACAAACAAATATTATATAGAATAAACTGAATTGAAAATAGAAGGACCATGCCCATGATTATGTTAGAACAGTACCGCTTCCATTAGAGTTGTAATTTCTGACTCTTTTAAGTTGGCGCCAACTCTGCGCAAGCCAATTTTTAGTTCCTCCAATGTGATCTGGCCACTATTGTCAGTGTCCAGCATTTTGAACATTTCTTTCAATCCTGCAATTTCATCTTCAGACAGATTCTCGGCAATTACCTATAGGCAACACCCAGTTTAATGATGGCTTAAATACTGAACATAGCTTAATCAATGTCCCTGGTAAAAAACCAAGAGCAAGTTTACTGCAATACTCACCCTAAGGGCCATCTTCTTTAGTTTGTTCATTGCTGAAAATTGCTTTAATCTAGTTAAGACAGCAGAATCAAGCGGCTTGTCAGGAGCAACTCCATCAACACAAACCCAAGGATGACCTGCCAATATAAAGATGGCTCACTACAGTCAAGGGTTACGTGAAACTGAAGCTAGATGGCTAACAGAAGTTTCACTGTGAAGTGGTTTTTATGCTTCCATGTACTCACATAGAGCTTCATGTGCAGTCAATCTCTTTTCTGGATCACGGTTTAACATTTTCCTAACCAAATCCTTTGCACTATTTGAGATACTGGGCCAGGGCTCAGATGAAAAATCAAGATCACCTTTTAGAACTTGTTCAAATATCCCTTGCTCAGATTCTGCAAAACAGACCAGCAACCACAACAAAATAAAAAAAGTTGGGAACTGCCAATATTGTGCAAAAGGACGAGGTTTAATAAAGTAGAAAGTAGATTAGATGCATGCTTACCATCCCAAAATGGAGGGACGCCACTCAACAAAATATAAATTATTACTCCGGCACTCCAAACATCCACTTCGCAACCATAGTTCTTCATCAGAACCTCAGGGGCGACATAGTAAGGACTTCCAACGACATCACAATAAATTTCACCTGTAAAAGTGATAATGTTAATGCATACTGCATGGGAAGAAGTATATGAGTAGTGATATTTAAATGATTGAAGATGGATTCTCTGAAAAAAAGGAAACAGTGGATTTTTAATTGTTTTGATACAGGTCCGAACTATCGCTCTGTGACTAAAAACAAATATAATCTACTCCTGTAGTAATTTTCCATGCCACAATATGCACAGATTGTAAGGTGTAACTCTCTTAAATCTCAAACTATCAATGTGCACCGCAATAATATGACATAACGCTCAAGATTCAGCACTTTGTGTAGAGGGTGCTCATCTGAAGCTTCAAACATTGGGGTCAAATATTTATAGGAACATCCCTGCAAAGGTGCAACACTTTCCATAATGATATACTTACACAGCTGGATCATGTATACAATCTCAAAATCTATGTACTTCCTACATGAAACCCTTTCAGACAACATGAGATTCTTTATGACTTTACATGGCTGACATAGCAGGTAAGCAAATATAAACGAAATCCAAATGGTGATGCTATGCACCATGACCTTTTGTGAAATAAATCCAAATGAGTTTAATGGACATTAACAGATAATATTCTTAGTCCATGTAAAACTCGACCAGACAGGACTAGACCTTGGTGACATTTGAAGAACCGCGAGCACCACTGTGCGGCGACTGAACCTGGAACACCGATGGGTGGCAGCAAGCACTACAGCCAGCTCCAGTTAGCAACCCGAGCGGGCACTGTGCATTTAATATAATGTGAAGCTTTTGTTCAATGAAGAAGCTTATTCTATTCAGACTCAATATGCAAAAAATTTCAGAAAGGAGTTTGGTATCAGGTTTTGTGATCTGTGCAAGAACTCAATGATCTCATCATACAAAACTCCGTGTCTACCTTTCTATGTGACTACATGAACATGAGCAGCAATTTCACATTCACAAATGGATAAAGAAGGGGCCACATTAGAAATTACTCTTATCCTAAATTCAGAGGCATGAATGAAGTCCTCACATTACAAGCATGTATCCCACAGTTACTGTTATACTTGATTACTTTTAATTACTCTGCCACACAATGTTTTAATCCCTGAAAATTGGAATGTTTTAGCAGCCTAGAACAATAGTATTGAACAGCCCGTATTAAATAAAGATTGCATGTGAACTAACACCAGGCTAAATCAGCAAAATAGTAGCTTAAGCTGGCATTGTCCATGACATAGAAGAAACTATGCACTCACCAGCTATCCTGCACGTTCTACAGTACAGCCAGCACCAAGGATCGAGGACAGACCTGGTTTGAAGAAAATGGAGAGGCCGAAATCAATGGCCTTGAGCAGCGAGTCCTCCTTCTGGTTCACAAACAAGAAATTCTCTGGCTTGAGGTCTCTGTGCATCACCCCGAGCGAATGGCATGCCTCAACGACCCCAATGATGACCCTGGCCAGCTGCGCGGCGGCCTTCTCGGAGTAGTGCCCCCGCTGTATGATCCTGTCGAAGAGTTCCCCTCCTGCGCACAGTTCCATGACAAGGTGCACGGCGACGCCGTCCTCGTACGCCCCGACGATGGAGATCACGTTGGGGTGTCCTGCAAGGTGGTGCATGATCTGGATCTCGCGGCGCACGTCCTCGACATCCTCCTCGGTGACGAGCTTCCGCTTTGCGATGGACTTGCAGGCGAACTCCTTCCCCGAGGCCTTTTCGACGCACTGGTAGGTGGTGCCGAACTGTCCCTGTCCCAGCTTCTTGCCGAGGGTGTAGAGGTCCTTGATTTTGGCGGAGTCGCGTTTGAGGACGGACTCGGCGAGGAGGCCGGCGCTCTGGATGCGCTTCACCTTGGGCCTGTTAGCGCGGGAGGTGGGGGAGAGGTCGCAGTCGGCGATGGTCACGGGATCAGGGGCCGTGGACGAGGTGGAGGAGGACATAGAGGGGCAGGAGTCGGGGGGCGGTACCGCCGGCTCAGGGAGGGCGGCGCCGGGGCGCCAGAGCATGGCGACGGAGACGGTATTGAAGAAGCCGTGGCGGTCCGCGGGGGCGCTGGGACCGGCGCTCGGGCCGGCGCTCGGGCCGGCGCAGGTGTTCCCCATCGCGCCGGCGATGGGGGCGGCAGAGGCCTAGGCAAACGACGGCGGTGACGGCGGCATGCGGCGGCGGGGAGGCTTGGGGATTGGATCGGAGGAGGATTGGTGGAGGAGAGGAGATGGCCGGAGATGGCCGAGGCGGGGAAGGGCTCGTGCGGCTGACATGTGGGGCCACGTGAAAGGTGAAACTGCGGAGCCGGTTTGGCAGTGGGCGCAGAGGCGTGCCGGGGAAGCGCCAAGCGAGTGATGCGCGCCAGATCGGACGGCTGGGAGGGATGGATAATTCCACTTTCTTGCCGCAGCCACGTAGGATGCCGGAAACCGACGTGGATGCCCACACTCTCTCTCGTCCTCTCTGTGGCGCGCGCTCTATCTCCCCCCTGCAGCCAACGACCCGAGCCCGACCGCCGGCGGCAACCAAATCCGATGACTGAAGCATCACTGGGGGCGAGGTAAGGTCCCTCGATCCGGAAGTATCCTCCCCCTTTTGTATTATCCGGTTTTGATTAATTGGCTGGAATCCTCTAAACCCTAGGTTGAAATCGTGTTGAAATCAAAATCAAAATGGATTAAGGAGGAGAGAAACTACACGGTGGCTCCTGTATTGGGAACTATGGATGAGGAGCGGGCGTATGGTTTGCTTGGCACGAGAGAACAGGAAGGGAGAGCCATGGAGGGCATGCTATTGAACCAGACAGTTGTTGTTGCCGCTACGAATCCTGAAGAGGATGACACTCGAGGTGCGTCCTTGTCTCTGTGTGATTTGGATTAAGTTGTCTCTGTGTGACACTCGAGGTGCGTCCTCTAGCTGATGTGATTCCATCGAAATTATGACCTATGGTTTTCTCCATCAATTAGCTCTTATAGTTAATGTGTAATTTGGATCGAGTTTGGGGTTTTAGGAATTTTCGGTACGTCTAGCGATTGGTCAGGAAACCACATATGGTTGTTGTGCTAGTGGTTTCCCTAGGTTGTGCTCTATGTAGGTATAGTTTAGTGTGAGGGATGATGCTGAATCCAGGCTGCACATACCTTGCTAGAACAATCACAGATGTTTATGTGTGGTGGTTGTTTCACAGGTTTGCCAACCCATGGAATCAGGAGCTTGATCAAGTTCTGTCTAGTTTTTTGAGATTCCTTTGATAGTTTATATTAGTTTTCATTGTTATGAGCTTAGATTCTTCTATAGGAGGTTTGTTATTCTACTATTAGATTGATTGTGGTATTGTGTAGTTTGGTGGTAGCCATTTTACTTGATAAGTGGAGACTCTTTGAGCTAACCAGACATAGTTTTCTCTTGGGATTATGCTTGACGAGGTCTATGGTAACTGTTATTTAATCATTCCTGAAGCATAACTAAAGAAACGTGGGCTGTATTTTTTCTTTCAGTGGTTGTTTTTTCTCTGCATGTCATTCTGGTCGTTTGGGTCGTTTTTCTTTCTTGTTTCCTGTTACTCAGGCCGGATGGCCCTCTATAAACGCCATCCACTCTTTTGGCTTTCTCTTTTCTTTCTAATATAAATACATGCAGTTCTCCTGCATGGTTTGAAAAAAAACTGTTATTTAACAGTGGTTGGTTGTGGTGGTGGACTGAGCTTATCTATTGCCTAATAGTTACAGTTATTGCCGCTTTGGGTGATTTCTGAACCTCAACCACTCACCAACTGCAACTTGAGTCCATATGTGATTAGCTTTGTGTTGCGATATTCTGTAGTGATTCCATTTGACACATTTTCTATGAGCCTGCTATACCAGTACATTTTCTATGAGCTTTGGTCTACCATATCATCTGATTGTGGTTATTGAATTCTTTCACATTCTCTTTGCAGGCGATACCAAATTCAATGCATCACAATATGCTTTCTTTGGCAACAATGTAATGGAAGAGGTTGAGCTAGGTGGATTGGAAGACGATGATGGTTGTGGTGATGCTGATTTTGTTGGGCTTGGTGATGAAGGATACTCTTCTATCCATGGAAGTGATATGTTAGAGGTAAATACTATGTGTCTCATTTTGACCATTTAGGCCCTTTTGAAGGAAGAGATAATAATGAATAGGCGATAGTCCCTGTTTCGCTGACATAATTTACCAAACGAGCTTGCTGCTTGCTCTGGAGATGTGAAGATGGATCTTATGAATTGATCATTCTATTTTTCTCACTTACGGCAGTATCCTGGTACAAAATGCGCAATAGAGAATTCTTTCGATTAGGTCATTGACAACACCTTGCAAACTGGAAACAAGACATCATCTGCTGTGAAACTGTCAAATTATCTGTGCGGACAAATATGGTTCGAACCCTGTGAAAATTATTGGAAGTGATGGAAAGTTTATGATTATGCATTATACTGGAGGTAGTCTCATTTCCATATGTATGGAAATTGGTAATTCTTATTTCCTTCACCTACCGTTGGAGCCTAAATATGTGTCCAGATATGCAGAAATGCTTTGCTGCTTAGATTGATCATACTTTTCTTTTTCAGGTTGAAGGTGTAGGTTCATTTACTGCTGTTGATGACCTTGCTGGAACATTCTCAAAGGTCTGCTTCTCCTTTTGGAGCCACACCCTGCACATGTATCATATATCATATATATAAAACAACAACAAAGTGACACATTGATTCTAGGTGTGCTCTCTATGATATATCATTTATAGAAAAAAACAACAAAGTAACACATTGATTCTAGGTGTGCTCTCTATGTTTGTTATCAATATCTTTTGACGGGAAGTAGGAGGCGCTCTCCTTTTGCATTAAGATAGGGGGGAAAACCTGTACAATGGCTGGGCCATAAGAGAGAACAAACTATACAAGAAACAAAAGATAAACTGAAGAACTACTTGCATTTATTATCAATATCATGATGCACTTATGTACTTTGTAAAAGATCATACAAATGTAGACTGTAGTTATCAGCTCTAGTTTCATGTTTGTCCTGTTGCATTCTCTCTTTTGACTGTTAAAGCGTACATGTTTGTTTGATACATATCTGTTTTCTTTCAGTTGACCAGAATTGTAAATGAACCAAAGCACCGCGGAATAGTTGGTCACGTGGAATCTGTTTCTAGACAGAGTGAGTAGTGCTCAGTTTTGCTCGATTGTGTTTAGTATTCTTGGCTTGTTTGTATGGTTCTTCAATCCGATAGGGCTGCTGGAACTTGAATTAAGTGTGCATCATGCTAAATGGAAAGTTAGTGTTTCAACAAGGATTATTTTAGGAATTTTATAGAAAACTTAATAACGTGAATCATAAGGATTTACTATTCTTCATTGAGAAGTACTTCAAGTGGCATTATCATCATTATGTTGAGAAATGATACGAATATACAAAATATCTGTTAATCTTCATTGGTAGAGTGTAAATTTCAGTTTTTTCTGCTTGTCACGTGAAAAATAATAGTGTTTGTTCCATTGAGTTTGTCTGTTTCTGTTTGTTAACTTCTTATCCTTATGCTCCAATTTATAGGTTCCTCTACTGCAGACTGGACACAACAAGAGCCTGAATCTTCGTATTGGCCTAAGCAGCATGCCTTGGATGCCGAACACGGGCTGGATAACAATAAATGGTCATCCCATTTAGCCCAGTTTTCGGATACCAGACTGCACAGGGCATCCTCATCCCCACACCAAGATGCTCAGTACAATCCTACTGAACATATTCTTGGACCAAGGCCATTTTATTTGCACAGAATGTCATCATATCCCCAACAAGACACCCAATACAATCATACTGAGACAATTCATGTGCCTAAATCACCATTCATTCCATACCCTCCATCTTCAGTATCTCATTCTTCATCCGGTGGACCACATCACATGAACATACCATCTCCTCCCACTGCATTCCACATGCCTGCTTCTGCACAAAATGAGCTACCCTTTTCCCATCCCCATAATGGAGGTACACCTCCAGGGCCACTATTTGGTAGAAATCTGGTTCAGATGGGGTCACCAGGCTTATCAACTAACATTATGCAACAAAACCATGGTCTGAATAGTGGCCCAGTTCATGGTAATGGTGCCAGGATTACACCGGCTTTGATGGAGCATCCAAATGGGTTAATTACACCTCAAATGCAACCACCTCATCAGCAACATGGAATCCGCCCAATTCAACAGTCTTCACCACAGTTCTCACAACTTAATCCGCATATGCTTGGTCCCAGACATTCTTCACCACAAAACCTGCAGATGTTTGGTCCTCAGCATCCTCCATCACAAACAACGGGTAGGTTTGATGCAAATTTTGGGATGCCTGACTTGAGTGATCCAAGAGCAAGATCGATGTTGTACCACGGTAGGCAGGGTCAATTTCTTCCTCCCCAAGGTTTTGAGCTTGGCAGTATGAGGATGGATAATGGGTGGCCACGGTTCAGATCCAAGTACATGTCCACTGAAGAAATCGAGAACATTGCTAGGGTGCAGCAAGCAGCCACTCACAGCAATGACCCATACATTGATGATTACTACCACCAAGCTTGTTTGGCTACAAAATCAGCAGGAGCACACCTGAGGCACCACTTCTGCCCAACCTTGATCAGAGATCCATCTGCTCGTGCATGCAGCAAGGATGAGCCACATGCATATCTTCAGGTTGATGCTCTTGGAAGGCTCCCATTTTCATCCATCCGAAGGCCTCGTCCACTTCTTGATGTCGAAGAAGCCTCTACTCCAAGTGATAGCATTCCTGAAAAAACTGCTTCAAAAACTCTTGATCGGGAACCTATGCTTGCTGCTAGGATCACAATTGAAGATGGTCTTTGTCATCTACTTGATGTTGATGACATTAATCGTTTGCTGCAATTTAGCCAGCAGCAAGATGGTGGTTTGGAACTGACAAGCAGAAGACAGGCTCTCCTCGAGCAGCTGGCAGAATCCCTGCAGTTAGTTGATCCACTTGGACCTAGTAAGAGCGTGCCTCTATCGCCAAATGATGACCTGGTGTTTCTTCGCGTAATCTCTCTATCAAAGGGTCGAAAACTGCTTTCGCGTTACCTTGAACTTGTGACTCCAATCAGCGAGCTTGCAAGGATAGCTTGCATGGCAGTCTTTCGGCACCTAAGATTTATCTTTGGCAATTTGCCCTCGGACAGCAGTGCAGCTGCGTCAACAACTAAACTTGCGAGTGCCATATCCACCTGTATTCATCAGATGGAGTTGAGTGGCTTGAGTGCCTGTCTTGCAGCTACCGTGTGTTCGTCACTGCAGCCACCTCTTCGCCCCCTTGGATATGCCGCAGGGGATGGTGCCTCGGTCATCATAATGTCTGTCCTGGACAGAGCAACGGAGCTTCTCACCGATCAGCATGTGTCCTCTACCTACAGCATGCAGAATCGAGGCCTGTGGCAGGCATCATTTGACGCCTTCTTCAGGCTGCTTACCGAGTACTGCATGAGTAAATTCGATAACTTGGTTCATACAGCGCAAATGCAACCTTCTGCGGCGGCTGCGATAAGCAGAGAAATACCAGTAGAGCTGTTGCGTGCCAGCCTTCCTCATACAAATGAGCATCAGCGTAAGCAGTTACTCAATTTTGCGCAGCGGACTGTGCCCTTCAGCAGTGCTCAGAGTTCTCATGAATCTGGGGATAGACACACGGCATCAGGCGGTCCCAAGCTGAGCTGATCTGGAAAAATATGCTGAAGCATGAGTTTCTACTATACCTTTTACACCTATATGAACTTGATGTTTGTTTGCTAATGCTTATATGCCCATCAAAGAAGTGGTAAGCTCGTGATTAGCAATATGAATGGACAACAGACAACATCGAGAGGGTTGGAGCATCATCAACACGCTGCTGGTAATACAAGGCTCCATGTCTACTGTTGGCGGTTTATCATAGTACCATTTTTGGTTGCTTGTAGGGATATACCGTATGGTTTTGCACATAGTTTTGTATTTTAGGTAAGTTTCTTCTCTGGGCAGCCTGGGTTACTTTGCCCTAAGGAGGGAAACCTGGGCCTGCAATCTGTAGTTTACTGGTGGTTCAGGCGCCTGTTACTCTTGGAGACACCGTTTGATCGTTCTTCAAGGTCAGGTGCAGTGGTGTACATGGTCTGGTCGAGGTGGTATTTCATCAGTTTTGTAGCTGTGCAGTGCGCTGGGTCTTCTTCTCCTACCTACAGTATATGATTCCCTTGGCCTCCACAGACACACGTCTCTCTGAATTTACTGGAGAACGTTCTTCAGTTTGTGCAAGGCCACTTCCTGTACGAGGTTTGTTGTAAAACGGGCGAAGGCGAATGTTTGGGAAGGTACACTTCCCTTTTTGGCTGTACTCACGTATCTATGTCGAGTAAACCTGCAAATACCAGTGATGAATTTTGGATTTTACTGAAGGATAAATAAACGCTTCACGCACCGTCGATTGGTTGCACACCAGCACTCCTTGGCTTGTACAGGTTTTTTTTTTTTTTGACCTCGTAGCTCGTACTGAAGATTTCCTTTCCATTTTCTACGGAATGACCTATTCCGGCTGTTGTTCATATAGTGACTTTTCCAAGAGGGGAATCCGTCAGGGGAATCAGGTTTCTTTCGGTGTATTGACCTATCTACAATTCATTAATTCATTTGATAGGAGAATATGTAATCAGGACGTATCTGTCTGCTGACGTGCGTGTGTGCAATGTCTGACATATAGCCAAGCTAGTTAAATTAATGGACTACTCGGTTATTTTTTAAGCCTCAGAAATTTAACTCGCGTGTTGGATACGTTTTACGTGCAAGTCAAACTTTGTAAAGTTTGACTAAGAATATACAAAATAATATGAATATATATGATATAAAATATATATATATTATGAAAATATATTCCAAGACAATTCTAATAATATTAATTTGGCATCGTAAAATTTATAGTTATATCAAACTAGTTGGTCAAATATTGTACAGTTTGAATCTGATAAAATCTTATATAGGGAGTGCCTGCCCACAACGGCACGTGCAATACGGCTGGCCCTATACAGATTTGGCTCAAAAAAAATAGCAAATCTACAAGCCATATACATATTTGGCTAAAAAAAAAATAGCAAATCTACAAGCCCTATACAGATTTGGCTCAAAAAAATAGCAAATCTACAAGAATGGAAATTCAAAGGTTCACACACAAGTTCAGACCACCATCACGGGCCAATAGGCATCAAAGTTCGGCTGCCAAAGTAATATAGGCCGACATCGACCAAATGAAGAACGGTGCTACAATCGCCACCTTCGAGGTCATCATCACCCCTTGAGGGCGCCGACTCGGGTGTTGGCGCAGGCGCAGCCGATGCCAATGTTGGTGGATGTGTCGCCATCGTCGTGGGCTGTGTTGGTGCCGCGACTGAAATCCAAGGTGGCATGGAGTGCCGGCACTCCCAATGCGTCCCTTGCGTGTTGTGAGACCCTGGCGCATGGATTAATAGGAAACCCATACCAACAAGTTGCAACTTCTTTTCCAGAAGCTCGTTTGAAAAGAACTCTAAGGTTAAGCGTGCTTGGTCTAGAGCAATTCTATGATGGGTGACCGGCCGGGAAGTGGGTACCGGGTACACATGAGCGAGGACAAAGTGTGCAGAAAAGACTAGTGTTAGTCTGTAGGGTTAGTCTAGAGATCCTATTGAGCTGCCAGAAGTGACAACCGTCGGTCCGGAGTGACCGGGGATGTTACACGTATAGGGCCGACAAGTACGTGCAAGATATTCTATCGGGCTTAAAAAAATCATCGACTATATTGGGGCGCGCCGGCGAACCAAAATTTGGGTCGGCGGCCAATTGCCCTAGGAGGGGGGTGCTATGGAACCGTCGATGGAGATGCTCTACCACCATTCAATGGCGGAGCCAGCAGGGTGGAGCTCGCCCCACCCTAAGATTTGGCCCAACCCTTATTACATATATAAAAAAGAAGAAAAAATCCTAGCCCAAGTTAGGTCCGCCCCATCCTAATAAAATAGGCTAAATTCGCCACTGCCACACCCAATCGCCACTTTATGTGTTGGGTTTGTGTTGGAGTTGTCAGTTATTTTATTGGATTGCCGGGTTTGGCTATTAGGAACTATGTTCGGAGTTGTTTCTCTAGGGTCTCAACAGACCTATCTTGGCGCAGTTGGGGTCACCGGTGGAGTTGTATGTGTTAAATATCTAAGACTATTCATAGTGGGAGTAACATAGATGCTGCCTAAACATAAAAATATGACAAACAATTAATAAAAAAAGAGACAAATAGAATAACATAAATATGTTACCATCATATTACATTTCTCAATGCAAAATAAGTCTATAAAGTAATAAGTGAGACTTTCTATATTACTTTCGGCGCATATCATACTAGCTCCATTCTAAGGGCCAGTTCTTTTGGCAGCTTAAAAAATAAGCTGCCCCCTACCCAGCTTCTCTCATAAGTCACATGGCTTATTAGTCGAAGCTTCTCAATTAGTTATGAGATAATTATTTTGGAAGCCCTAACTAATAAGCCGAGCGGCTTATGAGAGAAGCTGGGAAGATGGCAGCTTATTTTTTAAGCCGCCAAAAGAACTGGGCCTAAGAAGATATACTTTCGGCACCATTGTGCTGCGTTTGGTTTGGAGTTTGCGTCACCTAATCCACCCGCGGCTTGACGGGGCTTCTAATCCTTGGTATCTCAATTTTGTTCTTTTATCCAATTATAATTAAATACTTTTTTTATGAAACCTAGTACAAATGCAGTCGTTCACAAACACGTACATATACTTATTCTAGGAAAGCATAACCTACCTTTACGAGTACTTTCGAGAGACTAAGTTGATAGACTGATCCGGTAGGTTTTATAATTGATACAGTCACCACAGACATTTCGCTGTCGACGAAAAGGTCATCTCCTACTAAAAGATATTCCGTCTTTTACGAGACATTATTGGTCGTCAAATCTAGAATTTGAACTTGTTGTACCGGAGGTTGGTTCTCCAGATTGTCCCCATGTCTGACCTTTTCGTTTGCAGGTAGCATTTCGGCCATGCACGGATACGAAACCAAGTCCATGCTTTGGCTCGCCATTTCTTTTGGCATCCTGTTCCAACACGGCGACACAGACGAATGGTACTATTAGAGTACTTATAGTACAAGAGAGAGGGGCGAGATAGTGTACAATAACAGAATACACATGAGAGTAGCGCGCAGGGCGCGGGAACGTGCGCGCACCGGACGCGGCGACGTGCGCTCCAGGCGTGAGACTAGGTCGAGGCCGTTCCGGGCTGAGATGACCGTTCCAACAGCGACGCCCCTACATAAGCTAGCAGTAAGCATCATCAATGGCAATGACACCGCGCGCCGGAGCAAATTAGATCCGCGCGCCTGCAAAGACGACGTCACCGCACACATCACAAATCTCACGCGCCGCCATGTCGTCGTTGTCATCGTCCAGCTCCAAGGCGAAGAGGTCATCTGGCCTCCATGGACCGAGGCCGCAGCCGCCGAGCGTGTCCACCCGGCCGTCCAAGAAACCCCGCCTGGGCGGCGCCTGCGCACCAGCTGGGCCGGTGATCGTGTACGAGCGCCCGCCGACGGTCATCTACGCCGGGCCGGACGAGTTCAGGTCCGTTGTGCAGAGTCTCACGGGTCAGCAACCGACGTTGCCAGAGCCCGAGGCGACGTCCGGAGCTAGGGATGACGGCGGGACCTCGACGTCGGCGGCCGCGGAAGATTTGGTTCTCACGCATGGGCGGCAGCAGCAGCTTGCGCCTTGTGCTGGTGACGATGCATCGTCGCTCCTGTCCCCGAGCAGCATATTCTCCCCGGCCACGACGAGAGCTCATCAGCTGAGTGCTAATTTGTTCGGACCAGCTTGGGAAATCAATTGAAGATTTAGGTGATGACCTTGCAAGAAGGTTCATCTGCACGCTAGATGTGTAACTAGTTTTAAGTTTGTTCATTGATTACAATGAAGTTTGAAGTTTGAACTTGCCTGAATTCTGAACTCGAGAAATCTGAAGTGATGTACAGTTTCAAATTTTAGTTGCTTAAATATTTTAGGCACGACTGAAATCACTGAAAAAATCGAAACATCATAGGAGTAATTTCTTTTGTCGCATGCATGGAGGGTTTCAAGCCGGCTCTTGATCTCAGCCAGGACAACATTCTCGTGGAAACGGATAGCTTGGAGATGGTGACAATGGTAAGAAGTACCACTCACTACAGGACGCCGTCTGATGGACTGCGGACGTTATCTACTTTAGTTTGTCGTGCGGTGGTCCGATTTTTGCCGTGTAAATTATCTTGGGCGCACGGTAAAGGTTCGTTGTCGAGCGAGACGTTGTCGTCCGAGCTTTGCCGTGCGGCGGTGCACAGCAACGGCTTTGCCGTGTATGATACATGGCAAAGAACTGTTTTCCTATAGTGACTGCAGATAGATCTTGTCTTGGAAATCTTGTGGTGGATCTCCGGTCATTATTTTCTTCAGATAGCATTGTATCTATACTAAGATCCTTAGGTTGCAGATTTTGCTAGTCAAGTAATTAGCTAGATTTGGTATATTGGAGGATAGAACGTTGTTTGTTAGGGTCGGCTTCTCTTGCTGAGTCTTATCCTTTGGAACTACAACAAAACTACAATTTGATTAATACAATCCCTTTTATCCTCAATTTATTTTTTTACCTTCTTTTAAAGAAAAGGTCAACAACATTAGTTTAGAATACGGTTACAAACCTAAATCCACGACGATAGATCATAGTGCGATTACAAGCTCAAGTTCGATCTCAACATGTTCCCCCACACATACCCTCTCATACATGTTGGATCAAAACAAGTAATAAAAAACGAGGGTACACAATATGCATCTATTAATACATCTCACACATAATAGAAATCCAATCTCTATCAACTCATAGAATAAACATCCACCGCATAGAAATTACATAGATGCCCATAATCATGTTGGGTAGCTCATATGATACTAGAACAATGATAAATCAAGAGAGAAATAGATCAAGCTACTACCATAAAACCATAGTCCAAAGGTGGACTACTCCCTCTTTATCATGGTGATGAAGCCAGATATGTTGGAGAAGGTAGAGATCCCACCGGCGGTTCTTTCGGTAGTGGTTCCCACTCCAATCTTCACTGGTTCTGTCTCTGTTTCGGTATTTCTGTATTTCTGCGCCGCCTCCTTCGAGATCGTCTCGAAGGGTCTTTTTATAGGCGTTTTTAGGTCAAGACTTTGAGGCTGAGTTGAAGACGGATGACTGCGGAGGCTCGAGTAGGGAACAACCTATGATGGCCCAACCCAGGATGGGGCCCATGCCACCTGGGCTCGTTTGGGCCTCGGGCCTCCCCTCCCGTGGTTCTTGTGCTCCAGATACTTCTCTTCGTGAAAAAATAGTCCTCGAAAAATCCTAGGTCTATTTGACTTTGTTTAGGTACCTGAAACTTAAAAACACGCAAAACCGTTTTTTCTGTCCTACAAAGCTATAAACCAAATAAAGGGGATCATGGATAAACTTCGATAAATCAATATAAAACATGCATATAACATCATATAAGTTGCAAATATGTGGAAACATGTATTAATAAACTACAAATTTCATATATGCATTTTGCATGCATCGTACCCTGAACCCGGTAGTATCAGAAAGAGCTCCCAGCTCGACCTTCACACTAATAGTGTATATTGTATCCTTCCCCATTGAAGAATAGTTGAATTGACTATTTGACCCGATCTAGGTGCCTACATTGAAAGTGCATATGCACAGGGGACTTGAATAATGACAGCTCATTGAGGACCAGTGACTTGCCCACCATTATTATACCTTCCATCAACTTGTTGACGAACTTCAGTTCCCTTGGCATACCATCCAGTTGTACCCAAACCTTTTCCAAGAAAACTGCCTATTTTGGCTCGAGAAATGCCTTAAGAATCTTTGCATCCACAACTTCCAAGGGAGATGGATTTTTCCACTACGTGTGTACATCTGCAGTGTTTCGTGAGAAGGGAATTTCACCATGTATTCCTTCTTGGAGACCCTCTGAACCTCCTAGTCCCAGCTCCCTTACATAAGGTGCTTTAGTTATGCGTCCACTTCATCAACGGTGACAACGGTTCTCCCTGGAACGCTATCGTGGCCATTTGAACCTCCATATGTGTGACTGGTATCTCTGATGGTTCCACTTCTACGCAGTAGAAGTCGCGGTCGGGGAATGCATGTCGCATGGTCACCATCCGTATCTCCTCCCCTAGTCGGGAAGTTGGCCGACGTGTGGCCCTCCTTCTTGCAGATCACGAGGAGAGGATCAAATGTGCAACCGGATTGGAAGTGGCTAGGCAACCACATTTTTAGCACTTTGCTTTGCTAGCCCCAATCGTGACTCTAGGCCCCTCCACCAAGAGGTGCTGCTTCACCAGCATGCATCCTTGATCTCCATGTTTGACCACCTTTCCTTTCCTGCTTCCCTCTGCCTACCTTCACCTCCCTGGTATCAGTCTTGGCGAAGTTGTTGTTGCCCAGCTTGAGTTGCTTCCGCCTTCTTATTTTTCTTCCTCTCTTCCCTCTTCTCCTCCACCCACCATGGGGAAGAAGACTCCAATCTTTTATACCATGCCCATGCCAGCGAGCTTGCTGCTCCTCCAACAATTGGTTCATATTCGCCTCCTCCAACCTTCTCCACTCTCCCCTATTGTATTCCTCATAGTTTGTCTTTGGCATGCACTCGTATCTGCTACCAAGATCCATGCATACTGCCTCCGCAAAAGAGTGGTTAAGAGGTGGTGGATCTGGGATCTACACTAGGGTTCCAACTTGTTCTGTTTTCCCTACCGTGGTACTTCTCTAGAAGTAGCAAGAAACTCTAGGGAGGAATCAAGTGATTCCATCAGTATCTAGAGCGAGATACTTATCCCTCATGGCCTCCCCTCGTGTTGCTGGGATTTGGGCCATGATTGAAGGGTTTCGCAACATAGTAAATCAAAAATTTCTACGGATGCGAACGGGAAAAGCCAAGATCTAATCTAGGAGATGCAAACAACGAGAGGGATATATGATATCTTCATACCCTTGAAGAAATCGCACAGCGGAACGTTCAACGGAACGTGGTTGATGTAGTCGTACTAGCCTTCTCCTCGCGATCCGATCAGATCCAACGCCGCAAGTGGCGACGCCTTCGAGAGATGCACACGTACGGCACCTCAATGTCTCCTCCTTCCTCGGTCTAGCAAGTGGGGTGGAGAGATAGATTGGATCTACAACACGACGGCGTGGTGCAAAGGTGGAGAGTTTCTGCGGCAGGGCTTCGCCTACGCGCAGTCGGGAGAGAGAGAGAGAGGAGGGCAGCAACTAGGCGGTAGGGTTTGAGGAGGTGTGTGGGGAGGGTGCGCCCCTGCCCTCTTTATATAGAGGGCTGGCCGGCTGCCCTTGCCGCTCCTCCAAACCATAGGGCCGGCGGCCACATGGGGTGGAGTGGGGGGCAAGTTTCCCCCCTTCTAGAAGCTCTCCCTAGGGTTTCCCCTAGGGCTTGGCCGGCTGGGCCTATGGGGCCTTGTGCCCCTGGCCCAATGCGGCCAGGGCACTCCCTCGTAGGCCCACGCCCCCTCCCGACAAGTGGGGCCACGTTGGTCCCACTCCAGAAGCTTCTAGAACCTTCCGGTACAATACCGAACATCCTGAAACAATTCCGAAATCCAAAAACTGCTTTCCCTTATATGAATATTATTCTCTAGACCATTCCAGAACCTCTCGTGATGTCCTGGATCTCATCCGAGACTCCGAACAAAAACTCATAAACCAATTATCCATTCTATCCTAGCATCGAGACATGTTAAGTGTGTGACCCTACGGGTTCGAGAATATGCAGACATGATCTTTTACCAATAATCAACAGCAGGATCTGTAAACCCATATTGACTCCCACATATTCATCGATGATCATATCAGATGAACCACGATGCCAGGATTCAATTAATCCCATATATATATTCCCTTCGTCACACGATATTTACTTGCCCGAGATTCGATCGTTGGCATCGGCATACCTAGTTCAATCTCGTTCACAGCAAGTACTTTACTTGTTCCGTAATCCGATATCACTTTGTGATTAACTCCTTAACCACTTGATTGCAAGTGGTGTTGATATCGATTACCGAGTGGGCCCGAAGTATATCTATCCGACTTGGGAGGGACAAATCCCATCTCGATACATACAACCCAACAAGTACTTTCCAATCACCTGAGAGACACCTTTATGATCACCCTCTCATAGGATGACGTTTGATGACCTCAAAGATTTCTTCCGATACCAGGGAGTTGCATTATCTCATGGTCTAAGGAATACAATATTTGACATAAGAAAAAGCTTCGCAAAGATGAACACGATGACACGATCTAATTGCTCTGCTTTATTTGGGTCTGTCCATCATATCATTCTCCCAATGACATGATCTCATTATTAATCGACAACTCATGTCTATGGTTAGGAAACCTTAACCATCATTAAGCAATGAGCTAGTCCATAGAGGCGTACTAGGGACACGGTGTTGTTCATAAACCACACAAGTATCAAAGTTTCCGCTTAATACAATTCTAGCATGGAATATAAACTTTATCATGAACAAGAATTATAATAATAACATCTTTATTATTGCCTCTAGGGCATAATTCCAATAGTCTCCCACTTGCACTAGAGTCAATATTCTAGTTTACATCTGGCAACAATCTAACACCCATGGCACTAAGGTGCTGATCATGTTTTGCTCGTGGAAGAGGTTTAGTCAACGGATCTGCGACATTCAGATCCGTATGTACTTTGCTAATCTTCAGATCTCCATCTGTTATATAATCTCGAATTATATGAAACTTGCGGTTGATATGCTTGGTCTTTGGATGATATCTTGGTTCCTTAGCCAGTGCTATGGCACCAGTGTTGTCACACAATATCTCCAGTGGGTCCAAGGAACTTGGAACCACACCAAGCTCAGTGATGAAGTTCCTGATCCAAACTCCTTCACTTGACGCTTCTGCAGCAGCCATGTTGTAACACCCTCAGAATCGGCCCTATGCAAGTTTTAGCGAAACCCGCCAAACCCGCATAGAAACGATTCAAAGGTGCCCACCAAGCACTTTCGTGCGGGTGGAAAACGAAGTAATAACATTACACAACAGTCCTCGATGGAACCCACAGAACAGATATATATATACAACTACGACTCGAAGAGTCAAGAATACAGATATACAGTACAAAGATCCAAATCACCTTGAAAATGATACAGCGTCTGACTACGGACAATATGAAAATGGGGCTAAGAGCCCTAAAGAATAACCAATGGCGTCCATAACCCTGCCCAGGCCAAGCCGGAAGGGTAACCCTGCTAACGACGTCGATCTCAAAACCTGCTTAAACAAAAGGGGTGCCGGCAAAGGGCAAAGGAAAAAGAGAGAGCGGTCGATCGAGGCCGACACATGAGGCTAGAATTCGGCGGTCCTCGCCTACATGGTATGGTGGAATGAAGCGGCAGCGGCAGCATGCACTAAACAACCTATAGAGACTCGATACAAATAGCGGCTATCAGAGAGAGGTAAGAAAGACCTATCCGGAACCAACCTGATACTACCACCAAACATACCCACCCTGGTATTCCCCCTCGAGACCAAACGAGGAAGTCAACCGAGGAACTCACACAGTTGGCAGTTTTATTTATTCAGTTATCGTTGCAGCAATTACTAGTCAAATATAGATAGTCATCCAGATAAAATAAGCAGTGGGCACTTTTATTTAACCATTTCATTGTAGTTGCAACACTTACTAGTCAGATACAATTAACATGAGATATCCCAAAACCCAGCAGTTGTTGGTACTTTTATTTAGCCATTCCGTTGTAGTTGCAATACTTACTAGTCAGATACAATGGTCGCAAGCGACAACCCAAACAAGCAATTGTTGGCAGTTTTATTTAGCCATTCCATTATAGTGAAGCTGATTACTAGTCATTATAAAGTCAAATTTATAGCACTACTTTAGTTATAGTTGTCTATGATCGAGATACTGTGCTCCAAGTCGTCCATAACCGCGGACACGACTTTCAGAAAGTTTTACCCTAGGGTGCACAAATAGCAACACACACTCGATCAACCTCGGAAAACCAAATCAAAACCCAACGAGGCCTTCACGACAAAGCAATCACAGGATTGAAATATTTGGGGCCACCCATTGAGTACACCATAACGAAGTTAGTGACTCGAGACGGACTCAAGGTTTGCGCCATGGTCGTAAATGACTGGAACCCAAAAATGTGACTGGGCTTGTCGATACAGCGAAAACACTCCGCTTACCTAACAAGACAGTGCTCCTCGCACAATCGTAATAAAGCGAAAAGCATGGCATAAGTACAGATAGTAAATAAAACCTCAAACTAGTTTGTGGCCCCAAGAAATAAGAATGAATCAAGCTCTGGCTCGGGGTCCCATAATCCTCCGGATGTGGATAGCGAATATTCAAGGAACAGTATCAAGTACTCGGGTCCCACGGGACACAAGTGGACGTTAAAAACCAAATAACATCTATTGCCCAATGCGTTTCCTGCATTTACCTACTTCAATTTTAGTTATTAAACAATAATTAAAGTTATGATCATCTCCAACATTAAACATGCGGCAACACTCCAACAACTGTGGTACTTGACGACACGCAACGGCACTTGAGCAAGCGACTACGACGCGCATGTCCAACTATCTACCAAACAACAGGTAATAGGAGGTGTCCAAGGCAATATAAGGCTGCAAGGGATATCACGGGTACGAAAACTAGAGCAACGCAACACAGATAGCAATAGATCAATAGGAGGGAATAAATACTATAAAAGTAAGATAGGTAGAAAGGGGGAGATGCTCGCCTGAAAAACATTGCCGAAGGTTCAACCGAAGATCGGGTCGACACTCGCATCAACTCAACGGCCTTATCCGCGAAGAACCAAAACACTATAATAAACACCGGATGCAATATTTAATACAACGGCGGAAGATCGGGCATGATGCATGTATGATGCATGACATGGCAAAGGTGCGATGCGATTAGGTCATATTAAGCGGAACCGGGGTCCCGATATTTAATTAGCCGGTTCAAGTTATTTATCTACCCCGCAAATTAAATGTTGGATTAGCAAGACAAAACATGGCTTCGGTTCGCTATGCCAATTTAAATGAAGTCCGGAATAAGACAAAGATATCTCGCATACCGACTCCATATTTAATTATGCGGTGAATCGGCATAATGCCCCCAAACCACAGACAAGCATGCATGCATGAAGAATTTAATATGCACAAGATCAATATCATATATTATAAGAATAGGGGTCTCGGATAAAGGGTCACACATTAGGGTTCGGCGAACTTGGTTCGGGGTGCGGGGTTCGGTCTCAGGGTTCAGGGTTCGACGGGATCGGTCTTCGAAGGTCGGTTGCAAGATGAAGAGCTTGGCGTTCCAGGGAGAAGGACTTGGTGCGGCGTCGGGGCGCATCAGATCCGCCCTGGTCGGTGCCGATCTTGACGTCACGAAGATCTTGTCGGGACCTCGTATCGGGTCGGTCTTGGCGTTCGGGAGGAAGAACTTGGCGTCCGGGAAGGGGTACTTGTCACACCGGGGTCTCGGTGTCCTCGGATCCGAATAGGAGGTCTTGGCGCGGCACCGGGTACGGTTCATCTGGTTCGGCTTCCCACGTATCTCGTCTCGTTTGAGGAACCCATGCGTGCCAGCCCAAGATTCGTGATAGAAGCGACCACACGAGGCTGTGACAGGAACAAGATACAACAAACCCCTGTACACACGGATGCAAAACAACGCTGCAGGGGAAAAGAAAACGGCTGCAGCACGCTACCAACAAGGCCAGGAAGCTTGTCCGGAGGCGTGCTCGACTAGATTGCAGCACAGCAGGATGAACGTGAGGCGTCGAGGCGGCCAAACGGAGACGCGCCGATTGCGGCCGGGTCAACTGCAGGGAGGTGGAGGCGGCATCGGCAGAGGCACGCCCAGGCTCGCGCTGCCAGGAGGAGGTCGTGTGGGACCTGCTGCTCGCGGGAGAGGGTCGCAGCAGGGCAGGCTCGCAGGGGCGCTGACGGGGAGAGCCGGTGGCCGGTCGGGAGCGGCGAAGGAGAAGGGAGTCCCAGGCGGCGGCGGTGAGGACGAGGCCAGGCTCCACGGCGGAGGCTGATGGCGTCGGGGACCTCGCGGAACGGCGGAAGAGCGTCCAGGAAGGAGGTAGGGAGGCGGGCTCAACCGCGGCCCCACTACTGGGACGGAAGGCGCCTGAGGCGGCAGGCGGCGTGAGGCGGCTGGCTCGGCGACGCAGGGGAGGAGAGGGGTGGTCGAGGCAACAGCGGTGGTTGGTGAGCAGGCGGCGGCGGGCTCGGCTGAGGAGCTCGGCCGAGGAGGAGGCGGAGGCGCCATGGCGAGGCGAGCTCGAAGGGAGGGTGGTCGCGGAGGCTGACGGCAGGGTCGAGGCGGGGCCGCGACCGGAGAGAGGGAGGCGGGGCTTGCGGTCCCTGACGGTGGCGGAGGTGAGGACGAGAGGAGCGGGGCGCGATGGGGATTGGGCCAGAGGGAGTGGTGGCGTGCGGGAGTTACAGAGGAAGTAGAGGAGCGAGGAGCGGTGAGGGGATCGCGTGCGAGCGACGCGAGGAGGGTAGGGTGGTGGGGCCAGGGAGTGGGTCCAGGGCAGGGGAGCGGGTTGGGTGTGGGGAGTGAGGGATCTGGGGATGTGGACAGGTGGGGTCGGTGTGGGGCCCAGGGCGGTTCAGGAGGGGACGTGTGGGTGGGGCGTGCGTTTGGTTGGGGCAGGCGGGAGTGGTCGGTGTGGTTGGGGTCTGGGGAAGTGGGGAGTGGGGTGAGGGAGGTGGGGGTAGGATGGGTGAGGTGGCGGGCACTGGTTGGAGGGAGGATAGGGCCAGGGTGAGGTGGCGACCAGTGATAGGAGGGGGTGATGTGGAGGGGGGCTGGGTAGACTAGGTTGGGTAGTTTTAGGATTAGATATTTTAGACTAGGGTTTTCTTTTATTTAAAATAAATTTTGTAAATAGTTTTAGATGAATAAAAGATCCGGCTGGACCGTCGGTTTGGTTTGAACAAAAAAGGGGGAGGATATTAATATAGAAAACAAAGTAGGTCTTTTAGCAAAATAGTTTTAATCGAATAGATGCATGCTGATGTCATGATGATGCACAACACAAAATGCCAAGCGATTTTCTAGTAGTGGAATTGCGGGATGCCACACATGTATTCCGCTTCTACTGTAGATCCCGCGATCACGCTTTGCTTGCAGCTTCTCCAGCTCACAGCTCCTCCATTCAAAATATAAACGTATCCTTTCTGAGATTTAGAATCATCCTTGTCGGTGTCAAAACTAGCATCGACGTAACCTTTTAGGACGAGCTGCTCATCACCTCCATAGACCAAGAACATTTCTTTAGTCCTATTTAAATACTTTAGGATGTTCTTCATGGCTGTCCAGTGTTCCACTCCTGGATCACTTTGGTATCTACTCGTCAAACTAAGAACATTGGACACATCCGGTCTAGTACACAGAATGACATACATGATAGAACCTATGGACGAGGCATAAGGCACTTTGCTCATAGCTTCTCTATCGTTTACCGTAGCTGGACACTGAGCCTTGATCAATATCTTACCTAACAACATAGGCACTGAACCTTTCTTTGCCTTATCCATTCTGAACCTTTTCAGAACTTTGTCTAGGTATGTACTTTGGCTTAAAGCTATCAGGCGTCTTTGTCTATATCTATAGATTTTGATGCCTAATATATAAGCAGCTTCCCCTAGGTCTTTCATTGAAAAACATTTGTTCAAATAACTCTTCACATCGTTAAGCATATCAATGTCATTTCCAATAATCAATATGTCATCCACATATAGTACTAAAAATGTCACTGAGCTCCCACTCACTTTCTTGTAGATACAAGCTTCGTAGCAATTTGGAACAAATCCAAAGCTCTTGATCACTTGATCAAAACGAAGGTTCCAACTCCGAGATGCTTGCTTCAGTCCATAAATGGAAAGCTGAAGTTTGCACACCTTATCAGCATCCTTAGGATCGACAAAACCTTCGGGTTGCATCATATACAACTCTTCATCAATGTTGCCATTGAGGAACACAGTCTTGACATCCATCTGCCATATTTCATAATCATGAAACGCAGCAATTGCTAATAAAATCCTAATGGACTTAAACATCACTACGGGGGAGAAAGTCTCATCGTAGTCAACACCTTGAACTTGTCGAAAACCTTTCATGACAAGTCGTGCTTTATAGATAGTAACATTACCATCCGCGTCCGTTTTCTTCTTGAAAATCCATTTGCACTCAACGGCCATTCGGTCGCTAGGAGGGTCCACCAAAGTCCATACTTGGTTTTCGCTCATGGATCCTAATTCGGATTTCATGGCCTCTAGCCATTTCTCAGAGTCTGGGCTCATCATTGCTTCCTCATAGTTCGCAGGTTCACCGTTGTCTACTAACAAGACAGTCAAGACAGGGTTACCGTACCACTCAGGAGGGGCACGTGACCTTGTCGACCTGCAACGTTCAGCAGCAACATCGTTCGAAGTTTCATGATCCTCATCATTAGCTTCCTCTCTTGTTGGTGCAGACGGCACTGGAACAATTTCAGGTGTTGCGCTACTCTCCAACTTGAGAGAAGGTTCAATAACCTCGTCTAGCTCTACCTTCCTCCCACTCACTTCTTTCGAGAGAAACTCCTTCTCAAGAAAGGATCCATTCTTTGCAACAAACACTTTGCCTTCGGATCTATGGTAGAAGGTATACCCAATCGTTTCCTTAGGGTATCCTATGAAGACGCATTTCTCCGCTTTGGGTTCGAGCTTGTCCGGCATCAACTTCTTGACGTAAGCTTCGCATCCCCAAACTTTAAGAAACGACAACTTAGGTTTAGCACCAAACCATAGTTCATACGGTGTCGTCTCAACGGATTTAGATGGTGCCCTATTGAAAGTGAATGCAGCGGTTTATAATGCATAACCCCAAAATGATAACGGCAAATCTGTAAGAGACATCATTGATCGCACCATATCTAATAGAGTACGATTCCGGCGTTCAGACACACCATTGCGCTGTGGTGTTCCGGGTGGCGTGAGTTGCAAAACGATTCCGCTTGCTTTAAGATGCGTGAGAAAATCATAACTCAAATATTCACCTCCACGATCGGATCATAGAAATTTAATTTTCCTGTTACGATGGTTTTCCACTTCGTTCTGAAATTCCTTGATCTTTTCAAATGTTTCAGATTTATGTTTCATTAAATAGATATACCCATATCTACTTAAGTCATCAGTAAAAGTGAGAAAATAGCGATATCCACCGCGCGTCGAAACACTCATTGGTCCGCATACATCGGTATGTATGATTTCCAACAAGTCCGTTGCTCGATTATCTGGGAGAACGGATTTTGATCATCTTGCCCATGAGGCATGGCTCATACGTGTCAAATGATTCAAAATCAAGAGACTCAAAGTCCATCGAATGGAGTTTCTTCATGCGTTTTACACCAATATGACCTAGACGGCAGTGCCACAAATAAGTAGTATTATCACTATCTACCTTGCATCTCTTAGCCTCAATGTTATGGATGTGTGTTTCATTGCTTTCGAGATTCAGAAGAAATAAACCATTCATA
This sequence comes from Avena longiglumis, assembly GCA_030063025.1. Classification (NCBI taxonomy): domain Eukaryota; kingdom Viridiplantae; phylum Streptophyta; class Magnoliopsida; order Poales; family Poaceae; genus Avena; species Avena longiglumis. The sequence continues at coordinate 423,030,586 of CP125976.1, read as the reverse complement.
GCAGGTGCATCACCATAAAAGATGTTACTCATATAAATAGAACAACCATTATTCTCCGATTTAAATGAATAACCGTATTGCAATAAACACGATCCAGATATGATGTTCATGCTCAACGTAGGCACATAATAACATTTATTAAGGTTTAAAACTAATCCTGAAGGTAAAACTAAGGAGAGTGTGTCGACGGCCATCACATCAACTCTTGATCCGTTGCCAACGCGCATCGTCACCTCATCCATTGCTAGTCGCCGTCTATTCCGTAGCTCCTGTTTCGAGTTACAAATATTAGCAACTGAACCAGTATCAAATACCCAGGCACTACAACAAGCGCTAGTAAGGTAAACATCAATAACATGTATATCAAATATACCTTTAATGGTGCTAGCCTTCTTGTCCGCTAAGTACTTCGGACAGTTGCGCTTCCAGTGACCCTTGTCCTTGCAATAGAAGCACTCAGTGTCCGGCTTAGGTCCAGACTTGAGCTTCTTCTTAGCAGGGGCAACGCGCTTGCCGCTGCCTTTCTTGAAGGACTTCTTTGCACCCTTACCTTTCTTAAAGCTGGGGGGCTTCTTGACCATCAACACATGATTATCTTTCTTGATGTCCACCTCCGCAGCTTTCAGCTTAGCGAAGAGCTCAGTGATCGTATCAGTGGAACCAATCTGATTATGAGTAACTACAAAATCTTTGTAGCTAGGAGGGAGTGATTACAGAACTCTGTCAATCTTGAGTTCTTCTAGAATCTTGCAGTCCAGTTGCTCAAGACGTTGAGTGTAGCCCGACATCTTAATGGCGTGCTCACTAACGGAACTCCCTTCCTCCATCTTGCAGTTAAAGAATTTCTCAGAGATCTCATATCTCTCAGAACGGGCCTGAGTCTGAAACATGGTTTTCAGTTCCTCAAGAATCTCAAAGGGCCCGGCGAACTCCTCAAAACGATTTTGAAGGTCCGATTCCATAGCAAACAACATGGTGCTCTTAATCACACCATAATCATCTTTGCGTGACTGATAAACAGCTTTTTCATCACCTAGCGCTTTCTCAAGGACATAGTCCTTTTGTCCGCCAGCGAGAATGATTCTCAGATTGCGGAACCAGTTGGTGAAGTTAGACCCATTGTTCTTAAGCTTTTCTTTCTCAGCAAAAACGTTGAAGTTGAAGTTGGACTTAGCCATTTGATCTACAAAATTTGCAAGTACAATTTAGACTATGTTCACGATAACTAGTTCAAATTAATCAAATTACTAGATGAACTCCCACTAAATTCAACATCCCTCAAGTTGTTTAGTGAACATGATCCAAATTCACCACACCTAATCCGATCTTTACGACAAGAGATGTGGTTTCAATGGTGGACAACAAAGTGTCGATAATATCATTCATATGACTCATGCTTAACCTTTCGGTTCGTGTGTTCCGAGGCCATGTCTGTACATGCTAGGCTCGTCAAGTCAAACCCAAGTATTTCCGTGTGTGCAAAACTGGCTTGCACCGTTGTATGTGAACGTAGAGTTTATAGCACCCGATCATCACGTGGTGCTTGAACACGACGAACTTTCGCAACGGTGCATACATGGGGAGAACACAGTTTTATCTTGATCTTTAAGTGAGGAATCATCTTATAATGCTACCTTCGCGATCTAAGCATAATAAGATACATAAAAGGATAAACATCACATGCATATAATTTTATGTGACATGGTATAGCCAATCTCCGCACAATGATCTCCATCTTGTGCATGCCAGCATGATCTCCATCACTCCACCATGATTGCCTCCACCACGAATAGCAACTACAACTATTGCTAACTACTTAGCGATAAAGTAAAGCTATTACATGGCGTATAAGAAGTTGACACATAGGTCATACACAATTATAAAGACAACCATATGGCTCCTGCCGGTTGTGTACTCATCGACATGCAAGTCGTGAAATATTACAAAACATGATCATTGCATACAACATACACATCACATCTTGGGCCATACCATATGACAGAAACACTCCCTACAAAAACAAGTTAGACGCCTCTACTTTGTTGTTGCATGTTTTACGTGGCTTATGGGAGTAACAAGCTAAGAACGATTCTTACCTATGGAAAGCCACAACGGTGATATTATGGTTGCCAACATCCGGTGTAAATCCCATGACAACTATAGTGAGAGAAACTGGCATCCACCAGCTGCATGTGTGGAACAAGCCACACGTCAAGTGCGGAGCCGGTCTCGCGAACGAGGTCGCGTAAAGTTGGCCCGGACCGCTTCGATCTCACTATCCCACGTCATAAGAAGTACACAACAAGAGGCTTGCAACAGAAAACATCAACGCCCGCAACAAGCATGTTGCGTTCTACTCGTGAAACACATCTACGCATAGATCTAGCTCTGATACCACTGAAGGGTTTTGCAGCATAGTAAATCAAAATTTTCTACGGATGCGGATGGGAAAAGCCAAGATCTAATCTAGGAGATGCAAACAACAAGAGGGATAGATGAGATCTTCATACCCTTGAAGAAATCGCACAGTGGAACGTTCAATGAAACGTGATTGATGTAGTCGTACTAGCCTTCTCCTCCTCGCGATCCGATCCGATCCAACACCGCAAGTGGCGACGCCTCCGAGAGATGCACACGTACGACACCTCGACGTCTCCTTCTTCCTCGGTCCAGCAAGTGGGGCGGAGAGATAGATTGGATCTACAACACGATGGCATGGTGCAAAGGTGGAGAGTTTCTGCGGCAGGGCTTCGCCTACGCGCAGTCGGGAGAGAGAGAGAGAGAGAGAGAGAGAGAGAGAGAGAGAGAGAGGAGGGCAGCAACTAGGTGGCTAGGGTTTGAGGAGGTGTGTGGGGAGGGTGCTCCCCTGCCCTCTTTATATAGAGGGGCTGGCCGACTGCCCTTGCCCCTCCTCCAAACCCTAGGGCCGGCGGTGTAGCATCCCAATTGTCTAACATTTGTAATGCTACTGGGTTTAGTAATATAATGGCTACTTCCTACATATAATTGTTGCATCATCATGTTATCATGCTCATGTCATCATGCCACCTTGCATTGGAGCATCATACAAAAACCCTTTTTGTTTTGGTTCTTATCTCATATGCATTATTATTTGTATTTGCCTCTTGATATTGTATTTGGTTCTTGATATATTGTTAAATGCCCAAGTTGATAAGAGATAGGGTGGGTCCAATCCTACAAGTTCTTTTGCTTGACCCTTACTCCAACTTTGGAGGATGCAAATAAATAAATGCCATGAGATATTATTTTGTTTTCACAAGATAAAACCTAGTATTTAATGCATTTGCATGGGCCATGCAACCATCACCAACTTTGGTCATCTCTTGGTTCTATTTGAATCTTGGAGGGGATCAAATCCTATCTAGCTCTCTACCTCTTTTCCATGCTTGATCTTGTGTTGGGTCATGTTACCACCTCACCCTCTCTCTTCTTGTCTAGTTCTTGCTTGAGCTTGTTTTGTTGCTCTTGCTTGAGCTTGCCAAGGGAACCTATCATCCCATCCTCTACACCACATCTCCCTCTCTACCCCATCACCACCTTTTCTTCTTTTCTCTTTTGGCCATCTTGTTTGAGCTTGGGTTGATCATGCTTGATCTAATCAAGGCACCAATTCATCTCTCTCTCTTACCCTCTAGCTAAGATCCTACCCTATCACCATACCCCCATCTAACCCAAAACCCTACCCCCTCTTAAACCATCCCCCATCCATGCATGATCATGTGGGCATGCCCAAACCCTAAACTTCCCCTCTCTCTTTTCATCTCAAAACCCTAGCCACCCTTCCCCTAGGCCGAGCCAACTTTTCCTTCTCCCTCCCCTCTCTCTACCATGCTGCCCCACCTAGCTACCCCAACCCTGGTTCCAACCTAACCGAGGCTCCATACCCGAGCCCCCTCTAACCCTAGCTTCTAACCCTAGATCCCACCCGAGCGCCTCCCCTCTTCTCTCTTCTCTCTTCTCTCTCTGCCGGCGTGCCCCACCACGAGCTCCCTCCTCCCTGGCCCACCTGGCAGCCCCCCACCGTCCTTGCACCACCTCCCTGGCCCCATGCTGAGCACGTGAGGGAGAAGGTGGCAAAAGGTGGCCGACGCCACCTTCCCCTCCCCCACGCCAACCACCTCACCCTCGTCCTTATCTACTGCCTTCCCCCCCTCCGGCCTCTCCCAGATCTCCCCAGGGCCCTGCCCTCTTCCCTCTCTCTCCCTCGCCACCGTCTACCCCCCCTACGACCGTCACCGTCGGCTCCCTCTCGGCGTTGATCCGGGGAGGCGAGTTGTTAGGGTTGTCGAGGAAGCTCAGCAAGGCCTCTGATCGCCTGTGCCATAGCGAGCGGAGGAGCCCCAGGCCGAGCTACACGCCGACGCTCCGACGCACACCCTAGCTCGCCGTCCATCTGCATCATCGTCGATCCTCTGCATGCCTGCCCGATCCGACGCCACCGACAACCCCGCGGTGAGTCACTGACCACCCTAGACATGCCCAGATCCTACGTTGCTTCCCGTTCGCGCCGGTCGATTTGTCGAACGCCCTCGGTGCGCGTCGTTCGCCGTTATGCGCCGGGGTCCCGTCTAGAGCCTTATCTAGCCGCGCCCTCCCTCCTGTCACCAAGCCCACACACACCGCAGCGGCAGCCGCCGCCAAGCGCAAGCCCCAGGTCGCGGGATCGAGTCCCCGCGCGACGCGGCCGGCCTCTGTCGCGCACCGTTCGTTCTCTGCACACGCGGAAGAAAAACAGTACCGCGAGCAACTTTTGCACTTAACCCCCTGCCTGTTTTTATTCCTAGACCCGCAGTCCCCATAGCCCCACAGTCAGCGTCGGTTGCTTTTTTGTAAAAAGGCTCCCGGAGTTTTTACTCCTCAACCCGCGGTCCCTTACCCACCCTCCTGTCAGCCTCCGCCGCTTTCCCCCTGGCACGTGGGCCCGCGAGCCACTGACCCCACTCGTCGGCCTCGGTGGCTGGCAGCTGACATGATAGAAGGTTCGCGGTCGCGTGTGGCCTGAGCCAGATCTGGCCCCACCGTCATTGGCGTGGCTGGGTGCATGCAGGTGTCAATAGGATTCTGCATGTACATTCAAATTCAAACTATTCAAATTAGTTTTAAAATTCAAATTTCTTTTCTGTTTTAAATAACTTTGAAAATACAAATCCAAATAATACATGTAATATATGTTTTTGAATCAGAAAAATGTGAGGATTTCAAATATGCTATTCAAATTACCTTTTGCACATTTAAAAATTCCAAGTTGAGTAAAATTACATAAAATGCCCCTTGACTTAATTAATTAATAACTTTTGTTTTATAACTCCGATTTTGACAAATGATATGTCTAAAATGATCAGCTCGACGAGACCTTTCTGTTTATGCCATACATGACTTAAATTGCAGCATGCATCATACAAATATAATGTAAACAGCAACTATTATGAGAATAAATTGTGGCCAAAACTCAATAAAATGACTTATTCTTGTATGCCACACCTCACCCATGCCATGCTACTTTATTGCATGCAAATGCTGCATCATTCATCATGGCATGATTGTTTGCTTGTCGCATTTTATTCATATGCTTGTGAACTTTATTTATTTTGGTCCTTGTTTGTTTGGCTCTTCTTCGAATAGACACTGAGCAGGGGATATATCAAGAGAACCAGGAGCACTACCCAGACCCTTCTCTCGCTTCAACTGAGCTGCCAGGCAAGCACTACCACATGCTTGCATACATTTAGTACCTATTGCCTCTATCTTATTCTTGCATCATTGAGTCACGATTGCATTAAATTGAATCCCAAGTATTGCATAGCCTTTACTATTAAACCCCACCGAAGCTTGTTCCTCCATCCCATGAGCCATTACTACAGGAGTTGTTTGAGCCATGTGAGTCGTAGAACTGCATGTGTAGGGTATGTGAGTGTGTGTTGGATAACGAGGTACCTAAACAACTTAACCTGAGTAGTAATGGGATAACTAATGAAAGTGGCACCGGTGAGCAATATCTGCTATTTGGTTTTTCCTGCTCACTTGTGTCCCGTAGGACCCCGAGTACTTGATTCCTGTTCCTTGATTATTCGCGCTATCCACATCCGGGAGGCTTATGGGACCCCCCCTGAGCCAGAGCTTGATTCATTCTTATTTCTTGGGGCCACAAACTAGTTTGAGGTTTTATTTACTATCCCGTACTTATGCCATGTTTACTGCTTTATTTAAGATTGTGCGAGGAGCACACTGTACTGTTTAGGTAAGCGGAGTGTTTTCGCGGTATCGACAAGCCCAGTCACACTTTCGGGTTCCCGATCGTTTCTGACCATTGTCGCAAACCTTGAGTCCGTCTCGAGTCGGCTAACTTCGTTCTTGGTCTACTCAATGGGGTGGCCCCAAAATATTTCTGAATCTGTGATTGCTTTGTCGTGAAGGCCTCGTTGGGTTTTGATTTGGTTTTCCGAGGTTGAGCAGTGTGTGTTTCTATTTGTGCACCCTGCGGTAAAACTTTCTGAAAGCCGTGTCCGCGGTTATGGACGACTTGGAGCAGTTTTCGATCATAGACAAGCATAACTAAAGTACCGCTTTTAATATGACTAAGTAATCGGACTAGTAAATAGTGCAACACCCATGGAATGGTTAATAAAATTGCCAGCGGATGGGGAGGTTGTTCGCTTCCTCGTTGGTAGCGAGGAGGAGGATCTGGATATTACGTTATAACTGTTATCATTAATTCACGGACATCCGTCTATCTTTGGTTAGGCGGATGGTTAGCAGTATCTATAGTACTATTAGGGTTTATCTTTTGCTGCAATTCGTCACCCGGTTGTGTCCCCTTTAGAGGCATAAAGACTTCTGAGTACCCTAGGGTCTCACGATAAATTATTGGTTCGATGAACAGTACACTCGCAAGATGGATCTTTGGGTGGAGGAGGCGATGATGTGGGCAACGATCGCCGGTGTAGAGATTAGGGATCGGGATCCGAGGATCTGTGGTAGGATGTGCTTACTCGGGGCATCTTATGCCGATTTGCTTCTTATCCGTACTCGGATCTTGTTTGCCGCTTCACGATACTCGATGTGTGATGTATGAGGATATCCTAAACTATTAAATCTATCTAGGACATTTGAATCTTGTCGGTATGGCGTTGCTATATTTCCTTTCTTTTAGATGGAATGGCTCGATGTACTCTTGTATGGTGGCTTGCATACATACTCATTTGTGTATGTAGTTGATCCTTCGCCGATTCGCCGCCCGTACTTGTCCCGATGATTGGAAATGGTTGGGACGGCGAAAAGGTCTACTGTGAGTGGCATTTGGGCCCCACCGTACTATTTCAACCATTTCCGCTCATCCAGCTTGTATCTAGGGCGTAATTCACCGAGGTAGTTACAATTGGTATCGAGCCATCCCGCCTTGAGGTCTCAGCCAAATGGTCGTTGTCAGTCTAGCAAAATATTTTTGGTAGTTATGTATACTAGGGAAAAACAAAACGTGAGAGTATGACTGCTTCCACTTTTCTTCTTACCCACCCACCCACCCTTTTCTGGTAAGGAAGTGTAACGTTTTCAATCCTCTTCTTAAAAGTTCAAACTAGGATTCACGTGTTCTGGGTTTCCGTAGTACCATAGGTTGTGTATTTTTGTGTGTGTGTGTAATTCCTTGTCTATCTGTTGCATCCAAGTTGTTATCACAATCAGCCTTTGGTTATCAACTGTTGGTACATTCCATACCGACAGGCTTTTGCAAACCGACGCGATCTATCTGATTTGTTGTATACCGCCGCGATCTGTCTTACTCTTTGTTATCCGACGTTATCTTGTTTGGGGTGTTCGTTTCCGTAGTTACTAATCTTTAGGTTCGACGTGAGAAGAAGGGGTTAGGATATGTGTTCCACTTATTCATGTGCAGAGTAATGATTTGAGTGCGGGATGGAGTCGCGACCATACCACTACTCTTATCATTCGCTTTTGTATATTGAATTGGTAGAGTCACTAATCTTGATTCGTTAAGTAATTTTGCGCATCTATTGGTATTTTAATGCCGAAATTTGTGGAAAATTTTTTCTTTGATATATTTGTGTACCACACTCCTTTTCAGTCGTGTGCGATATGCTTAATATCTTCTAGGTGCTTTGTACTTTGTTGATATTTTAATATCATCTTAGTAAATTGTATCCTTTAACCTGGGTTAATTCCATCTTGGCACTATTTTGGATTATTATTATTCTCCATTATAGTACTGACTTGTGTTTTATATCAATCACAGGATGGCTCCACCACGCCGTTCTGATGAGGACATACCACCTGAACTAGGATCCGCGTTGTCAAACATCGCCAATGCCTTGGCAGCAATGCAGCAGAACCAGCAGCGCTTTGAGGAAAGTGTTCGGAGAAATGAGTTTGTGTGGCATCCCGCAAAACCACTACTAGAAAATCGCGTTGAATTTGTGCATTGCATCGTCATCATCATGCATTGTTTGCCAAAACCATTTTCGCAAACCCCGATTTATTTTTCAAACGCCCCATCTTTAAAATAAATATCAAATCCGGATCGCCGGAGTATTTTATTTTGTCCGATGTCGGTTTGTAAATGTCTTGTTTGAAGTAAATAAAAATATTAATTATTTTAGTAGGGGCAGTCGGACGGGCCAACCCGACCGACGATGATTTTAAAACGGTCCATGAACCGTCCCTAAATCCTAATTCCACCTAAAATGCTACCCTCACTCTGGCCCAGCCCCCAACCAACCGTAGAGCTCCACCTCACCCTCCTCTCATCTCTCTCTCTCCTGTGGTTCCCACCGCCAGTCCCTCCACTGGCCGCGTGGCCCACCCAACCTACGTCCAGCCCCCTCTTTTCCCTTTCTCACCCCTCCTACCACTGGCCATCGCCACGTGGCCGGCCACCTAACCCTCACGCCTGGGACCCACCCCGCCACCCCGCCCGCCGCATGCCGCCACACGCCCCACGCCACGCTCCTCCACGCACGCCGCCACGCCACGCGTCAGCCCCTCCTCATCCACCACCCACGCAGCGGCCCCGCGCGACCCCACCCCTGACGCCGTCCCTTCCACCCACCTTCCACACCGCCCGCGCTCCCTCCCTTCTCTCCCTGCTCCGGCCTCCTCCGAGCGCGCTCCGCTCCGTCCCCGGGCCAGCCTCCTCCGCCGCCGCTCTCCCTCTCTCGGCTGGCCGCCTTGGCCGCCAGCCTTCGCCGCCGCTGCCATGAGATCCCGGCCCCCGCCTCGGCCTCAACCCCGCTCGGCTCGCCTCCCTCATGGACGCCATCTCCCGCCGCGGGCTCCGCTGCGCCTCCCTCGCGCCTGCTCACCTTCGCCTTCCCCGCTCCGGTCTCACCTCGCAGCCCCGACCATTGCCCGCCTCGGCCAGTCGCCCGTCCCGCCGTGCCAGTGACCCGCCTCGAGCCCGCGTCCCGCGCCCGCCGCAGTTCGCCGGGGACGAACCGCCTCTGCCTCTCTGCGGTCTCGCGCGGCGGTCTCCGCCATCCGAGACGCGAAGCCGCCGTAGCCGCCAGGCCGAGCTCCCAAGACCGGCCGCGCCCTCCGTCGTCCTTGGGCGGACGCCACCGCCACGTCTCCGTCGCCAAGCCCTACGTGCACCGCGTCGCCCGAGCACCGTCGCGTTGACCCGTCCGTGGGTGCACGTGTTAGTGGCGGCCCTTCAGAACCCCAAGATCGTCTGGCGTGAAGGACAACACGAGATCGCCAGAGAAGCGATCGCGGACCCGAGTTAATCTCGGCAAGATCTTCGCCACCACTCAAGTTAAAGACCAAACCCTGAGGCCCTCGACGTGACGGTGCCTGCTACCAAGATCTCCGGCATGGATCGAAAAGTTCCCCGAAGACCGATCCCGGTGTACCGAAGACCGGACCCTCGACACGCCAAGCTCTTTTCCCGAACGCCAAGAACGCCGATGCGGATACGACAAGTGCTTCACCCGAACGCCATGCTCGTCGACATGACCCGAAGACCGCGAATGCGACAAGAACGACACCGACGCAAAACGCCAAGTACTTCTTCCCGGAACGCAAGATCTGCCCGTTACCGAGAGCGAGAGAACGATCCCACCGAGAACGATCCCGCCTAGACCGAACCGCCGGACCCTGGACCCTGTCGAACCCCGAACCCCGGAACCCCAAGTTCGTCGAGACCCCCCCAATGTGTGAACCCCTTCTCGAAACCCTATTTTTATAACATAACAACTTGATTGCATAATGAAATGTCATATCGCATGCATATCTGTGGTTTGGGGGCCTTATGCCGATTCACCTAATAATTAAATATGGGGCCCATATGTGGGCAAATCTAGCCTTATATTGGCCTCATTTAAAACTTGTGTAGCGAACCGGTATCTTATCTTGCCTTGTTATAACAACATTTAATTTGCGGGGTACTAAATAACTTGAACCCTTTTAACTAATTGTCGGGACCCCGGTTCCGCTTAATCTTGACCTAATTGCATCGCACCTTGCCATGCCATCCATCATACCCGCATCATGCCGATCTTACGCGTTTTATTAAATATTGCATCCGGTGCTTCTTCTAGTGTTTTGCTTCTTCGCGGATAAGGCCGTTGAGTTGATGTGAGCTTCGCCCCGATCTTCGGATGAACCCTTCGACAATGTTTTCAGGCGAGCATCTCCCCCTTTCTACCTATCTTACTTTTATAGTATTTACTTCCCTCCTGTTGATCTATTGCTATCTGTGTTGCGATGCTCTAGATTCCGTACCCTTGATATACCGTGCAGCCCTATATTGCCTTGGACACATCCTATTACCTGTTGTTTGGTAGCTAGATGGACTTGCGCGTCGTAGTTGCTTGCTCTAGTGCTGATGTGGGTCGCCATATGCCACAGTTGCTGATGTATTGTCGCGTGTTGAGGATGGAGATGATCCTAGTTTTACTTATTGTTCACTTTACTTTCTGTTTAACAACTAAAATTGAATAAGCAGAGGCATCGGTGGGTGATAGATAATATTTGGTTTTCCGAACGCCCACTTGTGTCCCGTAAGACCCCGAGTACTTGATACCTGTTCCTTGATTTTGCGCGCTATCCACATCCGGGAGGTATATGGGACCCCCCTGAGCCAGAGCTTGATTCAGTCTTATTTCTTGGGGCCACAAACTAGTTTGAGGTTTTATTTACGATCCTGTACTTATGCCATGTTTTACCGCTTTATTTACGATTGTGCGGTGCTGCACTTTGCATCTGTTAGGATCGGACCACGATTTCGCGGTGTCGACAAGCCCGTTTGGGGTTCCCGATCGTTCACGGCCGTCGCCAAACCTTGAGGCCGTCTCGAGCTTGCTTACTCGTTGGGTTCTACTTAAGGGTGGCCCCTGAAATATTTCTGAATCCTGTGATTGTTCGATCGTGAAAGCCTCGTTGGGTTTTGATTTGGTTTTTCCGAGGTTGATCGAGCGTGTGTTGCTATTGGTGCACCCCGGCCGGGTAAAACTTTCTGAAAGCCGTGTCCGCGGATATGGACGACTTGGAGCACAGTATCTCGATCATAGACAAGCATAACTAAAGTTTACTGTATAAATTTGATTTATAATGACTAGTAATCAGCTTTACTATAATGGAATGGCTAAATAATACTGCCCACCATTGCTTGTTTGGTCGTCGCTTGCGACCATTAAACCTGACTAGTAAGTATGGCAACTACAACGGAATTGGCTGATTAAAAGTACCAACAACTGCTGGGCTTCGGGATTACCTCATGTTATCTGAACTTGATTAGTAATTGCTGCAACTACAATGGAATGGTTGACTAAAAGTGCCCACTGCTTATTTTATCAGGACGAATATCTAAACCTGACTAGTAAAGTGCCGCAACTATAACCGAATAAGTAAAACTGCCAACCGTGTGAGTTCCTCGGTTGACTTCCTCGATGGCCTCGAGGGGGAAACGCCAGGATGGGTTTGTTTGATGATAGTGTCAGGTTGGTTCCGGATAGGTCCTTCTTACCCCCTCTGAATTGCCGTCAGTTGTATCGAGTCTCTATAGGTTGTTTAGTGCATGCTGCCGCTGCCGCTCAGTCCACCATACCTTTGTAGGCGAGGACCGCCGAATTCTAGCCTCGCCGTGTCGGCCTCAAGATCGACGCTCCTTCTTTGTTTTCTGCTTTGCCCTTTGTCGGCACCCCTTTTGTTAAGCAGGTTTTGAGATCGACGCCGTTAGCAGGGTTACCCTTCCGGCTTGGCCTGGGCAGGGTTATGGACGCCATCGGTTATTCTCCAGGGCTCTTAGCCCCATTTGCATCTTGTCCGTAGCTGGACGCTCTATCGTTTTCAAGGCGATTTGGGTCTTTGTATATTATATCTGTATTCTTGACTCTTTGAGTCGCTGTTATATATATCTGTTCTGTGGGTCCCATCGAGGACTGTTGTGTAATGTTATTACTTCGTTTTCCACCCGCACGAAAGTGCTTGGTGGGCACCTTTGAATCGTTTCTATGCGGGTTTGGCGAATTTTGCTCAAACTTGCATAGGTCCGATTCTGAGGGTGCTACAGAGTGGTATCAGAGCTCAACAGTTGCGATACCCCACAAGTCCAGCCTGTAGGATAACCTAGCTAACGGCCTAAGTAGAGTGTCAAAACTATTTTCGAAAAACCGGTCGGATAGTTCTGGTTAGGTCTGATTTTACTCCTTACCCCTCTGCTATTCTCCTCTTACCTCGACGTGTTTTGAATCTGCTCTCCTCTCTCTCTTCGAGTCCAGGAATTCTCGTGGTTGGGTTTCCGTCGTACCTTCAGGGTTTCGTTTTCTCCCTTTGGTAACGGAGGTGCTACGATCATCAATCTGCCACTTGTCTGTTGTGCCCTTCATCCGATCTTTTGTTCTTGAGCTCCTAACCCATATGTGTTCCTTGCTGGATATCAGTGTGGTTGGAAAACATATGAGAAGGACGAGCAATGGTGAAGTTGGAGTATACCTTGAGCATGTGTTGTTCATGCCAATGGAACCATCGCGGAACCTAATCAGTGTGTCTTTCATACGATCACTGCTGGCATCATCCCTTTGTTCCGGATACCGCCTATGGAGATCTTCCGTCTAAATCTCGAGAGTTGAGTTGCCTGATTCTCTTACTCATGTATAGAGTTGATAGTGTGGGTACGGGATGGACTGATCACCCTACCCGACTCTTACTGTTCGCTCTGTACATCGAACTGGTGGGTCAATATAACTCTTCCCTCTTCTAATGGAAGTTAGAGGTGGCCTTATCGTTTGATACCTCTACCTTCGTCCTTGTTTCTCCGGAGTGTTCTCTCGACGATCAGGAACGACGACCCTTTTGTTGGTGGTGTCGCCGATTTCAAGATGAAGAAGGAACCCTTGTTAGTGGTGTCGCGAGGATCTACACGAAGCGAGAAGACGCAGATCGCCGACCTTCCTTCCGGTACCATGAGGCGGATCTCGAGGGCGAGATCCTTTGTTAGTGGTGTCGAATTGTGGCATCCCGCAAAACCACTACTAGAAAATCGCGTTGAATTTGTGCATTGCATCGTCATCATCATGCATTGTTTGCCAAAACCATTTTCGCAAACCCCGATTTATTTTTCAAACGCCCCATCTTTAAAATAAATATCAAATCCGGATCGCCGGAGTATTTTATTTTGTCCGATGTCGGTTTGTAAATGTCTTGTTTGAAGTAAATAAAAATATTAATTATTTTAGTAGGGGCAGTCGGACGGGCCAACCCGACCCGAACGACCGCCCCAGTTTTTAAAACGGTCCAGCTGAACCGTCCCCTAAATCCTAAGTCCACCTAAAATGCTACCCTCACTCCCTGGCCCAGCCCCCCAACCAACCAGAGAGCTCCACCTCACCCTCCCTCTCATCTCTCCTCTCTCCCTGTGGTTCCCACCGGCCAGTCCCTCCCCACCTGGCCGCGTGGCCCACCCAGAACCTACCACGTCCAGCCCCCCTCTTTTCCCTTTCTCACCCACTCCCTCCTACCCGCCTGGCCCACTGCCACGTGGCCCGGCCACCTAACCCTCACTGCCCCTGGGACCCACCCCGCGCCGCCACCCGCCCGCCGCATGCCGCCACACGCCCCCCACGCGCTTGCCACGCTCCCTCCACGCGCTGGCCACGCTGGCCCCACGTCGGCCCTCCTCACCATCCACCCACCTTGGCCCACATGACCCCACCCGACGCCCGTCCTTCCTCCCCCCTTCCACACCGCCCGCGCTCCCTCCCTTCTCTCCCTGCTCCTGCCTCCTCCGAGCGCGCTACGCTCCGTCCCCTGGCCAGCCTCCTCCGCCGCCGCTCTCCCTCTCTCTCGGCGGCCATGTGGCCAGCAGCCCGCCGCGATCCCGCCCCCTCGCCTCGGCCTCAACCCGTCGCTCGGCTCGCCTCCCTCGCGGACGCCATCTCCCCGCCGCGGAGCTCCGCTGCGCCTCCCTGGCCGGCGCCCGCTCACCGCTCGCCTTCCCCGCTCGGTCTGCACTCGCAGGCCCGACCACCCGCCCGGCCCCGCTCCGGCCCAGGTCGCCGTCCCCGCCGTGCCAGTGACCCCGCCTCGAGCCCCGCGTCCCCGCCGTCGCAGCAGTTCGCCGGAGACCGAACCGCCTCTGCCTCCTCTGCCGGTCTCTGCCGCGGCCGGTCTCCGCCATCCGAGACGCGCCGCCGCGGTAGCCGCCAGCCGAGCTCCCAAGACCGGCCGCGCCTCCGTCGTCCTTGGGCGGACGCCACCGTCTCGTCGCGCGGGCCAAGCCCTCTGTTACATACGCGTCGCCCGAGCACCGTCTGCGTTGACCCGTCCGTGGGTGCACGTGTTAGCGGCCCCTTCAGAACCCCAAGATCGTCTGGCGGCGTGAAGGACAACACGAGATCGCCAGAGACGATCGCGGACCGAGTTAATCTCGGCAAGATCTTCGCCACCACTCAAGTTAAAGACCAAACCACGAGGCCCTCGGCGTGGCGGTTCGCTACCAAGATCTCGGCATGGATCGAAAAGTTCCCAAGACCGATCCGGTGTACAAGACGGACCCTCGACACGCCAAGCTCTTTTCCGACGCCAAGAACGCCGATGCGGATCGACAAGTGCTTCACCCGACGCCATGCTCGTCGACATGACCAAGAAGACGCGAATGCGACAAGAACGACACCGACGCAAAACGCCAAGTACTTCTTCCCGAACGCAAGATCTGCCGTTCGAGGCGAGAGAACGATCCCGAGAACGATCCGCCTAGACCGAACCGCGGACTGGACCTCGAACCCGAACCCGGAACCCCAAGTTCGCCGAGACCCCCAATGTGTGAACCCCTTCTCGAAACCCTATTTTTATAACATAACAACTTGATTGCATAATGAAATGTCATATCGCATGCATATCTGTGGTTTGGGGGCCTTATGCCGATTCACCTAATAATTAAATATGGGGCCCATATGTGGGCAAATCTAGCCTTATATTGGCCTCATTTAAAACTTGTGTAGCGAACCGGTATCTTATCTTGCCTTGTTATAACAACATTTAATTTGCGGGGTACTAAATAACTTGAACCCTTTTAACTAATTGTCGGGACCCCGGTTCCGCTTAATCTTGACCTAATTGCATCGCACCTTGCCATGCCATCCATCATACCCGCATCATGCCGATCTTCTGCCGTTTTATTAAATATTGCATCCGGTGCTTCTTCTAGTGTTTTGCTTCTTCGCGGATAAGGCCGTTGAGTTGATGTGAGCTTCGCCCCGATCTTCGGATGAACCCTTCGACAATGTTTTCAGGCGAGCATCTCCCCCTTTCTACCTATCTTACTTTTATAGTATTTACTTCCCTCCTGTTGATCTATTGCTATCTGTGTTGCGATGCTCTAGATTCCGTACCCTTGATATACCGTGCAGCCCTATATTGCCTTGGACACATCCTATTACCTGTTGTTTGGTAGCTAGATGGACTTGCGCGTCGTAGTTGCTTGCTCTAGTGCTGATGTGGGTCGCCATATGCCACGATTCTTGATGTATTGTCGCGTGTTGAGGATGGAGATGATCCTAGTTTTACTTATTGTTCACTTTACTTTCTGTTTAACAACTAAAATTGAATAAGCAGAGGCATCGGTGGGTGATAGATAATATTTGGTTTTCCGAACGCCCACTTGTGTCCCGTAAGACCCCGAGTACTTGATACCTGTTCCTTGATTTTGCGCGCTATCCACATCCGGGAGGTATATGGGACCCCCCTGAGCCAGAGCTTGATTCAGTCTTATTTCTTGGGGCCACAAACTAGTTTGAGGTTTTATTTACGATCCTGTACTTATGCCATGTTTTACCGCTTTATTTACGATTGTGCGAGGTACTGCACACTGTACTGTTTAGGATCGGACCACGATTTCGCGGTGTCGACAAGCCCCGTTTGGGGTTCCCAGTCGTTCACAGCCGTCCCGCCAAACCTTGAGGCCGTCTCGGAGCTTGCTTACTCCGTTGCGGGTTCTACTTAAGGGGTGGCCCCCTGAAATATTTCTGAATCCTGTGATTGTTCAGTCGTGAAAGCCTCGTTGGGTTTTGATTTGGTTTTTCCGAGGTTGATCGAGCGTGTGTTGCTATTGGTGCACCCCGGCCGGGTAAAACTTTCTGAAAGCCGTGTCCGCGGATATGGACGACTTGGAGCACAGTATCTCGATCATAGACAAGCATAACTAAAGTTTACTGTATAAATTTGATTTATAATGACTAGTAATCAGCTTTACTATAATGGAATGGCTAAATAATACTGCCCACCATTGCTTGTTTGGTCGTCGCTTGCGACCATTAAACCTGACTAGTAAGTATGGCAACTACAACGGAATTGGCTGATTAAAAGTACCAACAACTGCTGGGCTTCGGGATTACCTCATGTTATCTGAACTTGATTAGTAATTGCTGCAACTACAATGGAATGGTTGACTAAAAGTGCCCACTGCTTATTTTATCAGGACGAATATCTAAACCTGACTAGTAAAGTGCCGCAACTATAACCGAATAAGTAAAACTGCCAACCGTGTGAGTTCCTCGGTTGACTTCCTCGATGGCCTCGAGGGGGAAACGCCAGGATGGGTTTGTTTGATGATAGTGTCAGGTTGGTTCCGGATAGGTCCTTCTTACCCCCTCTGAATTGCCGTCAGTTGTATCGAGTCTCTATAGGTTGTTTAGTGCATCTTTGCCCACGCCGCCATCCACCATACCTTTGTAGGCGAGGACCGCGAATTCTAGCCTCGCCGTGTCTTGGCCTCAAGATCGACGCTCCTTCTTTGTTTTCGCTTTGCCCTTTGTCGGCACCTTTTGTTAAGCAGGTTTTGAGATCGACGCCGTTAGCAGGGTTACCCTTCCGGCTTGGCCTGGGCAGGGTTATGGACGCCATCGGTTATTCTCCAGGGCTCTTAGCCCCATTTGCATCTTGTCCGTAGCTGGACGCTCTATCGTTTTCAAGGCGATTTGGGTCTTTGTATATTATATCTGTATTCTTGACTCTTTGAGTCGCTGTTATATATATCTGTTCTGTGGGTCCCATCGAGGACTGTTGTGTAATGTTATTACTTCGTTTTCCACCCGCACGAAAGTGCTTGGTGGGCACCTTTGAATCGTTTCTATGCGGGTTTGGCGAATTTTGCTCAAACTTGCATAGGTCCGATTCTGAGGGTGCTACAGTTTGCTCCACTACCTCCACCTCCCAAGCGAGGAGACATCAAAAGATTCCTGAAGTTCAACCCTCGCCAATTTGATGTTTCTGATCGACCACTGGATGCTGATGATTGGCTGCGTGAGATGTCAAGGCTACTGGAGACTGCTGATGTTCCAGAGCAAGAATGGGTAAAGTGTGCTACTCACCTTCTGAAGGGGGATGCAGCTCTCTGGTGGGAGAATTACCTGAAGGCAAACTGCACTGGTTTTCAGCCTACTTGGGAACGGTTCCTTGGAGGCGTTCAAAGAGCAGATTCACGAAATTGTCATGGAGAGGATGAAGGAAGCGTTTCTCAACCTCAAGCAGGGAAATGATAATGTCAACACCTACATCAGGAACTTCATGAATCTTTCTCGTTATGGTGGCGATGAGATCTCCGATGACAAGAAGAAGCAAAAGAGGTTCCGACAAGGGCTCAATGCATCGATTAAATATGCAATCACACATGCAAGGCCGGCATCTTTTCTGGAACTTCAGCATACAGCTCTGCAGGAGGAAGCAAGTAGGCAAGTGTTTGAGGAGTCAAAGAAACACAACCATGATGCACCAAGCTCTTCAGCTATCTCAGCTCCTTCTAAGCGGCGTGTCTGGGTTCCCAACACCCCACAGTCTCTCCCGGCGTGTCGTGAAGGCCTCGTTGGGTTTTGATTTGGTTTTTCCGAGGTTGAACGAGTGTGTGTTGCTATTTGTGCACCCCTGCAGGGTAAAACTTTCTGAAAGCCGTGTCCGCGGTTATGGACGACTTGGAGCACAGTTTCTCGATCATAGACAAGCATAACTAAAATACCGCTTTTAATATGACTAAGTAACTGACTAGTAAATAGTGCAACACCCATGGAATGGTTAATAAAATTGCCAACGGATGGGGAGGTTGTTCGTCCGCTTCCTCGTTGGTAAGCGAGGAGGAGGGATCTGTGGATATTACTGTTATAACTGTTATCATTAATTCACGGACATCCGTCTATCTTTGGTTAGGCGGATGGTTAGCGAGTATCTATAGTACTATTAGGGTTTATCTTTTGCTGCAATTGCGTCACCCCAGGTTGTGTCCCCTTTAGAGGCATAAAGACTTGCTGAGTACCCCTAGGGTCTCACACGATAAATTATTGGTTCAGATGAACAGGTACACTCGCAAGATGGATACTGGGTGGAGGAGGCTGATGATGTGGGCAACGATCGCTCGGTGTAGAGATTCCGGGATCGGGGATCCGAGGGATCTGTGGGCAGGATGTGCTTACTTCTGGGGCATCTTATGCCGATTTGCTTCTTATCCGTACTCGGATCTTGTTTGCCGCTTCCGCCTGATACTCTGATGTGTGATGTATGAGGATATATCCTAAACTATTAAATCTATCTAGGACATTTGAATCTTGTCGTATGGCGTTGCTATATTTCCTTTCTTTTAGATGGAATGGCTCTGATGTACTCTTGTATGGTGGCTTGCATACATACTCATTTGTGTATGTAGTTGATCCCTTCGCCTGCCGATTACGCCGCCCGTACTTGTCCCGATGATTGGAAATGGTTGGGACGGCCGAAAGGTCTACCTGTGAGTGGCATTTGGGCCCCACCGTACTATTTCAACCATTTCCGCTCATCCAGGCTTGTATCTAGGAGCGTAATTCACCGAGGTAGTTACAGGCGGCCACATGGGGTGGAGTGGGGGGAAAGTTTCCCCCCCTTCTAGAAGCTCTCCCTAGGGTTTCCCCTAGGGCTTGGCCGGCTGGGCCTATGGGGCCTTGTGCCCCTGGACCAATGCGGCCAGGGCACTCCCTCATAGGACCACACCCCCTCCCGACAAGTGGGGCCACGTTGGTACCACTCCAGAAGCTTCTAGAACCTTCCGGTACAATACCGAACATCCCGAAACAATTCCGAAATACAAAAACTGCTTTCCCTTATATGAATCTTATTCTCTGGACCATTCTGGAACCTCTCATGATGTCCTAGATCTCATCTGAGACTCCGAACAAAAACTCATAAACGAATTATCCATTCTATCCTAGCATCGAGACATGTTAAGTGTGTGACCCTACGGGTTCGAGAATATGCAGACATGATCTTCTATCAATAATCAACAGCGGGATCTGGAAACCCATATTGACTCCTACATATTCATCGATGATCATATCGGATGAACCACGATGCCAGGATTCAATTAATCCCATATATATATTCCCTTTGTCACGTGATATTTTACTTGCCCGAGATTGGATCGTTGGCATCGGCATACCTAGTTCAATCTTGTTCACAGCAAGTACTTTACTCGTTCCGTAATCCGATATCACTTTGTGATTAACTCCTTAACCACTTTCTTGCAAGCGGTGTTGATATCGATTACCGAGTGGGCCCGAAGTATTTCTATCCGACTTGGGAGGGACAAATCCCATCTCGATACATACAACCCAACAAGTACTTTCCGATCACCTGAGAGACACCTTTATGATCACCCTCTCATAGGATGAAGTTTGATGACCTCAAAGCTTTATTCCGATACCAGGTAGTTGCATTATCTCATGGTCTAAGGAATACAATATTTGACATAAGAAAAAGCTTCGCAAAGATGAACACGATGACACGATCTAATTTCTCTGCTTGATTTGGGTCTGTCCATCATATCATTCTCCCAATGACATGATCTCATTATTAATCGACAACTCATGTCTATGGTTAGGAAACCTTAACCATCATTAATCAATGAGCTAGTACATAGAGGCGTACTAGTGACACGGTGTTGTTCATAAACCACACAAGTATCAAAGTTTCCGCTTAATACAATTCTAGCATGGAATATAAACTTTATCATGAACAAGAATTATAATAATAACATCTTTATTATTGCCTCTAGGGCATAATTCCAACAATGATATGAGACCCTTTGGCATTTTCGACCCATTCACTAGGGACACATATCAGTCAGGTAAGTTAGCAAGCCCCACATTAGGTTGGGCTCCACTCCCCTCATGGGTCACATAGGCCCAACAATGACCCATGTCCCAACAGGCCGGTCTGGCCCATGGACGGCCATTGTAGCTTCCCGAAACCTAGGAGGAAAACTAAGCTCAACAACAAGCACAAACATAGCTAGGGGAAGCACTGCCCGAGAACCCAAGCTACCCACAATGACCCACTAGTAGAGAACCCTGGGTATTACCCTAGACTAGCGTGTGGGGATTCGGGCTCCCATCATGCCACTGCCCGATGTGAGGCTTGAGCCCTGATACGTCGTAAATGTATCTATAATTTTTGATGCTCCATGCTTGTTTTGTACCATTTGCTTTATGTTTTGTCTACAATTTGAGGCATTTTATGCATTTTATGGAGCTAACCTATTAACAAGATGCCATAGTGTTAGTTCATGTTTTCTGTTGTTTTTGGTTTCATAAAAGCTAGTAAAGAAATATTCTTGGAATTGGACAAAAAAAGCCAAAGTTCTTATTTTTCTAGACACGACACGAAGTCCGAAGGAGAGATGAAGAGTCGCCGTGAAGCAACCACACTAGGTGGTCGTGCGGCCCCCCTGGCCGCGTCACCGTATGTGTAACATCCCAACATTTAGGATTAAACGAAGGGTAGATTTAGGATTTTGTGCATCTGCATGCATGCATCTGAAAATTCGGGTAAATTTTTCGCCAAATTAAAAGACTAGAGTGATCAGAATTCTCACTCCGATGAATTAGGTTTAGTGTCATCCAAGGGGGGTGTGATGAATTCTGACATAACCTCTATTGTTTTCTGGAATTATGAGGGGAGAAATTTGAATTATAAATAATTATTCACAATAAGACAAATATAAGTGCTATAAACAAAAGTATAAAGATTATCTAAGACCAACATTAAAGTGTTCTTTTACAATAAAAGAATAAAGAAAAAATTATAATAAAACTAATAAATGAATAAAGAAAATGGAAAATTAATTACAATAATGAAACAAATAGAAGAATTCTTTATTAAAAGAATATATGTATATTACATTATTCTTACAATAAAGTAATAATAAGAAATGGATACAATAATAATAAGATAAACTAATGCATTACAATTTCCTTACATAATTTCTTGACAGAAAAGGAAATTACAAAAATGGATAAAAAGAAAACACCTAAAACTAAATTCCTATCTAGTATTGATATTCCTGTACTCCTTCTTGGTACCTGCAAAGTAAGACAAAAAGAAATAAAGGATTGGCATTAGGGTTAGTGCTCTCAGTCTAACAGTGAGGTTCACTGTTCATTACATCATTGAGCATATAAAAATGGGGGCAAGTTTCACCAAAATATTATCTGTTCTTATCAATAACTTTGCCTCCATACAACCTCACAGGTAGAGGGGCAAGTTTCACCAATTTAGTAAAAGGTAAAAAGTCAAATCGTAATACCTAGCAAAAGATCCAGTTTTCACCTGATCTGGTCCATTAGAGTGAATAAGCAAGCAGACACCACACTCACAACATGCAGCTGCTGTATTGTCAGCACCACAACCAACAAAGGAAGTACATATGAAAAGGCACCAGCCGTGGCAAAGCTGTTACCCTATCCTTTCCATACACCCACACAAGCCAAGAACACCATCATCTCTTCCATAGTTCTTCATTCATCCACATAAATCAAATCCACTAAAGTAAACTGCCAAAAGATCACAAGTAGCACATGGATACTTACATCAAGATATGCAGCAGAAGCTAGTAGGAGTAGGATAAGTAGGAATCTGAAGTCAGGAGGAGAAGTTTTCAAGAACAAGATCAAGATCAAGTCCATCATTAGAAACAGTAGGCAATAATAGATCAAGGAGGATCAGTTTAAGCACAGGAATAAGAAGAGCCAGCTAATCAGGCATAAATCTTAGGAACAACATCATCAAGATTCCATACCAGGTAACTATTCATCACCAAGTCAGCAGGAGTGTATGGGAATAGGTCTCATTATATGAAGCAGTGTGACATCACACTTATATCAGATTGGAATCACAAGATCTATTTCTTTACAAGCATAAGCACCAATAGCACCAATTCATGCTAAAACAAATATTTACACTATGCACACTCATGTGAGGCACCACATGTGTAAATCCAGTCTAGCAGAAGCACATGGGCACAAATGCAAGTAGAACTAAGCAACCATCAAATCTTAAGCTCTTAGACAAGACCAGAAAATCAACCATGTCTAGAATCCAGACAATAAGTCAATATGTAATCCAAAACCTTGGGATTGTGAGGATATTACTCTCTATCTTGCAAAGAATTGATTTGCAAGATCATCACATAATATTATAAGCCATCAAAGATGAGTATCTATTCTTATACTACACAAATCTTTGCCTCGGCCTGTTGCATCCTTGGCTTGGACAAAATCTTAAATAAACCAATCATGCTACCTAGCCACTGCTGTGCACACTCCAGGTACGGAGACACCACAGCAGCAGCAAGGGCAGCAGATACCCACAATAATAATAGAATTTGTTCTTATTCTTAAAACTGGAGCCTCGGCCTTTTGCATCATAGGCAAGGGTTGGACTAAATATTGGTCAAGTAAATCTGTAGCAGAACATGTAGTTGATCCAAACAACTGTGCATCCTCCCAAGAGGTACCACAGTAGCTAGATCATCTACAAAAGCCACAAATATTGCATACAGGACATAGCCAACAAATCAAAGCATCAACTTTATAAAATCTTAAACAAGCTAAATCATTTTCCTTAGTGATCGTCACCAGGAATCATTTCATTATTAGCATTTTATAGGCTCAAACACATAAATGCTTAAGTAAACCTCCAGTACCAAGGCATCAACACCTCACTACACATATAAGTACATCTTGCTACTGATAGAACAACACAATCATCACTACATTACCACCAAATTATTTGCCCGCAAATAAAGAAAACTCACATTTTGATTCAGGGCAGCCCACACTAGAAAAGTCACTGCAGAAAATTAAGAGGGACATGAGTACTGTAGTTAACCGAATGTAAATTCAGTTATGAGAACACTGCACCCTCACCCATAGCTTACCAGCCAACCCAGATATTCAGTTAACATGTTAACTGAGATTTCACACTGTGAGGGAATAGGTTAGAGCATCTCTGCAAGATTCAGATATGTATTGCCATACATCAAACACCAATAGATCCACTACTCCTAATTCAAGACCAAGCCACTAGCACCACTAAGTAATGCATGCATAATCATTCTGGTTCAGTAACCATACATCCCATGATCATAAAAGCAGTAGAGACATTGGTGAGGAGAGTAGCTCACTGAGGGTGTGTAACACCCTCAGAATCGGCCCTATGCAAGTTTTAGCAAAACTCGCCAAACCCGCATAGAAACGATTCGAAGGTGCCCACCAGGCACTTTCGTGCGGGTGGAAAGCAAAGTAATAACATTACACAACAGTCCTCGATGGGACCCACAGAATAGATATATATACAACAGCGACTCGAAGAGTCAAGAATACGAACATTTTATACAAAGATCCAAATCACCTTGAAAATGACAGAGCGTCCGACTACGGACAAGATGCAAATGGGGCTAAGAGCCCTGAAGAATAACCAAATGGCGTCCATAACCCTGCCCAGGCCAAGCCGGAAGGGTAGCCCTGCTAACGGCGTAGATCTCAAAACCTGCTTAAACAAAAGGGGTGCCGACAAAGGGCAAAAGAAAAAGAAGGAGCGTCAGTACTGAGGCCAGTACACGGCGAGGCTAGAATTCGGCGGTCCTCGCCTACATAGGTATGGTGGACTGAAGCGGCAGCATGCACTAAACAACCTATAGAGACTCGATACAACTGGCGGAAATCAGAGAGGGATAAGAATGACCTAACCGGTCCCAACCTGAAGCTATCACCAAACAAACCCATCCTGGTGTTTCCCCCTCGAGACCAAACGAGGAAGTCAACCGAGGAACTCACACCGTTGGCAGTTTTACTTATTCAGTTATAGTTGCGGCACTTTACTAGTCAGGTTTAGTGAATCGTTCTGATAAAGTAAACAGTGGGTACTTTTAGTTAACCATTCCGTTATAGTGGCAACACTTACTAGTCAGATACATTTAACATGAGATAAACCACAAAACCCAGCAGTTGTTGGTACTTTTACTTAGCCATTCCGTTGTAGTGAAGCTGATTACTAATCATATCGGAAACAAGTCAATTTAAAACAATAAACTTTAGTTATAGTTGTCTATGATCAAGCACTGTGCTCCAAGTCGTCCATAACCGCGGACACGGCTTCTCGAAAAGATTTAACCCTGCAGGGGTGCACCAAAGTATCCACAGGCACTTCGACCCTTTTTGCCAGATCAGTTAACATACACCCATCGGTATGTCGGCGGGGCCTAAGTCACGACGTTCCCAGACCCAAAGCAAGCACTGGGGGGCCACCCCACTAAGTACACCCGCAACGAAGTCGGCCGGTCTCCGAGACGGACTTAGGGTTGCGCCAATGGCTGTAAGCGACAGCAGATCCCCAATCGGGGACTGTCGATACCGCGTAATCACTCCGCTTCCTAACAGACAAAGCAGTACTCGCACAATTTAAATACGTAGCATGGCATAAGTACAGATAGTAAATAAAACCTCAAACTAGTTGTGGCCCCAAGACAATACTTTGAAATCGTAATTATCAATGGGGCCCATATCTCCCCACCGTGGTTAGCGCCCGATCTCGAACAGTGTCAAGAACTCGGGTCCCACGGGACACAAGTGGGCGGTCGGAAACCAAATCTTACCTATCACCCACCGATGCCTCGCTTAATTCAATTTTAGTTGTTAAACAGGAATTAAAGTGAACAATAAGTAAAACCATGATCATCTCCAACGCCAACATGCGGCAATTCCTCCAACAATTGTGGTACTTGACAAGCTTTAAAACACTTGAGCGACTCACGACACGCGGGTCCAACTATCTACCAAACAACAGGTAATAGGATGTGTCCAAGGCTATATATGGCTGCAAGGGATATCACGGGTACGAAAACTAGAGCATCGCAACACAGATAGCAAAGATCAACAGGAGGGAATAAATACTAGAAAGTAAGATAGGTAGAAAGGGGGAGATGCTCGCCTGGAAACATTGTCGAAGGTTCAACCGAAGATCGGGGCGAAGCTCACATCAACTCAACGGCCTTATCCGCGAAGAACCAAAACACTAGAAGGGACATCGGATGCAATATTTAATACACGGCAGAAGATCGGCATGATGCATGTATGATGCATGGCATGGCAAAGGTGCGGTGCAATTAGGTCAGATTAAGCGGAACCGGGGTCCCGACAATTAATTAGATGGTTCAAGTTATTTAGAACCCCCGCAATTTAAATGTTGTTTTAACATGGCAAAGGGATAGTACCGGGTTCGCTACACAAGTTTAAATGAGGCCAATATAAGGCTAGATTTGCCCGCATATGGGCCCCATATTTAATTATTAGGTGAATCGACATAAGGCCCCCAAACCAATGCTATGCATGCGGGAATGACAATTTAATGTGCAACAATTTGATATGTTATCAAATAGGGTTCGAGGAAAAAAGGGTCACACATCAGAGGGGCTCGACGATCTTGGGTTCCGGGGTTCGGGGTTCGACAGGGTCCAGGGTTCGGCGGGTCCGTTCTCAGCGGGGTCGTTCTCTCGTTCTCGGTGACGGGGCAGTTCTTGCGCTCCGGGAAGATGTACTTGGCGGTCTCCGGCTCCACCCAGGTCGGGGCCGATCTTGTCGTCGCGAAGGTCTTTTCGGGCCGGCGTATCGGGTCGGTCTTGGCGTCCGGGAAGCGGTACTTGGTGTCCGGGTCGGAGTACTTGTCGCACCGGGGTCTCGGTGTCCTCGTCTCCGATTGAAGAACTTGGCGGGTCGGGTTCGGTCTTCGGGGTTCCGACCAACGGATCCGAGAAGAAGAACTCAGGGCCTTCGGTCCGGGAACGAGGTCTTCACATCCTATGACGAAGTGCTTGCGGGTTCGCGGCCTCGGACAATGCTCCGTGTAGTAGATCTTGGCGCTTCGAGGGTGTCGAGTCCAAGGTTCTTGTGCACTTGTCGGGGGCGCCCTTGTATGAAGATCTTGCGATTCCGAGAGACACCAAACTGGTACATGGCGGACGAGGGGAGGCGGCGCGCTCGAGCGCAGGGCAGCGGACGGAGGGACGCGGCGGGGAGGACCCGAGGACGGGCTCGGCCAGGACGGGCCGCGGGGCGGCGAGGACGAGCAGGTGGCCGGCGGGGTTCGGCGAGGGAAAGCGGCAGGGCCCGGCGCTGCTGCCAGGGGCCCAGCGGCGGCGGCGGCAGGGCCCGCGCGCTGGCAGCGGTGCGCAGGAGAGGGCGGCGGCGGGCGGAGGCTTGGCGGAGGCGGCGCGCGGGCAGAGGCGGGGCCGCGGAGCAGCGTGAGGAGGGGTCGACGGCGCGGGCTGAGGGAGGAGCTGCGCGCGGGGGCGACGGCGGCGAGCGGGCTGGAGAGGGGAAGGAGGTGGCCGGCGGCGGTGGTGGCGGGACCAGGTGGGGACGGGGTCAGGGGAGGCTCGGCCTGGGGAAGGGGTTCCTGGGGAGGGGCGGAGGTTGGAGATGAACAGGCGCGTGGGGGTCGTGGCTGGGGACAAAGGCTGGGGTCCCCAGGGGTGGGGCAGGTGAGAGTTGGTGGGAGGCGTGGCTGGTGGGCTGCAAGGCGTGAGTGCTTGGCGGGTGGGGCAGGGAAGGTGAGAGAGAGAGGGAGGGGTGAGGGGTGAGGGTGACGTGGCGGTGTGGGATAGGTAGAGGGAGTTAGCAGGGTGACGTGGCGGGCTCTGAATGGTGGGAGTGAGGTGGAGGGTGTGTGTGGGTAGGGAACTGGGTAGCTTTAGGATTTATAGCTGGACCGAT
This sequence comes from Avena longiglumis, assembly GCA_030063025.1. Lineage (NCBI taxonomy): Eukaryota > Viridiplantae > Streptophyta > Magnoliopsida > Poales > Poaceae > Avena > Avena longiglumis. Next base: position 423,003,050 of record CP125976.1, on the reverse strand, counting down.
CTGGTTTTTCTGGGGTGGTCGTTCGGGCTAAATCGGCCCGTTCGACTGCCCCGCTAAAATAAATTAAATATTTTATTTATTTCAACAAAGTTTTTGCAAACCGATTTCGGGCAAACCAAAATATTCCGGGGACCCGGTTTTGAGGTTTGAATAAAGAGGGGCGTTTAGAAAACAACACGGGCTTTGCAAACATAGTTTTTGGCAAACAATGCATGATGATAACGATGCAATGCACAAATTCAACGCGATTTTCTAGTAGTGGTTTTGCGGGATGCCACAGGGTGCCATGATGAAAACACTAGAGCGTGGCCAAGCAGTACTGCAGTCGTCGACGTCGGGGTTGCACCGCGGCATCGTCCTGCCGACATCGAGTCGAAGTGATCATCACAGTGACACTATATCAAGTGCACCACCACACCATCATCTCCCCCATAGCAGGGCCGCGAGACAACGGCGTAGGACACCAGGGTTACAGCAACCTGCTGTCGCCCCGCCGGTGTCGGGGTTGAGGTCGTTGTGAAGGAGCAGCAGGAGGTGGGCCTCGATATGGAGGAGCGCGTAGGTGGCGGCAAGGATCAGGGGATGCCGGGTCGCCCCGTCCTCAGCGCCAGTGATTAAGCTGAATCACAAACTAGGGTTTCGCGGAGGCGTGCACATGGAAGGAGAGCGGCAGTGAGGCGGCGGGAATTGATGGAGGAGATCTAGTCGGGGCCTCATCGGCAGGCGGGGGTGCTGGAGTAGGCCGGTGACCGGCCAAAGTGGAGCTGGAGGCGGCGCATCGTGCGAGCATAGAGGGGAACGAGAGGACTGACATCGTGGGTGCGCGCATCGTGTGCATGTGTGTGTGTTCGGATGAGAGGAGGGTGTAGGTTGGGGCCGGGGTGGGGTTTGACCCCAAGCCCAATTGGGCCAGGTTGGATTAGATTGGCCAGCGGGCCAAATTTAGTTGTTTAGGAAATGCTAAAAAAATAAAAAAAATAAGAATAAGAAAAATAATGGAAGATTACCAAAATATCCTCTAAACATTTCAATCTCTAGAAAAATGTAGGAAAAATCCTAAAAATATATTTAATACATCAAAATGTTTATTAAAATAATATCTACCTAAGAAAATTATAACACTATTTATTTGAGTGAAATAAAATGCAACTAAATATTAACACCCTTAAATATCTAAATGAAATTTAGTAAATTTAGAAAAAATCCTAAAAATAAATAAAAATCATTTTATACATAAAAATAAAACTAATATTTCATAAAAATAACAATCTAATTTTTTTGCAAATAAAAATTAAAATAAATGTTTAAAGACATTCAATAATTAAGAAATGCTATAAAAATAAATAAATAAATAAAGATAATACCTAAAATAAATAAAATTTATTTTAAGATTCTAAGTAAGTATATTTACTAAAAAAATACTAAGTATATTATTCCAAAAACATTTTAAAGTTCCTAAATCATATAACTTCAATTATCTCAATTATTAAAATGAGATAGTTGTTTTGTTAATTATTTAAAATTATTTCCTAAGTAAGAAATAATAATATTCAAAACTCATAACTTTAACTAAGTCTAAACCATAAATTATAATTTAGGATACAATTCTGGAGTAAAAAATCAACTTTATAATATTCCTTTAAAATCTTTAACTAACTCTAAGTCAAAGATTTACAAAGTTATTTTTGCAAATCATTAACTTATATTATAAGTAAGTGGTCTCAATTTATATATAATCATATTTAGCAAACTTGGTATTCACTAAATAAGTTATAAATAAAATTCACCTATTTTTCTTTACATAGAAAAATCTTATAGTACAATCTAAAAATATTACACATGCTAGAATTAAATCTTTAAAACAAAGTTTCATAACTCTAAGATTTCATCTTTGATTATGCTTATGAAAAAACCCTAATAGTTGATAATGCTACAAGTGTTCTATTTCAAGTCCAATTATATTTTTATAGTTTACTTTGGTCTGATATACCCTAACCCAGTTATATAATGACTCAAGATCATTTAAACCTTATTAAAAATCGTAGCTTGAATCATATTCATCTTCAGAGTTGATTAATTTAACATAAATAATTTTATTCTTCAAATGTTATTCTTTTTGCCACTTAAAAATAAACACTATACCATTTATTTTAAGTCATAACAAAATTAAAACATGAACCTTGTAATAATTACATGATACCACTTAATCTTAGAATTGTATTATGATTGTACTTTACCTTCATTTCTTATATGTTTATCTCAAAATCCTTGCAACCACACTCCTTTGTGAAGTACACTTGAAGATAAATCAAGGGGCATGGGATTTTCAACTTGTGATTCGTCGAGCATATAACTCATATTTGTCTCACTTTAACCTTAATCACTTCAAGATACTTATGATAGGGGCAATGAGAGCTCAAAGCTAGTAAGTACCATAATTTTTGGAAGATCTTTATGAAACTTTAAATCCCTACTTCACTCTACGAAGGGCCTTTCTTTTTTACTTTTTGCTGAGTCTCCATCTTCTATCTTTATGCACCAATTAAGAGAGCATAGTTGTTATTTTTAGTTCAATGTGCATTGTCCCAAAACTTGTTGATTGATTCATAATTATGGTATTACTTGTTCTTAAATTATTTGTATCTAGTCACCCTTATAAACCTTGAAGATGTTCTATGCATTTATGTTTTGCTATTCCATGAAGGACATGCTAATTATCACTCTTGCTATGTTTTCTATATGTGAAACAAACAAACGTCTTTCAAAGCATTATTGATGATCTTTTGTTTGTGTTGCCTTTCATGTTGCAACATAGTTTCTTTGTCTTATTGTTAGAAATACATCTTTCATGTTCATGTTTAGAGTATTTTGATCCCAGCTATCAATGCTTTACAATACCTTGATCAAGATTGTGATGGTGCATATCACCTCAAAAATTATTCTTTTTATCACTTACCTACTCGAGGACGAGCAGGAGTTAAGCTTGGGGATGCTTGATACGTCATAAACGTATCTATAATTTTTGATGCTCCATGCTTGTTTTGTACCATTTGCTTTATGTTTTGTCTACACTTTGAGGAATTTTTATGTATTTTCTAGAACTAACCTATTAACAAGATGCCACAGTGCCAGTTCATGTTTTCTGTTGTTTTTGGTTTCAGAAAAGCTAGTAAAGAAATATTCTAGTAATTGGATGATACAAAACCAAAAGTTCTTATTTTTTCAGACATGACACGAAGTCCAAAGGAGAGACGAAGAGTCGTCACGAAGCAACCACACCAGGTGGCCGCACGGGCCCCCTGGTCACGCCACCGTATGGTGTGGGCCCCTCTGGCCTCGACCGACCTTGCCCCTTCGCCTATATATTTGCCTCCCCGAGAAAATCCTAAAGACAAGATCAGAATTCCACGAAAAGTTCTGCAGCGCAGCTGCCACCGAAGAGGAGAGTCGGTAGACATAAGTATCTATTCTGACACCCTGCCAGGACGGGGAATTGCCCCCGGATAGTGGCAGACCTACAGAATATGCCGGGTAGGCCACGGCATACCCTGCAGACCAGCCCATGTATACATACCAGCGGAGAGAAAAAGCCAAGAGGACGGCCTACCGTAGTGAGAAAACAAGATCACATCGCGTGCTAAGTGTCGTCGATACAAAAAAAACAACGATCGAAGCGAGCAGTTGCGCCTTGCGCGTGATTGTCTCTGACTCTCCTTCCTCTCAGATCGATCTAAAACACGTCGACACGTCGTCTCCCCGGTCGCCCGACGCCCAGCTAGCCCGACATCCAATCAAGTATCCATTGCAGATTGGATAGGTTAGGGAATTAAGGAATCAGGCATTGACGCACTTTCATTGCCGCCTTGCCGGCCGTCTTTCCGACAGCCCGGAATTAACAAATTTGTGACGAGTGACAGCGGCCAGGCAGATTAAACTAGACATATATAGTAGTCGTACTGCCAATTCTTGTACTCATTGTTTTCATGGAAATTTTCAGTCATGAAGAAGAGAAGAGATATTGCATCTTTATTCGAGCGACACACAGCAAAAAAGGCTGCCGCCGGTTTGAAACCTTCGCTGGTTGAAACTTTGCCAGAAGGGCATATTCAAGAGCAAGAGAGGGTAATTAAAAAAGCTATGAATCATATGCCCTCTCCCCCATTTTCGTCGTCACCGCAAGCACCACAGTCATCGTCGCCGCCACCACCGCCTCCTCCGCCACCACCGGTTTATGATACCAATCAACTCCCGTATGATCCAGGTGAAAGACATCTCATTCAAAGTTATCATGTTAATGATCAAGATGCAGTTTGTAGAGCGTATATTCTTAAAGGCCCATTAAAACCGTATACACATGTTTTTCTAAAAAGGATGATTGGGAAAAGAGATCGTCGATTCAATATTGTGTGGTTGTATAATTATGACTGGCTTGAATATAGTATCAAGAAGGATTATGTGTTTTGCTTCGTATGCTACTTGTTCAAGAAGGGTACTGGGTTAGATACATTTACTATTGATGGGTGGAGAAATTGGAATATTGGAGAGAAAGCACCTTTGAAACACCTCGATTCTAAGGCACATAATGCAGCTCAAGAGAGATACATTGGGTTTACAAATCCAAGGTAGCAATTGATTATCATATTGAGAAGTGGACTGATGAGGATCTTCGCCTTTATAAGATAAGATTGACTTATTCACTTAGATGTATCAAGTTTCTTTTGCATCAAGGATTGGCATTCCGTGGACATGATGAAAGTGAAGATTCTAGCAATAAAGGGAACTTCCTTGAACTTCTGGAGTTTCTTTCAGAAAATAGTCAAGAAGTGCATAAGTATGTTTCGAAGAACGCTTCAGGTAATTGCATATTAAATAGTCCAAAGATACAAAATGATATTATTTAATGTTGTGCTATAGAAACTAGAAATAAAATTATTGAAGAACTTGGTGATGATCCCTATGCAATTTTGGTTGATGAGTCTAGTGATATATCACATAAAGAACAACTTGCTCTTTGTCTGCACTATGTGGATCAATCAGGAAGGCCATGTGAGCACTTTATTGGAGTTGTTCATGTAGGTGATACTACCTCTTTATCACTTAAGAATGCAATTGAAGCTTTATTTTCTAGTCATGGCTTGAATATGGCTCAAATACATGGTCAAGGTTATGATGGGGCTAACAACATGAAAGGAGATATTAAAGGACTAAAAACATTGATCATGCAAGAGTAACCTTCTGCTTATTACATACATTGTTTTGCACATCAACTCCAACTAGTTCTTATTGCTGTTGCTAAGGGAAATGATGATTGTGTGAGTTATTTTGATCAAGTATCTCTATTGTTGAATATTGTTGGAGTTTATTGTAAGCATCATGACATGCTTCGAAATGCTAGGCTTGAGAGCATCAAGAAAGCACTTGATTGTGGTGAACTTGAGACTAGAAGTGGATTAAATCAAGAGATGGGTTTGCCTAGGCCTGGTGACACTCGGTGGGGCTCAAATTTCAAAACTATATACAACATTATTGTTATGTTTTCCAAAATTCATGACGTACTTACCGAGCTTGGAGATTATACCTCATATAAGGAAGATTGGACAAGAATACATTATGTTCTTGGAGCATTTGAGTCATTTGAGTTTGTTTTCTTTACACACATGATGGTTGTTTTTCTTGGATATACAAATGAACTATACCAGTGTTTGCAAAGAAGGGAACACGATATTCTTAATGCAATATCACTTGTTAATGGGGCAAAGGACGGGATACAACAATTGAGGTCTAATGGTTGGGTTCAATTTCTTGAGAGGATCACTTTGTTTTGTGAAAACCAAGGCATTGAAGTTCCTTATATGGATGGTAATTATGTTCCTTATGAAAAATCAGCAAGGTATGCCCGTGCTCAAAACCAAACAAATGATGACCACTTTAGAAGAGAAGTATACATTGGTGTCATCGATGAAATTACTCAAGATCTTGATAATCAATTTAATGAGGTTAATATGGAGTTACTTTCTTGTATGTTAGCCTTGAATCCTTCAAAATCATTTTCCTCTTTTGATGCACGAAAGGTACGTAGACTAGACCAATTCTACCCAAATGATATTCCGGGCAATTATTTGCTAAAGCTTGAAATGCAACTTGATAATTACATTGATGATATGAGACGAGATGATAACTTCTGAGGCCTAGAGAGTCTTGTTGACCTCTCAGTTAAGCTTGTTGAAACAAAGAGGCATAAAGTGTATGATATGGTTTACTTGATTCTCAAATTGGTATTGGTTCTACCATTGGCAACAACAAGTGTTGAAAGAGTGTTTTTAGCAATAAATTTAGTTAAATCAAAGTTAATAAATAAGATGAGTGATAGTCTCTTGGATGATTGTCTAGTCACATACATCGAGAGGGATATTTTCTCTGAGGTCGATGAAGATGATATAGTCGAGACTTTCATGTCATTGAGGAAGCGTAGGCCAAAAAAGTAGAATTGTAAGTTTCTTTTATGCATATTTTAGAATATCATATTTTTTTGAATTAGATGAATTTAGTCTTTTATTTTCATATTATTTATTGCTTATATATAATGGTATTACAATGCAAACTTACAATTATTTATTGAATTATGTATCGTGTAAATAGCCATCATTTTTTTTGCGGCATACCCATTAGTAAAATCCTAGGTCCACCACTGCCCCTGGAGCCATCTCCATCAACTCCACTGCCATCTCCATCGCCGTTGCTGACTCCCATGATGAGGAGGGAGTAGTTCTCCCCCGAGGCTAAGGGCTCTACCGGTAGCTATGTGTTTATCTCTCTCTCCCATGGTGTGATCTTTATGTGATCATGAGCTTTGTAATCTAGTTGAATAAATAGATGCTACTCAAGTGCTTTTATTACTATAATCTCCGGAGACACCTTATACCAAGTGTGTGAAGGTGACAGTGTGCATACCGTGTGTGTCTCTTAGTCTAAAGGTTACAACAATGCTTATCATGAGTTATATTTTGAGTTGGATGTCTCTATGAAAGAGTGGTGTTTGTTAGAACCATATAGCTCTCAAGTTGACAGTGAGGGGTTACCTAGATGGGGAATGTGGACTTTAAGGAGTGCTTTGTATCCCTACGCAATGGATTGGTGTTTGTTATCCAACCGGAGTATAGTTCGGTATAGCATAGTGCAGAAAATATATATACGTGTGTTCAATTATGATATCATTGTTGAGAGTGAGCACTAGTGAAAGTATGATCCCTAGGCCTTGTTTCTAAGCATTGAAACACCGCTTACAATCAGTCATGTTACATGTTTGCTTGCTGCCATATTTATTTCAGATTGCAATTACCGCTTATAATCATCCATATTACTTGTGTTTCACTATCTCTTCACCGAACTAGTGCACATATACACCTGACAAGTGTATTGGTTGTGTTGGGGACACAAGAGACTTCTCCTATCGTAATTGCAGGGTTGCTTGAGAGGGATACCTTTGACCTCTTCCTCCCCGAGTTCGATAAACCTTGGGTGATCCACTTAAGGGAAACTTACTGATGTTCTACAAACCTCTGCACTTGGAGGCCCAACACTGTCTACAAGAATAGAAGCGTGCGTAGATATCAATCCCTTTTTAACAAATGTACGTCTTTTCTATTGTCTCAGAAGCCTCCCAGATCTTGTGTTCGTAGAATTTAGTTGTCCAGGGTGGGTGTCGATGACCCTGACCTTGGCAAACCCCTCTCCGAAGATTAGGAACTAACCTCTATATCAAGATCTCTGACATTGTTCTACTTGCCATCGTCCATGTCAAGGTTAGCTAGCACCTAGAACCTACCTCCTAGGCAATGAAACTCTAGGGCCAGTGATCCTACCTATCTTGGCCCTCCATTCTGGCGACTCGAATGTGGGAGTGCACCGGGAAACCTCACTGGCTCTACACACCTTGTGTCACCTCCCGAGTTGCATGTCCTGGTCCCCAATGGTTAGTCCTTGAAAGAATCTTGGTGATTAAGACGGAGTCTTTCCTTTACAAAGAAAGCTTGGCGGTTTCTTGGTGACAAGACATATACATACTTTTCCCAGGGTTTCTTTGCGGCCTTATTCTAACAATGAGGATGGAGTATCCATGTGCTTCCTTGAACTCCAATGACCCTTTTGGTCTAAAGTATTAGTGATGCATGGTAAGTTGTCCTTAATCCTTTTGTGTGGCTATGAGACTTTTGTTCTGTATGAGAAAGTTGTGATTGAGGACCAAGATAGGTAAACAACCCTATACCCACCATCCATTTTTATGTTGGGTTCCATGCACAAACTTTCTCTTTTTTGTTTCTCCCAAACAAAAGAAAACACAAACTTGAAACTTATGCATGTCAACAAAGTCTATGCACTAATATGTATTAAAAATATATCCATATTTGTTTGTTGACCATAATAAAGACTTAAAACAATTAAATATATCTATAAAATCTTTATTTTAGATATTTACGGTTTAATAATAAATCCAAAGTTATTTTTCATGCATTGTAGTCCAGTATATTTTTTATCTGCAACGTTTCAAACTTATTTTTTCTTTCCTCTAGAGAAATTTAAAACAAAAAGTTTACACATGGAACTCTAAAAAAATGGATGTATAGATAGGGATGTGTACCTATCATGGTGTCCAGAAAACTACTCTCGTTGTTTATACATGTATTCATATTCTATGAGGGTACATATATCTTGGCATATGTTCCTTCCGAGGTTTGTTAACTATCATGGTGGATGGCACTGTCGTGACTCAGTTTTCGCTGAGGGCCATAGTGATGATACATGGAGCCTACGTTTAATCACTTGTTAGCATGGTGCTGGTGTTTTCCAAATGGATAAGCTATATGTAACACCCTCAGAATCGGACCTATGCAAGTTTGAGCAAAATTCGCCAAACCCGCATAGAAACGATTCAAAGGTGCCCACCAGGCACTTTCGTGCGGGTGGAAAACGAAGTAATAACATTACACAACAGTCCTCGATGGGACCCACAGAACAGATATATATACAGAGGCGACTCAATGAGTCAAGAATACAGATATACAATTCAAAGATCCAAATCACCTTGAAATTGACACAGCGTCCGACTACGGACAAGATGCAAATGGGGCTAAGAGCCCTGAAGAATAACCAATGGCGTCCATAACCCTGCCCAGGCCAAGCCGGAAGGGTAACCCTGCTAACGACGTCGATCTCAAAACCTGCTTAAACAAAAGGGGGTGCCGACAAAGGGCAAAGGAAAAAGAAGGAGCGTCAGTACTGAGGCCAGTACACGGCGAGGCTAGAATTCGGCGGTCCTCGCCTACATGGGTATGGTGGACTGAGCGGCAGCGGCGGCATGCACTAAACAACCTATAGAGACTCGATGCAACTGGCGGCAATCAGAGAGGGGTAAGAAAGACCTATTCGGATCCAACCTGAAGCTAACACCAAACAAACCCATCCTGGTGTTTCCCCCTCGAGACCAAACGAGGAAGTCAACCGAGGAACTCACACAGTTGGCAGTTTTACTTATTCAGTGATCGTTGCAGCAATTACTAGTCAGGTTTAGATAATTGTCCTGATAAAATAAGCAGTGGGCCCTTTTACTTAACCATTCTGTGATAGTTGTAACACTTACTAGTCAGATACATTTATCGTGAGATAACCCAAAAACCCAGCAGTTGTTGGTACTTTTATTCAGCCATTCCGTTGTAGTTGCAAGATTTACTAGTCAGGTACAATTGTCGCAAGCGACAACCAAACAAGCAATTGTGGGCAGTATTATTTAGCCATTCCATTATAGTGAAGCTGATTACTAGTCATTATAAGTCAAATTTATAGCAGTAAACTTTAGTTATGCTTGTCTATGATCGAGATACTGTGCTCCAAGTCGTCCATATCCGCGGACACGGCTTTCAGAAAGTTTTACCCGACCGGGGTGCACCAATAGCAACACACGCTCGATCAGCCTCGGAAAAACCAAAACAAAACCCAACGAGGCTTTCACGACTGAACAATCACAGGATTCAGAAATATTTCAGGGGGCCACCCCTTTGAGTAGATCCCGCAACGGAGTAAGCAAGCTCCGAGACGGCCTCAAGGTTGCGACAATGGTCATGGCGATCGGGAACCCGAAAGTGTGGCTGGGCTTGTCGATACCGCGTAAACATTCCGCTTCCAAAACAGTACAGTGTGCAGTACCTCGCACAATTTAAATACAGAAAGTAGCATGGCATAAGTACAGGATCGTAAATAAAACCTCAAACTAGTTTGTGGCCCCAAGAAATAAGACTGAATCAAGCTCTGGCTCAGGGGGTCCCATATACCTCCCGGATGTGGATAGCGCGATAAATCAAGGAACAGGTATCAAGTACTCGGGGTCTTACGGGACACAAGTGGGCGTTCGGAAACCAAATATTTTCTATCACCCACCGATGCCTCTGCTTATTCAATTTTAGTTGTTAAACAGAATTTTAAGTGACGATAAGTAAAACTAGAATCATCTCCATCATCAACATGCGACAATACATCAACAACTGAGGCATATGACGACACACATCAGCACTTGAGCAAGCAACTACGACGCGCGAGTCCAACTATCTACCAAACAACAGGTAATAGGGTGTGTCCAAGGCAATATATGGCTGCAAGGGATATCAAGGGTACGGAATCTAGAGCATCGCAACACAGTTAGCAATAGATCAACAGGAGGGAATAAATACTATAAAAGTAAGATAGGTAGAAAGGGGGAGATGCTCGCCTGAAAACATTGTCGAAGGTTCATCCGAAGATCGGGGCGAAGCTCACATCAACTCAACGGCCTTATCCGCGAAGAAGCAAAACACTAGAAGGGACACCGGATGCACTATTTAATACTAAGGCAAAAGATCGGCATGATGCAGGCATGATGAATGACATGGCAAGGTGCGGTGCAATTAGGTCATATTAAGCGGAACCGGGGTCCTGACCATTAATTAGATGGTTCAAGTTGTTTAGATTCCCCGCAGTTTAAATGTTGTGTTAGCATGGCAAAAGATAGCACCGGTTCGCTACACAATTTAAATGAGGCCAATATGAGACTAGATTTGCCCGCATATGGGCCCCATATTTAATCATCAGGTGAATCGGCATAAGGCCCCCAAACCACATGACAAGGGTTCATGCAAGATGACAATTAAATATGCAACAAGTTTTATGTTTAGCATTTATAAAAATAGGGCTCGGAAAAGGGATCACACATTTAGGGTCTCTCGACGAACTTGGGGTTCGGGGTCGGTCTCAGGGTCCAGGATTCGACGGATTCGGTCTCGGCGGATCGTTCTCGGATAACGGGGCAGATCTTGAGTTCCGGGGAGGAGGCCTTCGCGTTCGGTGGCGATCTTGACGATCTTCGGGTCATGTTGTCGGTCTTGTCGTCCCTCGCGGGGACCTTGGCGTTCCGGGGCGTACTTGGTCTAGCGTCGGGGCATCGGACTCGCCCTGGCCGGTGTCGAACTTGTCGGGTTCTCGTGCCGGTTCGGTTTTTGCGTCGGGGTGAAGCACTTGGCATCCTGCGTCGGTGTTCTTACCGTTCGCGTTCTCGAGCATCGCATCCGGGAAGGAGTACTTGTCGTCAGGGTCTCGGTGTCCGGGGGTAGATCTTGGCGCATCGAGGGTGTCGAGGAATCGGTACGGTCTTTGGAGCTCGCGGGTTCTAGACGTGGTCCCATGGTCTCGGTGATCTCGTCGGTGCCATCCTTGGTCACACTGGCTCGTCCTTTGGAACGCCAACGCTTGGACGAGGACAACCACCCCGACGGAATCCCGGCGACTATGGCCCTCGAGCGGAGCGCAGGTAGCGACGGTGGCGTTCATGGCGGGGCGAAACTGGCCAGAGGCGCTCGAGCGGAGGCGGGCCCCGGAGGTTCTGCGGTCGTCGGTGGAGGGCGAGGGGGTCGTTGGCGAGGTGGAAACAGAGGACGCGGCGGTGGGCAGATCTTGGCGGCGGCTCGAGATAGTCGCAGGGGCGGACGGCGGAGCTGCGCGGAACGACGACGGGGTGGGGCCGGGTGGTTGGGCGCGGGGCGACGGCGAGGGAGCCGCGGCCGCGGAGGACCTGGGCGGAAGGCGGAGGGGGCGCGTGGGCGGCGGCGGGAGCCCGGCGAGGCTGGCGGCGCCCTGGCGACGCGGCGACGGGCGGGCGGCGGCCCGGCGGGCGCGGGCGCTGGTGGAGCGGGATCGCGGCGCTGCTGGAGCCGCTGGGGTCGACGGGCCGATATGAGGTGGGGAAGGCTCGGGAGGCGGCGGGCGAGCGCTGGGGACCGGAGGGGCGCGGGCGACGGAGAGGGCGACGGCGGAGGTCGGGGGTCGCTGCGGGGCGGCCGCCGGCTGCGAGGAGGACCGCCGGAGGTGGCGAGGCGGACGGTGGGAGGAGGGTGTTGGCCGCGTGCGGGAGGAAGGGGCACGCGGGCGAGCCTGGCGAGGAAGATGAACAGGGGAGAGAGAGACGCGGCTCGGGCGTGGGTCCCAGGGGGGTGGGGCTACGGGGACGCTGGAGGCGGTCGCGGCGTGGCTGTGCGGCCGGGCGTGGCGAAAAGGGCCGGGTGGGCCGGGCGAGAGAGAGAGGGGGCGGGTCCGCGCGTGGTCGCCAAGGCGGGCGTGCACAAGGCGATGGCGCGTGGTGGCCAGTGGGTCCTGTGGGGTGTAGAATGAATTGGGTGAGAAAAGAAAAGAAGGGGACGCTGTGGGTCTGGGTGGCCACGCGCGCAGAGAGGAGAGAGAGTGGGTCGGTTTGGGGAGGAGTGGGGACTGTGGGGTCCAGTGAGAGAGAGAGGGTGAGGGGTGGGTAGGTTTTAGGTAGCTATAGGCTTAAGAGGGCGACTAGTTGAACCGATTTTAAAATCCCGGGTGGTCGTCGGTCAATCCGCCCGCTCGACCGCCACTAAAAATAATATAAATTTTATTTGTTTTAAACGGGCCGTTGGCAAACCGATAGCGGCCAAAACAAAATATTCCGGGGACCCGGTTTTGATGTTTGAAAATTAAGAGGGTCGTTTAGAAAACAACACGGGCTTTGCAAACATAGTTTTAGCAAACAATGCATGATGATGACGATGCAATGCACAAATTCAACGCGATTTTCTAGTAGTGGTTTTGCGGGATGCCACAATTCGACACCACTAACAAAGGATCTCGCCCTCGAGATCCGCCTCATGGTACCGGAAGGAAGGTCGGCGATCTGCGTCTTCTCACTTCGTGTAGATCCTCGCGACACCACTAACAAAAGGTCGTTGTCCGTGATCATCGAGAGAACACTCCGGAACAAAAAGGTCGAAGGTAGAGGTATCAACAATAAGCCACCTCTAGCTCCGATGGAAAGGGGAACCGATGCATTCTCATCCACTTCAATGTACAAAAGCGAATAGAAGGGGTAGTCGGCATGGGGGCCAATCCATCACGCACCCAAACTATTACTTTGCACAATCAGTAGAAAAGAGTACAACCATTCTCGGAATCAGACTGAAGATCTTGACAAACGAGGGTCGGAACAAAGGAGGGATGCAGACTCTGCATCGGATCTGGCGTAGAAGACTTCGTCGCGTCGGAAACACCGGAAGGCACAAACAAGGAACAAAGAATGATACCACAGCAGACGGATTCCTCAGGCAGCTTGAACACCGGATGGTAGAACACCGTTATCGAAGAAGGAAGCGAAACCCTGAAGGTGCGACGGAAACCCAACCACGAGAATTCCTGGACTCGAAGAAAGAGAAGAGTGCGGATTCAAAACACGTAGAGATAAGAGGAGAACAGCAGAGGGGTAAGTAGTAAAATCAGACCTAATCAGAACTATCCAACCGATTTTCAAAAATAGTTTTGACACTACTTCGGCCGTTAGCTAGGTTATCCTACAGGCTGGACTTGTGGGGTATCGCAACTGCTGAGCTCTGATACCACTCTGTAACACCCTCAGAATCGGACCTATGCAAGTTTGGGCAAAATTCGCCAAACCCGCATAGAAACGATTCAAAGGTGCCCACCAGGCACTTTCGTGCGGGTGGAAAACGAAGTAATAACATTACACAACAGTCCTCGATGGGACCCACAGAACAGATATATATACAGAGGCGACTCAATGAGTCAAGAATACAGATATACAATTCAAAGATCCAAATCACCTTGAAAATGACACAGCGTCCGACTACGGACAAGATGCAAATGGGGCTAAGAGCCCTGAAGAATAACCAATGGCGTCCATAACCCTGCCCAGGCCAAGCCGGAAGGGTAACCCTGCTAACGACGTCGATCTCAAAACCTGCTTAAACAAAAGGGGTGCCGACAAAGGGCAAAGGAAAAAGAAGGAGCGCCGATCGAGGCCAAGACAGCGAGGCTAGAATTCGGTCCTCGCCTACATGGGTATGGTGGATCGAAAGGCAGCGGCATGCACTAAACAACCTATAGAGACTCGATGCAACCGGCGGCAATCGAGAGGGTAAGAAAGACCTATTCGATCCAACTGAAGCTAACACCAAAAACCCATCCCGTGTTTCTCGAGACCAAACGAGGAAGTCAACCGAGGAACTCACGCAGTTGGCAGTTTTACTTATTCAGTGATCGTTGCAGCAATTACTAGTCAGGTTTAGATAATTGTCCTGATAAAATAAGCAGTGGGCCCTTTTACTTAACCATTCTGTGATAGTTGTAACACTTACTAGTCAGATACATTTATCGTGAGATAACCCAAAAACCCAGCTTGTTGGTACTTTTATTCAGCCATTCCGCTAGAAGTTGCAAGATTTACTAGTCAGTACAATTGTCGCAAGCGACAACCAAACAAGCAATTGTGGGCAGTATTATTTAGCCATTCCATTATAGTGAAGCTGATTACTAGTCATTATAAGTCAAATTTATAGCAAGAAACTTTAGTTATGCTTGTCTATGATCGAGATATCATGCTCCAAGTCGTCCATATCCGCGACACGGCTTTCAGAAAGTTTTACCCGCCGGGTGCACCAATAGCAACACACGCTCGATCAGCCTCGAAAACCAAAACAAAACCCAACGAGGCTTTCACGATGAACAATCACAGATTCAGAAATATTTCAGGGGCCACCCTTTGAGTAGATCCCGAACGGAGTAAGCAAGCTCCGAGACGGCCTCAAGGTTGCGATAATGGTCAGAAGCGATCGGGAACCCAAAGTGTGGCTGGCTTGTCGATACCGCGTAAACATTCCGCTTCAAAATAGACAAAGGTGCAGTACCTCGCACAATTTAAATACGTAAAGTAGCATGGCATAAGTACAGATCATAAATAAAACCTCAAACTAGTTTGTGGCCCCAAGAAATAAGACGAATCAAGCTCGCTCGTGGGGTCCCATATACCTCCGGATGTGGATAGCGCGATAAATCAAGGAACAGTATCAAGTACTGGGTCTTACGGGACACAAGTATGCTCGAAACCAAATATTTTCTATCACCCACCGATGCCTCTGCTTATTCAATTTTAGTTGTTAAACAGAATTTTAAGTGACGATAAGTAAAACTAGAATCATCTCCATCATCAACATGCGGCAATACATCAACAACTGAGGCATATGACGACACACATCAGCACTTGAGCAAGCAACTACGACGCGCGAGTCCAACTATCTACCAAACAACAAGTAATAGGGTGTGTCCAAGGCAATATATGGCTGCAAGGGATATCAAGGGTACGGAATCTAGAGCATCGCAACACAGTTAGCAATAGATCAACAGGAGGGAATAAATACTATAAAAGTAAGATAGGTAGAAAGGGGGAGATGCTACTTTGAAAACATTGTCAAGGTTCATCCGAAGATCGGGGCGAAGCTCACATCAACTCAACGGCCTTATCCGCGAAGAAGCAAAACACTAGAAGGGACACCGGATGCACTATTTAATACTAAGGCAAAAGATCGGCATGATGCAGGCATGATGAATGACATGGCAAGGTGCGGTGCAATTAGGTCATATTAAGCGGAACCGGGGTCCCGACCATTAATTAGATGGTTCAAGTTGTTTAGATTCCCCGCAGTTTAAATGTTGTGTTAGCATGGCAAAAGATAGCACCGGTTCGCTACACAATTTAAATGAGGCCAATATGAGACTAGATTTGCCCGCATATGGGCCCCATATTTAATCATCAGGTGAATCGGCATAAGGCCCCCAAACCACATGACAAGGGTGCATGCAAGATGACAATTAAATATGCAACAAGTTTTATGTTTAGCATTTATAAAAATAGGGCTCGGAAAAGGGATCACACATTTAGGGTCTCTCGACGAACTTGGGGTTCCGGGGTTCGGGGTCGGTCTCAGGGTCCAGGATTCGACGGATTCGGTCTCGGCGGATCGTTCTCGGATAACGGGGCAAATCTTGAGTTCCGGGGAGGAGGCCTTCGCGTTCGGTGGCGATCTTGACGATCTTCGGGTCATGTTGTCGGTCTTGTCGTCCCTCGCGGGGACCTTGGCGTTCCGGGGCGTACTTGGTCTGGCGTCGGGGCATCGGACTCGCCCTGGACGGTGTCGAACTTGTCGGGTTCTCGTGCCGGTTCGGTTTTTGCGTCGGGGTGAAGCACTTGGCATCCTGCGTCGGTGTTCTTACCATTCGCGTTCTCGAGCATCGCATCCGGGAAGGAGTACTTGTCGTCAGGGTCTCGGTGTCCGGGGGTAGATCTTGGCGCATCGAGGGTGTCGAGGAATCGGTACGGTCTTCGGAGCTCGCGGGTTCTAGACGTGGTCCCATGGTCTCGGTGATCTCGTCGGTGCCATCCTTGGTCACACTGGCTCGTCCTTTGGAACGCCAACGCTTGGACGAGGACAACCACCCCGACGGAATCCCGGGCGACTATGGCCCTCGAGCGGAGCGAGCAGAGGTAGCGACGGTGGCGTTCATGGCGGGGCGAAACTGGCCAGAGGCGCTCGAGCGGAGGCGGCCCCGGAGGTTCTGCGGTCGTCGGTGGAGGGCGAGGGGGTCGTTGGCGAGGTGGAAACAGAGGACGCGGCGGTGGGCAGATCTTGGCGGCGGCTCGGGATAGTCGCAGGGGCGGACGGCGGAGCTGCGCGGAACGACGACGGGTGGGGCAGGTGGTTGGGCGAAGCGGCGAGGAGGCCGCATGAGGACCTGGCGGAAGGCGGAGGCGTCTGGCGGCGGCGGGAGCCCGGCGAGCGGCGTCCTTGGCGACGCGGCGACGGCGGCTGCTCGGCGGCGCTCCAGCGGCGCGCGCTGGTGGAGCTGTGGAAGCGGGGCGGCGCTTCCTTGAGCTGGGGTCGACGGGCGATATGAGGTGGGGAGGCTCGGGAGGCGGTCGCAGCGGCGGGCGGCCAGGGAGACCGGAGGGCGGGCGACGGAGAGGGCGACGGAGGTCGGGGTCGCTGGCGGCCGCCGGCGGCGAGGAGGACCGCCGGAGGTGGCGAGGCGAACGTGGGAGGAGGGTGTTGGCCGCGTGCGGGAGGAAGGGGCACGCGGGCGAGCCTGGCGAGGAAGATGAACAGGAGAGAGAGACGCGGCTCGGGCGTGGGTCCCAGGGGGTGGGGCTACGGGCAGGCGCGTGGAGGGCGTGCGTGTGAGCGTGGCGGCGTGGCAGTGCGGGCGGGTGGGGGCGAGAGAGGGGCGGGGTCCAAGCGTGGTCATGGCGTGGGGCGTGCCGCGTGCACAGCGTGGGGCGTGTGGCCAGCGCGTGGGTCCCAGGGGGGTGTAGAATGAATTGGGTGAGAAAAGAAAAGAAGGGGCTGGACGCGGTGGGTCCTGGGTGGGCCACGCGGCAGAGAGAGGAGAGATGAGAGAGTGGGTCGGTTTGGGGAGGGAGTGGGGACTGTGGGGTGGGGTCCAGGTGCAGAGAGAGAGGGTGAGGGGGTGTGGGTAGGTTTTTAGGTAGCTATAGGCTTAAGAGGGGCAGACTAGTTGAACCGATTTTAAAATCCCGGGGGTGGTCGTTCGGGTCAATCTGGCCCGTTCGACTGCCCCCACTAAAAATAATATAAATTTTATTTGTTTTAAACGGGCCGTTGGCAAACCGATAGCGGCCAAAACAAAATATTCCGGGGACCCGGTTTTGATGTTTGAAAATTAAGAGGGTCGTTTAGAAAACAACACGGGCTTTGCAAACATAGTTTTAGCAAACAATGCATGATGATGACGATGCAATGCACAAATTCAACGCGATTTTCTAGTAGTGGTTTTGCGGGATGCCACACTATAGCGGGGATGGAATTAGCATCCCACGTGTCATGTCTATTTAGAACGAGATTCAATTTAGACACGTGGAAGTTTTGCAAGGAAAACGGGTTCAGGGGTCAAGCGGGAATTGACTCGTGAAGCTCATGACAGTTGTGTCATACCTTCCATTTGGTGACGTTTGATGCAGGGTAGGATCGATGCGGAGGAGATCGTTGATGCAATGTAGTTGATTATCACAGGGAGATGGTGTTGTGCCGGCGAATGTGGCTTTGAGGTAGTGGGGGTCGATGCCAATGTGCTTTGTGTCCAGCATCGCGACATAGTTTTGTGATATAATGTCAACACCTGGATTTTTAATCCCAGATGCATGTTATGCCATACATCGCAATCCTAGGATTACCATTTTTGTGAGACATAACAGATTTGGATACCACAATACATCATCCATTACAAACCATACATAAGGTCTTACACCAATAAGGATCTCATGATCCAGTTCTTAATACAACTCAAGCAGCGGAAATACGTAATAATAAAGGTAGCGTAGGCGAAGCTCCATCTTCGGGGTCACAGGCAATGCTGACGATGGGAGATGATCCTAGTTGTCGTAACCTTCCTGGGGTCCATCATCCTGGTACTCCTCTTCATAGTCTAGCCACGGGAATAGCCAGGGACAAAGCCATGAGTATTCTTTAAGTACTCGCAAACTAATACTAACAAGTGAAGGGGGTTTTTGTAGTAGGACACTAAGCTCTAGGGTTGTTTTTCAAAAATCCAGATTTACCTCTACTAAGTTCAGAAGCAAGAAAATCTAGTTGAAATTTTATAACACCTAAGTGGGAACTTGAATTTCATATCACAACTCTGTTGTGGTCAAGTCAAAATCTCAATTATTTTCAGAAGTCATTTTGAAAACATCTGACGGGGGAACTGTATGGCCACTCCAACTGTCCATAACCGCGGACGTGGCTATTCGAATAGTTTGACACTCTGCAGAGATTGTACACTTTCACCACAATATTCGATACATCTGTCAGGAAATCTTGAATTCACCATACTCAGTATGCGGATAATCAATCCTAACCTTTCAATTTCACGCCCTAGTTTAGGCACCTCTCCTGTGAGTTTGGCCTCCCAACCATGACCAACTGTCATCTTGGGTACTGCACAGGTGGACAATCTTCACAAGGTAGCCTCAGCTCAGACCTTGGCCGTGAGGGAACCCATACTAAGGTATATAAGTTTCCAGTCAAGGCCTACCCAATTTTCGGGTATTGTGGTTGTACGGTAAAATTGGAATGGTATCGCATCCAGAAAACCATCAGTTTTATAAAGGGCTAAGGCTCATGCCTCAACCTTTTCATCATCAAAATCATCTGGTGTTCAGAAACACATGTCAAAACATCTCAGTAGAATGACTCATCATTCTAATGTTTTCATAACCATTTTCACCAAGTATTCCCATCTAAAGTTGATCAAGTTTTATGCTTAGCACTAGCATCTACAAGTGGGGGTGAGTACTAATGATGGGTGGTAAACAAGTGGACTTTTAACCAAGTACAATCTCGTGCCTTAGGACGACATCAAGATTATCTAGCTTAGGCCAAATTTAATGCTCTTTATGCAACCTTCAATTATCTTCCTAGAATATACAAGTCACTTAAGTAAACTCTAAGTAATAGCTTTGATAAAGAAATAAAGTATAAAGCTTGCAAGTAAAACTAGGATTGGGTTATCAAGTGGGTATGATCACAGATGCTTAAGGCATATAGTTGGTATGGTAACAAGCAAGTATTTTCTTGCATAGGTCAACTTGATTAGTAAGGCTTGCTAAAGTAGAGTATCTTGCAAGTGTTAGCTTGGTCAATCAACTTGATTAAAGCATTTGTCTTGTTTATTTTATTTTTAGAAAAGTAATTTCTACTCATTGAAAAACTACTTAAGATTTAATATTCTCCAACTCAAACATGGGATCATGTTGACACATGTCATCACCCATATTTCAGTACATAGGAATATGATTTAAAGTGGTGTCACAATTTAATAAGGTTTAACCTTTTTATTTTGAATAATTAAAGTGACTAGAGATGCCTATGTGGCATTCTTTTATTACTGTAACATTGTTTCTATAAGTAAACCCTTATATTTTTATATATTCTGAAAGGTATGATCAAATGTGATTTTTCAGAGTTGGAATCAACTCAAAAGCTATTATGGTTGAAATTTGAAAAACGTTTGAATGCAGAAAAGCTTCTGACTTGTTATTTTTACCAAGGTTGATCTACATATCCAAATGATTTGAATCCAACAGGCTTGGATTAAGCATTTCAATAACTTTCTAACAAAATTGGTTTAATGCAATTTGGTTCACTGAATCGAGCTGGGTTGAATTTTGAAACTAGGTACAAAACCGAGTTTGAATTAAAATAGAAAAAGCTAAATTCAAATGGTTGGGCTGCGCGGGAAGGGTTAATGGGCCGGCCCAGTGTTACTCCGCAGCGCGGGGCTCAGCTGACAGGGGGGTCTATCGGTCAGTGGCTCATAACACGCGAAGCGGTACGGGGCGATGTGGTGCGTTGGATTAGAAGTGGGATCAACGGCTGAGGGTCGTCGTCAACGATGAACAAGTCACCGGCGAGCTCGAACCCTAGCAGCTCGGTGGGGGTGCATAGGAGGCATACCGGGGCTCCAGTGACGACGGCGAGGCGGGAAAACGATGAAGTCGACGACGGCGAACTCAGGGATGGTCGCGGCAGCTCTGGGGGTGGTCGAAATCAACGGCTCCCTTCTTCTCCAGAGGCGGCCTGCTCCGGCGCAATTCCGGCGAGCTGCTGCTCCTCGTGCTCCAGCTAAGGGGTGGAAGGGTCAGTGAGGTGAGGGGAGTGAGATGGTGTGAAGAAATCGAGCGGGGGTCGTCTCCTTTTATAGGCTCGACGGCGAGACCGAGAGGGATGGGCAGGAGACGGTGGCGACACGGCTACGGGCGTCTAGCGGCATGGCTGAGGTTGGCGATCAACGGGCGGTCTCCTGGCGATGCTCTAGAGCTTAAGTGCGCGTGTAGGGGGGCAGTGGCAATCGGTCGGGAACGTGCGGTGCTCTGCGCGGCAGAGGCGGCATATTCGACGGCGAGCGGTGGCTGTGAGGCACGGGGCGGAGAACGGGCGTGTCTGCGGGGTTGCTGGGGTGGTGGTTATCACGCGCGCACGCGGCGAGGGAGGCGCGCGGTCTGTGGGCGTGTGTCGAGGGTGGCGCTCTGGTGCGCTCTCGGCATGCTCACAGAGAAGTTTGGCATGGCTTGGGCGTGTGGTCCAGTGGCTGGCAGGGCTCAAGCGCTGGAAAGGGGGTGGCGGTGGACGGTGGCGTGCGTCCTAGACATGGTGTTTAGGCTTGGTGCTTGCTCTGGCTAGCTAGCCATGGTCGGCTGTCAAGGGTTCCTTCGGGTTGGCATGGCATGGTGCAATGTGTAGGGGCTAGGGGTGGTCAAGGCACTGGCTGGCACTGGGGGAGACAAGTGTGATCAATGGTGAACAATGCTTAGCCAAATTACTGCTCAAAACAGTGAAGTTTGACCAATTTGATTTTTTCTCTCCAAGTGTTTGATGAAATGGCCGCAAGAAATTTATTTTTGAATAGATTTTTGGTGGGTGTGCTAGGCATGTGTTGAGGATTCTGTGGATGCTTGGGTTTTGAAAATTGAGCTTGTTTGAGTGGTTTTTGAAATAGTGGGATCTTCTCATATGAGATAGATTCAATTTTAAACTGTCCTTTAAACTTAGCATTTGAATGTTTCTGGATGATCAAAAAGTGGGCCTTGGTACCTTGTTATGGGTACTATCAAGGGATGCAAAGATCCATACAGGTTTCTGTTGAGTTTTGAAAGTTAAAGATAGCCAAAGTAGGTATGGGAGTTAATTTGGCCAAAGTGACCATTCACTTAATTTATTCATTTTGAGTTGTTTGTCTTTGGGAAAAGTTTGGGGATTGTTTAGATGATGTTTATTTCACCTAAGAATCATTTTAAAAGCAAAGATACACAGAATCATGGCAATTCAAAAGAATCCAAATTTTAATACACACATATGAATGCTTTCATACTTTTAATTGGAAAAGTTTTTGTTAACCCTGATTTTGATGATTAGAGTTTGATGATCTAAGTTTAATATTTTTGGGATGTTAAAAACCTTTCCCCCTTAAACAAAATCTCGTCCCGAGATTTGAAAAAGGACGAAAAAGATTACCTAGGATTTGAAGAGACCGGGAAACTCCGTCCTGATGTGATCTTCGCGCTCCCATGTACCTTATTCTTCCGTGTGGTTGCTCCATTGAATCTTGAGAAACTTGATGCTTATGGTTCGGGTGGTTCTGAAAGCTTCTTCCAAAATACGGATGGGTACTTCGGGATAGGTCAGGTCATCGTTGATTTCTATGGTCTGGTGATCAATATTCTTGAACACTTCAGTCTTCTCCGGAACTTCGAGGGACTTGCGAAGTAATGAGATATGGAACACATTATGCATGGCTGACAACTCTTCGGCTAGTTCCAATTGATACGACACTTCTCCTCGACGGTTCAGAATCTTGAAGGGTCTGATATATCTGGGGGCTAACTTTTGTTTTAGCTGGAAACATTACATTCCTTTCAACGGCGACACCTTCAGATACATAAAATCTCCTATGTTGAAGGCGAGGTCTCTACGTCTCTTGTCGGCATAACTCTTCTATCTGGATTGGGCGGTCTTGAGGTGCTCACTAATCTTGTGAACCTTCTCTTCTGCTTCTCGTAGGATATCGGGTCCGAAAATCTAACTCTCTCCTACTTCCGACCAGTTCAAAGGGGTGCTACACTTCCTTCCATACATGAATTCAAATGGGGACATTTGCAAACTAGCTTGAGTATTTGATTTACTCGCTCCGTTTATCCGTCAGTCTGAGGGTGATAAGCTGTGCTAAAATCTAGTCGGGTTCCTAAACCTTCTTGGACTTTCTTCCAGAATCTCGAGGTAAACTGAGTTCCTCAATCCGATACGATGTTCTTGGGGACCCCGTGCAAACTGACGATTCGAGCGATGTATAACTCCGCTAGCTTCGAACTCTGATATGTGGTCTTAACGGGTAAGAAATGGGCGACTTTGGACAACTTGTCCACTATGACCCAGATAGAGTCATTTCTCCTACTAGAAGTAGGCAATCCGGTGATAAAGTCCATTCCAACGGAATCCCATTTCCATTCCGGAATCTGCAAGGGTTGCAACAATCCAGCGGGTCTTTGATGTCCTGCCTTGACTCACTGACATATATCACACTTGGCGATGTAGCTTCCGATTTCTCTCTTCATCTTATGCCACCAAAATTGTTCTTTCAAGTCTTGATACATCTTCGTTCCTCTAGGGTGGATAGAATAAAGAGTATCATGAGCTTCCTTCAGAATCACTTCTTTTAACTCAGAATCTGCTGGTACACAAAGGCGTCCTTTGTACCACATAACTCCTTCATCTTCGGTGAATCCGGGTACTTTGCCTGTACCGATACGACGCTTGATTCCATCGATACTTGCATTTCCTTTCTGCGCCTCCTTGATCTGGCTGATCAAAGTGGGTTGAAGTTCTATGCTAGCCAAAAATCCTTCACTCACTAATTCCATTCGGAAATATTCCATCTCCTTGTGCAAGCTTGGTTTCTTCTTCAAAATCATGGAGTTCAAGTGGCACGGCAATCTTCTAAGGGCATCTGCTACCACATTGGCTTTATTGGGGTGATAGTGAATTTCTAGATCGTAATCCTTGATTAGCTCAATCCATCTTCTATGTCTCATATTCAGCTCCTTCTGAGTGAATATATACTTCAGGCTCTTGTGATCCGAATAAATCTCGCAACGGTTTCCCATTAGGTAATGGCTCCATGTCTTCAGGGCTAGAACTATGGCTACGAGTTCGAGGTCATGGGTTGGGTAATTTTGCTCACGTTGTTTCAGTTGTCGAGATAGATAAGATATAACTTTGCCTTCTTGCATTAACACACATCCGAGAACGATCTTGGATGCGTCACAATACACATCAAAGGGCTTCGTGATATCCGACATGATTAAGATTGGGGCTGAAATCAATCTTCTCTTGAGTTCTTGAAAACTCTCTTCACATTTGTCCGTCCATTGAAACTTCTTGTCCTTTTTCATCAATTGGGTCATGGGTCTGGCGATACTCGAGAATCCTTCTACGAACTTGCGGTAGTATCCCGCCAATCCGAGAAATGCACGAACTTGGGTTTGAGTGGTTGGGGCTTGCCAATCTTCGACATCTTTCACCTTTGCAGGGTCAACGGCAATTCCTCTGGCTGATACAATCTGGCCGAGGAATCCTACCTCCTGTAACCAGAATTCACATTTGCAAAACTTGGCATATAACTGATGCTCTCTAAGGGTTCCAAGAATGGTCCTTAGGTGCAGCTCATGTTCTTCTTCTGATTTGGAATAAATTAGAATGTCACCGATGAAAACAACGACAAACTTATCCAGGAAGTCCATAAAAATATTATTCATGAGATTCATGAAATAAGCGGGGGCATTGGTTAATCCAAAAGACATGACGGTATACTCGTATAATCCATATCTGGTGGTAAAGGCAGACTTTGGAATATCCTCTGCGCGAATCTTGAGTTGATGATAGCCAGTTCTAAGATCAATCTTAGAAAATACTTTGGCACCGGTCAACTGATCAAACAAATCTTCTATCTTGGGTAATGGGTACTTGTTCTTGATAGTGACATCATTCAACTTCCGATAATCCGTACACAAACGGTTACCTCCATCCTTCTTGTCCACGAACAAGACAGGTGATCTCCATGGTGACGCACTTGGTTGAATCAGTCCAATTTCCAACATGGCATCTAGTTGCTTCTTCAGTTCCGCTAGTTCAGACGGGTTCATACTATATGGTCTCTGGGCTATGGGTCCTGTTCCGGGGATTAGTTCGATGATAAACTGGATATCCCGATCTGGGGGCATACCGGGCAAAACATCTGGGAATACATCGCGGTATTCACAGACTATCCGGACTTGGTCAGTGGTAGGTTGGGCTATACTCTTGTTGCACTTGAATTGACGAGGTAAGGTTTCAGATATATGCTCGACTGATATTCCGGCTGTACTAGTCATGGTTATGGCTTTCTTGGCACAGTCGATTAATACTTTATGTTTGGACATCCAATCCATTCTAGTACTACTTCCAAACCTTTAGTTCCGAGTACTATCAGATTAGCATAAAAATCTATGCCATGGTTTCAGATAGGAACGACTTTGCAAATTTGCCTAGCTTTGGTGGTTGAACCGGGGATTTGAACAATCATAACATGCTTCAGTTTGGTTGGTTGAATCTTACTAGTGCATGCAAATTCTTTGGTGACAAATGAGTGTGATATAACATAATCAAACAACACTCTAGAAAGTACTGAATTAACAGAAAACATACGCAACACGACGTCTGGCACTTCCTAGGCTTCTTCAGCATGCATGAGAAAAATACGGCCGTTGCGGTTGAGGGAGTTCCCTGGGGAAAACCTTCTTCCGGGCTGAACACGACGCTGATGCTGAGCTGGGGCATTTGCATTGGGGGCTGCGGCATTCTTCTTGGGGAACTCATTGGAGTAGTGACCCTTATTTCCACAGTCATAACAAGTCACTTGCGACTTGTCCTTTGCTGCAACAGGCACAGTATTGCCTCCAGTCCTCGGGGCAGTGTTGGTGTTGGCGGTAGCATTGTTGTTGTTGAACTTGGGTGGTGCACGGTTGAAATTGTTAGAGTTGCCGTGGTTGTTGTGATTTCCTCCTGGCCTCGGGTTTCCACGGTTGGGATAGGTAGGACGGTTCATCGGGGGTCTGTTGGTTCTCGGGGCAAATCCTGGAGACGGGTTAGGGCGATACTTTGGGGTATGATGGGTTCCTGGATGATGCATCATGCGACGTTTGCGGTTCTCATTGGCTTGGTTGATCTTTCCTTCCATCTGGATGGCAGAGTCGACAAGGGCTTCAATATCAGCAAAGGGGATATTGACTAGCACCGTCTGCATCTCATCATGCAGACCATTCAAGAATCTTTCTTTCTTCTTGGCTTCAGTGTCGATCTCATCCGGGGAATACCTAGCTAATGACAAGAATTTGTCACGGTATTCCACTACGGTCATCCTTCCTTGCTTTAGTTCTCTGAACTCATCTCTCATTCTCTTGATCAAACCCGGTGGCACATGGGTTCTGCTAAACTTGACCTTGAATTCCTCCCAGGTCATCATCTGTCCTCCGGTAATTGCACGAACGCTATTCCACCATGCTCTTGCATCTCCCAGGTGGGTTGGTGTTCTGGAAATTCTTGAGCTTAGATCCATGGTTGTCCTGGTTTCCTTGGCCTTGATTGTTGTGGGATAGCTGAGCTATCTGCTGTAGGGTGGCTAAGTTGGCTGGACGTTCAGCTCTTTCAACTTCGCGGTCAGAAACCAACATTTGCAGGATCTGCAACATCGGGTCCGGGGATGAACCACTTCCTCCGCGTGGCATCTGAAGATTGAGATAGATCATGTGAAAAGAGGGAGATTTCTAAGATTTAGGGACTTTGAAAAGTTTTTAAAGTTTGACTCAGATTTTTTTTGCAACTTGCTTTTCATTCATTCATAGCACACGATACAAACACACACCACAAAACAAGAAAAACATATGGTTTTAAGAACCATTCTGGAAACTACGATACAGTGGGACCGAATACAACTCACTACGCTAGTGCTCAGGTGCTACTACTCCTCGGAGTCAGTGTAGTCTTCATCCTCATCATCCTCGTCGTCATCGATGAAGGCGAAATCATACTCATCGGTGAAGAAGTCCATAGCCTGATCCTCTAGAAAATCATCGTCATCGTTGAGATAGGAGTAGGGGTCTCCACGAACATCTTCTCCGGCATTCTCTCTTTCCTCCAACTACATGTCTCTCTCGTGGATAGTCTCCTCCAAATACGAGATACGGTGGCGAAGACGGGCAATGATGCGCTCCTTCTTGTCAAGCTGACGGCGGCGAGACTTGCGATCCTTTGCTAGCATGGCGATGGTCTGATCCTTCGTCTTGATGATGGCAGACTTGTGGGTGGAGTAGTCACGACAATTGTCCAATTCTTGCTGACGATCATACATCATGAAGCTAAGGTGGTCCAACTGAGTCTTCAGCTCGTGGTGGTATGAGGCTTCCAGTGGTTGACCATTAGCATCACGCCTTGGACAAAACTCAAAGCAGGTACCCTTGATCTGGTTGATACTCTGCCCACACAGACGGGCAAGAGCTTCCTGCATGGCCCTGGCAAGTCCATCGAGCCAGTTGTTCTCTCTTAAGGTGAACTGAATTCCCTCGGCAGTGGGAGGTTCAATATTTCCTCGGAGACTTGCAACAATTAGCCACTGCATATCTTCTCCTCCTTGATCATTGAGCTAAGCTCCGAAGAACTCAGGGTGCGGACGCTCCAGAAGTTCCGAAAGCTGGTCCAAATCCTGCTCAAAGATAAGGTCTCCTCCATTCCCCAATTGATAAAACTTGTTGTACTTCACGTCCATCTATAAGAATATAGGATGAGTAAGTTAGTAGAGTGATCAAGTGTGTCAAATTTTATGTATTTTGAAAGAGTTTTTGAGGAACATGAATTTTTATGAAAGAATCAAGGTGATAAGAATGGGAATAAGTTTTTGTAAATATTTGCTTCCTTTGGTTTTGAAACTAAGTTTTTGATTCAAACGTCCAGTCTAACTAGGGTCTCCTATGGTCAGGATGGCTCTGATACCAACTTGTCAACACCCAGATTTTTAATCCTAGATGCCTGTTATGACATACATCACAATCCCAGGATTACCATTTTTGCGAGACATAACAGATTTGGATACCATAATACATCATCCATTACAAACCATACATATGGTCTTACACCAATAAGGATCTCATGATCCAGTTCTTAATACAACTCAATGTTGGGGATATGCTATATGGGTATCCTTATAGCATGTCTCTTATCCGACTAACCCGGGTTGCCCATAGTCGGTAGCATGGCCTATGGCCTACTGGGTGGCCCAGTTAGGTGGATCCGGAAGGGAGGCCCATGCCGGATAAAGGAAGGATACGGTGGAGTCACCAGCGTACCCGGAGCCTTGGAGTGCAAGATACACAAGACTAGTAATAGACAGTGTAGGACTCTGTGACCTGTCCGGCTAGGACTTTTCCCTATAACCCTAGGACCTGGTGACTATATAAGTCGGGCCTATGGGAGCCTTTAGGGCATGTTCATAGACAATCTCAGACAACCTCGCACAGCGAACCTATCTCTGTAACTCGGCGTATTGCCATTATAATGATTTATAGTAGGTGTAGGATTCCGCCACCGTCGTGGGATCTGAACCTGGGTAAGTTGTGTTACCTCGTACCCGTCAACCGTCCGCCTTACTCCACGTCTCTAAACACGCACTGTGAGGACCCCTCCATGGCGTACTCGTCGGCAATACCACGACAGTTGGTGCCCACCGTGGGGCAAGAGGCGCTTCAGGCTCTTCAGTGGGCGAGGACAAAAATCTTCGCGCGAATCGGCGAAACCGTAGCCATCGGTCGCGTTCTCTTCTCCGGCAATGTTCCGATCGTCCCTCCCGACGAGTTCTGGATCCCGGCAAAGACGAACCCTACACGGTGTTCGGTCGTTCCTATCAGAGACATCCACCTCTTCATCGGCGAAACCGACTCGGGCACTAGTTCCCTGGTAGTCGGAGGAGCATCAAGACCCGCACGGACCGCCTATGGGAAGGATACGTTCGTAGAAGGATCGATGTCGGATCCCTCTTCAGAGTTTTCCGGCAAAGATCGGAAAGCATCAAGACCCGCACGGACCGCCTACGGGCAGGATACGTTCGCGGAAGGATCAATGTCGGTTCTCTCTTTGGAGTTTGCCGACAAAGATCGGAAAAATTCAAGGCCCACCCAAACCGCCCCTGTGCAGGATATAAAGGTGGAAGATCACTGCAAATCCGCCGGCTTAGTCTGTGCGTCTGGACAGCAGAGATCCAAGTTCGTCGGCGTGGTTACCATCTTCGATCTGGCGCGCTGCGTTCAGAGAGAAGGCGAAAACCCCCGCGATTACCTGGCCAGGTGGCTCCGTATACGATCCAACCTAGCCCACTACCCCGATGATAACGCTTTGTATCACTTCGTGGAAGGACTGGACCGTGGCATGCTTCTCTGACATTCTTTAAGACGGCAGCAGGCAACATGACGCCTTACCCTCGAAGAGATGGTGAGCATCGTCAACAGCTATGCGGCAGCCCAGATGGAGCTCGCGCTCAGAGACGGAGAACCTCTGGCTCAGCAGCCACCACCACCACCTCCCCACGCCATCGTCGTAGCAGCACCACCACCTCCAGTCATCGTCGAACCCGTTGCACTTCCACCGCCCGTCATCGAGGAAGTCCTAGCACCCTCCGACTCTGTCATTGACGCGCTTTATGCTGATTTCAGTGCAGATTCAGAGGAGATAGACTTCAGTCTAGAAGAGCTAGACTCCGCTATGCAGGAGATGGAGGAGGAGTACTCGCGCGACGAGCAGGCCAACAACACCGTCGCGTCCTGAGGGGTGTTCGTCACCATTGGGACGGCTATGGATGAAGATCAACCCGGATGAGCTCCGCCTACGGCGCTGGAAAAGGGGAAGGGGCCACTTATTGCTGCTGACGATGATCGCGCAAAAGTCATGCCTCCTCCGCCCAACCCAGTGCAGCAGCCGCAGGAACTCGGCACCGGCCCGAGCAACAACAACACCGCAAACTTGCCGCCTCCAGCATCCACGTCTGCAGCAGCCCAAGTTACTCCAGCTGATAGAGTGATGTACGACAATCTCCTCGTCGAGCCACTGACCGTTGCTCATATCCGGAACGTGACCCAGCTTGATGAGAAGCGCCAGCAGCTGCTGGAGGAGGCGCAAGCCATCGCGGAGCAAGGCGCTAAGCTAGATCGATATCTGGTCAACGCGCTGAAGTCCATAGAAAAAACTAGAGAAATGGAGGCCGAGTACAAGACTCTGCTACAGCAGCAGAAGGCTAAGAAAGCTCCGACTTGCGTCATCAACGATCCTGGTGTACGGCGCAACCTAGGATGGGCTCCCTCTAAGCCGGCACAGGCCAAGGCATACATTGACAGTGAAGGCAAGCAGGTGATGCCCACCCCACTCCTTAACCTCGCCGTCGCCAAGACCCTTCTAGAGCAGGATAGATCGCCTGAAGCAGTGGAACAGGTCTACGACCTAGTGGCCAAGGCGGTGAAGCAGCAGGAAAAGGCCACCTCTCAGAGGCTTGAGTCTAACCCAGCTCTCTGCCAGTCTAGCCAGTACAAACCGTCAGGGGACAGATCTCCTCTTGATGTCGGGTCCCAGACGGGTTCATCAGAAGGAAGACGGAGGGATGCACGCAACAGGAAGGATGCTATCCCAATATCCTCCGACCACGGAGAAAAGGCCCGATCTCGTCGCCCATCACCACTGCCCCGATCTCCCCAACATCGTGAAGATTACAAAGCTCACCATCGTACGGATATGCCCCCACCAAAGCAGTGTGGCATCGTCATCCGCGACAACGCGGGGCAGATCCGTCATGAGGGAGAACGCAACCAAGGACATAAGAGCAGGTCGTGCCATGACCATCCACGTCCGACAAGCAACTGTGACAGACGTGAGGTGTCGCAGGAGGGTAACAGCAAGAAGTCTAACCCACCGCCACCTCCGCCTCGGTCACCACCAAGAAGTCACCATAGAGGAGAAGGCCCGCGTCGTTCACGCAACCCATCCCCTGTTGACAAGAAGAAGAACCCGAAGCCATACGATGTGCGTCCGCGGATCGATAAGGTCCACGAGGCCCGGGAATGACCATACCTGGGACCACGTTACTTTGGACCTACAATACGGTCCACAACTTACCCCAAAGGTTTCCGGATTGACAAGACCATCAAGCCCTATGATGGCATCGCCAAGCCAGCCACATGGTTGCAGGACTACAGCAACTCGGTGGAGATTGCCGGAGGCAACCCCAACATCGCCGTCAAGTACCTCCCATTAATGTTGGCAGGTACGGCCCGTCAATGGATCGACGACTTGCCGGAGAAATCTATCTACAACTGGTTGGACATGCAAGAAGCGTTCACCAAGAACTTTGAGGGTACGTACAAGCGTCCCTGCACTGTGGGCGATCTACAGCGGTGCGTGCAAGAAAAAGATGAGACATCTCGCGCCTACCTCTCCCGCTGGCTGGACATGAAGAATTCCTGCGCAGGAGTGCACGCTCAGACCACCATGGCCGCCTTCATCGATGGGTTGGAAAGGGGCACGTTTCTCTGACATAAACTGAAGCGCCTGCAGGACAATCACCAACCAGATGATTCAGTTGGCTAGTGAGTTCGCAGCTGCCGACGATGACGCTCGTGGCTCCTTGCCGGCAACGGCCGTTCCAACTCAAGCTCGGAGGAACAGCAGTACAAAGTGGAAGACCGCCCCAGAAGGAAAGCAATCTACCGACATGGTTGCTATGACTTTTGCAGGACGAGGAGAGGGCGGACAACGTGGCCGAGGAAGGGGAGCTGGTCGTGGACAGCAACGAGGAAGTGAGACCACCTCGGCGCTGCTCCGTGTTCCCCAAACCTACGAGGAGTACCGCGATATGCCATGCCTCGTACACCTCGATGTCAACGGAAAAGCCACCCATACCAATCGACACTGCAAGTTCTTCAACGACCTCAAGGAAGACCCGGAGTCCGGCTACAAGCGAAGTTGGAAGAACAGACCGCGCGGCAAGGGCAAGGGAAAGAAGAAGGAGGAGGAGTCCAAGGATTCAAGTGACATGGACGAGGACGTTGACCCCAAGCACGTTGCCAAGAGCGACGACAAAGGCAAGAACCCCTTCGCGAAGACGGCCCCAGTCTACCACACTTTCCTTGGCACCCCCACCGTCCGACAACAGAAAACCTCTCTGAGGATCCTGATGGCAACTCTCCCCCAGTCCCCCAGTACCTACGCTGGTCGGAGGTTCTAATAACTTGGGACAGGACGGACCACCCAGACCTTATACCCGCAGAGAACCAGTACGCCATGGTCATCAACCCCTTCATTAACAGCGTGGAGTTCACCAAGTGTATGGTGGATAGTGGAAGCAGCATCAACATCATGTACCTGGATACACTGCAAAAGATGAACTTGACGGAGGCAAACCTAAGGCGAACCAACACCATCTTCCATGGCATAGTTCCTGGTCGGGAGGCGCGGTCCCTTGGGTGCATTACACTTCAGGTTGCCTTTGGCGATAATAATAATTACCGTCAAGAGTGCATGGCCTTCGAGGTGGTCCCCTTCAAGAGCGTGTACCACGTCAAATTCGGCCGCGACATATTCCACACGTTCATGGCCAAGCCATGCTTCTGAAGGGATTCGTAGCATGGAAAACAAAAATTTTCTATCGCATACAAACAAACAAGCCAAGATCTATCTACTAGATTGTAGCAACGAGTCGATGGAATAACTTACCCTCGAAGATTCCAAAGTGTTTAACGAGAGCGGATTCTCGTGGGTGATGTAGTCGTACTCTTCCCGATCTCAAGATCGTGTAGACGATCCTTCCGCTGCGTTCGCAGCGCTTCATGATCGGTCACATTTTCGACGAAGACCTTCCTCTCCCTTGTTCCAAAGAAATGGAGGTTGTAGCACTCTTCGTGATTCCGGTAGCAACGTGGCGTGTACCGGAAGTAGAGGAGCTTCGCCTTAAGCCGGAGCGAGTATCGTGGAGTATGAGAGAGAGAGCTATTAGTGGTCTAGAGATTAGACACACCAATTAGAAGGCTCTAAACCGCAGGCTAAAGCAATTAGAAGCTCTAAACCAAAACGGCTTTAAACCGGAGATTAGAGGATAGGAACTTGTGTGTCTAGAGGAGGGGGCTCTGCCCCTCCTTTTATAGGTGGGAGGTGCGGCCAAGGGGAGGGGAGTCCCTCCCCAAGTCGTCCTTGGTTGGCGCGCCGGCTTGGAGGGACTCCTCCCCCAAGTCGGTTCCAAACACCTCTTGCTTGTTTCCCACAGTTTCCTGTTTCCCACAGTTTCCTGTTTCCCACAGTTTCCTGTTTTAGCCGTTTAACTTTCAAACTGGCAGTTTGACTTTTCAGTTTGGAACAGCAAGAACACTTAGTACATGATGCAATCATTCCAATATGCAATGACACATTCATGTACCCCTTCCCCTCCGGAGTGCCGGACATTCCGGAACCTTCCAGAACATTCCCGATGAAAACACCAGAATCATTCCCGAACTCTGAAACGGGACTTTCCTTATATGAATCTTATTCTCCGGACCATTCCGGATCTCCTCGTGATATCCCGAATCCCATCCGAGACTCCGAACAACATTCGGTCTCTTTCTCATAATACCATAACTACTCAAAACAACGTCGAATCCTTAAGTGTGTCTCCCTATGGTTCGTGAATTATGCGGACATGATCGAGACACTTCTCCGAACAATAACCAATAGAGGAATCTGGAAATTCATATGGCTCCCACATATTTCTACGATTACTTTGTGATCAAATGAACCACTTACATAGGATACCAATTTCCCTTTGTCTCACGATAGTTTACTTATCCGAGGTTATGATCGTCGGTATCTCTGCATACCTAGTTCAACCTCGTTACCGATAAGTACTCTTTTCTCGTTCCCGTGATATGTGATCCCTTGTGAGCCAGTCACATGCTTGCAAGCTAATTGGATGACATTCCACCGAGAGGGCCCAGAGTATATCTATCCGTCATATGGATGGACAAATCCCACTCTTGATCCATGTGTTTCAACCAATACTTTCCGAACACTCAATGTCACCTTTATAGCCACCCAGTTACGGTGTGGTGTTTGATGTCATCAAAGCATCCATCCGGTAAAGGTGATATGCATGATCTCATGGTCGAAGGA
Source organism: Avena longiglumis (assembly GCA_030063025.1). Classification (NCBI taxonomy): domain Eukaryota; kingdom Viridiplantae; phylum Streptophyta; class Magnoliopsida; order Poales; family Poaceae; genus Avena; species Avena longiglumis. The sequence continues at coordinate 422,968,884 of CP125976.1, read as the reverse complement.
ATTAGGTTACTATGTATCAGAAAGCATATAGCAATTGAACTACTGAAATGACTTGATCTTTATGCTACGCTTGTCTATAGGAGTATGTCCACCATATCATTCTCCTAACGATATGATCTTGTTGTTGATAACATCTCAATGTTCATGATAGAGAAACCACAATCATTAATCAACCAACAAGCTAGTGAAGTATAGAGGCTATACTAGGGACTTCAAATTGAGTTTACAAATCACACAAGTATCAATGTTTCCTTGTTAATACTATTATAGCATGAATGTAAACATTTATCATAAACACAAAGATATAATAATAACTATATTTATTATTGCCTCTAGGGCATATCTCCAACAGTCTCCCACTTGCACTAGAGTCATCTAATCTAGATTACATGGTAATATACCGAACACCCATGGCAGTTTGGTGTTGGTCATGTTTTGCCCTCGGGAGAGGTTTAGTCAACGGATCCGCCACATTCAGATCTGTGTGTACTTTGCAAATCTTTATATCCCCATCCTGGATATGTTCTCGAATAGCGTGAAACCGCAGCTTGATGTGCTTGACTTCTTGTGTGACCTTGGTTCTTGCGCATGGCTATGGCGCCCATGTTATCACAGTAGATAGACATTGGGTCTAGCGCACTAGGAACCACACCCAGCTCTGTAATGAACTCTTTCATCCATATCGCTTCTTGTGAAGCCTCCGAAGCAACCATGTATTCCGATTCAGTTGAAGATCTCGCCACAACGCTTTGCTTTGCACTCCTCCAGCTAACTGCTGCACCATTCAAAATAAATACGTATCCAGATTGTGATTTAGAATCATCCGGATCGGTGTTCCAACTAGCATCGGTGTAACCATTAACAACGAGTTGTTCATCACCTCCATAAGAAAGAACCATATCCTTAGTTCTTCTCAAGTACTTAAGGATGTTTTTGACCGCTGTCCAATGATCCACTCCTGGATCACTTTGATATCTGCTAGTTAAACTAACAGCATATGCAATGTCGGGTCTAGTACATAGCATGGCATACATTAGAGATCCTATGGCTGAGGCATAGGGAGTCTTACTCATCCTTTCTCTATCTTCTGCCGATGTCGGACTTTGAGTTTTACTCAAGGTCGTATTGGGCAACATGGGCAAGAACCATTTCTTGCTTTCTTCCATTCCAAACCTTTTTAGAACTTTGTCCAAATATGTACTCTGTGACAATGATATTTTGGCGTTTCGATCTATCTCTATAAATCTTTATGCCTAATATGTAAGCTGCTTCGCCAAGATCCTTCATTGAAAATCTATTATTCAAATATTCCTTGACACTATTAAGAAGGTCTACATCATTCCCAATCAACAATATGTCATCCACATATAGTATTAAGAATGCTACAGAGCTCCCACTCACTTTCTTGTAAATACAAGCTTCTCCATAAGTTTGTATAAAACCAAAACTTTTGATCACCTTATCAAAACGTTGATTCCAACTTCGGGATGCTTGCTTCAATCCATAGATGGACCGTTGAAGTTTGCATACCTTGTTAGCATCTTTAGGATCGACAAAACCTTTGGGTTGCATCATATACAACTCTTCATCAATATCTCCATTGAGGAATGTTGTTTTGACATCCATCTGCCATATCTCATAATCATAATATGCAGCGATTGCTAACATAATCCTCACAGACTTTAGCTTAATCTTGGTGAGAAAGTCTCATCGTAGTCAACTCCTTGAATTTGTCGAAACCCTTTTACGACAAGTCGAGCTTTATAGACAGTAACATTACCATCAACATCTGTTTTCTTCTTGAAAATCCATTTGTTCTCGACAGCCTTTCGGCCATCCGGTAAGTCCACCAAAGTCCATACTTGGTTTTCATACATGGATCCAATCTCGGATTTCATGGCATCTTGCCATTTATTGTAATCTGGGCTCATCATCGCTTCCTCATATGTCTCAGGATCATCGGTGTTGTCCACCAACATGACACTCATAACGGGATCATACCAATCTGGAGTGGTACGAGTTCTCGTTGACCTCCGAGGCTCTGTAGCAACTTCAACCGAAGTTTCATGATCACCATCATTAGCTTCCTCTCTTATTGGTGCAGGCACCACAGGAACTTCTTCCGGTCTTTGCGCTACTGCAATTTCAAGAGAAGGTTCGACAACCTCGTCGAGTTCTACTTTCCTTCGATCACTTCTTTCGAGAGAAATTCCTTCTCTAGAAAGGATCCATTCTTAACCTTGAAGATTTTGCCTTGGATCTATGATAGAAGGTATACCCAATAGTTTCCTTGGGTATCCTATGAAGACGCATTTTCCGCTTTGGGTTCAAGCTTGTCCGACCGTTGTAACTTCTTTACATAGCCGCATCCCCAAACTTTAAGGAGCGACAATTTAGGTTTCTTCCCAAACCATAATTCATACGGTGTCGTTTCAACGGATTTAGGCGGTGCCCTATTTAAAGTGAATGCGGTTTTCTAATGCATAACCCCAAAATGATAGCGTAAATCGTAAGTGACATCATAGACGAACCATATCTAAGAGAGTTCGATTACGACGTTCGGACACACCATTACACTGTGGTGTTCCCGGCGGTGTCAACTGTGAAAGTATTCCGCATTTCTTCAAATGCTCGCCAAACTCGTAACTTAGATATTCACCTCCACGATCAGAACGTAGAAATTTAATCTTCTTGTTACGTTGATTCTCTACCTCACTTTGAAACTCCTTAAACTTCTCGAAAGTTTGGGACTTATGTTTCATGAAATAGATATACCCATATCTACTCAAGTCATCCGTGAAGGTAAGAACATAACGATAACCACCGCGCGATGCTACACTCATTGGACCACACACATCGGTATGTATGATTTCCAATAAATTTGTAGCTCGCTCCATCATACCAGAAAATGGAGTCTTAGTCATTTTTCCCATCAGACATGCTTCGCATCTTTCAAGTGATTCAAAATCAAGTGATTCAAGAAGTCCATCGGAATGGAGTTTCTTCATACGCTTCACTCCAATGTGACCAAGGCAGCGATTGCCACATATAGGTGAATTAATTATCGCTGATTTCAAGCGTTTAGCCTCAATGTTGTTGATATGTGTATTTCCTATCGAGATTCAATAAGAATAGACCATCTATCAAAGGTGCATGTGCATAAAACATATTACTCATATAAATCGAACAACCATTATTCTCTCGACTTAAACAAGTAACCGTCTCGCAATAAACAAGATCCCGATATAATGTTCATGCTCAACGCAGCACCAAATAACAATTATTTAAGTATAAAACTAATCCCGATGGTAGATGAAGGGGTAGCGTCGACCGATCACATCAACCTTTGATCCGTTTCCCAGCGCATCGTCACCTCGTTCTTCGCTAGCTTCCGTTTATTCTCAAAGACTTTGTTTGAGTTACAAATATGAGCAACAACCAAGATTATCAAATACCGGCACTACTACGTACTAGTGAGATACACATCAATAACATGTATATCGGATATACCTTTCTTCTTGATGTTGCCGTTCTTGAGATCCGCCAAGTACTTTGGGCAATTCCGCTTCGATGACCCTCTCCCTTGGTAAAAGCACTCGATGTCGGGCTTGGGTCCAGCCTTGGTCTTCTTCGCCGGTGTGGTAACTTTCTTACCACCCTTCTTGAAGTGTCCCTTTTGCTTAGACTTGCCTTTCTTGAATTTGGTGGTCTTATTGACCAACAACACTTGGTGCTCTTTCTTGATCTCCACTTCTGCAGATTTCAACATGGCAAAGAGTTCTGGCAACTCTTTGTTCATGTTCTGCATGTTGTAGTTCATCACAAAGTTCCTGTAACTTGGTGGTAGTGACTGGAGGACACGGTAAATCCCCAAAGCATTAGGAATCACTATACCCAAGCTTTGAAGTTTGTTTGCGTGCCCAGACATCTTAAGCACATGATCACTGACGGAGCTGCCCTCTTCCATCTTGCAGTTAAAGAACTTTTCAGAAGCCTCATAGCTTTCAATTGCCGCATGAGTCTCAAAAATCAATTTGAGTTCCTCGACAATATCATATGGGTCTGACTCCTCAAACCTTTTCTGAAGCTCCGATTCTAAACCATACAAGATAGCACACTGAATTATGGAGTACTGATTCTTCTGAGCGAGGTAAACATTCTTTACTTCATCGGGAGCATCATTGCGGTGGGTCACCCAATGATGCATCCAGACATAGGTCAATATTACCAGTGAGGACAATCCTCAAATTGCGGAACCAATCCATGAGTTGCTTCCATTGTTTTCAACTTTTCTTTCTCTAGGAGCATTAAAATTGATGGTAGGGCTGCCATTGATCTACAACATATTTGCAATAGTTTAGACTAAGTTTATGACAAATTGAGTTCAAATTAATTAAGTAATTAAACTAGGTGAACTCCCACCAAAACAACATCCCTCACATTGTTTTAGTGATCGCATAACCAAATCCACTACATCAACACCGATCATCACGAGAGTTGATATAGTTTCAATGGCGAACAATCGACATGTTCATCATATCTACTATATGATTCATGCTTTACCTTTCGGCGATCCGTGTTCCGAGACCATGTCTCTACATGCTAGGCTCGTCAAGAACAAACCTTAGTTTCCGCATGAGCAAATTTGGCTTGCTCACGTTGTATACACTTGCGGAATCTAACACACCCGATCATCACGTGGTGCTTCGAAACAACAAGCTTTAGCAACGGTGCTAACTAAGGGTGAACACTTTATGACTTGAAATTCATGTGCATGAGGGATCATCTTATAATGCTACCGTCGTCTACTAAGCAATACAAGATGCATAAAGGATTAACATCACATGCAATTCAATAATATGTGATATGATATGGCCTTTCTTCATTGTGCTTCCGATCTCCATCTTCAAGCACGAACATGATCTCCATCATCACCGGCATTGCATCAAGGTCAATGACGCTTCTCCATGGTTGTCGTCCACCAGCTTCAACTATTACAACTACTTTGAATAGACACGCGGGTCTTAACATAAATTAAAGACAACCATATGGCTCCTGCCGGTTGCCAACTTACAATAAGGAACATTGCATACATCAAATATAATCACAATCATGGCCATATCACATCACTGCACACCCCTGCAAAACAAAGTTAGACGCCTCTACTTTCTTTGCATATTTTACGTGGTTTGGGGCTTTCAATAAGTGTCGTTCTATCTTACGAACAAGAACCACAACATTGATACTAGCATTGTTGATCACCCGTTGTAAATTGGATCTTAACTATGCTAGGAGAAACAGGCACCCCCAAAGCCACTTATGCAATACAAGTTGCATGTCAAGCGTGGAGCAAGTCTCATGAACGATGTCATGTAAGGTTAGCCTGGGCCGCTTCATCCCAACATACCGCAAGATGCAAAGTACACAAGAAGCAATCGACAATAAAAGCATCAACGCCCACAATGACCATTGTGTTCTACTCGTGCAACAGATCTACATATAGACACGGCTCGATACCCTTGAAGGGGTTCAGAGCATGGAAAACAAAAATTTCTATCGCATACAAACAAACAAGCCAAGATCCATCTACTAGATTGTAGCGAGTCGATGGAATAACTTACCCTCGAAGATTCCAAAGTGTTTAACGAGCGGATTCTCGTGGGTGATGTAGTCGTACTCTTCCCGATCTCAAGATCGTGTAGAGCGATCCTTCGGCGCTGCGTTCGGCAGCGCTTCCATGATCGGTCACTGCGTTAAATTTGACGAAGACCTTCCTCTCCTTGTTCCAGCGGTGAAGGTTGTAGCACTCTCCTCGTGATTCCGGCTGTGGCGTGGTACAGGAAGTAGAGGAGATCCCGAGGCTTCTTAAGCCGGAGGCGAGTATGGTGGAGTATGAGAGAGAGCTATTAGTGGTCTAGAGATTAGACACACCAATTAGAAGGCTCTAAACCGCAGCTAAAGCAATTAGAAGCTCTAAACCAAAATGGCTCTAAACCGGAGATTAGAGGATAGGAACTTGTGTGTCTAGAGGAGGGCCTGCCCCTCCTTTTATAGGTGGAGAGTGCGGCCAAGGGAGGAGTCCCTCCCAAGTCGGCCTTGGTTGGAGCGCCCGGCTTGGAGGACTCCTCTCCCAAGTCGGTTCAAACACCTCTTGCTTGTTTCCACAGTTCTGTTCCCACAGTTTCTGTTTCCCACGTTTCTGTTTTAGCGTTTGACTTTCAAACTGGCAGTTTGACTTTCAGTTTGGAAGCAAGAACACTTAGTACATGATGCAATAATTCCAATATGCAATGACACATTCATGTACCTTCCTTCCTCCGAGTCTTGGACATTCCGGAACCTTCGAACATTCCCGATGAAAACAGAATCATTCCCGAACTCCGAAACGGGACTTTCCTTATATGAATCTTATTCTCCGGACCATTCCGGATCTCCTCGTGATATCCCGAATCCCATCCGAGACTCCGAACAACATTCGGTCTCTTTCTCATAATACCATAACTACTCAAAACAACGTCGAATCCTTAAGTGTGTCTCCCTACGGTTCGTGAATTATGCGGACATGATCGAGACGCTTCTCCGAACAATAACCAATAGAGGAATCTGGAAATTCATATGGCTCCCACATATTTCTACGATTACTTTGCGATCGAATGAACCACTTACATACGATACCAATTTCCCTTTGTCTCACAATAGTTTACTTATCCGAGGTTATGATCGTCGGTATCTCTGCATACCTAGTTCAACCTCGTTACCGATAAGTACTCTTTTCTCGTTCCCGTGATATGTGATCCCTTGTGAGCCAGTCACATGCTTGCAAGCTAATTGGATGACATTCCACCGAGAGGGCCTAGAGTATATCTATTCGTCATATGGATGGACAAATCCCACTCTTGATCCATGTGTTTCAACCAATACTTTCCAAACACTCAATGTCACCTTTATAGCCACCCAGTTACGGTGTGGTGTTTGATGTCATCAAAGCATCCATCCGGTAAAGGTGATATTCATGATCTCATGGTCGAAGGAATTAGGTTACTATGTATCAGAAAGCATATAGCAATTGAACTATTGAAATGACTTGATCTTTATGCTACGCTTGTCTATAGGAGTATGTCCACCATATCATTCTCCTAACGATATGATCTTGTTGTTGATAACATCTCAATGTTCATGATAGGGAAACCACAATCATTAATCAACCAACAAGCTAGTGAAGTATAGAGGCTATACTAGGGACTTCAAATTGAGTTTACAAATCACACAAGTATCAATGTTTCCTTGTTAATACTATTATAGCATGAATGTAAACATTTATCATAAACACAAAGATATAATAATAACTATATTTATTATTGCCTCTAGGGCATATCTCCAACAGCTTCGTCTACAACAAGCTAAAGATACCTGGACCAAACGGCATCATCACCGTATCCGGAAGCATTACCAAGGAAAGGGACTGCGAGATCAACGAAGCAGCCGTTGCAGAAGCTGTCCTCTATAGCAAAGAATTCAAAGAGATCCAGAGCAAGGTCGATGACTCAGAGATGCCCGCATCGAAGAAGCAGATCTCCGACTCTGCTCCTGCGTTCAAGGCCGCCATCGAGACCAAGCCGGTGGAACTTGTGGTAGGCGATGCCTCCAAGGTCACCGCCATTGGGACGAACCTGGATCCTAAATAGGAAAGCGCGCTCGTAGAGTTCCTTCGTGAGAACAGGGACATCTTTGCCTGGCAACCTGCCAACATGAAAGGTGTACCTAGGGAACTTGCCGAGCACAGCTTGAACATTGATCCAAAATGCAAACCAGTGAAACAACCTCTACGACGCTTTGGAGATGAGAAGAGACGCGCCATTGGCAAAGAGATAGCTAGGTTACTTAAGGCTAGATTTATCCGAAAAGTCCTTCACACCCAATGGGTGGCCAATCCTGTACTTGTCCCCAAAAAGGGAACCAATGAATTAAGAATGTGCGTTGATTACACCGGCTTGAACAAAGCATGTCCCAAATATCCGTTTGCTTTGCCTCGCATTGACCAAGTCATTGACTCGACGGCTGGCTCAGAACTTTTTTGTTTTCTCGATGCATACTCAGGATACCACCAGATCAAGATGAGGAAGTCGGACCAATTGGCCACTTCGTTCACTACCCCATACGGCATGTTTTGCTATGTCACGATGCCCTTTGGGCTGAAAAACGCAGGCGCTACCTACCAGCGGACAATGCAACGTTGCCTTCACGACCAAATTGGTCGGAACGTTCATGCCTACGTGGACGATATCGCGGTGACGTCTAAAAAGTCAAATGGCTTAATCTCCGACTTAAAAGAAACCTTTGATAATCTCTGGAAATACAACATGATGCTTAACCCTAAGAAGTGCGTCTTCGGGGTTCCAGCCGGTAAATTGTTGGGCTTCATCGTTTCCCAGCGTGGAATCGAAGTCAACCCGGAGAAAATCAAGTCCATCTTAAACATAAAACGTCCGACATGCCTAAAGGACATTCAACGACTAACATGTTGTGTTGAAGCAGTTAGTCGTTTCGTCAGCCGACTTGGAGAGAAGGCTCTGCCGCTATACAAGTTACTGAAGAAGGCGGACAAATTCATGTGGACGGATGAAGCGGATGCAGCATTGAAGTAGCTCAAGGAGATTCTTTCCTCAGCGCCCATCCTTGCAGCACCCGAGCCTGGAGAGCCCCTGTTAATTTACATGGCGGCAACCAACCGGGTTATCAGCATCGTCGTCGTGGTAGAGCGGAAGGAACCAGGCTATGAGCACGGAGTTCAACGACCAGTTTACTATGTGAGCGAGGTCTTGACGGAGTCTAAGCAGCGTTACCCGCACTACCAAAAGATAGCTTATGGAGTATTCCTTGCTTCTCGGAAGCTGAGGCATTACTTTCAGGAGCACCCAATAACAGTGGTGAGCAAGACTCCACTGTCCGACATAATCAATAACAGCGACGCTACAGGAAGGGTCACGAAGTGGGGCATTGAACTTGCCGCCTTCGAGATCACCTACAAAAGACGCGACGCTATCAAGTCACAAGCTTTGGCGGATTTTGTTGCACATTGGACGGAGATGCCAGATGCTACTCCGTTGCCAGAACCAGAGTACTGGGTGATGCACTTTTACGGATCAAAGCTGCTCAATGGCTCGGGGGCTGGTGTATTGCTACAGTTACCAACAGGAGACAAGCTACACTACGTTCTGCAGATCCACTTCGAGGCTACAAATAACATGGTGGAGTATGAAGCACTCATTCACGGACTACGTGTAGCCAAGGATATTGGCATCAAGCGCATAGTTTGCTGTGGAGATTCCGACTTGGTTGCCCAGCAGGTGGCTGGCACCTGGAATGCGCGGAACCCTATGATGGCGGCATATCGAGACAAAGTGGACGAGATAGCCAGGAGCTTCTTGGGCTACGAAGTCAAGTATGTGCCTAGGGAGCAAAACGAGGCGGCCCAGCTGCTATCTAAGCTAGGATCAGGGCTCAAGCGAATTCCGCCAGGAGTTTTCCTAGAGCACCTACGCACACCATCTGTGAAGGGAGCCGACATCGACAACCCGGATAGAGCTGACTCTTTCATCAACATGGTGACTAAGGTCCCTCCGGCTTGGACAAAACCGTTCATGGAATATCTCGAACACGGAATTTTGCCCGACGACGAAGTCAAAAGACGGAAATAGTACAACGAGTAAAGGGTTATACCATAATCAATGGGAAACTCTACAAAAGGAGCACTACTGGTGTATACCTAAAATGTGTTTCCCAGCTAGAAGGCATGGAAATCCTACGCGAAATCCATCTCGGAGATTGCGGGCACCACGCCGCTCCTTGATCGTTGGTCACGAAAGCATTCCGGCAAGGATTCTACTGGCTGACCGCGAAGGCAGATGCCGACAAGCTGGTTGAGACATGCATGGGATGCCATTATTATGCCCGACAACCACATGTTCCTGCTGAAGAACTGCGAAGAATACCAATAACTTGGCCATTTGTAGTCTGGGGGCTAGACATGGTGGGACCGTTACAGACGGCACCTTGTGGGTTTACGCATCTGCTTGTAGCAGTTGATAAATTCACTAAATTGATAGAAGCTAAACCCATTAGAAAGCTTGATGGGGCAACTGCCCTCAGGTTCGTCCGAGATCTAGTGGTGAGATTTGGTCTCCCACATAGCATTATCACTGACAATGGAAGCAATTTATCACTCGGAGAAGTGGAGGCATATTGCTGGGAGAAAGGCATCCGACTTGACCTTGCATCTGTGGCACACCCACAATCCAATGGTCAGGTTGAGCGAGCCAATGGATTAATTCTGCAGGGAATCAAGCCACATCTCGAGGCACCGCTACATAGAGCAGCTGGAGCCTAGGCGGAAGAATTGCCATCTGTGCTGTGGAGTTTACGAACTACACCCAAAATATCTATCGGCTACACCCCTTACTTCATGGTATATGGAGCAGAAGGCATCCTGCCCTCCGACATCCTCCATGATGCACCACGAGTTGCCGCCTACGACGAGGATCACGCTGAAGAATCCAGACGCCTAGATGTGGACCTTCTCAAGGAGGAGCACATTTTGGCATGCCAAAGATCCGCCATCTACCAGCAGAAGCTACTCAGCTACCATAGTCGCCGCGTTCGGCATCGCTCGTTTAAAGAGGGGGATTTAGTGCTCCGACTTAAGCAGAAGAAGTCACACAAATTGTCCCCGCCATGGGAAGGACCGTTCATCATAAGCAAGTCACTGCTCAATGGGTCTTACTACCTTGTTGACAATCGTGAACTAAAGGACAGACCCAACGAGGATCATAAGCGTAAGCGACGTGACCCGGATGATGACTACCCGGAGCTTGATCAGCCATGGAACATAGCACAGCTACGTCCTTTTTACACTTAGCATTTTTTATCTAATTGTGTACCTCTTATATGATCAATGAAATAAAGCTCTTTGGTTCACTCATATTTATGAGTCTTTTACCTCCTTTAGTGTTCATTTTTGGATCATGTAAAACCTTTATGCACAAGTTTTGCGTTTGCACTTGTGAAAATTCCGTCTACGGGCGTCATCTTAAGTTTTCTGGTCTACACGTTCTTTGTCGTTTTTATGTGGATTCTGGAGTAGTGACTTTTGGCACTTATTGTCGGTGATTTTTTGCTCAGGTTATTGACGGTGCCATTGGGCATCATCACCTAAGCGCATGTTTCCGACAACGAGTCTTCCGACTCACGAAAGGTCAAGCATAAGAACCAAAGTAATGGATAAGCCAGCACTTGCTTAAAAATATATATATGCTGGGAACTAAGTTTTTAAGTGGCAAGAAATAACAACCATTGTTTTCCGCCTTAAGTTACATCATCAAGTTTTTTTCGCGCATACACCAAAGGCAAAACAAATATTACATAGTGTTTTTCACTCTTTGGGCGCGGGATACTTGGAAGCAGCATCGTCCCTAGCCGGAGAAACACCCTCAACGTCGGCGTTATGATGAGACTCGGAAGAATATTGGTTGGCGCTGTCGATGGTGTTCATGGGCACGAAGACATCGATGTCCACCAAATCGGAAACTCTGGTGTCATAACCCGCGAGTGATGACAAGATGGCTTCATGGTCAATCTCTTTGCCGTCATCATCAACGTCGGGGATACCAGAGGTCACCGTGTCAATGTCGACATCTTCGTAGTGTGCCTTCACCATTGAGAGCGCCATCCTTGCGCTAGCCCGTGCACATGAAGCTTTCTAGCTCGTAACACGCTCGGGGGCTCGGCGCAGAATCTCTGAGTACTTCGTCACAAAGTCCGAGGCCTTGATGTATATCTGGAGAGGCTTGGCAATCTCCTTGGCTTGGGTGATGGCGGTGTTGATAAAGTTGCCGGCAAGAACCATGCATTCCTTGTCCGAAGGAGGCGAGCGGGTTAAACCCATAGGAGCTGAAAATTCCGACAATGAGCGCATGAGTTCAATAAACTCTAAGTATCCAGACTATAGAAATACAAGGCGGAGGAAACTTACTGAAGATGCTGGCCTTGGCCTGCCAAAGGGTGTCTGCCAAGGATTCCTTCTCTTGTTGGAGGAGCTTAAACGCCTCGCAGTGGCGTTGGTTTTGATCATCAGCATCTTGCTTCTGATCTTTTAAGATCGCAAGCTCCTCCTTCAAGCGATTGATTTCCGCGGAGGCGGAATCCTGCAGGGCTTTCATGGAATCCTCGTGCATCTTCAGCATCTCTTCCCTCTCCTTCTTACGGATTCTGTTCTCGCTGTCCAGTTGCTGGATGTGCTTGGACTACTCGACAATATCCTTGGCCTTGGCGACATGTTCTGCAAAGTCGGAGAAAACAAAGTACACAGTGAGTACTAGGAGAATGAAGGTATAAAACCAAGACGGAATGCGCAAAAAAGAAAACAAACTCTTGTTTTTGATGATCTGTTCCTTCAAGATGGCAGTTTTACCCTTTTCGGCTTCAAGATCTGTGCGCATCTTCTGGTACTTGTCGTTGGCCATGCCCCTCCGAGCATTCTCGTTCTGTGGAACAAAGGGAAAAAGTTAAACCGTTGTTTAGTCTACTTGGAGCATCTAGTCGGAATCTTTCCACCTAGACGCTCTGGGGCTACAGCGAGAGTTTTTAACTTAGAAATATGCTTAGCTTTTCTTTAAGCATCTAGTCGGAGCTAATTCAGTTCTCGATTAGAAGCTTGGGGGCTACAGTATAAAGTTTTAACTCGGAAAATGCTTAGCTTTTCTTTAACCATCTAGTTGGAAATGATTCAGTTACAACTAGAAGCTTGGAGGCTACAATATTGAAAATTATAAACACTGCGTATGCTACTCTTAAAGCATCTAGTCGAAATAGTTTCTTCCATCTAAATGCTTGGGGGGCTACAGTGAGATTTCTTTCTAACTTAGTCACTCTTAGAGCATATAGATGCAAAACCCATGGTTTTCCGTCTACATCCTCGGGGGCTACAGTGGGATACTCATATGAAATGCCAAAGGTAAAGTAAAACTTACAAGTGCAATAATCTTGAGGTTTGTAGCGCTTTCGGCTAGCAGCTTGCCAAAGGAAATTCTATTTCCTCGCAAGATATCCGCTTGTCGGAGAAGCTCCTCAATACCGCACGTCGGAGACGACGGCACTCCTCCAGGAACCAGAGTTGTGTTACTCGGCGTGAGCGCCGGGTAAACTATCTTCGAGAACTCGAGGGGATTCTGGGGAGCAGGGGCGCCGCCTTCGGAAGAGGTACCAGTTCCCACTACCGCCTTGCCGCTACCGATGGCATCCTTAGCCGGAGCTTTAGCCATTTGTAGAGCAGTGCTCTCCTGCGTCGCCTGTTCGCCGACAATAGCGAGTTTGGTAGAATCGCCAGAATCCACTTCCATGGCGGAAGGGCCTGGTGTCTCCTGGACTTGAGAACTTGTTGGGGGCAGAGGAAGGCTTGACGATAGGAGTAGCAGGGGCGATGGCGGGGGAGGAGTCGCGATGCAGCATATCCTTGATATTTCTAGAAGCCCCCAAAGTCTTGGAGGTCTTCTTGAGGCTGGTTGTGGCTTTCTTCCTGAAACATGCAAAGTGCATAAGTACAGAAACAGAACAGATAGATAGACAATGTCGGAGAATGATAAGCTTACACTAGGGGGGTTGCTTTGGCAAAAATCCCGGTGGATTTTCTCTTTTCTGCTTCCAGGGCGGCGGTAGTCTTCTTGGAGGCTCCACCCTCCGTCTTCTTCTTCTTGCCTCCATCGGCAGCGTCAGAGGTGGATCTCTTCTGCTTTCGCGCCAACGGGACATCATCGTCGGACACGACCGTGACTTCCTTCATCTTTGGATCGTAGATTTGGGCAGCCAGGTTGTCCTCATCTAGATCACTAAGTTGTTACGTAAGAAATCTCCATGTTAGATAAGATGTTAATGGCAAGACGGAGAAACTGGAGCATATGTCGTACACAGAAAATACATATCTACCTTTGGGGACTTGCCGTCTACGAACATGTCGTAGGTGATGGTGAAGCCACGCTTTTTGTCCTTCACCTTGACGATGTCCTTCAGGCGGAGCTTGACGGAGTCACTCGAGAAGTTATCTACGGAGATCCGGAAGGTATCCCTTCGATCACTAGTATACTCATGCATGAACTTCGCGCGGTGCTGCAGAGGTTGGATTCGCCTGATGAACCAGCACATGGCCAGGTCCAAGCCGGTCAAACCCGTCTCTACGAACCATTTGATCCTCCTTATTGCGCGAGAAGCGTCGAGGTCGGAGGGAAGGGAGGCATGGGACCTCCATGTGGAAACTTCAGCGGCAGCTCCATCCGCGAAGTCCGGGTATGTTACTTCTCGGCCCGCCAAAGGAATGTCGGGGCCGTAGAAGTACGTCCGCTGCCAGTTTTTGTAGGACCCGTGGCCGACGATGTTGGGGAACCGTCGGCCAGGTCGAATCTTGAAGCTTATGGTGTCGTAGTTCCTAAGCTCCTCCCTACTATGTCCGGCTTCACGTTTGACGGTGAAGAAGTACACGACCAAGTCTAACCTAGGCCTAATCCCTAGGTAACCCTCACAAAGTGCCACGAAGTTTCTAAGCACTAAGATGCTATTGGGGGAGAGGTTATGGGGTTGTACCTTGTAGTGGTTCAAGACGGATAGGAAGAAGTGGGAGATGGGCAGGGAAACGTCGCATACCAGCTGTGCCTTGAGGTACACCTTTTCTCCGGCTTGGGGAGAAGGTGTCACCTCGCCGGCCGGCGCCGCCCGCCAGGCGAGCCCCTCCGTCGCGGGGAGGTAGCCTTCGGCGACCATCTCTTGGATGTCGCGGTCGGTGATGTCCGAGCCGCGCCAGTCACCCTTGTTCGAGTCTGGCTCTTCTTCCAGTGGCTCCAGTGCCGCCAGATTATGGTCGCCGCTGGTGGTTTCAATCACCGCCGATGCGGGGATGACCAGGCCCTCTGGAGGCACGACGACGGAGCTCGCCGGTTTCGCTGCGGCTTCGCTCGACGCCGCCATCGATGGGGAGGAGCTGCTACTGGCCATGGAGTGTTGGAAGGATGCGACTGACGCAGAGGGAGGCTAGGGTTTTCGAGGTTTCTCGCGGAGATCTCGAGGAGGCGTGCGGCTGGAGGAAGAAGACGATGACGCGAGAGGAATGAGGTAAAAAGTGGAAAGTGTCCCGCGGTTACTATTTATCATGCTCTGCGTCAAGATTCGTGCAGCTAATCGGACGGTTGCCGCGTAGACGACGTGTTCGTGAACGTGTGCGGTAATTTTGCCATGTCTCCAACCGTCGCCGCCAATGGTTCGTATCACTCGCACGGGAAAATAGGATATGATTGCGTTCTCTGCATGTGTGAGTTACGAGGCGTCACTGACCTAAGCCTACGTCGTCCTAGCTGACATGGGTAGATGAGCCGTCGCATCGAAGATTCCGGCATGGACGGATTTAATCCGACTGCGTAAGAATTCGATGGAAGATTCAGCATTTCTCCGGCTTACCATTCGAAAACGGAGAAAACCTTGCAGGGTTCTTTGGGAGGACTACAAGATGTTGCTTGACGATCTGCTGACATCCATCTAGACGGAGCATTCTATGTGAAGAGGCAAGACGGCGCAAGATCTCGGAGTTCTCCGGGGGCTACTGTTGGGGATATGCTATATGGGTATCCTTATAGCATGTCTCTTATCCAACTAACCCGGGTGGCCCATAGTCGGTAGCATGGCCTATGGCCTGCTGGGCGGCCCAGTTAGGTGGATCTAGAAGGGACGCCCATGTCGGATAAAGGAAGGCTATGGTGGAGTTACCACCGTACCCGGAGCCTTGGAGTGCAAGATACACAAGACTAGTAATAGACGGTGTAGGACTCTGTGACCTGTCCGGCTAGGACTTTTCCCTGTAACCCTAGGGCCTGGTGACTATATAATTCGGGCCTATGGGAGCCTTTAGGGAACGTTCATAGACAATCTCAGACAACCTCGCACAGCGAACCTATCTCTGTAACTCGGCGTATTGCCATTATAGTGATTTATAGCAGGAGTAGGATTCCGTCACCGTCATGGGATCTGAACCTCGGTAAGCTGTGTTACCTCGTACCCGTCAACCGTCCACCTTACCCCACGTCTCTAAACACGCACTGTGAGGACCCCTACATGGCGTACTCGTCGGCAATACCACGACACTCAAGCAGCAGAAATACTTAATAATAAAGGTAGCGTAGGCGAAGCTCCATCTTCGGGGTCACAGGCAATGCTGAAGATGGGAGATGGTCCTAGTTTTCGTAACCTTCCTGGGTTCCATCATCCTAGTACTCCTATTCATAGTCTGGCCACGGGAATGGCCAGGGACAAATCCATGAGTACTCTTTAAGTACTCGCAAACTAATACTAACAAGTGAAGGGGGTTTTTGTAGTAGGACACTAAGCTCTAGGGTTGTTTTGCAAAAAGCCAGATTTACCTCTACTAAGTTCAGAAGCAAGAAAATCTAGTTGAAATTTTATAACACCTAAGTGGGAACTTGAATTTCATATCACAACTCTGTTGTGGCCAAGTAAAAATCTCAATTATTTTCAGAAGTCATTTTGAAAACATCTGACGGGGGAACAGTATGGCCACTCCAACTGTCCATAACATGCTAACGCTATTCAATAGTTTGACACTCTAGAGATTGTACACTTTCACCACAATATTCGATACATCCATCAGAACAAATCTTGAATTCACCATACTCGATATGGATAATCAATCCTAACCTTTCAATTACACGCCCTAGTATAGGCACCTCTCCTGTGAGTTTGGCCTCCCAACCATGACCAACTGTCATCTTGGGTACTGCACAGGTGGACAATCTTCACAAGGTAGCCTTAGCTCAGACCTTGGCCGTGAGGGAACCCATACTAAGGTATATAAGTTTCCAGTCAAGCCCTACCCAATTTTCGGGTATTGTGGTTCTACGATAAAATTGGAATGGTATCGCATCTAGACAACCATCAGTTTTATAAAGGGCTAAGGCTCATGCCTCAACCTTTTCATCATCAAAATCATCTGGTGTTCGAAAACACATGTCAAAACATCTCAGTAGAATGACTCATCATTCTAAGGTTTTCATAACCATTTTCACCAAGTATTCCCATATAAAGTTGATCAAGTTTTATGCTTAGCACTAGCATCTACAAGTGGGGGTGATTACTAATGAGGGGTGGTAAACAAGTGGAGTTTTAACTAAGTACAATCTCATGCCTTAGGATGACATCAAGATTATCTAGCTTAGGCCAAATTTAATGCTCTTTATGCAACCTTCAATTATCTTCCTAGAATCTACAAGTCACTTAAGTAAACTCTAAGTAATAGCTTTGATAAAGAAATAAAGTATAAAGCTTGCAAGTAAAACTAGGATTGGGTTATCAAGTGGGTATGATCACAGATGCTTAAGGCATATAGTTGGTATGGTAACAAGCAAGTATTTGCTTGCATAGGTCAACTTGATTAGTAAGGCTTGCTAAAGTAGAGTATCTTGCAAGTGTTAGCTTGGTCAATCAACTAGTAGTATTAGGCTTGCCTTGTGCAGAGAAGTGGTTGAAGTTCTCCTCGGCTTCTTCTTTGTAGTATCCTCCTTGCTCCTCATATCCTTGGTCGGTACTAGCGTCTATAATTAAATACGAGGTATACAATCACTAAACAATACTTAACTATTTTCAATCATCACACAAAGGTGTTCTATAGATGATCTAGCATCATCACCTAACATTACAAGATTAAAGCATTTGTCTTATTTATTTTATTTTTAGAAAAGTAATTTCTACTCATTGAAAAACTACTTAAGATTTAATATCTCCAACTCAAACATGGGATCATGTTGACACATGTCATCACCCATATTTCAGTACATGGGAATGTGATTTAAAATGGTGTCACAATTTAATAAGGTTTAACCTTTTATTTTGAATAATTACAGTTACTAGAAATGCCTATGTGGCATTATTTTATTACTTGAACATTGTTTCTGTAAGTAAACCCTTATATTTTTATATATTCTTAAAGGTATGATCAAATGTGATTTTTGAGAGTTGGAATGAACTCAAAAGCTATTATGGTTGAAATTTGAAAAATGTTTGAATGCAGAAAAGCTTCTGACTTGTTATTTTTACCAAGGTTGATCTAGAGATCCAAATGATTTTAATCCAACGGGCTTGGATTAAGCATTTCAATACCTTTCTAAAAAATTGGTTTCATGCAATTTGGTTCACTGAATCGAGCTGGGTTGAATTTTGAAACTAGGTACAGAACTGAGTTTGAATTAAAATAGAAAAGGCTAAATTCAAATGGTTGGGCTGCGCGTGAAGGGTTAATGGGCCGTCCCAGTGTCACTCCGCAGCGCGGGGCTCAACTGACATGGGGGGTCTACCGGTCAGTGGCTCATAACACACGAAGCGATACAGGGCGATGTGGTGCGTTGGATTAGAAGTGGAATCAACGGCTAAGGGTCGTCGTCGACGATGAACAAGTCACCGGCGAGCTCGAACCCTAGCCGCTCGGTGGGGGTGCATAGGGGGCATACCAGGGCTCCAGTGATGACGGCGAGGCGGGGAAACGACGAAGTCGACGACGGCGAACTCAGGGATGGTCGCGACAGCTTCGGGGGTGGTCGAAATCAACGGTTGTCTTCTTCTTCAGAGGCGGCCTGCTCCGACGCAATTCCGGCAAGCTGCTGCTCCTCGTGCTCTGGCTAAGGGGTGAAAGTGTCAGTGAGGTAAGGGGAGTGAGATGGTGTGAAGAAATCGAGCGGGGTCGCCTCCTTTTATAGGCTCGACGGCGAGACCGAGAGGGATGAGCAGGCGACGGTGGCGACACGGCTACCACTACTAGGAAAATGCCTGTTTGTGGCGCACATGGAATGGCCATCCGTGGTGCACTAGCAGTGCGCCACTAGCCTCGCGCTGCGGCTATCTCCTAGTTGTGGCGCACTGCCTAGTGCGCCACGGTTGTGTCGAGATAGGCGTAGCGCACCTGCTAGTGCGCCATGGCTATGTGGGCAGGTGCGCTACGCGGTGGATCTTCTGTGGCGCATATCGCAGTGCGCCACTAAGCTGCGCAGGTGCGCTTTAGATGTAGTGCGCCACAAAAGCTAGGTCATGTGCGCCACAGGTGTTTTTTTGTTTTTTTAAATTCAGAGCCAGATGATATACAATACAGATTATATACAATATTATAGGCATATATACACAGATACAAGATATACAATTATATATACAAATACACAATTTGCAAAACAAGATTGAAACAAATACATATATATAAGTCTCATACATGAATACATAGTATAAGTTACATTGTTTCGATCAAGTTACAAAGTAGTTGGTGACATGCGAATACATGTGTCTCGAACAAGTTAGAGCTCGGAAGCTCGCCTAGACATCTAAACTAGCTAGACACAAACGCGGGATAAACAACCAAAGATGATAAGCATGATCACCGCGACGAAGGTGTAGGTCTTTATCCGGTTCCTCGTCCTAACTCCTTCCAGATAGCGCGTGTATCTAGCTTCCGCCTCCGCCATAGTGTTGTACCCTTTGTAGCTATTGCCACTGAAACGGTGCACCTGTCTCCAGCAGTATTTCCAATCATCGTAGACTCCGGGAACCCGTCCCTTGTACACGACGTACCATGTCATCTACAAGTTGACAATAATAATTAACCGGTGATTGAAAAAAACATGTATAATTAAATTCGCATATGAAGATACACTTATAGAAAGTACTCCTAAATCAAAAAGACCAAACTCAAAAAGCATGCCTCATATATAACTAGGTTGTTCGACACAGGAATATGCTACGATGGAACCGTCCGCCAAGTAGGATGCACAACACCTGGACCTATGCATAGCACAAGGTGTACAATCCCATCGCAGCATATTCACATATATAGTGTGCCACGACATTTCAATCATCGACATTATTCTCGAAAAAAACCAAAGTAACTCAAAAATCATGCCTCATATATAACTAGGTTGTTGGACACAGGAATATGCTACGATGGAACTGTTCGCCAAGTAGGATGCACAACACCTGGACCTGTTCATAGCACAAGGCGAACAATCCCATCGCAGCACATTCACATATATAGTGTGCAACGACATTTCAATCATCGGCATTATTCTCGAAAAAGACAAAAATAACTCGAAAATAATGCCTCATATATATACATAGGTCGTTGGACACAGGAATATGCTACGATGGAACTGTGAGCCAAGTAGGATGCACAAGACCTGGACTTGTGAATATCACAAGGCTCACAATCCCGTCGTAGCACATTGACATATATAGTGTGCCACGCCATTTCAATCATCGGCATTATTCTCGAAAAAAGAGTAAGGAAAAAAGAAGGACCAAAGTGAGCAAAGGACCAAAGAGTAATAAAAAAACCAAGCATTGATTGATATATAATAATAATAAGCAAAAGAAATAAGCGATGATTGATAAACCTAATAAGATAAGTAGTAGCATGTACACTTGTCCACACACACAAAGGTCATCTATAGTTTGTAACTACAACTAGGCCAACATCAAGCCTTCTAGCTCGGCTTAGGGAACGGGAGGACGCCTTGTCTCGTCATGAACTTCCTATAGTCACCCTGCATCTCTAGGCGATCTTCTATGTCACGGTTATTCGGGATATTTCCTCCGTAGAAGAACCCCCCGAAGTCATGACATCACAAAAGATGATTGCCCCAAACTACTGCTGGATGCAATACATCTCTTGTCTAATATCCGAATCAGTGATCTTAGCCTTTGCTTCGTCCCACTGTTTGAGATGATCTGGCAGCGTAGAATTCTGCTGGTCAAGTAGGAACGCCCTCATGTGATGGAGTGCGTAGTAGGCTTCCTTCTTACTGTTTTCCGGCTGCTTCACGCAGGGGAAATCCGTTACGTGGTTGAAGACGTGCCTACCGAACTTGACCTTCGTAAGCACGAAGGTGGTGCCTTCCTTCGAGGCATAGCCAGTGAGAGCATCATCCAGAACTTCCTTGATCTTGTCGTAGTTTTTCTTCTTTTCTAGACTCCCCGAGTCGAAATACATGGCGTGGGAATGGTTCGGCGATAAGGAGATGAGTGTGCAGTGTTCATCTCTGCGCAAAAAATCAAATGGAATGTGTTGGAAAAAGAATGATGATAATCTAATAAAGCCAATCGACGGTGGCGAGTGAATAACGACTTACTCGGGAAAGTAAGGCACGAGAATATATTCATTTGTCTTGTTCGCCACGAGGATTCTTTTTAGGTACGAGGCCACGATACGTCGTTCAGCGGGGGAACCCAAGCAGCTGTCACGCATGTAGTAGGGGTCCACTATAGCGATGCCCAGTGTGTTCTCTCGAAAGATCTGCATGGCCAGGCTGAGAAAAAACAGGCGGACCATGGTATAGTGCAGCGGGTATAGGTGGAACATATTGAAGATGTCGTCGAACCGCAGGAAGAACAGATCCGCAGGGTCATTGTCGATGAAGCCCAAACCTGGTGGCACCTTAACCACGAATACCAGGTGCGAGGGATCTTTCTCTAATAGAAGGCGTCTCTCTATCGTCAGCACGCCACCATGCACACTCTGCAATTCTGAACTGGCGAGCCTCCGCAAATTCTTAGGTAGCATGGGCTCACCTGCCACATGAATCCTCCACATAATACCCTCGGGTCTTGGTGGCCCGTCCCGAAACCTGATCGGATTCGCAGTTGTTGACGCCACCGGCTGGCTCGAGCTGCTAGATTTTCTTTTCCTGCCCTTTTTTCCTTTTGGAGAGCGGGCATGCACCGTAATCTGAGCACCGGCCGCCCTATGTAGTGTGTCAGGGCTGAGAATAAAGGGCCGGTTGGTTGTATCAGCTGCCTCTCTAAAGGCGCAAGCTGGAGGCGTCTCCTGAGAACCAAACAAACGCTTGGTGATAGTGGCTTTCTCTGTGAGGCCACTAGCTAGGTCTTCGTTGCTAAACTAAGTGTTGAAGAAGTGATCATTCTAGTCTTCGTCGTCCTCGGCCGGATCCTGCGCCATGTGCATATCATCAACATGATCATCTGACCCACCGCGTGGAGGTGACGGCGATGGCGGTAAGGGGGCCTTGCCACCGCTTGTCGCTGGCATGACAGGCGGTGTTGTTGTCTGTGGCGTGATGGCCCCCGCCGTCCCCAAACGGTTCATGCTCTTTGGCCATTGCAAGAATAAGCCGAAGCAACTTCTGAGGACAGCCGGCTCTTCTTCATCCGCTCCTAGGGGTTGAATCGGAGGTTCCAGGTCGTCGCAGCCCCTTAGCACCCGACTAATTTTAACCCAGTGCACGCTATCTGGCATCGGCCTTGAGTGGAACGTGTGCTGCAAGGGTTGAATGATGGTACCCTTGGCAACATCACTCAGCTCGTTGTTCACGTAGCATAAGAGAGTGCAAGGAACATCCGTCTGCGAAAAACATGTACGGCGTCGTCAGAGATGCCATAAGAGTAATAAATGGCGTGAAAGGCGGTAAAGCAATTTGTTTACCGTGATGGCGTTGAGATCGGCTAATGTCGAGGCACCGCCTACGGCGACGGGCATGCAAGAGACGTAAGGGCTGCTTGATGGCGCGGTGCTGGCCGCCGGTGTATTCTCCCTACCGCCGGGTGCTTGGAGCTCCGGTGCCGCCGCGACGATGGCAGGGGGGCCACAACCATGTACTCCAGCGCCGTGGTGATGGCAGGGGGAGTCACCAACACTTGCGGCACCGCGGTGCTAGCGGGTGGAGTTACAAACACGTAGTTTGCCTGATTCGTCGGCGCCGCGTTGTTCGAGTGGCTGCTGACCATGCTTGGAATCGGGCACGACCCTACTCGACCACCCACACTCCAATTCGCTATTGACTCCACCAAGGTAGGCAGGAAGGACGTGCGGGTGATTGCCAGGTTGTCTTGGATGATCTGTGGGATCCACGCCACTTGTTCCTTAAGTTCTTGTACCTCGCGGTTTTCCTCCTCGCTCCTTCCCTACGGCGCCACATGCGTCCTCGGCGGTGGACCAAAATGATCCACTGAATTCTTACCCCCGAGGCCGGCCAGACGGCCAGCCGACGACGGCTTCTTCGTAACCGGCTCTATTTTCTTGGCCTGGTTCATCGCCCTGTTAAAAGGGTTATCCCAACGGGTGGCCGCCATCGACCCCTAGGATGAGGAACCCTGGGATCCATGACTAGCAACAATTTCCTCCTCCTGCAGAAGAAGTAATAGTGAATCATTTAGATCATCGATTAGAATGCAATCGAGTTGATACGCGGTAATTAGATTACTTACCACAATTTCCTCGAATTCCTTCACCGCAGGATCCACGGTGAGTTGTTTGGTTTTTGGGTACACATGGTAACGGGCCCTGATGAAGTTTTGAACCTGCCCGGGTTTGAATTTCGCAAAGGGGTTTTCTATCCCCTTGGATCTATACTCTTCGTCCTCCTTATTCCATTTGGCCTCCACGGTTCTGTATCCACCAAATCCGAGATGGTGATGACCTATATTCATCGCCTGCAGCACCCTTCCCCAATTACTATTGGTCAGGGATCTTTCGGATTCACACCTCTCCTTGAACTCCCGGAACTGATCTTCGGTGATCTGCGGGTCAATCTTCTGGATCTCCTCGAGACTTTTGCCTTCTTTATAGATCTTCTTATTTATCCAGGTTCTCCAGCTGGCCAGGGAGGTGCTCATCTTTATGAGGACGGATTTGTTTACTTTGTTCCCATGATAATTTGTGTTCTGATACTTAGCGGGGAACTTGTATCTTGCGTGCAGATTCTCGAAGAGGAGTGTGCGCAAGTGGACATTATCTTTATGCCGGAGATTATCGGTGTTGATCAAGATGGTTGTCCGGGTGATCGCCGCCACTTGCCCATCGTACCCTTTGACGACAAGGTCGGGCTCCAAAGGAACCTCTGTTGGGCTCACTTCGGTAATTTCCTCCCTGACGGTGCCGACCGTGTTCGGGCGCCGTTCCTTCTGCTTCTTCTTCTTCTTAGGAGGATTGCTACCACTCCATGTGCCCTCGCCGCCATCAGTGGTTTCATCACCCGTCATTCCTTCGGCTTCTTCCTCCGCGTCTTCCATCTCATCATCCTCGCTCTCCGAAGGATGGTATTCTTCATCATCTTCTAGCCGCTAGGCCACCTCCCAGAATGTCAATTGTTTATTCGGAGGTCTGAGCTCTCCTTCATCGCTGATGCGCTTAGAACATCCAGCCTCGTCGTTGTCACACATCTTTGCACTAATAAAAACAAATAATTTGTTAAATGCACGGAAAAATCTGGCATGACCTTTGCTAATTTTGTTAAACTAGAAGTGCCCGATTTCTGCCGAAACGGAAGTTAATCAACATTCCGGCAAAAATCGGGACTCATTTCATACAAGAACCTGCATACATGACATAATAAAGTTCTTCGTACAAGCACAAGCATAGCCAGCATAGCCAGTACATTACCAGCACAACAAGCACAAGATCATTACTAGGTATATAAAAATAAATGGCCAGATCCAGCAGCACATATAGTAGTAGCAACCAACAGCACGTATAGTAGCAACACATATAGTAGCTTTGCAAAAGCAGTAGCTCCAGATAGCTTTGCAAAAACAGTAGCTTCGCACATATAGTAGAAGCACATACAATACTACTATGTTCTCCAACATTTTGAATAGTATAAACCATCAAATAATATTAACACTGTGTAAAAGTGATATTGAGTATATACCATCTAAACCTACACCCATCATAGTAGAAACCATCAATATTGACAGATAAAAGTACCCATAATATATTCATCTCCAAAAAACCTCTGCTGTGATCTCAATTTATTTTCTTGACCAAACATGTATGGCCTCAAATATCTTCTTCTATTACAAGGCCTGATCAGAAGGGCCCAGTCTGCAGTGCAATGGATTGAGCCTGCCTACTAGCAATCATGTTAGTGCAATGGTTATGTGTTCATGGATGTGTGCATTGGACTGAAACAATGGGCATTGATGGGTGTGATCTCTGCATGTTGTCTCTCCAATAAAAGTTACAGGGATCTTTGAATACATGTGGCAGTAAAAAAAAAGGTTAACTCCTCCAAACAGTATGCTACTAAGTCAATTCTGGCGCCAGTTTTGTTTATCTATTGGTGAGAATCTTGGCGTCAGTTTTTGCACTCTGCCAATTTCTTGTTCAGAATCATGAGTTCATGAGACCACACTGTCATTGTGCATAAATAGAAGCTTGTTATTACACTAAAGGCAAGATACTATAGCTGCTTGCAATGTTACAGTTATTTTTGCTTGTAGCCTGCAATTTCTTGGGTAATACAATATGCATTGATTTCTTGTGATGTGTATGTGCCCGAAGGAAGCTTTCTTTCCTTTTTGCAAGAAATCGTGGTTTTCAGTCATTAACAAGATAGAACACGTCACTGTTTTTTCAATGGAGTGAATTATTTAAACATTGCAACACTAATGGTTGCAATTTTTTAGTGGGTGACGGGCTTGTTGTATCTTTTTGCCAACAAGTAGTAATCTATCTGGTTCTTGCACTAGTACTCAAACCATCTGGCGGGTACTAGTAGTACATCTGGTTCTTGCACTAGCTATTACTCCCATCTTTTGCCAACAAGCATAAACTAAACTTATGAGGCAAGGACAAGTACTCATTTCATTTGGTACTTGTGCATGGAGTAGCCGAGGTTATATATACTAGTGTGCATGGAGTAGTAGTTGCTTTATCTACTGATGATGTTGTCAATATGTGGAGTATTTTCATGTTGGAGTACATTTGCAGTATGATGCATATAGAGGCACTAGTACTACCTACCATCTGATCTCTACTCCTACTCTAGTGATGAGATGAGCGAGAAGTGAATTGATTGTCCATGATCTTCCATTTTAATTTTTTCATTTTGATGATTCTGATTGTCCTCTTGTTTGTGAGGTGGAGTCAATTAAGGTAAAACAATCATTGTGCCATTCTTTGCTGCTGCTCGGGGCGTCAAGGAGGACAACTCTCGTTCACACACATACACACAGGACACCTCTCTAGGGTTCTTGTCTGTTGGCAACTACAGGAGATAGGGAGAGAGGGAGAGAGGGGAGGGGTTAACCTCCTCTCGAGGATGACGTTGGCGGGCGAATGACGACAGCCTTCTCCTCGTCTCGGACACGGGCGGCCTCCCCCTCCTCGAGTGCGGAAGCGGCGGCTGGCGGGGATCCTCCTCGAGTGCGGCGGCGGCTATCGGTGGCTGCTGGGGGGATCCTCCACAGCCTCCTCCTCGAGTGCGGCGGCTGGCGGTGGCTGTTGGGTGTCCCAAAAGTGGTGATATATGCCATTCAACTTTGAGAAGAAATTAATTCCCCTTAGTTTTTTAAAATGCAACCATGCATGCTTCATGATTTTGAGGTTTTAAAAACATGAATACAATCTTCACAAACAAAATTGTTTTATTTAACTTTTGTTTTGAAGGAGTTATATTAAACAGTCAAAAATATTTTGTTTCCTCTGAATTTTGAAGACTTAGTTTTTCATTTTGTTTAAGTTTTTCCACATTTCAAAATTTGCAAAATTTTGGGATGTGACAGAACCCTAACCTCTAATCTGAGCAGAGAGAGGGGAGAGAGGGAGAGAGAGGGAGAGAGGGAGAGAGAGGGAGAGAGGGGAGGGGCGACGCTCACCTCTGAGATGAGGACGACGATGGCGGGCGGACGACGATGGAGGGCGGGCGGGCGGACGATGATGGCTGGCGCGCGGGCCTCCTACTCGAGCGGCGGCGGGCCTCCTCCTTCTCCTGCTCCACGGCCTCCTCCTCGAGCGGCGGAGGCTGGCGAGGCGGGCGGATCGAGGCGGCATGTGGCTCGGGAGGGCTTGATCGATTGAGATGGTGTCTGAGAGATGGAGGCGTATGTGGTGCCGTTGACCAGTCGTGACTAGATAGGCGTAGAGCACTTGGGCATAGTGCGCTACGGATATCTGTAGCGCACTTAGGCATAGTGCGCTACGCCTATCGGCATTTATCGACTGTATAAGATGGATGTAGCTCCACTGTCTAACAACTACACTAGTCTATCCCACTGGTTCCGCCCTTAGCTCTATTCTCAATCTATGAGCACCCAGGTTCGAATCCTGGTGCCCCACTTTTTTAATTTATTTCAAAAATACTTTTAAATATTCCAAAAAATGCCCAAAAAGTGGTGATATATGCCATAGAAGTTTTGTTTTGTTTTTAGAATACTTTTAAATATTCCAAAAATGCCCAAAAGTGAAAATATATGTCATAAAAGTGGTACAAATATGATTCAAAGTATAACTAAATTTCATAATAATTTGTCCATGAATATTACAATCTTTTTTGACCACGCGTTTTACAATATTTTTTGAGCTAGCGTTTTACAATCTGTTTTCCCTTCTTTGTCGTGGTTGAATAATTTAGCCCCGGCACTTTAATATTTCTTCTTTCAAACGGTCTACCTTTTTTGGGTAGGGTTGTCATTTTTCTTCTTGTGATGTATGTTGCTGTATCGTAATCGTCGTCATCTTTAATCTTTGGATCGTCGTACTGGTCGAAGTCTTGCTCGTTGGCGACTCCATCCATTCCGATGATGTTTCTTTTTCCGCTCCTCACAACAACACGGCTAGGCTTTGTCGGGTCGGTAATGAAAAAACATTGGTCCACTTTGGTAGCCAGTACCCACGGTTCATTTTTTGCGGCCACGTTCGCACCGGCGGCCTTGGATTTGGCTGCTTCGGGTATAACCATGGTTGTGAAATACCGGTCTTCTCTTTCGACGCTCTTTGCCCATCTGACACGGAACATCGGCACCTTTTCTCCATAGTAGTCGAGCTCCCAGATCTCCTCGATTCTTCCGTAGAATATTTCCTTCATGTTGTCATCCGTGTAGAATTCCGATGTTACGCCTGAGTTCTGATAATCACACTTGTTGTCCTTTTCCTCCGTGTAGAATGTGTAGCCGTTGATATCATACGCCTGATAGGTCACCAGGTTTTGCATCGGTCCCTGTGACAAGGTGAATATGATCTTTTTGGTGTCAGAAGAATGCGATCGCGGGGGATTATCAAGGAGTGTCTGCCTAATCCAACGCATGAAATCTGAGTTGTGCTCTTTGATTATTTCTTCCTGCGTCCTCTGTATGCCCCGGTCACTGTACTTCTTCTCGATTAACCTTTTGTGCTTCTGTACCCAAGGATCGACCAGTTCTAAATGCTGTAGAGCGACGAGGTTTGCTCGATCAAAGTCTGCGTGTCGAAAATCGAAGTCTGCATGCAGTATGCGACGACCCTCTCAGTGAACAGATCCGTCGAGCTTGCCAAGGTTCCTGTTGACGGGAAGACCGACAGGGTTCTCGATGTCTAGATAATTCGTGCAGAAAGAGATGCACTCTTCGGCCAGAAAGCCCTTGGCTATGCTTCCATCTGTACGGGACCTGTTGTGAACGTATCCTTTGATGTGTCCGATCATCCTTTTGAATGCCATCATGCTGCGGAGGAACATCGGCCCGAGTTGGACGATGTCCTCCACGACATGGACCAGCAGATGCACCATAATGTCGAAGAATGCGGGTGGGAAGTAGACCTCAACCTCGCATAGTATCACCACGATCTAGTCATGTAGCCTCCCGAGCTGATTCACGCCAATCGACTTCCTAGAGATGACGTCAAAAAACTTGTAGAGGCCAAATAATGTTTCACGGACGTGCTCTTCCATTATCCCTCTTAGTGCAACCGGAAGTACCTGCGTCATTAGCACGGCACAGTCGTGAGACTTCATGCCACTGAACCTCTGCTTTGCCTCGTCTAGGTATCTACTTATCTTGCCCGCGTAGCCGTAAGGAAATTTGACTCCTAGAAGGCACTTGAAAAACTGTTTGATCTCATCCTGGCTTAGAGTGAAGCAAGAAGGAGGGCAGTAATATTCGTTCTTCTTGAACTTTTTACCCTTCCGACGACCTTGTGTCGTATCCGACTCATGATCATCGTCATCTTCCTGATCATCAGGAGTAGTGCGTCCTCCGTGAAGCTCCTTCCGGATACCCAAGCATATCAGGTTGTGCCTTGCTTTCGGACCATCTTTCATCCTATCTGGCATGTTGATTATGGTGGCGACCAGACTCTCGCACACGTTTTTCGTGATATGCATGATGTCGAGGATATGAGGCGTTGGAGAAACTTCCAATGGAAACTCGAGCAGACCTTGTTTTCCATACCTTCATCAGTGGCTTGTCTTGTTGCCTCTTTCGCTTCTTTCCAGGCTTAGGACAATCTTTCAAGTTTTTCAGCAACTCTTCCACTTCTTCGCTGCTCCTACGCTCTGGGATTCCTCGGGTCTCGGATTTTCCATCGAACAGGTCTCCACGTTTTCTCCATGGATCATTCTTGCCGAGCCACCTCCGGTGCGCCATGAACACGATTTTCGATGACCCTGGATCTTTCTCTAGTTGGAGATAGCTTGTGTTATCCATGCACCTAACGCATGCGCAGAATCCTTGGATAACCTGCCCCGAGATATACCCGCAACCTGGATAGTCTTGCACCGTAGTGACCAACGCGGCTCTCATAGTGAAATAATCTTGTGCGACGGCATCGTAAGTATTGGCTCTCGATTCCCGTAACGTGGCTAGCTCCTCTTTCAACAGCCCGAGATACAGATTGATGTCGGTACCAGGTTGTTTTGGACCTTGAATTAGCATACTCATTTGTATGTACTTCTTCTTTATGCACAACCATGGAGGGAGGTTGTACATCCATACAAACACGGGCCAAGTGTTGTGCGTGCTGCTCTGGCTACCGAACGGATTGAGTCCATCGGTGCTCGCACCAAGCCTGATGTTCCTCGAATCTCCACCGAATTCTAGGAATTCGAGGTCCAATGCTTTCAGCAGCTAGCATCGAAGGTGCGTCAGCTCATCCTTTTCGGGGTCATCATCGTCATCTCCTGGCTTCTTCCTTTCCGCATGCCATCGCATGAGCTTCGCTTCCTTAGGGTCCGCGAAATAGCGCTGCAGACGAGGAGTGATAGGAAAGTACCATACCAGTTTTCGAGGTGCTTTCCTCCCTTTCTTGTATCGACTCACGCCGCACACCGGACATGTGGTTTTCTCCGCGTCCTCGCCCCGATAAATGATGCAATCGTTGATGCATACGTGATATCTAACGTGCGGTAGATCGAGAGGACAGACGATTTTCTTGGCGTCCTCAATACTAGTTGGACATGTGTTCCCCTCCGGGAGACGATCGTGCCAAAATGACATCATATCGTTGAAGCTTGCGTCGCTCAATTTGTGTTTTGCCTTCATCTCCATAGCCTTGAGCATTACATTCAACCGGGTAACATCGGGCCTGCATCCTTCATACAATGGAGTAATCGCGTATTTCTCAAGTTGCGCAAGCTTGGCTTTCTCTCTAGCGGCAGCCCTGGCGTTACTCGTCTGCTTGAGAAGCAGCTCTTGCACATAAGGGTCCCGCTGACTGACGTTGTTCCATCGTAAATGCGCTCCTCCGGCATCTAGATCATCATCATCCCGGTCTGCTTGCGCACCTTCACCATCTCCAGGAGACTCTTCATCATCTTGCCCGTTCTCGCCGTGATGATGATCATCGTCATGTTGCCCACCTTCACCGTCTCCATCGTCTTTGTCATCGCTTATCCAACGAGTGTATCCATCCATGAAACCATGGCGGAGTAGGTGCGCCTGCAGATTCCCGGAATCTGGGTCGATCACGCAGTTGAGTTTGCATCTTCTGCACGGACATCTTATCTCCGTATTGTTATTTCGTATCATGTCGGCCGTCGCACATTTCAAAAATCTATCCACAATGTCTTCACTCATTATGAGCACCATTTTTGCCTGCACTATGTACACGGTACAATTAGAAGTCTATTAGAACAACATAATCAATGCATGCATGCAATGGTCGATAGAAAATTTCGGCATGACCTATCCTAAAATTAGGACCTTTGCGAAATGCCAAAGTCTTGCCAAAATGGAAATGAATCAACATTTTGGCAAAACAAATGGCAACTTGTTCACATACAAACACAAGAGAGAGAGAGAGAGAGAGAGAGATAGAGAGACCGATCCATACACACATGAACATATCATTATCCTCTCCATACACACATGCATGAGCATCATCGATACTCTCCATATACACACACATATGACCATCGATCCTCTCCATACACACATCATGAGCATCGATCATCTACATACATATGAGCATATCATCCATATACACATGAACACATCCTTACATGGACAACTTACCGAGATGAGAGACCGATCGCGAGAAGATGGAAAGGAGAGGTGCGCGCGCGAGACCAAAGAAGGAGATGAGAGACCGGAGAGCTTCCTCTATTACTTATGTAACATCCAAGGCAAGTTCTACATGCTAAAAATGGTGAATGAGTGGAGAAATTGAGGTGGGAAGGAGAAGGATCCTAACTAGATCTAAGGAGGAAGAAGAAGGGGAAAGTGAAGTGTGGGGTGGTGGATGATCACACATGTGCACAAAGTGGAGCTGCCCAAAAAAGGGTCGCCACATCCGTGGCGCACGCGGCCCCAGTGCGCCACAGGGATTAATAACATCCGTGGCGCACATGCCATAGTGCGCCACGGATGTGTCTGCCCGTTTTACAGAGCAGAGGGGCATGCGCTTAGGCGTAGCGCACCCCCCCAACGTGCGCCACAGATAACACTAACAAGCGTAGCGCACCTATCCTATGTGTGCTACGGATATCTGGCGTGCGGCCATCAGGGCCCTGGCCCACACATATCTGTGGCGCACTATGATCATGTGCGCAACGGTTGTTCTAGTTACTAGTAGGGCACTGCCCATAGGTGAGCCACGCATGTTTTAGCCGTGGGGCACTTCAACCATGTGAGCCACGGATGTGCTGATTACCTTTAGCCATTTTCCTAGTAGTGTACGGGCGGCTAGCGGCATGGCTGAGGTTGGCAATCGACGGGTGGTCTCCTAGCGATGCTCTAGAGCTTAAATGCGCGTGTAGGGGCGGTGGCAATCGGTCGGGAATGTGCGGCGCTCTGCGCGGCAGAGGCGGCGTCTTCGACGGCGAGCGGTGGCTGTGAGGCATGGGGCGGCGAATAGGCGTGTCTGCGGGGTTGCTGGGGTGGTGGTGATCACGCGTGCACGCGACGAGGGCGGCGTGTGGTCTGTGGGCGTGTGTCGAGGGTGGCGCTCTGGAGCGCTCTCGGCATGCTCACAGATAAGTTTGGCATGGCTTGAGCGTGTGGTCCAGTGGCTGGCAGGGCTCAAGCGCTGGACAGGGGGTGGCGATGGACGGTGGCGTGCGTCCTAGACATGGTGTTTAGGCTTGGTGTTTGCTCTGGCTAGCTAGCCATGGTCGGCTGGCAAGGGTTCCTTCGGGTTGGCATGACATGGTGCAATGGGTAGGGGCTAGGGGTGGTCAAGGCACTGGTTGGCACTAGGGGAGACAAGTGTGATCAATGGTGAACAATGCTTAGCCAAATTACTGCTCAAAACAGTGAAGTTTGGCCAATTTGATTTTCTGTCTCCAAGTGTTTGATGAAATGGCCGCAAGAAAATTATTTTTGAATTTTGAAAAGATTTTTGGTGGGTGTGCTAGGCATGTGTTGAGGATTCTGCGGATGCTTGGGTTTTGAAAATTGAGCTTGTTTGAGTGGTTTTTGAAATAGTGGGATCTTCTCATATGAGATAGATTCAATTTTAAACTGTCCTTTAAACTTAGCATTTGAATGTTTCTGGATGATCAAAAAGTGGGCCTTAGTACCTTGTTATGGGTACTATCAAGGGATGCAAAGATCCATACAGGTTTCTGTTGAGTTTTGAAAGTTAGAGATAGCCAAAGTAGGCATGGGAGTTAATTTGGCCAAAGTGACCATTCACTTAATTTATTCATTTTGAGTTGTTTGTCTTTGGGAAAAGTTTGAGGATTGTTTAGATGATGTTTATTTCACCTAAGAATCATTTTACAACCAAAGAAACACAGAATCATGGCAATTCAAAAGAATCCAAATTTTAATACACACACATATGAATGCTTTCATACTTTTAATTGGAAAAGTTTTTGTTAACCCTGATTTTGATGATTAGAGTTTGATGATCCAAGTTTAATATTTTTGGGATGTTACATATAATATGTTAATATTATAGTGGAACATAAATAAAAGTAGGCATGCAAATAGACACAAAATATAGGATACAACTTTCTCTTTATTATTCATATGTAAAAGAATATACGTGTATAATGATTTTGCTTTGTCCTGTTTGTATAACAGACTAGTGAGACATATCTATGTTAGCCGTTTTGTTTCCTCTCCCCCTTACTGCATGGTGTTAATACACCATATTTTTGTTTCCTATTATGTAATTATAATCAACTACATGTAATCATGGTTCACTTCTTGTAGTGACCACGATGGGGCCTCTTTTCATCTATTTCAACACATAACTGGGCCTCTAAACCAGGCATCGTTCCACACAAACCCACATAGTACCAGAGCTGCCTCTTCTGATGTCTGACTCCGATCGGATCTAGAAATCCATGAAATTGATTTGATCGCTGATTGTTCCCTTCCTCCCTCCCCATCGAATCAGAAAACAACCATAAGCAAAATACAATCACCATGATCGTTGCCTCCTCTCCCTCGTGATGACTGCCTCTTATTCCTCGATAGCATCTCTGGTGGCCCTTCTGGGCTCTCCTCCCTCGAAGAAACTTACTCGGGACAATTACATGTACTGGAAGATACAAGTTCTTCCGATTCTTCATCGTGCTCGTGTCATGGGGCTAGTGGATGGATCCGATTCAGCACCTGCAAAAACTTCGAGGTATAAAAAGAAGGCACATGAAGAATCATCCCCAATCTGGCATATGATGTGTGGACTGAAAGAGATCAACAAGTTATAAGCTATCTGATCAAATCGCTGAGTAAGGATCTTCTTTCTCAAGACTTCGGATTGGAACAAGCTGCAGATATATGGGCTGCTATTAAATCTATTTTACCTCACAATCCAAAGCACGTGTTAACATAATGCGTGGCAAACTTGTCAACACCAAGAAAAGGGATATACTAGCTTCTAAATATATCCCGTTAATGAAGAGCTTTGGTTTAGAACTTGTAGCAGCCGATGGTATTATTGAAGAAAAGGAGTTAAAAGAATACATAATTGGTGGTCTTGATGAAAAATACAATGCCCTTGTTCCTTTAGTTAATGCAAATTCTAACACCACACTTTCTAATTTGTGTGATCAACTCACTGCTTATCCGTAGGAATCAAATGCTTGCTAAATTAGATCAAACCATGGGGTTTCAGTCCTCGTTAATGCAGCTACTTATGGTCGCCACTTCCATAATAATAGGAAGAATACTCTTGGTGGTAATTGGCAGCGGCTCCATGATGGCCCCCTTAGACCGTGGTACACAAAAGAGAGGTGGACGTAGTGTTCGGGCATCATACCTGTATTTTATTTAAATTTTTATATACCTGATAGTATACGTACAAAATTTTATATATCTAACTTATATATACATAAGTTATATGTATTCTAGTTACATATACTCAAGGTATCACATACCTAAAGCATACATATCAAGTTACATATATATTCACGTATGAAGGTACGTACACATTAGGTATGTGATACCTAGGTATGTATAACATAGGTATGTCTACCTTCAGGTATATATAGTTTAAAGAAAATTTATACGTATCATGCTTGGTTCCAAAATAGTTTGCTACTCACGGGGCTAGCTACGCACCCTTATTCAACCACCGTTTTTATTCCCGTTCCGCATGGTTCAAACTCCAAGTTCACCACGCACGCATATCCTCTCTCTCACCCCAACCGATCCCCACCCACAACTTCTCCTCCTTCCTCCCGAACTGCCAGGAGACCAAGCGCCGCCACGACCCGTGGGAAACCAGGCGACGAAGTCCGTTACGGTGGCGCTCGCGGTGGGAGTGGAGGTGCGCGGTCGATGCATCGTGGTGGTTTTTCGTGGTAGCACTAGGGGCCCGGGGAAGGTGGATCGAGGCCACCACACCTTAGGCATCGGATCAGCTCCGCGCGGGCCTTGTCTTCCCACGCCACCGCCGGAGTTCTAAGGCCACTAACCGGCCAAGCACAACACATCAGAGCTGTTGATGGCGGCAACATCTTCGTACGTGCCTGCGGTTAGAATCCGGAGCACCAATAGAGTAATGGGTTGTCGCCCAGAGGAGTCCGGGGCAGCGCTCCATTGTTGGGGACGTGCTCAGCGCAAACGAATCTCAGGGACTCGATTGATTTTTTGTTTTGTGTGGGGGAGTGTTTTGTAAATGTGCAGGACAACTGTCCTTGGAATGGTTCCCGTGAGTCCGGCCTGCATGTCATACTTGTACGCCTACGTGGTATGAAGAAAGTAATAACCACGACGCACACAACTAGTGCTGGATGGACCTGCCTTGTTCTGACATTGTGTAGAAAATAAAAGGGCCACGGGAAGTGCTCGATACTACTAGAGTCTAGAATACAAGTGGTGGGACCTACCACCAAGGGAGAGACGGAGCAAAAGGTGAGCGGTTATCTCGTCTGTCCAGGGACGCCTCGTTTCTGTCGCGGCGCCGCCGTTCTGAGCTATGTCGGACTTTGCACTAACGACGACTCCGTTGATTGAGGTAAGCGACGTCGACGCTGCCTACCTCTGCTCTTCCTCCGACCCCGGCTATGGCGCAGCGGAGGCGTGTGGCGAGGGTGTGTGGTGCATACGCATGCGGGGTCGAGGACGGTGGCCATGATACACATACCATGGCGTCTCCGGGCAGAGAGGAGGCGAGAGGTTGCCCTTGGCGTCGTGGTCGGTGAGGCAGAGGTCGAGGACGGCAGCTCGGCGCGGTCGGGGACGAAGACCGGCCGGGTCGCACGCAGCTGCTGGTGAGGATGAGTGGACGGCGGCGGTTGACTGCTAGCGAGGGAGCCCTCGATGGTCGGCTGGTGAGGCGCGATGGATCGCGAGAGGAGACTGTAGACATGGCTTCTGGACAGCACATAGCGGCCCCACATATTCTATTCTTGCTATTTCTATACCACTATATAGTGTACCAATATAGAAGCATATGAGCCGTTGGATCTTTCTCAATCGGACGGCTTGCATTCAATAGAATAAAATCAGTAGTAACGTGGCAGAATAGGCACCATTGGATCTGTTAATCTAATGGTCTGTGTTTCAGGGATTCGCGTGGTGGGGCTTGCCCTGTCCTCAGCTGTCACGTGACAGGCTAGGAAAAAAAACATTAAAAAAAGAACTACTTGGAGCCACGGGAGTCTTCTAAGCTGTTCAGAGCCTGAGACCATGTCTGGATAAAAGCGAAACTGCAACATTGGCGTGCTTACGAGCAAGAGAGAGCATTTTTACCCACAAATAAATAGAGTGTTAGAAAGAGCGTGTAAGCATGCTTGCGAGAGAAAATGGTCCAGTAATTTAACAAGTCAGGGAACATATCCTTTTGCAAACTTGAAATACGAGTTAGTTAAACACAGTGCAAGTAGAAGGTAAATAGGAAAAATATCTTTAAACGAGTTTCTGTTTCTCATTTGACCGGTTTTGCACATCATGAAGCGCTAAATTTGTTATGTGCGTCTACCGAATTTTTCTTATAGTCCTATATGGACAATATATCTCTGCTTCATGTAAACCGGTCCAAATGAAAGATCTGAAGCAAATGATAATCAGGCATAAACTAAGGAAATTTGATTGAATAGAGATTTCGATGTGTATATATACCTTTTTTTTGTCACACAGATCCCACTAGATAGTGATTTAAAAATTGTCGAGTTTTTTTAAATTAGGTTTTGTTAATAACTCATAGTTGTCGCATCTCTTTTCATCGTATAGCCTTGAGTGAGTA
This sequence comes from Avena longiglumis, assembly GCA_030063025.1. Lineage (NCBI taxonomy): Eukaryota > Viridiplantae > Streptophyta > Magnoliopsida > Poales > Poaceae > Avena > Avena longiglumis. The sequence goes on along the minus strand of CP125976.1, from coordinate 422,931,959 downwards.
ATTGCAGTGAAATTTCGAAAATATTTGTGGCATAATTGTTTTATACAAATATTGGCAATCTAAATTTATCCAACATGCAAAGCATGTGCCATTTACTAGTTAATGTTGTATGTATACGGTAAACCCAACATGCAGTAGTGGACCCCACACTCGTTTTTGGTTTGTGGGGTAAGCGGAGGAAAGAGAGAGAAAACAGGGTCAGACGTTAACGACGTTACTTACCGCGAATCACATAACCACATCCGATGGGTTAGAATGCATGCGTAGATAGCCACCCGGTAGAAAATCTGCGTCCGTATATAATATATGTACCATAAAAAAATATGGACACCCGGCTAGTGAATGTTGGTGGAGGTATTCAGATAATAATGATAAGGATGATTCTCCCTTAGATGACAATGGTGCACATATTTCCTCTTATGAAGTAGATACAAATTGGTATTTTGATACTTGTGCAACAAATCACGTTGCTAGTGAATTGAACAAATTAACAACTCAGGAAAAGTTACAAAAAGACATGACCAAGTTTATAGGACAAACAGTGATGGTATGACAGTTACTCATGTTGGTCACTCTACTTTGCACACCCCTCATAGTTCCTTTTCTCTCAATAATATCTTACATATATCTACTGCATCCAAAAATCTATTACTCCTATTAGGCGTTTTGTTTTCTCTACCCCTTTATACACCATCATTTTGTTTCCTACTCTCGAAATAGGCTTTCGTCTCGCTATATTAATATAGCAATCACACGATACACACAAAGGTAGCCACGGAACGAACAAGAAAAAAGGCTGGGGCAGCAGCCAACACACGCCCAATTAGACAAAGAAGAAACAAAATGGAAACATAGGTGGATCGACTAAGCAAAGGCGACCCGCAACCGCTGCGCCCTCCCGAGAAGTACCACCACGCTCCTTGCACCGACTCTCCAAGTACCAAGTAGCACCTTCAAGAAGGAGAGAAAATGCTACTGCCCGGATCAGCTGATCCTAGGGTTTCTCCCGGCACACAGGCGGAAGTAGATGAAGGGTATCCATGACGCCCTTCAGGAAGGAATGGTGTCACCCGAGGGCGGCACCGCGTCGGTGTCAGGCAAGCCGACAAAGGATTTCCCCTGAAAAAGCCCCATCCACGACCCCCGGACGAAGATACAGAGGAGCCCCTCGAGGACGACACCACCGATACTGCCACCCACCAGCCTGCACCACCACGGTTACTGTAACATCCCAGCATTTAGGAACTAACGAAGGTAGATTTAGGAATTTGAAATGTTGCATGCATTCATTCGTGAAAATGTGGGTAAATTTTTTGCCAAATAAAACCCTAAAGTGATCAAGGTTTCTTTCATGCTTTGAGGTTAGTTATAGACTTGAAGGATGATTGTTATAGACTTTGATATGATCTTTTGGATTAGAGTGTTTTGGGAAATGAAATTTGAATTTTTAAACTTGAGTATTTGAATTATAATTCAAAAGAATTTTTGAATAATGTTTGAGTATTTGATTTAATTAAGAGTTAACCAATAATAACTCAAACTTTATATAAAGAGAGCAATAAAGAATATGAAGCTCCATTTCATAATTTTATTCAATAAATAAGTTACAAAAATGTAACTTATGAAAATCATCAACAATCTATACAATAGCAAATAAATACAGAATAATATTTCTTTATTGATAATAGTACAATCTTTATTACAAAAGAATAAATTAAGGATTACAATTGAATATGAGAGTTATTACAAGTGACTGATCTATAAAGAAAAAATAAAAAAACCTAAACTAAAGTCTTGATCTTCAAATCTGGTACCTGCAAAATAAAAAGTAACTTAAAAGAAAAAGAAAGTTAGGATTAGAATTATTTTTACTCTCAGAGTTGACAGTGAAGTGCACTTTTCACTTTTTCATCATTGAGTATTTAAGGGGCAAGTTTCACCAATATGAAAGAATGTATATTTCATAATTTTAAGCCATAAGTCAAATAAACAGCAAAGAGGGGCAAGTTTCACCAGCTAGGTAAAAGGTAACCTGATGAAAGTAACTTCCAAATTCAGAACATATCCACAACTTGTGCAGCAGGCACACACACCAAACTGCATGGTGTGTGCTCTCAGCACCACAACAACAGCACAATCAAACAAAACCATCAACACAGCCGTGGGAAACCAATCCCCACACCATTCCATTGCTCTTACACACCAAGCACAGCAGCTAGCAGCTAAACCAAGCCAATGCCAAGGTAGATCACACCAACCAAAGCCCAGGATCACATCACCAATATGGTGACATAAGGAGGGGGTAGATCAGGTGGATAGCAAGACCAAGATCAAGCCATCAGGATCAGGATATGATAGGCTAGATCAAGGACAAGCCAGGAACTGGAAATACTAGGGGAGCACCAGATCAAGCTACCACAAGATCAACCACTAGCAACAACAACATCAAGTGACAGTGGTGAGTAAATAGACCATCACATGATCTATCTGTCTAAGATTAGACAAGCATACATGATCTGATTCTTATTCAAATTCTCAGAAAACACCCAAGTCGGGTGAATCCATCACTGAGGTTTTAAACTCTAAAAGCAATCGGAAAAGAATAAGGATCCAACTAAATCTCAGAACAACATCGTTGATTTAGCTATCAAGCTATATTTTAATTCAAGAATGAATATATCTAAGATTTAAACTTCTAGGCACATCTCTAAGACAAGAGTAACACCTTAGAATTTAATCTTATGGGTCTATACAAGTGATCAAGCCTACCATCATTTTCCCCAAACTTTGATTCAAGAAATAGTAGCTGGTACCACTACCAGAACCATCCATATGAATCCACTAGATAAAAGCTTAATCCCTAAACCTCAGACCAACATCATTGGTCTTAGGGATTTAAGAAAGGAAAATTTCTACTTATCTTTAATGCCAAACTCATCTTAAGCTTGAACCAACCCAAACAATGAAATAGAATCTAATCTTGTGTGCCATACAAAGATGGTGTCACAAGAATAGTTCTACATTAATCAGGTTAAGCATTCAATCTTCATAGATTCAACCAACCAACTGTAAATCATTTTCCTGTCATCACGGGAATCATAATTAAGAAAATCCCTATGTATATCTTCACTGTTTGAAACCATTTGATCTCAAACTATATATGAATTCTTGATGCCAATAGTGCTAATACAGTGACTTCATTACACAAAACTCACTGTCATTAACCAAGAAATGACAGTGGTGTGTTATTAAACCACTAGATTCCCAAGTATTGCTTCTAGAGAAACTTTACCATCTGATCATATCAAAATTAATCCATAGAATCATCTGATAAGCCACTAGCACCACCACAGTTCATATTAAACAACAAGCCATAGCTAACCATCATTTAGCATGCTTAGGGACCATCAAAACTTGATCCCAATTCATCTAGTATTTAATCAACATTAGGATGTGAAACCTAATTGGAATAAATCATCTTAATCAGGACAAGACAGTAACCAGAAAGGTCACTACCAACAGCTAGCATAGGATGATCTAGCACAGAGAACACGAGGGGAGAGAAAAAAATTACAGTAGGTCATCGCTACAGACTAGAAGAGGAAGCAGAGATGGCTGACGACCATGGCTGCGACCCATATAGCACCACGGCGGCGACCTTAGCCACGCCTGGAGGAGAGGAACATCACCACGACGCACGATACCAACGGCGGCGTCAGGATCAACGCCAACCCCAAACCCTAGGGTTCGGGACGACATCGATCTGGCCACAGGAGAGCTCCAAGTCCAAATCCAATTGGATAGAAGGGTAGAGCGGGGCCGACAACCTCATCCTGCACCACGGCGGCGGCCAGGGCGGTCCAGGACGGCGGGAATCTCCGACGGTGACACCACTGACCACGGGGTCGGGGGAGGATAAGGAGAAGGGTGAGCTCGAGAGTGAGAGACAGGGAGTGATGGGCTGGGTTGGGCCAGGAACCCTTCGGGGTGGTTGTTTTAACTTTACCTAATGGGCCACAAGGGCCCAATAAAAATAAGCCAGCCCAAATCATTTAGAGCCTGTTTTAATAATTGGAAAAAGACCAAAATGCCCTTGAATTTAACTAAATTTTAGAAAATAAAATAAAAGTCCAAAAATTATAAATAAAATATTTTTGGATTCAAAATAATCTAAACTATCCAAATAAATTAAGAAATAAAATTTTAAACATATAAATTTTATTAAGAATTTTGTAATTTAAATATTCCTTATGGAATTTTACAAAATTATTGAAAGATGATAAAAATAAAATAAAACCACTTTCATTATATATTAATATTGTAGTATTTTATAAAAATACTAAATAAATATTTCATAACAATTTTTGGAATTCAAATAATAATTCTTAAAGAAAATATAAAATCAATAAAATCCAAATAAAAGAAAAGGAGTACAATATTCAATAAATATTAAATGATTTAATATTTATAAATCCTTAATGAATTAAAAAGGATTTTTTCTATAATTTAAATGATGGGGAAGAATACATATAAAGTTAAATAATGCATTACATTACTTTTGCATAATCATTTTGCTTCTTTAAATATTGTCCTTACCGGGCAATAATGATGTTTTTGTAGACATAGAAGCTCAAGGTCCAGTGCAAGCATCAGACTTCACTACCTTTCAATCACAAGGCAAGTTCATCACTTGCTCATGTCCTTTGAAGAGTCTTTATCAAAGTATTTACAAATTGTGTGTTATCATCTACACTATAGAAAAAGAAAACAATATTTTCTCAAGATACTAAATCTTAGATATCATCCTAAGTGATGATATGATGGAGCAATAGAACTTAGGGTTCTAATTGCACTAATGATGAACAATTAGGAACTAATAACCCATGACATCAGTGATTCTAGCGCCGTATATTACACGTTAAGCATGAGATTTGGAATGGGACGGAGAAGTCAGCTGTATCCTTTTCCTCTTGTATGGAGGCAAGACGACCTTAACATGATGTTGTGATTCCTTGTGCGGATCCAACATATGGGTGGGCACCCTTACGCCCCACACTTTTGGTGTCTAGATTATCTATGAATGGTATTTAGGGAGATAGTCCATGTAAATGGTACTAATCCGAGCATCACTAGGTCATAGAGTATTCGGGAACTCATCAGGGTTTTAGCCTGCCCAAAAGGGGGCTTAACGAAGGTGAGCTATCACGAAGGATCGTGTAGACATATGAGGTCGCAGAGAGGGCAGTGATTGGCTTGGACCAACTACTAGGCCCCACATCATGGAATTGTGGACGGGAAAGACGCCCGGTTGTGAAACAAGGAGTTGATCCCTCATGGGAAAAGTAACGCACCTCTGCAGAGTGTAAGAATTGTAAATTGTTACTTCCTATTCTGTGAAGGAGCTACGAACGCGGCAGGAAAAGAACTCCGTGAAAGTTTTGGTCAACCTGTGAAGGCTGGTGGTCATAGATTTTCATAATAAAATCAACCTTTGAAGAAAGATTTACGAAAATTGCATAGTGCCAAAGACTGATTGTCCGAGGTGGTAGATAGAGCATCAAACTTCCTACCTTGCATATAATGAATTTGCTGAGTAACGCTGTTACTCATCCTTTCCTTTGAATCCTTGCTTAAACTCTGAGAATCCCGAAGATACTCCAATGTATGCATCTGAGAGTCAAGAGGAGGTCTTCTATGAAGAGCCCAACTTGTACGGAGCCGTAGAAGGGGAGGACTACGACATCGTCTATGGAGGAGAGTTCTAGGAGTCCGAATAATTACTATAGTTCTAGTAACCACTTGAGCCGAGCATCATGAACAATATATAGCAATAAGTTGTTGAGCTCAATTTGGAGTTTAAGTTTTAAATTTGAAACTTCCGCTGAAACACTTATATTTTGGTTTGTAAGTTGAATCTTTTGGAAGTCTTGAACTTCCGGTATTGTAATAATAACGTATGTATGTTTGTAATATGGACCCACAATGTTTCTGTTGTACCACTCTGGGGGATGTGATATTTACGGAATGGTGTTCTGTGGATGTCATGTCAACGACTATAGTGTACTACACATGCAGTGGTATGCTGGGTCACCGCAGTTGGTATCAGAGCAAATTGCTTTGACCTTAGGTTGGAAACCTAGTTAAGGATATTACCTCTAGGAGTGTAGCAACGATAACGAATTCTCTAAAAGTAATATAATGGGTATTCAAATGATAATATTCCGTTATATGTTTTAGTGAGATAATTCTTTGTGATGATCCAATATATTATTGGTTACTAATCAAAACTATTTTTCTGATATACAGAGCTATGGCACCAAAGTTTCCAAAACATACTTTGGTAAGGAAAGAGGATACTCTTGATGAATATAAAGGATCATTCACAGACCAACTTCGTCAACTTTTAAAGATTTTTAGTTGTCCAACTAGAATTCCAGTGAATACTATAACCTACTATGATGGCCGGATGTTATCCAAGTATCGTGTGAGTATCCAACTCCCTGAGGAGCTTAGATTATATCACGATCTACCTATAGGTGAAGGTAGGAGTCACTTAACAACATATCATGTTGCTGTTGTGGAGGCGATAGCTAATATCCGGGAGCATAAAGCCAAGGAGTTAGAAGGTAGCACATTCTCTGTGACACCTCATGATTCTATAGACTCAGAGCCTATACCGGATCATCTTACTTTGGTTAAGAAGCATCCTAAGTTAGCTTCCAAGTTTATGGATAGATATCGAACACTCGTTGCATCTTTGTATAAGACACATCAAGTGATTGTCGAAGATAAAAATGACATGTTAGAGGATCTAACTGATCCGGAAAGGAGGAAGCAGTTAGCAATCCAGTTGGAAAAGGTAGCAAGTAGTAGTGCAAAACCTATCTTTAAGGATGTACCTATCGATCCTGAAACTTTTATACCATATCCTTATTCACCAAGTCCTGCACCTATACATGATCCTACTATAGATATGAGGTATGCAGTACCACAGGGTTCAGAGGATGATTCTGATTCAGAACTTCCTATTGAGAATTCTGATGGTTAGAGAAGGGGATCATATGAAGTATCTCATGAACACCAGATGTCCACAGATGGTTCTGACAGAAATGTTGGATAATCTAGCTGGATGGGTGCAAGAATTAACCTTAGTAACAATAGTAGAAATGCCATGTCGGTAGATACTCAGGATGAAAAAGAAGATCCTGATGAGAGAGTGTTTGAATCATCAACATCTTCTCAAAACCCAGGGAATATACATTATCTAGTGTTTAACTATCTTGCCCAAAGGAGTACCTGGGAAGCAGCAGGATCTGTGTATCCTGTTGACAACTCAAGGAATGAAGCTCAGGAGATGCAAGTGTGAGATAATGTTGAATATGTTTGTGAAGACTTTTCAACTGAGCTGGAGGGAGTCAATGCGCTCAGGTTGAGTAATGACTCAAGTCCTGACACTTTAGATACTGAGTATGTTCCTTCTGGAAGGCCATTTGTTTCTCAAACTGTACGACGAACGACACGTCATCACGGTTGGACATCAGGCATGTATGATGAGCGTAGTTAATACTAGAGGGAGGCAACTAGTTAGCGATATCAAGTATAGTGTATTGTACTCCAAGGAAATAAGATAGTTAGATAAATAAGGTAGCGCCATGAATATACCTATATGGTATATGTTGTAATGACTTTGTATTATTATGATATTATGTAAAATATGTGAAATGCATATTTGGATTTTCTTTGGATCTTCATTGTGTGACTAGTTCTATGCGTAAAGTCGAGCTCAGAACACATGTGCATGATGTAATTATGAGTATTTGCTTTATGTTGCAGGACTAGAGGGTCATGGATACGGGTGTAGAGATCGAAACTGAGCAATAGCGGATGGAACAAGAGGCCAAGGAGAAGGCGGATGCAACAAATCAGGGAGCATTGCCACCACCACCACCAATGATGCCGTTAATGGAGCAGAACTTTATGCAGTGTATGCAAATGATGCAAGAGACCCAAAACAAGTTCATGGAGGAGTTGTTGGGACAGGCAAATCAGAGGGCACCTGAAGGTGGAGGAGTAAGTCTATCTTATTTCCAGAATGCAAGGCCGCTACCTTTTGCATTAGCTCCTGAACCAATGGATGCAGAAGATTGGCTAGAAGATACAGAAAGAAAGCTGAAGACTGTAGGTTGCAATGATGAGGAGAAATTGAGGTATGCAACTCATCTTCTGACAGGACATGTAGCATCTTGGTCGGAAAATCAGTTGGCCATGCAACAACCAGGAAGGGAGTACACCTGGGAAGAGTTTAAACAGAGATTCCGTGAATATCATGTTCCGGAGAGTGTTATGGAATTAAAGCGAAGAGAATTTGAAGAGCTGCAGCAGGGATATACTAGTGTTATGAAGTATATCCGGGAATTTAGTCAACTACCTCGTTATGCTGAGGAAGAAGTTAACACGGAGGAAAAGAGGAAGAAGTGTTTCCTGCGTGGATTAAATCCATTTGTGAGGATGCAGTTGAGGTTGGCTAATAAGCAAACTTATCAGCAGTTGCTAGCTGCAGCTATTACCTTCGAAGATGACTACAAGAATGTCCAAGAGGATAGAAGGAAGAGAGATAAGAAGGAAACCAAGAGGATACAAGCAAGCAAGCCCAAGCCCAATCTAGAATTCAAACCAAGGAATAAGCCCTATAACAACAACAATTCCAATCGGAGTGCAAATCCAAATGAAAAGAATATTATATGCCAAAATTGCAAACTCCCAGGGCATATGAGCAGGGATTGCCCGAAACCAGTAATTGTATGTCACGCTTGTGGTCAGAGAGGTCACATCAAGCCCAATTGTCCAAGCAAACCACAAGGTGGTTGGCCGGCTCGAGATGGAAGGCAAGCCAGTGGAGGAAATGGACAGCCCAATAAAGGAGGAAATAATGGCAAGAACGACAATGTCAAGAGGAACATACCTACCGGGAAATTGAACTATGCAACCCTCGAGGAGGTGGATAACTCGGAGCATGCAGTGATAGGTACGCTGAATATCCTTACCAATCCTGGCAAAGTTCTATTTGATACTGGTGCAACTACTTCATTCATTTCTGAAGAATTCTTTGATAAGTTCGGGATTAGAAGGGCAACGTTAGAAAACCCTATGACCGTAGTTACGGCAGGGGGAAATGTGATTGTACGCCACATCAAACAAGATCAGGTTATCTTGATCTGTGGTTATTCATACTTTGCAGACCTTTATGTGATTCCTTTGAAGGGAATTGCAGTAGTGCTGGCGATGGACTGGATGATGGAGCATGGAGCTCAAATAATTTGTGAGGAGAAACTGTCTCAATCAAAACTCCAAGTGGAGAAAGGATAGTTTACCAAGCAGATAAGCACAGTCATATCATGGTGGATCTGCAGCTGAACTCGATGAAAGAGTTCAAATTGGAAGATATTCCTATAGTAAATGAATTTCAAGATGTTTTTCCAGCAGAGCTACCAGGAATGCCACTAGACCAGGAGATAGAGTTCACTATTGATCTAATTCCTGGTACAACACCAATAGCTCAAGCACCATATAAGATGGGACCAAAATAATTAAAAGAACTCAAAGAGCAAATTTATGAGTTAGCTAGAAAAGTATTTATTCATGAAAGTGTATCTCCATGGGGAACACCAGTAATCTTTGTGGATAAGAGAGATGGTGGAAGCAGGATGTGTGGAGATTATAGAAATCTGAACAACGTTACTATCAAGAATAAGTATCCTTTACCAAGGATTCAAGATTTGTTTGATCAAGTGAAAGGAGCCGGAGTATTTTCAAAGATCGACTTAAGATCTGGATACCATCAAATCAAAATCAAACCGGAAGATGTTCCAAAAGACAACATTTGTCTCAAGATATGGACACCATGAGTATCTGGTAGTACCATTTGGTTTGACTAATGCACCTGCAATATTCATGAATTTGATGAACAAAATCTTCATGCCATATTTGGATAAGTTCGTCATAGTATTTATTGATGATATTCTGATATAGTCCAAGGATAAGGAAGAGCATGTTGATCATTTGAGAATAGCATTGCGGACTCTAAGGGAACACAAACTTTATGCTAAGTTTAGTAAGTGTGAATTTTGGCTAGATGAGGTAGAATTCCTCGGTCATGTGATCAGTCAAGATGGAATTGCTGTAAATCCATCTAAGGTTTAGTCAGTACTAGAGTGGACTGCACCAACCAATGTGAAGCAAATTCGAGGTTTCTTACGAATGGCTGGTTATTACCGGAGATTCATTGAAGTTTTCTCCAAAATAGCTGGACCAATGAGAAAATTGTTAAGAAAGAATACACCATTCAATTGGGATGAGAAGTGTGAAGCAAGTTTTCAGGAGTTAAAGACCAGGTCAACCACAGCTCCAATTTTAGCAGTTCCAGAAACAGGAAAAGACTTCACAGTATACTGTGATGCATCTAAAGAAGGTTTGGGTTGTTGAAATGGATCGTATGGGCACCTAGAGGAGGGGTGAATAGATGCTAACCAATTTTTAATACTTTTTCAATTTTAGGCTTGACACAAAGTAAATTCTCTAGATATGTAACTATGAGAATTTCCCTATATGCAACCCTAGCTACTAAGCACGTAAAGAGAGGAGCGAAGGAACCGTAGTGGAGCACGCGGAGACACAGGGATTTGTTTTACCACAGTTCCTTCCTTGTTAAGGGAAGCACATCTGCGTTGGAGGGGTGGGCAGTTCTAAGACCACCACGCAACAATAGGCCTCACCCTATTCTCCGATGGATATCGCCACAAGAGGCATGATCCACCTTCTCCACTATTGGATCCCTTCGAGGCGGGAACCGGTGCCTTTTACAACGCTACCGGGGCACACGCCCACAACTGAATTGGGGGCTCCCGAGATGACAAAAAGCTGTCACAAGAATAAAGTTTATCAATATAACAAAACAAGGATCTAGTTATTTGCAAGAAATACTGGACCGGTGATTCTCCAAATGAATGGAGAGGAGATGAAGCGCTTGATTGCTGATGATGAAGATCGAGTTCTCCTCCTTCGATTCCCCAAGGGACGGGGCCTTTGGGTGGATCTAGGTGGAGCTCTCTTGGATGAAGGTTGCAGATCAGATCTTGTCTTTTTTGAATGAACCAAGAGCTCTGGCAGGAGGGGGAAGGCTGGCTTAAATACCCCCTGCCCAGATCTGGCTGTTGACCAACTTTGGGGGTGGATTATCCGCCCCCCACTTGGGGTGGATTATCCGCCCCCTGGGAAAACTCCGCCCCAAGGGCGGATATTCCGAGAGAAAATCCGCCCTCTCTCTGGGGCTGGCGCCTGCGAAACTTGGTGAAGATCTTGGGGGGGCGGGGGGGGGGATAATCCGGCCCCCTCCTGGGGCGATTTATCCGGCCTAGACAGAAAGTCCGGCCAAAACTCCGCCCCCTCTCTGGGGCTTGCGCCTTGGCGGTGAGCAAGGGGGGCAGACTATCCGCCCCCCTGAGGGGCGGATTATCCGGCGAGGCCGGAAATTCCGGCCAAAACTCTGCCCCCTTCTGGGGCTTGCACCTATTTGGGAAGAGGGTGGGGCGGATTATCCGCCCCCTAAAGGCAGATACTTTTCCCTTTTTCCTTAGAGAGAGCTGCAACACTTCAACGCACATTAAATAATCCTTGATATTGTTATCTAACACAAAAAACACTAGGGATTATGAAATGTTCTTTCAATCTCCCCCTTTTTGGTGTTAGATGACAATACTAGGATTTGCAATGAAACCTGCTAACGCCACCTTAAAAATGAAAGACGCTCCCCCTAGATGTGTGCATATTTACATTTGCATTTGAATACAAATACACACACTAGAGAGAATACAACTTTCATAGCAAAGATAATTGAAACAAGGTGGTTAGGGAAACAAGGTCATACCACCGGGATGTGACTATAGCCAAAGAAAATAATGAGATTGATAGCCTCCAAGCACATCCCAACAATATTGATGCATACATTACATAATCCCATGATTCCATATGTCATCAAACATACTCCATAGATGCATCCAGAATTCCATGAGATCCACAATATAATTCCGGAATTCCAGAATATACCAAGCACGCAGAGTAAAGCACGGCATAGTCTTACATAACCAAACACAAATAGCAAATAATTTCACGCTAAAAAAGGCACAAGCAAGCAAAGAAAATTACTAAAAGACAGGTTCTTGCGCCCGACCCTTGCAAATCCACGAGACCTAATAGAACTACTTCTCCCCCTTTGGCATCAAAATGCCAAAAAGGAAGAAGAGCGATGCTAACGCCCATGAAGATCACTCCTCCTCATCCTCGTCGTAGTCATTCCCGTCCCCTTCCTCTTCGTCATACTCATCATCATCGTCATCAGCTGGAGGAGTGGGTGCCCTCGGTGGTGGAGGAAAGAGGCAACTCTCGAGCTCTCCGTAGTTGATCCCTGAAGTGTTCCACTGAGCATACGGTTGGAGCAGTGGGAGGAGGTGGATGGCCAGTGGCACCAGAGACATGGTGAAGAATAAGCTGCTGAGTGTGATCCCTCTCATGATCCCTGCGGTACGCCTCATATTGGCCCTTGTGCGTGTCAATGCCCATGCAAAGGATGTGCCGCTGGAACCAAGTGAGCTGCTTAACCTCGCGTGCCATTGGAGACACCGCGGAACGACAACCACTAGCCCGTGCATCACGCATGAAGGACTTAGGGGCAGTGGAAGGGTGATGGGTCTTCTAAGCCTTGTTGTAGATTTTCTTGGGCTTGTGAACTCCATACAAAGCAGTGCCAAAATCCTCATGGGGCAACATATGCTTGATGAGAATCATAATGAAAGGAGCATAAGGAATAGAGAGCCTGTTGATCATAGCATCCGTCATCTCATGATATATGTAGTCCATGACATCCAGTTTGTAACCTGTAGCTGAACCAGAGTTGGTGGCACACTCGTGGGCAAAAGCAAGGAGAGGAACCAGATGGCCACGGATCTTGTCATTGTTTCCACCACTCGGAGAAATGCAATCCCTAAATATGCCAACAAGGGAGGCATACAAGGGAGAGAGACCAGCAAAAGTAGCAGCAACACCATCAGGAGTAAGGCAAGGAGCAAGCACAATATCCTTGGATGGCTTCAGTGGAGAAATGATACGGTGGCCAGAAGGAGTGTCACGGCCATGGAATGCATAACCAAGAACCTGCCCAAAGATGCGGAAGTCCGACTGTATCATTGTTGTCCCGGTCATCCACTTCATAGTACGACGCTCATCACCGCAAATCACAAGTGTCGAGAAAAACTACCTCACCACGGAGGAATCATAATTGCATTGGATATTCATAATGTGGTGAAGCCCCATCTTGTTGGTTACATCTAATGCCTCAAGAAGCCTTGCCTTGTCAAATTGATAGGATGCATGGGGCGAAGCTTGAGGGTAGCATATACATCATCATGAATAGCCCGAAAGTGGGCATTCCAAAACATAGAGTCCTCGGGGGGACCATCACTGTCAGCCTCATCATAGTAATCAGTATGGCGAATGGAGGCATACTGAAGACTGTCCACAGACTTGTAATTGGGTAGAGACTATTTGCCCTTGCAAGATGCGGTCCTCTTTGTTTTCTTTCCTTCCTCTGCCATCCATTCAGCCTCTCTTTCTGCTCTGCTGACCTCGATTTCGTCAATGAACTTCCCTTCTGCAGTGGGCTTGAGATAACAAGCACGAGAACGACGAGAGAAGGTCTTGGTCGGCTTGGAACCACCTGTGAAAAGCATTAGAGGGATATCATGGAGATAAGCACACACACAAGTCCAGGAGAAACAATAGAAAGAGTAGAAAAGAAATCCATATACCAATGATGCGCATTGCAGGAGTCAGGACCAAATCAGACCAGAAGTGAATCTCTAGGCCGGATTATCCGGCCCTGGCAGGGGCGGATAATCCGGGCCCCACAGAAATTTTCTAGAATGGCCCAGATCTACCATGGAAAAACAGATCGGGCACTAGGGGTGCAATTCTACTGATTCTAGCATGTAAGGAAGAACAACAAGGATCTTCTACAACAAGATTTCCACCAAATAAAATGCATCCCATACAAAAGGAGAGAGATGAGGGAGTTACCCTCACTCATTGGAGGAAAATCGCGGAGGAGAAGATACCTGGAGGCAAGGTGAAGAAGATCCGGGGAGTTCCCGGAGAATTCGGTGGTCAAATCAACTCCGGGAGGGGCGGAGGCTCCGGCGGCGGCTGGGGGATGAGGTAGGGTTGGGGGAGGACTGGCTGCTCTGTTTGAGCTTGCCCTCCCTGACCCAGCCTTTAAAGGGCAGATTTCGCCCGGGGCGGAGAATCCGCCCCCCACTTAGGGCGGATAGTCCGCCCCCCTCTGAAAATTCTGTTAAGTGCAGATTCAGGAATGAGCAACCTTGCAAAACCCCTTGCTGGTGTATAGAGGACTTGTGTGCAAGAATAGATGGTTCAAGGAAGGAAATAAAGGCTTGGGTTTAGAGCAACAAACTGAGATGGTACTACACACCCAAATTTGCAAGAATCAAATCAAACAAAAGCCAAAGTTGAGTGTGTTTTCCATAAGAACAAGAAATATGCAAGAGAATCCAAAAAAAGCCATTAGAACCTCACTCTTCACAAGGAAGAGGGCGATGGATGAATCCACCATGTTGGAGAGCATGGCATGACACCGCGAAGATGTATCTTGAGTTCAAAACCAATGCTCATCAATGACCCACATATCACAACATGATATTAAGGGAAATGATTTTTCTTGCCTTCGGCATTATTGGGGGAGGGTTAGCCCAATCAATTAGGACCACACTCCCCCTATGTCTATGCCCGCATCTAAACCAAATACATGAATAAGAGCAAGTGAGTGTGCAAGGGTAGTCAAGCCAAGCTCCTTGAATCTATGATATTTAGCTCATTCCTCAAATAACAAAATCTTGCTTCATCAAGGGGATTCGTGAAAATATAAGCAAGTTGGTTCTTCGTGCTCACAAAGGATAGGGCAATATCGCCACGAGCAACATGATCCCGAATGAAGTGGTTGCGAATCTCAATATGTTTTGTTCTTGTATGCTGCACGTGATTGTAAGCAATTTTGATAGCACTTTTATTGTCACATAATAGAGGCACTTTGTCACAATTGACACCGTATTCCATTAAAGTTTGCCTCATCCATAATAACTGAGTACAAGCACTAGCAGCAGCAACATATTCAGCTTCGGCGGTTGAGAGTGAAATACAATTTTGTTTCTTTGAAGACCAACACACTAGAGACCTGCCCAAGAATTGACATGCACCAGAAGTTGATTTTCTATCATCTTTGTCACCAGACCAATCTGAATCAGTGTAACCACATAGAGAGAAACTTGAACCCTTGGGATACCATAACCCAAAACTCGGGGAATGAACCAAATATTTGAAGATTCGTTGACCACCACTAAGTGGCTTTCTTTAGGAGCGGCTTGGTACCTTGCACACACTCCTACACTTAACACGATATCGGGCCTAGATGCACAAAGGTAAAGAAGATAGCTGATCATGGATCGGTATACCTTTTGGTCCACGTCTTTACCCTTGGGATTGAGCTCAAGATGACACTTTGCTTGCATTGGAGTAGCAACGCCATTGAGATTCGTCATCTTGAACCTTTTGAGCATGTCTTGGATGTACTTAGCTTGATTAATAAAGGTTCCCTCTCTAAGTTGTTTGATCTCGAATCCAAGAAAGAACCTCAACTCACCCATCATTGACATCTCAAACCTATCAGTCATAAGCTTTGAAAATTCATCGTTAAAAGCTTGGTTAGTAGAGCCAATTATAATGTCATCTACATAAAGTTGGCATACAAAAAGCTCCCCATTAACCTTCTTAGTAAAAAGAGTGGGATCGATTTTCCCAACTTCGAATCCACGGTCTAACAAAATCTCTTTAAGGTGCTCATACCACGCACGTGGGGCTTGTTTAAGGCCATAGAGCGCCTTATCGAGTTTGTACACATGGTTCGGAAATTTGGGGTCCTCAAAACCCGAGGGCTGCTTGACGTATACTAACTCATGTAGAGGACCATTAAGAAACGCACTCTTAACATCCATTTGCTGTAATTTAAAGTTATGATGGGATGCATATGCAAGAATGATACGGATGGACTCAAGACGAGCCACAGGAGCATAAGTCTCGCCAAAATAAATTCCTTCCACTTGAGAGAATCCTTGAGCCACGAGTCTTGCTTTATTCCTCACAACAATGCCATTTTCATCTTGTTTGTTCTTGAAGATCCACTTGGTGCCGATGACATTGCGACAATCCTTGGGTTTCTCTATGAGCTTCCAAACTTTGTTGCGTTCGAAGTTATTTAATTCTTCATGCATTGCAACAACCCAATCGGGGTCTTCAAGAGCATCAAAGACCTTCTTCGGTTCAACCATGGAAATGTGAGCTTGATGATCACAGAAGCTTGCAAGTTCTGTTCTAGTAGACACCCTTCTTCGTAGATCACCAACAACCTTGTCAAGAGTGTGACCCCTTAGTTCAAGGTTCCAATCATCATGAGCCTTGCGACGAGCCTCAATGTCCTTATTGTTTCTAGAAGGAGTTGATTCAATATTTGTATCCTTGTCTTGACCACTGCCTTGCCCTTGATCTTGATCTGTGTTAACAACAGGAGCTTGCTGCAGAATTTGTTCTTTAGGGCTGGATAATCCGCCCCTTGGTGGGGCTAGACTATCTGGCCTAGGAGATGAGGCACCCGTTTCTTCTTCCTGAGCATGCCTGACAGAACTGGGAGATCCAGAGCCGGATAATCCGCCCTCGGGGGCCGGAGAATCCGGCCTAGGGACTTTGGCTGTTGTTTTCTTCTTCGGATCCCCTGGAACAAGTTGGAGTGCCAGGGGCGGATTGTCCGCCCCTTGGAGGGGGCGGATAGTCTGGCCTGGGACTACCATTTTGTCCAGGAGACTGATGATCTTCAGCAGGTGGCTATGTCGGTGCAGAGTTTTATCCAACAGTAGGATGTTGTTGATCTTGTGTAGATGAGGGCTCCACTTGAGTGGAGCATTGTCCTTCCCGATCCACCACAAGGGGTTCCTCAATGGGGCAGAAAAATCCCACTCCCATTCTTCTTATGGCATCTTGGGGTATTTCAACATCTGCATCACAAATATCAACTTGCCCTACAAAGGAGCCGTTATTTTCATCGAACTCCACACTACAAGATTCTACAACAATCCCAATGAGCTTGTTGTAGACTCTATAAGTGTGGGATTCGGCACCGTAACCAACAAAAATACCTTCTAAAGCCTTGGACTCAAATTTACACAAGCGGACACCTTTAATCAGAAAGAAACACTTACACCCGAATACCCTGAAGTATGAGATGTTGGGCTTGTTACCGGTAAGTATTTCATATGGAGTCTTGTCCAAAATCTTTTGGAGGTAGAGCCGGTTTGATGAGTGACAAGCAGTGGATATGGCTTCAGCCCAAAAATTGTAAGGAGACTTGAATTCAGCCAACATTGATCTTGCCATATCCATCAAAGTCCGATTCTGTTGGATATATGCCCTAGAGGCAATAATAAATGTAGTTATTATTATATCTTTGTGTTTATGATAAATGTTTAAATTCATGCTATAAAAGTATTAACCAGAAACATTAATACTTGTGTGATTTGTAAACTAAATTAGAGTCCCTAGTAAAGCCTCTACATAATACTAGCTTGTTGATTAATAGATGATCATGGTTTCTTGATCATGAACATTTGAGATGTTGTTAATAACAAGGTCATATCATTAGGAGAATGGTATGATGGACATACTCCTATATATAAGCATAGCATAAATATCAAGTCATTTTAATAGTTCAATTGCTATAAGCTTTCTGATACATAGTAACCTAATTCCTTCGACCATGAGATCATGCTAATCACCATCACCGGAAGGATGCTTTGATGACATCAAACACCACACCGTAACTGGGTGGCTATAAATATGACATTGAGTGTTCGGAAAGTATGGGTTGAGACACATGGATCAAGAGTGGGATTTGTCCATCCATATGACAGATAGATATACTCTGGGCCCTCTCGGTGGAATGTCATCCAATTAGCTTGCAAGCATGTGAATGGCTCACAAGGGATCACATACCACGGGAACGATAAAAGAGTACTTATCGGTAATGAGGTTGAACTAGGTATGCAGAGATACCGACGATCAAAACCTCGGATAAGTAAACTATCGTGAGACAAAGGGAAATTGGTATCATATGTAAGTGGTTCATTTGATCGCAAATTAATCATAGAAATATGTGGGAGCCATATGAATTTCCAGATTCTTGTATTGGTTATTGATCAGAGAAGTGTCTTGATCATGTCCGCATAATTCATGAACCGTAGGGAGACACACTTAAGGATTCGATGTTGTTGTGTAGTTATGGAATGATGAGTAAGAGATAGAATGTTGTTCGGAGTCTCGGATGGGATCCGGGATATCACGAGGAGATCCGTAATGGTCCGAAGAATAAGATTCATATAAGGAAATTCATGTTTCGGAGTTCGGGAATGATTCCGGTGTTTTCACCAGGAATGTTCTAGAAGGGTCCGAAAGGTTCGGCACTCCGGAGGGGAAGGGTACATGAATGTGTCATGGCAATATGGAATGGTTGCATCATGTACTAGGTCACTTGGCTGGGCAAAATAAAGAGAGAAATCAAATCCAAGTTTGAAAGTCAAACGCCAATTTGAAAAGTCAAACGACAAGTTTGCTTGGTGGAGGGAGAGTAGGAAACCTACTTGGGGAGGAAGTACCCTCCCTACACCCGCCGGCCAAGGAGGCCGAGTTAGGGGAGGACTCCCTCCTCCCAACCGGCCACCCTCCACCTATATAATTAGAGGTAGGGAGCCCCCTACCCCTTACACCTCAAACCCTAGCTCCTGTGCGCCTCCACCTCCAAGTGCAACCGCCGCCTAGGGTTTCCCCTCCAACTCGGTGAGTTGGGGCTTCCCCAAGACCTAGCCGCCGGCCAAGCCCTCCCCTTGGTGCCCTCTAAACCCTAGATCACCAAGGCCTCTCTCATACTCCACCATACTCGCTCCGGCTTAAGGCGAAGCCCTGCGAGATCTCCCCTCTACTTCCGACACCACGCCTTGTCCGGAATCACGAGAGTGCTACAACCTCCGTTTCTTTGGAACAAGGGAGGAAGGTCTTCATCGAGCGATGTGACCGATTGCGTAAGTGCTTTGGAACGCCGGAAGGATCGTCTACGCGATTTTGAGATCGACAAGTTTACAACTACATCATCCACGAGAATATGCTCTCGTTAACCGCTTTGGAATCTTCGAGGGTGATTTCCTCTATCGACTCGTTGCTACAATCCAGTAGATAGATCTTGGCTTGTTTGTTTGCATGCGGTAGAAATTTTTTGTTTTCCATGCTACGAACCCCTACAGTGGTATTAGAGCCAGGTTTATATGTAGATCTGTTGCACGAGTAGAACACAATGGTCATTGTGGGCGGTGGTGCTTTTATTATCAATTGTTTTTTGTGTACTTTGCATATTGCGGTATGACGGGATGAAGCGGCTTGGGCTAACCTTACATGACATCGTTCATGATACTTGCTCCACGCTAAACATGCAACTTGTATTGCATAAGTGGCTTTGCGGGTGTCTGTCTCTCCCATCATAGTATAGATTCAATTTACAACGGGCACTTGATAGTTCAAGCATCAACGTTGTGGTTCTTGTTCGTAAGTTTGAACGACACTTATTGAAATCCCCAAACCACGTAAAATATGCAAAGAAAATTAGAGGCGTCTAACTTTGTTTTGCAGGGGTGTGCTGTGATGTGATATGGCCATGATTGTGATTATATTTGATGTATGCAATGTTCCTTATTGTAAGTTGGCAACCGGCAGGAGCCATATGGTTGTCTTTAAATCCTATTAAGACCCGCGTGTCTATTCAAAGTAGTTGTAATAGTTGAAGCTGGTGGACGACAACCATGAAATGGCGCCATTGACCTTGACGCTATACCGGTGATGATGGAGATCATGTTCATGCTTGAAGATGGAGATCAGAAGCACAAGAAGAAAGGCCATATCATATCACATATTATGAATTGCATGTGATGTTAATCCTTTATGCATCTTGTATTGCTTAGTTAACGACGATAGCATTATAAGATGATCCCTCAAGCACACAAATTTCAAGTTTCAAAGTGTTCATCCTTAGTAAGCACCGTTGCTAAAGCTCGTTGTTTCGAATCACCACGTGATGATCGGGTGTGTTAGATTCTGCAAGTGTATACAACGTGAGCAAGCCAGATTTGCTCATGCGGAAGCTAAGGTTTGATCTTGACGAGCCTAGCATGTACAGACATGGTCTCGGAACACGGATCACCGAAAGGTAAAGCATGAGCCATATAGTAGATATGATGAACATGTTGATTGTTTGCCATTGAAGCTACATCAACTCTCGTGATGATAGGTTTTAATGTGGTGGATTTGGTTTGTGTGATCACTAAAACAATGTGAGGGATATTTTTTTGAGTGGGAGTTCACCTAGATTAATTTAACTATTAATTAGAACTCAATTTGTCATAAACTTAGTCTAAACTATTGCAAATATGTTGTAGATCAATGGCGGCCCCTACCATCAATTTTAATGCGTTCCTAGAGAAAGAAAAGTTGAAAAACAATGGAAGCAACTTCGCGGATTGGTTCCGCAATTTGAGGATTGTCCTCAATGCTGGTAATTTGACCTATGTCTTTGGATGCACATTGGGTGACCCGCTGCGACTCACCATCTTGATGAAGTAAAGAATGTTTACCTCTCTCGAAAGAATCAGTACTCCATAGTTCAGTGTGCTATCTTGTATGGTTTGGAATCGGAGCTTCAGAAAAGGTTTGAGAACCATGACCCACATGATATTGTCTGTGAACTCAAAATGATATTTGAGGCTCACGCGGCAGTTGAGAGTTATGAGGCTTCTGAAAAGTTATTTAACTACAAGATTGAAGAGGGCAGCTCCGTCAGTGAGCATGTGCTTAAGATGTCTGGGCACGCAAACAAACTCCAAAGTTTGGGTATAGGGATTCCTAATTCTTTGGGGATTCACCGTGTCCTCCAATCACTACCACCAAGTTACAAGAACTTTGTGATGAACTACAATATGCAAAACATGGACAAGACGTTGCCAGAACTCTTCTCCATGTTGAAATCTGCAGAATTGGAGATCAAGAAAGAGCACCAAGTGTTGTTGGTCAATAAGACCACCAAATTCAAGAAAGGCAAGTCTAAGCAAAAGGGAAACTTCAAGAAGGGCGGTAAGAAAGTTGCCGCACCGGCGAAGAAGACCAAGGCTAGGCCTAAGCCTGATACTGAGTGCTTTTACTGCAAGGGAGAAGGTCACTGGAAGCGGAATTGCCCAAAGTACTTGGAGGATTTGAAGAACGACAACATCAAGAAGAAAGGTATATCCGATATACATGTTATTAATGTGTATCTCACTAGTACTCGTAGTAGTGCCTGGGTATTTGATACTGGTTCGGTTGATCATATTTGTAACTCGAAATAGGTGCTGCAAAATAAACGGAAGCTAGCGAAGAACAAGGTGACGATGCGCGTTGGAAATGGATCAAAGGTTGATGTGATCGCGGTCGGCATGCTACCTCTTCATCTACCATCGGGATTAGTTTTATACTTAAATAATTGTTATTTGGTGCCTCCGTTGAGCATGAACATTATATCAGGATCATGTTTATTGCAAGACGGTTACTTGTTTAAGTCCGAGAATAATGGTTGTTCGATTTATATGAGTAATATGTTTTATACACATGCATCTTTGATAGATGGTCTATTCTTATTGAATCTCGATTGTAGTAATACACACATAAATAACATTGAGGCTAAACGTTTGAAATTGAGCGATAACTCGACCTATATGTAACTGTCGTCTTGGTCACATTGGAGTGAAGCGTATGAAGAAACTCCATTCCGATGGACTTCTTGAATCACTTGATTTTGAATCACTTGAAAGATGCGAAGCATGTCTGATGGGTAAAATGACTAAGACTCCATTTTCTGGTATGATGGAGCGAGCTACGAACTTATTGAAATCATACATACCAATGTGTGTGGACCAATGAGTGTAGCATCGCGCGGTGGTTATCGTTATGTTCTTACCTTCATGGATGACTTGAGTAGATATGGGTATATCTATTTCATGAAACATAAGTCCGAAACTTTTGAGAAGTTTAAGGAATTTCAAAGTGAGGTAGAGAATCAACATAACAAGAAGATTAAATTTCTACGATCTGATCGTGGAGGTAATATCTAAGTTACGAGTTTGGCGAGCATTTGAAGAAATGCGGAATACTTTCACAATTGACACCGCCGAGAACACCACAGCGTAATGGTGTGTCCGAACGTCGTAATCGAACTCTCTTAGATATGGTTCGTTCTATGATGTCACTTACAGATTTACCGCTATCGTTTTGGGGTTATGCATTAGAAACAGCCGCATTCACTTTAAATAGGGCACCATCTAAATCCGTTGAAACGACACCGTATGAATTACGGTTTGGCAAGAAACCTAAATTGTCGTTCCTTAAAGTTTGGGGTTGCGAAGCTTATGTAAAGAAGTTACCGCCGGACAAGCTTGAACCCAAAGCTGAAAAATGCATCTTCATAGGATACCCGAAGGAAACTATTGGGTATACCTTCTATCATAGATCCGAGGGCAAAATCTTCGTTTCTAAGAATGGATCCTTTCTAGAGAAGGAATTTCTCTCGAAAGAAGTGACTGGAAGGAAAGTAGAACTCGACGAGGTTGTTGAACCTTCTCTCGAACTTGCAAGTAGCGCAGCACCGAAAGTAGTTCCTGTGGCGCCTACACCAATAAGAGAGGAAGCTAATTACGATGATCCTGAAACTTCGGTTGAAGTTGCTACAGAGCCTCGCAGGTCAACGAGAACTCGTACCACTCCTGATTGGTATGATCCTATTATGAGTGTCATGTTGGTGGATAACACTGATGACCCGGCGACATATGAGGAAGCGATGATGAGCCCAGATTCCAATAAATGGCAAGAAGCCATGAAATCCGAGATTGTATCCATGTACGAAAACCAAGTATGGACTTTGGTGGACTTACCGGATGGCCGGAAGGCTGTCGAGAACAAATGGATTTTGAAGAAGAAAACAGATGCTGATGGTAATGTTACTATCTATAAAGCTCGACTTGTCGCAAAAGGGTTTCGACAAATTCAAGGAGTTGACTACGATAAGACTTTCTCACCTGTAGCGAAGCTAAAGTCCGTAAGGATTATGTTAGCAATCGCTGCATATTATGATTATGAGATATGGCAGATGGATGTCAAAACGGCGTTCCTCAATGGATACATTGATGAAGAGTTGTATATGATGCAACCCAAAGGTTTTGTCGATCCTAAACATGCTAACAAGGTATGCAAACTTCAACGGTCCATATATGGATTGAAGCAAGCATCCCGAAGTTGGAATCAACGTTTTGATAAGGTAATCAAAAGCTTTGGTTTTATACAAACTTATGGAGAAGCTTGTATTTACAAGAAAGTGAGTGGGAGCTCTGTAGCATTCTTAATACTATATGTAGATGACACATTGTTGATTGGGAATGATGTAGACCTTATTAATAGTGTCAAGGATTATTTGAATCATAGTTTTTCAATGAAAGATCTTGGCGAAGAAGCTTACATATTAGGCATAAATATTTATAGAGATAGATCGAGACGACTAATATCATTGTCATAGAGTACATATTTGGACAAGTTCTAAAGAGGTTTGGAATGAAAGATAGCAAGAAAGGGTTCTTGCCCATGTTGCCCAATACGACCTTGAGTAAAACTCAAAGTCCTGCAACGGCAGAAGATAGAGAAAGGATGAGTAAGACTCCCTATGCCTCAGCCATAGGATCTCTAATGTATGCCATGTTATGTACTAAACCCGACATTGCATATGCTGTTAGTTTGACTAGCAGATATCAAAGTGATCCAGGAGTGGATCATTGGACAGCGGTCAAAAACATCCTTAAGTACTTGAGAAGAATTAAGGATATGGTTCTTTATTATGGAGGTGATGAACAACTCGTTGTTAATGGTTACAGCGATGCTAGTTGGAACACCGATCCGAATAATTCTAAATCTCAATCTGGATACGTATTTACTTTGAATGGTGCAACAGTTAGCTGGAGGAGTGCAAAGCAAAGCATTGTGGCGAGATCTTCAACTGAATCGGAATACATAGCTGCTTCGGAGGATTCACAAGAAGCGATATGGATGAAGGAGTTCATTACAGAGCTCAGTGTGTTTCCAAGTGCGTTGGACCCAATGTCTATCTACTGTGATAACATGGGCGAGCCAATGCGCAAGAACCTAGGTCACACAAGAAGCTGAAGCACATCAAGCTATGTTTTCACGCTATTCGAGAACATGTCCAAGATGGTGACATAAATATTTGAAAAGTACACACGGATCTGAATGTGGCGGATCCGTTGACTAAACCTCTCCCGAGGGCAAAACATGACCAACAGCAAACTGCCATGGGTGTTCGGTATATTACCATGTAATCTAGATTAGTTGACTCTAGTGCAAGTGGGAGACTGTTGGAGATATGCCCTAGAGGCAATAAGTTATTATTATATCTTTGTGTTTATGATAAATGTTTACATTCATGCTATAAAAGTATAACCAGAAACATTAATACTTGTGTGATTTGTAAACTAAATTAGAGTCCCTAGTAAAGCCTCTTCATAATACTAGCTTGTTGATTAATAGATGATCATGGTTTCTTGATCATGAACATTTGAGATGTTGTTAATAACAAGGTCATATCATTAGGAGAATGGTATGATGGACATGATCCTATAGATAAGCATAGCATAAAGATCAAGTCATTTTAATAGTTCAATTGCTATAAGCTTTCTGATACATAGTAACCTAATTCCTTCGACCATGAGATCATGCTAATCACCATCACCAGAAGGATGCTTTGATGACATCAAACACCACACCGTAACTGGGTGGCTATAAAGATGGCATTGAGTGTTCGTAAAGTATGGGTTGAGACACATGGATCAAGAGTGGGATTTGTCCATCCATATGACAGATAGATATACTCTAGGCCCTCTCGGCGGAATGTCATCCAATTAGCTTTCAAGCATGTGACTGGCTCACAAGGGATCAAATACCACGGGAACGAGAAAAGAGTACCTATCGGTACCGAGGTTGAACTAGGTATGCAGAGATACCGACGATCAAAACCTCGGATAAGTAAACTATCGTGAGACAAAGGGAAATTGGTATTGTATGTAAGTGGTTCATTCGATTGCAAAGTAATCATAGAAATATGTGGGAGCCATATGAATTTCCAGATTCCTGTATTGGTTATTGATCAGAGAAGTGTCTTGATCATGTCCGCATAATTCACGAACCGTAGGGAGACACACTTAAGGATTCGATGTTGTTGTGTAGTTATTAAAGGATGATTAAGAGACTACATGTTGTTCGGAGTCTCAGATGGGATCCGGGATATCACGAGGAGATCCAGAATGGTCCAGAGAATAAGATTCATATAAGGAAAGTCCTGTTTCGGAGTTCGGGAATGATTCCGGTGTTTTCACCAGGAATGTTCTAGAAGGGTACGGAAGGTCCGGCACTCCGGAGGGGAAGGGTACATGAATGTGTCATGACAATTTGGAATGGTTGCATCATGTACTAGGTCACTTGGCTGGGCAAAATAAAGAGAGAAATCGAATCCAAGTTTGAAAGTCAAACGCCAATTTGAAAAGTCAAACGACAAGTTTGCTTAGTGGAGGGAAGTAGGAAACCTACTTGGGGAGGAAGTCCCCTCCCTCCACCCGCCGGCCAAGGAGGCCGAGTTGGGGGAGGACTCCCTCCTCCCAACCGGCCACCCTCCACCTATATAAGGAGGGGTAGGGCGCCCCTACCCCTTACACCTCAAACCCTAGCTCCTGTGCGCCTCCACCTCCAAGTGCAGCCGCCGCCTAGGGTTTCCCCTCCAACTCGGTGAGTTGGGGCTTCCCCAAGCCCTAGCCGCCGACCAAGCCCTCCCCTTGGTGCCCTTTTAACCCTAGATCACCCAGTCCTCTCTCATACTCCACCATACTCGCTCCGGCTTAAGGAGAAGCCCTGCGAGATCTCCCCTCTACTTCCGACACCACGCCGTCGTGCTGCCGGAATCGCGAGGAGAGTGCTACAACCTCCGCTGCCTGCTGGAACAAGGGAGAGGAAGGTCTTCATCGAGTACCGAACATGTGACCGATCATGAAGCAACGCTTAGCGCCCGGAAGGATCGTCTATGCGATCTTGAGATCGGCAAGTTTACGACTACATCATCCATGAGAATCTGCTCTCGTTAACCGCTTTGGAATCTTCGAGGGTGAGTTCCTCTATCGACTCGTTGCTACAATCTAGTAGATAGATCTTGGCTTGTTTGTTTGCATGCGGTAGAATTTTTTTGTTTTCCATGCTACGAACCCCTACAGGTTCTTCCTCTCGGCTACACCATTTTGTTGAGGGGTGTACGCAGCGGAATATTGATGTCTAATCCCCTCTTCGCTTAGAAACTCATTCAAAGTGTAGTTCTTGAATTCGGAGCCGTTTTCACTTCTTATTGCCAAGATAGGAACATTGTGTTGACGTTGAACTTTATTAGCAAATTCAATGACTGTTTGTTGAGTCTCACTCTTTAGCTTGAAGAAATAGACCCATGTATATCTTGAGTAATCATCGACAATGACCAAGCAATATTTCTTCCCACCAAGACATGCATGAGAAGGAGGTCCAAATAAATCCACATGAAGTAATTCCCAGATCCTCTTTGAAGAAACAATAGTCTTCCTCTTGTGGGGAGAGTCATGCATTTTTCCTTCATCACAAGCCCTGCAAACACGATCTTTGGCAAAGGAGACATTGTCTTTTAGTCCAAGGATGTGGCCAGCCTTGTGGAGACTTTGCAAAGTTCTCATGTTGACATGGGCTAAATGGCGATGCCAAAGCCAGCCCACGTCGGCCTTTCCGAATAGACACATCGGACCCGAAGTGGTTTTCCCCGAAAATTCCACCACATACAGGTCATTTTCGACATACCCAACGAAAGCGACCTTTACGCTTTGTTTGGATGTTGGAAAAAAAGCTTGGAATTGAATTGGGCTGAAGATTCCAAATCCCAGATGGAAAGGAAATGGCCTCTATTTCCAATTCTACCGTTTGGATGTGAAAGGAATTTTCTGTTGGAATCAAAGGATAGTACCCAATTCCAAATCATGTTTGGATGTACATAACATGGAATTGGATGTTTTTTTGAGATTTGACAATATAAACTTCCCTACACGTGTATGCACAATAGTATATTATATATTTGAGGTTTATATATTATTCTCACACATGAAAACATAAAAATATAATGAATAAAGTCACCACAATAACAAAATTGTAAATGAAGCATGACACAAAATAGTTATTAAGTACCAACGACAATCACAACACTGATAATAAATTTGTCTCTTACAAGTAGCAGAAGTAGATAGTTTATGTCTCTTACACATAATGCATCATAACAGTAGTGGACAGTTCACAAACAACAAAGTAGATAGTAACTAATAAGAACAAGCACTCATTGTAGCAACCATCAAGGCAAGGTAAGTAGATAGTTCTTCTTGAACTTCTCAGGAAGTGACATGAATGCTTCATATAAGCGCTCATTGACAATCAACTTTGCATAAGCTATTATCATATCAGATTCCTCCAAACCATCTACTTTCTCGAGCGCAGCAAGGATTTCAGCCGGAGGAGTCACCTTTGGCATAGGAAGTGGCTCGGTTGCTTTCATAGCATCATCGAAAGATGTACTCATCTTTCCTATCATGGACAAGATAGCATCTCCCGTACGTTGCCTCTTTGTAGGCACCTCAGGAGATTCTTCAACAACCTGTGAGTCCAGTTCTTGAACACTCTCAGCTCATGTCCTAGCACCTGCACCAGTCGCATGGTCTTTAGAATATATAGTGACTATGGACTCCCAATTCTTCACCACTTTGGTCCTATAGCCACGTGCATCCTTGTTAGCCTACACAATGCACACAAATATTAGAGTTTATAATGAAGATGCAAAAGTAATAACAAAATAAAATTTAGTGTTAAGTACCTCCACATATCTATCCCACACTTCGTCACTTTCAACCATCACCATGTTCTTTTCCCAATCCCATCCAAAGCCACTTTGAGCAAGCATCCTTGTAATGATCTCATATTGCTTGTCAAATGTTTTAGTTCTTCCAACAATGTTATCCTTCGTGATGTCAATGTTACATTTTTCCTTGACATGCTTAATACAAGAATGGTACACATGTGGCTTCCAACCATTTTGAGCATGGTCACCATTGTTGTGATGCTCAACAAGGACGGATAACAATGCCGTGTCCATCTCACTAGACCATGTAAGATAACTCCTAGTAGTAATTTTCTTTGCTTTTGGTTCAGCCATGCTTCTATAAAAATAAAAAGAAATGGATATTGCCAAATGTAAGAACAAAATAGCAAGCAAGGTAAAGCATATATATTAGTTTCCACAAGTTGCATGTACAAAATATCACACAAAAGGCCATCATCATGAAGCTAGCCCAACAAAAGGCACCATTAGCTAGCTATATACTCCATAACTACTTATCTACTCGAACTCTAGTTCTCCTCGTGCCACTAGGTAATCAGCATACATCTCATCTGCAAATTGTTGCCTAAAATTAGACCATGCATCAGTTTGTTGGACACTTCTAATTAAAGAAGGATCGTCTACAGGTTCAGGAACCATAGACTCTAGTTCGGCGTCGACTTCTTGCAGCAACAAATTATCCCTCACATGTTGCCTATCCCTTGCATAGTTGTGTAACACACAACATGCATTAATAAGCCGAATCTGCAAATGTTTAGTTCATAGTCAACATTTATTGTTTCATATTGATTATCTCAACCATATGGACATGTCGTACCTGTTCCTCTATGGGAAAGAAAGAACATGAACGCAAGAAGGCCCATTTTTTCTTCAACAAACCAAAAGTTCTCTCCACAACATTTCTAGCACGAGCATGGCGCAAATTATACAAATCCCTCTCATTTTGAGGTTGTTGTTGACTTGCAACCCACTCTTTCAAGTGGTATCTAGTGGATCTGAATGGAGATAGAAATCCAGGTCCATTGGTATAGCCAGCATCAACTAGGTAGTACTTTCCTATTGTCAAGTAAATAAGTTAGCTAGCAATTAAATATGAGAAATAAAAAGCCAAGAGAAAGAGTCATACCCTATGGTACAACAAATGGATCTTGGTGATA
Organism: Avena longiglumis; assembly: GCA_030063025.1. NCBI lineage: Eukaryota > Viridiplantae > Streptophyta > Magnoliopsida > Poales > Poaceae > Avena > Avena longiglumis. Next base: position 422,902,559 of record CP125976.1, on the reverse strand, counting down.
GTTTATCATAGCATCTTTTAGCACTCTAGAGTCCGATGCCGAGCCCTCCCAACCAGGTAGAACATATATAAATTTCATATTCCAATCAACCACACCTAACATGTTAGTGGTGATATCTTGTTTTCGATTTCTATACCTCCCTTTATCAACGGCTTTAACGAACACAGGAATATGACACCCATCTAGTGCTCCAAGTGCATTACCAAACCACTTTCATTTGTAATCACCGGGAGGGTTAGTAGAAGGATCGGGAATCTTGGTGAACTCCCCATGTAAAGATAGGATGGCTGATAACATAGTAGAGAGATGCTTACTTATAGACTCTAAAGACCGTTGGTATGTGCCACCCAACATTCTCAATTTAATTCCATGTCCAACAACTTGTAGGAACATAGCAACATTCTCTTCTACTGTCACATATGTGCTATCTTTGAGACCACACTTCGCACGCAACATAGCACAAAGATCATGAAAGTTCCTTTTAGTTAAGCGCAACTTATCATAGCAAGTTGTCTCGGAACCATCATATGTTTGTTTTAAGATGTACTTTCTATATGCAACCTTATCCTCGTCATCATTGAAGCATCCTAGGTTTCTCGGTCCCCGTTGCGTACTAACATAAGCTAGAGCAAGACATGACATCTCAAAAAACTTCTTTGTCAATACTATCCTTTTTCTTTTTCTTCTTTTGTTCTCTTCAGTAATGTAAGCGACCAACTCTTGTTGGGACATGATTATTCTACAATGTAAACAATGTTTAAAATCTAATTATGTAGAGCATAGGTATCAAACAATCATCCATATCTCATCTTATTAGAAGAACATGTCACAAATATGTTGCTAACACACATATGGTCATATCATAAATCGGTAAGAAACACAAAAACCAATAGTACAGATCAAGAAGTTTATACCTTCAATTGGACTGAGGTGGTACTAATTCTTGTGGAAATCTGCAGTTCACATATATAGAACAAATTAGGTGTTCATACAGAGAAAAATTACAGCAAAAATCATTGGAGAAGAAGGGGAGGAAGGAAGGGAGAGGGAGGGCGCCACCTCCAGCAACCTACTACCATGGGAGAGGGAGGGCGCCGCCTCCAGCAACCCCCCGCCGACACCATGGCATGTCACTGTCATGGGGTTAGGGTTTGGGAGAGGGGGCGCCCCTAGCTATTCCATGCAGGGGAGGGAGAAAGGAAAGGGAGGAAGGGAGGACGGGGCGAGCTCACCGTGAGGGAGGTGGCGGCGTCTTGAGGGGTGTGGCGGCGAGACACGAAAGGAGAGGTTCAGAGGGAGGTCACGTGGGGGGAGGGTGTCTTTCCACGCCGTTTCCGAGCGGGCCGGCTCAAAAAGTAGTACCAGGGGGCGGACGCACGCGGGGGGGACTGCTTGGAATTGGTCCCTCTTTCCATATTTTGATTTCCATGCCTTTCCAAACACCTGAATTAGCTGTACTAATTCCAGAATTCCAATTCCAAGCCTTTTTTCCAACATCCAAATACAGTGTTAGAGACTTGCTCCACAAGAGTACCACCAAATCATCATCGATAAAAATAGCAAAACCCATCTTGCCAAGGGCACGAATAGAAAGAAGGTTGTAACCGAGGGTCTCACAAGCATGACGTCCACGAGAGAGATATCGTGGGCAACCACAACCTTGCCAAGACCCAATACTTGATATTTAGACTTATCACTGTAGGAGACTGTAATATTATCATGATTTGGACGCATCTCCGTGATGATCTCCTTGATTTTGGTCATATGACTAGTGCATCCACTATCCAGTACCCATTTCGACCCACCGGAAGCATAGCCCTGCAAGAGAATTACTTCTTGGTTTTAGGTACCCATTTTTCAATGGGTCCTTTCATGTTAGTAACAAGGGTCTTTGGGACCCAAATAGACCAAGCAATATATTCATCAAAGGGACCGACATAATAAGCATAAACATCGCCATAATCATCACAAAAGAGTTCATAATTTGGATTGTGAGACCCTGCAAAACCAATATTGTTAGTCTTGTCTTTTGTGACATTCTTCTTAGCGCTGCTTGTCTTTGATTGCACATTCTTGGTCTTGTTATTCTTGTTTTTCTTTTTCTTGGACTTGGTGACATACCCAAGTCCCTATTTACCATGATTTGACCTTTTCTTGCCAAGAACTTTATCAAGCACACCCTTATCCTTGGGAGTGGTGTCCTTGACCACTTCTTTTTCCACACTAGCATTTTCTTTGTGACTATATGTTGAGTTGGATGAGCTAGGAACATCATATTTGGCCAATCGACATTGGAGCTGATCATGTGACTCATTGAGGATGGAGAAATCATTTTTCAACGCCTTGTGAGCGTTGTCAAGTTTCTCCAATTCCTTGGAGAGTCTATCATGAGTAGCCCCAAAGTCAACCTTTTCCTTCTTTAACTTCTTTGCTTTGGTGACTGCATTGTCACGTTCCTTAACAAGTTTAGCCACAATTTCTTCATGTGACTCTTCAATGGACTCAAGACTCTCTTCAAGAGAGACCCGAGCTTCTTCTTCTTCTTCCTCAAGAGCATTTTTTAAGGATGCAATTTCCATTGAATCATCCCTTTCAATTCTGCCCTTTTCTTCGAGGAGAGCTTCGTTTTGGGCCAGCTGATCCATAAGATCTTCAAAACGTATTTTGTGCTCACCTTGCAAGTTAGTGTAGAATGAATCCAAAGCAATAATCTCTTCTTTAACTTTAAGACTAGTAGGATCATCCATGTCAATCATAGCCTTAGGAAAAGAAGAGTTAGAAGTCATTACCTCGGAGCTTCTTGCCATGAGACAAGTAGCATTCTTGTTGATGATGTTTTCGTTCGGATATTCGAAGAGAGATGTTGATGTAGATGTGGTGGCTATAGCAGCCACCTCTTGAGAGTATCGTCCTCATCCTCATCTTCACTTCCCGAAGAATATTCTTCTTGAGCCACTAGAACAATCTTTGGTTGCTTCTTGAAGGGAGCATTCTTCTTTACAAACTGTTTCTTGCGTGGAGCCTTTGACTTGTCTTTGAAAATAAGTCTTCCTCCATTATCTTCCCTACTTTGATATGGACACTCAGCTACAAAGTGCAGCCGATCACCACAGTTGAAACATGTTCTCAGCTTGGGACCATTTTCTTTTCTTCCATAGGCCCCACTCTTGCGTTCTAGTTCAGCTTTAGCCCTGGCTGGATCTTTCCAAAAGTTTCTAGCATAAAGAGCCAAGTATTGTCCGTGGATCCTTTTTATATCCTCGGGACAGTCCAGACCTTTTATGGAATATTCATCATGATCAATCACACTAGTCTTCAAGGCCATGTTGACCCCCTTTTGCATCCCCATAGCTCGAGCACGAGCATCTTCAGCATTCTTGGCAGCCACTTTGTAAGCGTACATTTCTTGAATTACCTCATTGGATGTCATGAGGTGATAGTTATGCCTACCTTGGAGACTTTTAAAATCTTTGGGCTCAAATGGCATAAGAGCACTGACATACTTGCGCTTGATCCATGCATCATCAACATGAGCTGCACCATGGTTTCTGAAAGTTGTGGCTATTGCCTTGAGCCTCCTATACATGTCCTCGTGGTCTTCTCCATCCAACATATAGAATCCTTCAGCTTCGTTGCTCAAAGCATCATATCTATTCCTTCTCATACTTTCATTTCCGATGAAGAGCTCGGTGGGGGCATCCCAAGCTTCCTTAGCTGTGCTAAGATGCTGAATGTGTGGCATGTCTTTGTAACCCACACCAAGCTGTATCATGTGTAGAGCTGTAGCTTGAGTTGGCTATCAACAACTTCTCTTCTTGTGAGATTGTTGGGGTTTCCAACATGAAGACCATTTTCTATGATTTCCCACAACTCAATGGAGGAACTGCACACATGAGACTTCATCAAAAATTGCCATTGAGTAAAAGTAGATGCAGAAAGTTTGGGTGGATCACCCCTATTATGTATATGTGGGTGAGGGATAGGTGGATCAAGAGAATACACATGAGAAACCTCATTGTATCCATCCTTACCACTATCCTTTTTCGAGGAGGAGCTCTTGCTAGTGTCATCACCAACCACTTCGTTCTCTTTGGAATCGGTTTTACCCGTTTCCTTGGATTGCGGAGAGGTAGCCTCAGAGTTAGATGGAGGTGATGTTGTGTATGTGGAGAGACGCATTATCAATTCACGCATCTCTTCCATCTTAGCCTTCATTGAACTCACCAAGGTTGTTTCCAACATCTTGAGATCGTTCATGGTGACTACATCCGGAGCATCACTCCCATCTACCCTGGAACCCATACTTCTCTTAGGCGGTTAAGCCCGAAATAAGAGCCGGGGCTCTGATACCAATTGAAATGGATCGTATGGGCACCTAGAGGGGGGAGAATAGGTGCTAACCAATTTTTAATAATTTTTCAATTTTAGGCTTGACACAAAGTAAATTCTCTAGATATGTAACTATGAGAATTTCCCTATATGCAACCCTAGCTACTAAGCACGTAAAGAGAGGAGCGAAGGAACCATAGTGGAGCACGCGGAGACACAGGGATTTGTTTTACCGCAGTTCCTTCCTTGTTAAGGGAAGGACATCTGCGTTGGAGGGGTGGGCGGTTCTAAGACCACCACGCCACAATAGGCCTCACCCTATTCTCCGATGGATCTCTCCATGAGAGGCCTGATCCACCTTCTCCACTATTGGATCCCTTCGAGGCGGGAACCGGTGCCTTTTGCAACGCTACCGGGGCACACACACCCACAACTGAATTGGGGGCTCCCGAGATGACAACAAGTTGTCACAAGAACAAGGTTTATCAATATAAACAAAACAAGGATCTAGGTATTTGCAAGAAATACTAGATCGGTGATTCTCCAAATGAATGGAGAGGAGATGAAGCGCTTGATTGCTGATGATGAAGATCGAGTTCTCCTCCTTCGATTCCCCAAGGGACGGGGCCTTTGGGTGGATCTAGGTGGAGCTCTCTTGGATGAAGGTTGCAGATTAGATCTTGTCTTTTTTGAATGAACCAAGAGCTCTAGCAGGAGGGGGAAGGCTGGCTTAAATACCCCCTGCCCAGATCTGGCGTTGAGCAACTTTGGGGGCGGATTATCCACCCCCCCACTTGGGGCAGATTATTCGCCCCTGGGAAAACTCCGCCCCAAGGGCGGATATTCCGGGATAAAATCTGCCCCCTCTCTGGAGCTCGTTCCTGCGAAACTTGGTGAAGTCTTGGGGGGGGGGGGGCGGATAATCCGGCCCCCTCCTGGGGCGGATTATCCAGCCTAGCCGGAAAGTCCGGCCAAAACTCCGCCCCCTCTCTGGGGCTTGCGCCTTGGCAGTGAGAAAGGGGGCGGACTATCCGCCCCCCCTGAGGGGCGGATTATCCGGCCAAAACTCCACCCCCCTTCTGGGGCTTGCGCCTATTTGGGAAGAGGAAGGGGCGGATTATCCGCCCCCCAAAGGCATATATTTTTCCCTTTTTCCTTAGAGAGAGCAGCAACACTTCAACACATATTAAATAATCCTTGATATTGTTATCTAACAGACAAAACACTAGGGATTATGAAATGTTCTTTCAGTTGTGTGTTAATGCAAGATCGGAAAGTAATTGCTTATGGTTCAAGACAACTGAAACCACATGAAGTCAACTATCCAACTCATGATTTAGAGTTAGCAGCAGTAGTTTTTGCGCTAAAAGGATGGAGGCATTTTATTTATGGAGCCAGATGTGAGTTATACACTGACCATAAAAGTCTCAAATATTTCTTCACTCAAAAGGAATTGAATATGAGACAGAAGCGTTGGTTGGAACTAATCAAAGATTATGATTTAACAATCAACTATACTCCAGGGAAAGCAAATGTTGTAGCTGATGCTTTAAGCAGAAAGAGTGCAGATATTCAGCCTCGAAATAGGGAGCTACCAAAAGAGTTACAAATGGACTTGGAAAGATTAAAGCTTGAATTCATTATAACAGAGGTTCTTGGAGGATTAGCTACTATGCAGGTAGTTGCAGAGCAGGATAGTGATCTTAAGCACGAAATTTTCACACACCAAGCAGAAGATCCTTTTATTGCTGAGAAAATTCGGAGGATATCTCAAGGGGAAAAAATCAGTTTTTCGCCTTGGAGATTATGAGTCTTTATGGTTTCAAGACCGTCCTTGTGTTCCAGATGTGACTGAGATTAGAGATGTCATACTCAGAGAAGCACATGAAACACCATATTCTATACATCCAAGAAGTACTAAGATGTATATGGATTTGAAAGAACTATTCTGGTGGAATAACATGAAAAGGGACATTGCTAAATATGTATCAGAATGCCATACTTGCCAAAGGGTGAAGGCTGAACATCAAAGTCCAGCAAGACCATTACAACCTTTGGAAATTCCCGAATGGAAGTGGGAAGAAATAGGTATGGACTTCATCACAGGATTTCCCATGACACCTAAACAGAAGGATATGATATGGGTAATTGTGGACAGACTCACTAAGAGTGCACATTTTATTCTGGTAAATCAGAAAGATAATGCCGAGAAGTTAGTAGAAGTTTACGTCAAAGAGATAGTAAGTAAGCATGGAGTGCCCAAAAAGATCGTAACTGATAGAGGATGAGTGTTTACTTCATCATTTTGGAAGCAATTGCATGAATCACTTGGTTCAAAGTTAGATTTCAGCACAACATATCATCCTGAGACATGAGGTCAAACTGAGAGAATAGATCAAATACTATAAGACATGTTAAGAGCTTGTGCATTAGATTTTGGAGGTACATGGGTAGATCATCTACCATTGGCAGAATTTTCCTACAATAATATCTATTAGAGTAGTCTGAAGGAAACTCCATATCAGGTTCTGTATGGAAGGAAGTGTAGATCACCAATATGTTGGTATGAGCCTGGAAGTAGCAAGGAGTTTGCACCGTACTATATCAAGGAAAGACAAGATATCATTGATAAGATCAGGGATAGACTGAAAATAGCTCAGAGTAGGCAGAAAAGTTATGCTGATCAAAGTCGAAGATCTTGGCATCTAGAAGTAGGAGATATGGTATATTTGAAAGTAAGTCCAATGAAAGGGGTGAAAAGGTTTGGAGTTAAAGGAAAACTGAGTCCAAGATATATTGGACCATTCAAGATATTGAGTCAGAACAGAACTATAGCTTATGCTTCAGAGTTACCGTCAAGATTAGCTCAAGTGCATAATGTTTTCCATGTGTCACAACTTCATAAATGTTTAAAAGTTCTGGATGATGCAATCACACATCAGGAGATAGAACTACAAGCAGACTTGACCTGTGTTGAAAAGCCCTGTAAAATTTTGGAAGAAAACTGGAAAAGGTTGAGGAATAGAGCAATCAAGTACTGCAAAGTACAGTGGGAACATCCCCCTGAAAGGGAAGCCACTTGGGAGAAAGAAGAGGATTTAAGAAAAGCCTATCTAGAACTATTCAGGTACACCTCAATAAACTTCGGGACGAAGTTTAATTTAAGGGGGGAAGTCTGTAACATCCCAACATTTAGGAACTAACGAAGGGTAGATTTAGGAATTTGAAATGTTGCATGCATTCATTCGTGAAAATGTGGGTAAATTTTTCGGCAAATAAAAACCTAAAGTGATCAAGGTTTCTTTCATGCTTTGAGGTTAGGTATAGACTTGAAGGATGATTGTTATAGAGTTTGATATGATCTTTTGGGTTAGAGTGTTTTGGGAAATAAAATTTGAATTTTTAAACTTGAGTGTTTTAATTATAATTCAAAATAATTTTTGAATAATGTTTGAGTATTTGATTTAATTAAGAATTAACCAATAATAACTCAAACTTTATATAAAGAGAGCAATAAATAATATGAAGCTCCATTTCATAATTTTATTCAATAAATAAGTTACAAAATTGTAACTTATGAAAATCATCAATAATCTATACAATAGCATATAAATATAGAATAATATTTCTTTATTGATAATAGTACAATCTTTATTACAAAAGAATAAATTAAAGATTACAATTGAATATGAGAGTTATTACAAGTGACTAATCTATAAAGAAAAAATAAAAAACCTAAACTAAAGTCTTGATCTTCAATTCTGGTACCTGCAAAATAAAAAGTAACTTAAAAAGAAAGATAGGATTAGAATTATTTTTACTCTCAGAGTTGACAGTGAAGTGCACTGTTCACTTTTTCATCATTGAGTATTTAAGGGGCAAGTTTCACCAATATGAAAGAATGTATCTTTTATAATTTTAAGCCATAAGTCAAATAAACAGCAAAGAGGGGAAGTTTCACCAGCTAGGTAAAAGGTAACCTGATGAAAGTAACTTTCAAATTCAGAACATATCCACAACTTGTGAAGCAGGCACACAGGAAGCACACACACTAAACTGCATGGTGTGTGCTCTCAGCACCACAACAACAGCACAATCAAACAAAACCATCAACACAGCCGTGGGAAACCAATCCCCACACCATTCCATTGCTCTTACACACCAAGCACAGCAGCTAGCAGCTAAACCAAGCCAATGCCAAGGTAGATCACACCAACCAAAGCCCAGGTTCACATCACCAAGATGGTGACATAAGGAGGGGGTAGATCAAGTGAATAGCAAGACCAAGATCAAGCCATCAGGATCAGGATATGATAGGCTAGATCAAGGACAAGCCAGGAACTGGAAATACTAGGGGAGCACCAGATCAAGCTACCACAAGATCAACCACTAGCAACCACAACATCAAGTGACAGTGGTGAGTAAATAGACCATCACATGATCTATCTGTCTAAGATTAGACAAGCATACATGATCTGATTCTTATTCAAACTCTCAGAAAACACCCAAGTCGGGTGAATCCATCACTGAGGTTTTAAACTCTAAAAGCAATCAGAAAAGAATAAGGATCCAACTAAACCTCAGAACAACATCATTGATTTATCTATCAAGCTACATTTCAATTCAAGAATGAATATAGCTAAGATTTAAACTTCTAGGCACATCTCTAAGACAAGAGTAGCACCTTGGAATTTAATCTTATGGATCTATACAAGTGATCAAGCCTACCATCATTTTTCGCAAACTTTGATTCAAGAAACAGTAGCTGGTACCACTACCATAACATCCATATGAATCAACTAGATAAAAGCTTAATCCCTAAACCTTAGACCAACATCATTGGTCTTAGGGATTTAAGAAAGGAAAATTTCTACTTATCTTTAATGCCAAACTCATCTTAAGCTTGAACCAAACCAAACAATGAAATAGAATCTAATCTTGTGTGCCATACAAAGATGGTGTCATAAGAATTGTTCTACATTAATCAGGTTAAGCATTCACTCTTCATAGATTCAACCAACCAACTGTAAATCATTTTCCTGTCATTAGAGGAATCATAATTAAGAAAATCCCTATGTATATCTTCACTGTTTGAAACCATTTGATCTCAAATTATATATGAATTCTTGATGCCAACGGTGCTAATACAGTGACTTCATTACACAACACTCACTGTCATTAACCAAGAAATGACAGTGGTGTGTTATTAAACCACTAGATTCCCAAGTATTGCTTCTAGAGCAACTTTAACATCTGACCATATCAAAATTAATCCATAGAATCATCTAATAAGCCACTAGCAGCACCACAGTTCAACTTAAATAGCAAGCCACAACTAACAATCATTTAGCATGCTTAGGGACCATCAAAACTTGATCCCAATTCATCTAGTATTTAATCAACAACAGGATATGAAACCTAAGTGGAATAAATCATCTTAATCAGGACAAGACAGTGACCAGAAAGGTCACTACCAACAGCTAGCATAGGATGATCTAGCACAGAGAGCACGAGGGGAGAGAAAAAACTTACAGTAGGTCCTCGCTGCAGACTAGAAGAGGAAGCAGAGATTGCCGACGACCATGGCGGCACGGGGAGCACCCCCAGGGGGTGTTGCAACCCATACAGCACCACGGTGGCGACCTTAGCCACACCTGGAGGGGAGGAACATCACCACGGCGCACGACAGCAGCGGCGGCGTCAGGATCAACGCCAACCCCAAACCCTATGGTTCGAGACGGCATCGATCTGGCCATAGGAGAGCTCCAAGTCCAAATCCAATTGGATTGAAGGGTAGAGCAGGGCCGAGAACCTCATAATGCACCATGGCGGCGGCCAGGGTGGTCCACGACAGCGGGAATCGCCGACGACGACACCACTGACCACAGGGTCGGGGGAGGAGAAGAAGAAGGGTGATCTCGAGAGTGAGAGACAAGGAGTGATGGGCTGGGTTGGGCCAGGAACCCTTTAGGGTGGTTGTTTTGACTTTTCCTAATGGTCCACAAGGGCCCAATAAAAATAAGCCAGCCCAAATCATTTAGAGCCTGTTTTAATAATTGGAAAAAGACCAAAATTCCCTTGAACTTAAATAAATTTTAGAAAATAAAATAAAAGTCCAAAAATTATAAATTAAATATTTTTGGATTCACAATAATCTAAACTATCCAAATAAATTAAGAAATAAAATTTTAAACATATAAATTTTATTAAGAATTTTGTAATTTAAATATTCCTTATGGAATTTTACAAAATTATTGAAAGATGATAAAAATAAAATAAAACCACTTTCATTATATATTAATATTGTAGTATTTTAGAAAAACACTAAACAAATATTTCATAACAATTTTTGGAATTCAAATAATAATTCTTAAAGAAAATATAAAATCAATAAAATCCAAATAAAAGAAAAAGAGTACAATATTCAATAAATATTAAAGGATTTAATATTTATAAATACTTAATTAATTAAAAAGGATTTTTCTGTAATTTAAATGATGGGGAAGAATACATATAAAGTTAAATAATGCATTACGTTACTTTTTCATAATCATTTTGCTTCTTTAAATATTGTCCTTACCGGGCAATAATGATGTTTTTGTAGACATAGAAGCTCAAGGTCCAGTGCAAGCATCAGACTTCACTACCTTGCAATCACAAGGCAAATTCATCACTTGCTCATGTCCTTTAAAGAGTCTTTATCAAAGTATTTACGAATTGTGTGTTATCATCTACACTATAGAAAAAAAACAATATTTTCTCAAGATACTAAATCTTAGATATCATCCTAAGTGATGATATGATGGAGCAATAGAACTTAGGGTTCTAATTGCACTAAAGATGAACAATTAGGAATTAATAACCCATGACATTAGTGATTCTAGCGCCGTATACTACGCGTTAACCATGAGATTTGGAATGGGACAGAGAAGTCAGTTGTATCCTTTTCCTCTTGTATGGAGGCAAGACGACCTTAACCTGACGTTGTGATTCCTTATGCGGATCCAACATATGGGTGGACACCCTTACGCCCCACACTTTTGGTGTCTAGATTATCTATAAATGGTGTTTAGGGAGATAGTCCTTGTAAATGGTACTAATCTGGGCATCACTAGGTCATAGAGTCTTCGGGAACTCATCAGGTTTTAGCCTGCCCGAAAGGGGTTTAACAAAGGTGAGCTAGCCCGAAGGATCGTATAGACATATGAGGTCGCGGAGAGGGCAGTGATTGGCTTGGACCAACTACTGGGCCCCACATCATGGAATTGTGGACGGGAAAGTACGCCCGGTTGTGCAACAAGGAGTTGAGCTCTCATGGGAAAAGTAACGCACCTCTCCAGGAAGGATCTACAAACGCGGCAGGAAAGGAACTCCATGAAAGTTCTAGTCAACCTGTGAAGGCTGGTGGTCATAGATTTTCATAATAAAATCAACCTTTGAAGAAAGATTTACGAAAATTGCATAGTGCCAAACACTGATAGTCCGAGGTGGTAGATAGAGCATCAAACTTCCTACCTTGAATATAATGAATTTGCTAAGTCACGCTGTTACCCATCCTTTCCTTTGAATCCTTGCTTAGACTCTGAGAATCCCGAAGATACTCCAATGTATGCATCTGAGAGTCAAGAGGAGGTCTTCTATGAAGAGCCCAACTTGTATGGAGCCGTAGAAGGGGAGGACTACGACATCGTCTACGGAGGAGAGTTCCAAGAGTCCGAATAATTACTATAGTTCTAGTAACCACTTGAGCCGAGCATCATGAATAATATATAGCAATAAGTTGCTGAGCTCAATTTGGAGTTTAAGTTTTAAATTTGAAACTTCCGCTGAAACACTTATATTTTGGCTTGTAAGTTGAATCTTTTGGAAGTCTTGAACTTCCGGTATTGTAGTAATAACGTATGTATGTTTGTAATATGGACCCGTAATATTTCTGTTGTACCACTCTGAGGGATGTGATATTTACGGCGGTGTTCTGTGGATGTCATGTCAACGACTATAGTGTAGTACACAAGCAGTGGTATGCTGGGTCACCGCAGTTACGAAGCCTCCATCACCGTCTCCCCACAGCCGCCGTCACGAGGTCTGCAAACTGGAGGTGAAGGGAAGCTCGAGCTAGGGTACAACAAAGTTGTGACTGCGCGGGAGGGAGCAACCTCAACCGCCTACGGCGGTAGTCGACCAGACGCAGCCACAAGGCATACCAGTCCTAGTCGGGTTTGACCGGGCTCAATCGGTCCCATAAAGCCTGCGCGGAGGCATACTAGTCCTAAAAAAGATCCGGCCAGGCCCAAAGCGGACCCTAAAGCCCGCTGCCAAACTGCAACCTATTCCGTAATCATAATCCACTATATGTAATTATGGTCCACTTCTTGTAATGGTGATGGTGAGGGCTCTTCCCATCTATTTCAACACGTAATCAGGCCTCTAAACTATGCACGGCTCCACAACAAACCCACAATCTGAACAGAAATACATAAGATTTTGCTTGGCAAAGCGGGAAGGCCTCGTACGGTTTTTCCTCCCTTAATATTCATTGCCGTAGGTACCGGTCGAATACAGGTAAATGCCAAAAAAAAATCTGATACTTTACTGTCTGAATTAATTCAAAATATTTTAACGCTATAACTATAAAATAAGTTATCCTTACCTCGGCATTAGCAGCGGTTCTCTTGTGGCCGCCACGCTGGAGGACGAGGAGCTATAGCGGCCACGGTGAGGGGCGTAGAAGAAGAGAGGCAGCCGCTCGGAAATTGTTAGGAATAATTAATTACACATTAATTATGGGATAATCCCCACTTGTAACCGCATAGCAGTTAGGCCCTGGAGCGTTGCCTCTAGGAACCGACTTCGGGAACCGACATACTCGCGTCTATTCACCTTGTATATAAGTTCAGATCCTTCATCAATAAAGATAACTGTTCATTCACTTGTCTCTCGTTTCTATTCTTCACACGTTATCATCACTGCCTCTACCAACGGAGCAAAAGCCAAAATCCGGCAATCACCGGAGAAACAAGAACAAGAGAAGAAGAACGAAAAGGTATGGATGCCTGGGAGAAATTCGTAAGTTTCTTCTTCCATCTTCTTCACCAGGATGGCCGACGGACCCGCGCTTGCAGCCCCTCCTCCGTCGCCACCGTGCCTAGAACATGGCTGGGCTTGCCCACGCCTTGGACCTGTGGCGCCAGTTGAGGAAGAGGCCGAGCTCGCGGCGCCTCCACCCTTCAACCTGCCGTCTTCAACCCTAGCGACAACACCGTCAAGCGCCGAATTCGCGCCGTGCCTCCCCGTGTCGGCTGCTCGCCGTTGAGAGAACAGCGGCAGGGGCGGGTGGATTGGCGGAGCCAGAGGAGCGCCGGCGGAAAAAGGGGAGGAGTGGGGAGTGATTTTTGTGAGTCGGGAAGATGCGATGCGTAACTGCTCCCTACTGCCTTATCTATTCGTTTCGAGCGGTCGAGAAACGTCTAGGTCCAGGTCCCGTACGACTTGGCCAGGACTCTGTTCACGTATGTGAGAAGAAAAAAAGAGCTGAACGAAAACAAAAGTGGCCGGAGGCCACTATATTGGACTGCCTAGTTTCGGTCTAATACGTGGAAATTTCGTTTCTCTTTTCTGTTTAGCTTTTTAGCTGTTCAGTTTTTATAAATATTTTTTTAGTACTATGTGTATTTAAAAATATGTGATTTAATATTTTTGCATGTGTACACATGTTGAGATTTATTACATTCGTCGTTTGCAATTGAGATTTTCAATTTCTTGCAATAGATCAATTCATCGTCTTAATTGAGTCATTTTGACTCGATACGAGCACGAATTGGTATGCAAAATTCAAAGTGATTTCTTTAAATTGATGATTTGGAAACACAAGGTAGTGGCCAGATCTACTGCACTGCAGATTATCATCACTACTGTTTAAAGCCTACATTTTGTCATATTTGACACTATGATTGCTTAACAATGTGCTCTCCCAAACATTTTATTAAGTCATGACATAAGGCATTAGAAGTATGAGTATCTATTGATTTCATCAGATTATACTCTCTAGTGCTGCGAGACGGACTCCGAATATTCTTCGGAGATTATCTACAATATGTCATACTTAACAATTTAAAGTTCACACTAATGATTTCGAGCCCACTTCTTGAAGTCATCATTTAATTTTGCATAGTTCATTACAACATGACCATGATGGATTTTAATTTACTGAACGTAGATTAATATTCTCTGGTTTACCATGTAGGTAACCGATGGCTGGAAAAGAGTTCGATTCACTCGAGCTTAATGGCCACAACTACCCTACATGGGCCATGGACATCAAGATATCTCTTGCTTCCCGTGGGATAGTGCGTGCCATCCAGAATCTAGATGACCCCCTTCCGGCTGGAGCCACACCGCTGAGAGAAGAGCAGAAATATGCTGCCTTGTATATTATAA